>CM053581.1:101595432-101612049 GCA_028627135.1 Pseudochirops cupreus | reverse complement strand
GGGAGGGGAGAAAATCTGAAACTCAAGTGATTGTGGAACAGAATCTTGTAAATTAAAAGTAAATGAGTAAATAAAAAAAATTTAAAAAAAAAGGATACTCACCTCACAAGGCTAAGAGGAAATTGTTTGATCAACCATAAAGTACTATAGAAATGTGAGCTGTAATCATTATTATGTATTAACTCTGCAGACAAGATCATCTAATGGGACAAGTACCAGATTTGGAGTCAGAAGTCTTATGAACATGGTCCATGAACACATAGAATAAGGGTCAGGCTCTTTCTCCTGTGCTAATTTGGTTTTTAAGTTTCTACCCCAGCAGCCAGGGGGAAATTACTTTTAAGTTAGAGTTTAGCTCATGCCTGGGGTCTTTCCAAAAGGACATAGAAGAAAAATATTCAAAGTACAATATCTTGGATCTGAGAACCAAATGAGTCTAGGAAATCACTTCAATCTTTCTGAACATCATATTCCTTTTCAATAAAAGAGGGAGTCAGACTAGATTACTTCTTAGAGATCCTGCCCATCTGTATTTTAGGATCATAAGTAGGAGCTTAGGAAGGAGAAGAGGGAAAAATCTAGTTTCTATTATTATTCATGGAAGGCTAGGATTGATTGAAAAAACCTGAAAATGTTGTAAACATTCCCTTATTCATTGTTGTAACACATAACTACCCTTCTCCATACTGTCCAGGGACAGTCACAACTTGCGCAAGCAGGGCTTTGCCATGACGTGTGGATATCTTGGATGTAAATGATCATTTGCATGTGGTCTCTCTCACTAGAACATGAGCTCCTTGAGAGTGAAGATCATATTTTTGCCTTTTGGTGTATTCCTGGTGCTGGTCCACAGTGCCTGGCACATAGTAGGCATTTAATAAATGCTTTCTATGCTTTTTGATTGAGTGAATGAATGACTGTCGTAGACACTATGGGTGTGTATAGAATGTGTAGTGCTGAGAGTCCTATAATGCCAGGCAAGGTGAGGTGCCAAAAGCAGCAGTGCCAAAGGTTTGTCAAGATAAAAACGAACCAAGCCCGACCTGCTTCACTTACAGGCTCATTTCCTTGTTAAGTCTCTCTTCAGGTTCAAATAGGCAATCAAGGGTATGCTCTAGATGAGGATAACACTAATTTTAAAAATTGCAGACATTTCCTCTCTGATCAAGCCATTCCCACACCACCCCCACCAGTCTAACTGGGGAAATTGTCTTCCTGTAGATTAGTTTCCCCTCTCCCTTATAGGGTAGGACTAGGATCGTTGTAAATGGCCACGTACCTTTTAGCCTTTTCAAAAAGCACAAGAGCACAAACAAGCATTAAAAAAAATAAAAAGCAAGATTTCTAATCTCAGGCTGCAAAAGCTGTAGATGACAGGGTGGCTAGGTGGTACAGTAAATAGAGCACTGGCCCTGGAGTCAGGAGGACCTGAGTTCAAATCCAGCCTCAGACACTTAACACTTACCAGCTGTGTGACCTTAGGAAAGTCACTTAACCCCAATTGCCCTGCCTTCCCCCCTCCAAAAAGCAAAGCAAAAAAAAAAAAAGGCTAGAGCTGGAAGGGGGGGAGAGGTTGTGGTCTTTCATCCCTTTCCATTCCACACCCCTCCCCTCCACACCCCAGGCATGGGAAAGAAAGGAAATAAAGGGTCTATGGAATGGACTCCTAGAATCTCATCAATGATGTGTGGGTTTCAGCCTCATCTGCTATCTTCTCATTTGACCAGTCCCCAGCCTGCCTGCATCTGGCCCACATCTGTCCAGCACCTTCACCTCAGCTCAATGGAAGAAGAGATTTTGATCAGTTCCACTCTGCCCTACTCATAACTGTCAAGCCTGTCACACGTCCTGCCAAGCAAAGGGTCCTCACCAAAACAGAACCAATACATAAGGAGTCCCAGAATCATTCCCTTTTTTCATGGCTTCTCCCCAGAAGAAAATCTCCACCACCACCACCACACCTAGAAGCGCTAGTGGCAAAGGGGCGAGAGAGCTAGACCTTGAGTCAGGAAGACTTGAATTCAAATCTGACTTCAGATACTTAGTAACAGTAAGACCTTGGGAAAGTCATTTAACTTCTGTTTGCCTCAGTTTCCACAACTGTAAAATGAGTACCACAGTATCTGGTACATAGTAGGTGCTATCTACATGCTTATTCCCTCATTTTCTCTCTCTCCTCCCCCAAGACCAAAGCACCCAGAAACCAGAAGGATCTCAGTCCTTCTAGACTATGGTTCTCCAAAGTATCAGTAGATGCAGAATCAAGCAGCAACAATGTATTTCCCCAAATCCCAGCCCTGAGGTGTCACAGCATGGAAGTGGATTTGGGGATGTATGAGTCTATGGCATTGCTTTTTAGAGAACCTGACAATGGAAAGAAAGGAATCACATGACTGACAGCTGGAAAGAACTGCAGAAGTCACCTAGTACTATCCCATCATTTGACAAATGAGGAAACTGAGGCTAAGACTGGGAAGGTGAGTTGCTCAAGGTCACATAGGTAGTGAGTAATAGAACCAGGATTTGAACCAAGGTCTCTTGACTTTGAATTCAGTGTTCTTTTCACTATATGACAAAAATAGTAAGAGGTTGAAAAGTTGTATAAATGATGCCCCAGTGTCTGGTTAGTGTGCTTGGTCGGGCTCGGGCTATTGGTCTAGGGGTAGAGACTGTATTTTCTTCCAAAGGGGACTGAATTGAGAATCCTAAAATGGGAGATGAACTGCAGGTCCCCTGTCTGATGGGATGTGATTTGGGTGATGATGTAATCAGAAGATCATTTAATCCTTTGTATTATGGGTGAGGAAATTGAAGTCCAAAGATGTTAATTAGTTTTTCCATGATCATAGAACTGATATTGGTAGTAAGATTTTAACTTACATCTTTTCTAACTCCAAGTCCAGCACTGGGATCATAATCCTCAGGTGTGAGCTGGTGAAGTCCTCCAACACCAACACCCACAGATATCCAAAGGATAAAAGAATCTGCTGGCAACTTGTGGATTACCCAGCTTGGTGCTCACATGAGTATATACCAGGAGGTGATGTAGTCATTGTGGCTCTGTGGCCACCAAAAACTCAAATATGGTTGCAGGCAGAGTTTAGAGAGTCTGTTATGGTCTGTGGACAGAGCACTATGGCAGAGCTACAGAGACTGAGACTGGTTGGCCCCAATGGGAAAAACGCTGGGGCGGAGGTGTAGATGCCCATCTGAGACTGTAGGGTGAATACAATAGATAGAGAGTATGGGGCCATTGGCTGGTCCTGAGCTGAAGGGTCTTGCCCCTGACACCCCAATGGAGGGCTGCAAGATCAGTTGCAAGTTACCTTTTCTAGGAAGGATATCTCCTATGGGACCATAGACTTAGAAGTAGGCTTCAAGCTAGTTCATGAATTTGCCCATGCAGAACAGGGCATTGGCACCGTACTTCTGGTTACTGGGGATGTAGGAAATCTGAATTTGGAAAGACAAATAACTCCATTAAATTCAATAGCAATTTAACCATCACCTCTAAGCATAAAGCACCACGCTAGTTCCTAAGGTGAGAAAGAAAAAACAGTTCTGACCTCAAGGAGGTTACATATACAAATAAGTACAATACAGGGTAGATTGGGCAGGGGGAAGCCACCAACAGCTGTGGGATCAGAGAACACTTCAAAAAGGAGGTGGCACTGGTGAAGAGCCTTAAAGAAAGGAATTTAATCCGGGAAGTGAGGAAGAGTGTGTTCCAGGCGTGAGGGACAGCCTGTGCAAAGTCGTAGAGCTAGGAGATTGGAGAGGCAGATTTGGAGAACAGCTGGGAGGAGGAGAAAGAAAAGAAGGGGGAGGAAGAGTTAGAATCTTAAAGGATAGTGCTTTAAGGTTCACAAAGCCCTTCATAAATTTTATCTCATTTTGTTGTCACAACCACCCTGGGAGGGAGGAACTATTATTTTTTCATTTGACAGAGGAGGAAACTGAGGCACAGAGGTTAAGTGACTTGCCCAGGGCCACAGAGCTAGTAAATGTCTGAGGCCAGATTTCAGCTCAAGCCTTCCTTAACTCCAAGTTAATTGCTTTAATCTGCTGTGCCACCTAAATGACTCAGAGTGCAGGCTGAAGCATTTTTTTTCTCTTTCATTCTCTCTTTTGATTTTTTTTTAAATGGAATATGGCTAATGCAGAAATTTGTTTTGTATGAGTTCATATTTGCAATAGTTTGGCATTTCTTGCCTTTTCAATGGGTGGTGGAGGAAGTGGAGAGGAGGAAGAGAATCTGGAACAAAAAATAAAATCAAATTGAACTAATAAAAAGGAAAGAAAATAAATTACTAGCCCTGTTTTCTTGTTGCTGTTGCTAACCCTGTAAACTGCAAACTCCTTATAAGAGCGGGGCCTGTTTTTTGCCTTTCTTTGTACATCTAGCACCTAGCACAATGCTTGGCACATAGTAGGCATTTAATAAATGCTTGTTGACTGGCCGGCTATCACTGCTGCTGCTGCCGCTGCTGTTATGGTTCTTGGTACACACCAGTCTTGTTTTTCTCTTCATGTTTTGCACATACCATTCCAGCCAAGAATACCTGGTTTCTTTGTTTACCTAAGTCCTGCCCTTCCTTCAAGACTTGGCTCAAGTTCTAGCCCCTCCCTGAAGCTTTCCCTGACAGATCCAGGTGCAGGAGACCTTTCTCCGTTGTGTGCCTCTGATTTGGCACCTGGCAAAACTCCCGTAGATAGTTATTTATCTCCGCATCAAACATTAAGTGTATCTCCGAGGTTCCTCCTAATTCTTGGCTTTGTTGGGACCACAGAGCGTTGGAACTCAGAGACCTTAGGGATCATCTCGTCTCTCCCCCGCCTTTTCTGCAGATAAATAGGTGATAAAAATAACAATATAACTGAAACCTATATAGTGCTTGCAGATTTACAAAGAGCCTTGATCCATTTTCTCACTTGGTTCTCACAGCTCTATGAGATCAGTATTATAGGCATTATCATTGACATTTTACAGCTGAGGAAACCGAGGCAGAAAGAGTTAAGTGATTTGGTCAGTGTCACACAGCTGGTGTCAGAGAAAAGATTCAAACCCAGGTCTTTGTGACTAACACTCTATTCCCCCAATACTTTATGGGTATTGCCTTATCAAAATAGGCAAAAGATCTATGTGAACACAGATTTCAAAAGATTTTTTTTCTTTTTTGGAGGGGGGAAGGCAGGACAACTGGGGTTAAGAGACTTGCCCAAGGTCACACAGCTAATAAGTGCTAAATGTCTGAGGTGGGATTTGAACTCAGGTCCTCCTGACTCTAGGGCTGGTGCTTTGTTCACTGCACCACCTAGCTGCCCCTGATTTCAAAAGATTTTGACAGAAATCAAAAAGGACCTGAACAAAGGAGGGCCATTCCATGCTCATGGTTAGACCCAATAACTACAACGAAATGTGTTAATATTGTGCAAATTAATTTATAGATTTAACATAGCACCAATCAAAATATCAATAAGCCACCTCCATAGTTTTAGTAATAACAGACTTAATATGGAAAAGTAGACAAGTAAGAATATTAAGAATTATGAGAAATAAAAATATAGGAGTTGCCCTACCAGATTTCAAAATCTATCTAAAGAAATTATTCTAAGACCCACCTAAGGCTAGGCAGGGAGGGAAGAGGGGAAAAGTAGAAGAAAAGAGAAACAGATCAATGGAACAGAATAGAAAATCCAGAAATAAAACCCACTTATATAAGGGGATAATGTTTGATAAACCTAAGCCTAAAATTCATCACAGGAATGGAATCCGCATTCATTAAAAACTGTTAGAAAAATTGAATATAACTATATGGATCAAAATTAGTTTGGGTCCTTACAATGTTCATTATAATAAACTCTAACTAGATCAGTGATTTAAATTGTTACTGAAATCATTTTAAGAAAAACAACAAGAAAAGTAAAGAATATATTCATATTTTTCTCTTTTTACCTATATGAAGTGATGCAAAGGGGATCAGCAGCACCAAAAGAGTATACATGTAATGGGCATCTCACTTAATTTTTTAATCTTAGCACTCCTTGGTTGCACAACGTGTAGAGCACTGGCCCTGGAGGCAGGAGGACCTGAGTCCAAAGCTTGTCTCAGACACTCACTACCTGTATGACCCTCGGTTTCGTCATGTAAAATGGGGATTATAATAGTACTTATCAAGACTGTTGTAAGGATCAAATGAAACAACAGGTGTAGAGTGCTTTTCAAGCCTTTAAGTGATACATAAATACTAGCAATTTTATCTTCATTATTAATGAGAAGTATTATAATATTTGGTTCTAACCCACTATTCCAATGTATTCTTTACTAACAGGTGAATAAAGGAACCATAAATCAAATAGTAAAGTAATTGGGAAAGATCAGCAACTATAAATAACGAGGGAAAAATTAAGCAGAAGAATCATGCTCAGCACCACCCCTTTGACATACACAGATGATATGTATCGCATTCACTATGCTCTGGTAAGGAAAGAAACACTTGCCTAGAAAACTTATCCTCTGTGGGAAGGAAGAGTTTCAGCCTCAGTCCCACGTGCATAATACTCTTAATCTGAGTCTGCAGAATTCCATTTCCTATTTGTATGGTCCAGGAACTCCAATGTTTTGGGGTTCTATCTGCTATCTGCTTCTGTAAGGACTGGGATACCTGCTACCCCTGTTCCATCATTCTACTATAATTATCATCTAAAGCTCTGCCTTCTATGACTGTATTTCATTGATATAACTCTTATCTACTGAAAGAAGGAAGGAGGGAAAAAAGGATGGAAGAAAGGAGAGAGAGGGGAAAGAAGGGAAAGAAGGATGAAAGGAATGATGGAGGGAAGGATGAAGGAAGGGAGGGAGGGAAGGAGGGACAGAAGGAAGGAAGCAAGAAAGGAGAAAGAGAGAGGGAAGGAACAAAATAAGGACAGAAGAAAGAAAGAAGAAAGGATGGAAGGAAAGAAAGAAAGAATGGAAGGAAAGAAAGAAAGAATGGAAGGAAAGAAAGAAAGAAGAAAGAAAAAGGAAAGAGGAAGGGAGGGAGGAAGGAAGGAAGGAAGGAAGGAAGGAAAGAAGGAAAGAAGGAAGGAATGGGGAGAGAGAAAGAGAGGGAGAGGTAAAACTAGGAAGGACAAGAAGCACAGTTTGATGTGAGTTTTCCCAGGCTAGCCTCGAAACCCTGATGCTGTGCCCACATGGGCTGAAGTATTGTGTCACTCTCTGTTCTGTCTGTAGGCATGGACCTATCTAAGGCATTCAGTCCTATAGGAACCTACCCCCTGTTTAGGGAGATTAGTTCCCCTTTCTCAAATTCTACAATTCATTAAGTTTCCCACCTCCATACTCCAGTGGAAAACTGCTTAAGAGTTGATTTATAGCTTTTATCTAGGTCTCCCCAAAGTACAGCAGCAAGTAAAAGAGGTACTCGATATGCAATATTAATCAGATATGGGACAGATAATTTATTTCTACACACACACACACACACACGCACGCACACACACACACACACACACACACACACACACACACACACACACACACGATAAACACAGAACACCCACAAGTTCGGATTAACAGAGTAAGCTAAACAAGATTCCCTAACTTAACTTGTAACAACTGTTACAACCGACTGAGAGGCTAATATTTAACCTTATTAGAACATCATCAGCTTGTAGTACTACTAATTAGGTATTTTATGTTTTACCTTGGCTCTGTACTATCCCTACAACTCTGCTGGGAAAATGGTCAGGCTTGAGCTAGTCCTCTTCTTCTTGATGACTGACCTCTCCAAGAGTGTTGGAACAGTCACCACCTGGAGAGTGCCAGCCAGGAGACCACCAATTAGAAGTTCTGTTCCTTTAATCGACACATCCCCCTGCCCTCTTGAGCTGGTGGTGGGTAGGGAAAGGACCAAGAGCCTGCTCAGGATTTACCACACCATCAAAAACACCAATTCTTTCCAGGGCTGGGCCCTCACATGACAGGAAGCAGTCAGGAAGTTTGTCATCCCCAAAAGGCACAAGCAATGAGTCATCATGTCCTTGGAGCCTCTGGAAGATTCCAGGGGAGTTCCAGGTGCCTGCTCTCTAAAGGCCAATTCAGACTCCTCTAGAATTACCCTCTACTTGTACCCTCCGTGGAAGTTCAGAAAACGTAGCCAAGAGTCAAATTGTATTATATACCCCCATCAACATTATGCATTTATCATGCCAGTTTTTAACCCAATTTCTTCTTCATCCTGTACTGGATACAAAATTTTGGCCTAGGCCAGGGGTAGGGAACCTGTGGCCCCGAGCCCACATGTGGCCCTCTAGGTTCTCAAGTGTGGCCCTCTGACTGAATCCAAACTTCATGAAACAAATTCTCTTAATAAAAGGATTTGTTCTGTAAAACTTGGACTCAGTCAAAAGGCTGTACTCAAGGACCTAGAAGGCCACAGCACCCCTAGGCTAGACAGTGGGAAACACACACAGTTTGGATCAAATACTGTCTAGCCTGAATATGAAGCAGACACTCTAACAGAAGAGTGTAACACAGATATTGTCATGCCCAGTATTACACAGTAAGTGTCTTAGGAAACATTGGTCTGGTTATATCACTCTTCTGTTCAATAAGTTCCAGTAGCTTCCTGTTATCGTTAGGACAAAATATAAACCCCAATCTCAATCTGGTTCTAGCCTACCTTTCCAGATTGACTGTACATTTCCCCTTTTCAAGCAGCTATAGTATAGCCAAACGGGCTTACTCACCATTCCTCACAAATAATACTCCATTTTTCTGGTCCCCAAGCTTTTGCATTGGCCCTCAATGCAAAATGCATTGGTCCTCTCTCCTCACCTGTGCCTCTTAGAATCCCAAGTCTCCTTCAAAGCTGAGCTCAAGCATCAGCTCATTAGAACTCAAGGTGTTAATGATATTATTTCTATTTTGTGAACGAGTCTAATAGGATTTTTAGATAAATAGGTTTAATAGGACCAGGCTAATAGGAGGTTTTTTTTTAACTCTGTTTGCAAAGTTTAATAAATCCTAGAGGAAATGCATATTTGTATAGGCATATATTATCCCTGGATATATAAATAGGTAGGCTGCTAGGTGGCACAGTGGATAGAGCACTGGGCCTGGAGTTAGGAAGACCTGAATTCAAATCCAGACTCAGACAGGAGCTCTGTGACCCTGAGCAAATCACTTAACTCTGTCTGCCTCAGTTTCCTCATCTGTAAAATGAGCTGGAGAAGGAAATGGCAAACCATGCCAGTATCTTTGCCAAGAAAATCCCAAATAGCAACACGAAGAATCAGATACAACTGAAATGAATGAGCAACAAAATATAAAGAGGTACTTTCTTTATGACATGTGGGGACTCTGTGCCTTACATAAAGGTAGATTCCTAGATTCTTCCCTAGCTGGGAAGACCTTAGAGCTCACATAGTGTGCTCCTCACCTAGTGTGATCCTCATCTAGTGTGATCCACACCTAGTGTGATCCTCATCTAGTGTGATCCACACCTAGTGTGATCCACACCTAGTGTGATCCTCATCTAGTGTGATCCTCACCTAGTGTGATCCACACCTAGTGTGATCCTCATCTAGTGTGATCCTCATCTAGTGTGATCCACACCTAGTGTGATCCTCATCTAGTGTAATCCTCATCCAGTGTGATCCTCACATTTCACAGGTGAGGAAATGAGCCCAGGGAAATAAACAGATAGAAATATTAGTGCTGGAAGTGAATTTAGAGAGAGATTATCTAGTCAAACTGCTTCCATTTCATAGAAGAGGAAGATCGAGGCCTGAGATCATACAAGTTCCTGGCTGTGGATTAACAGAGCCAGGACTCCAGCTCTGGGCCTCCTGACTTCAAATCCAGGGCCCCCTAAGTGACATGGATGAGAATGGCTGTCCAACTCTGTGGGCAAAAACTCTTACACACATGGTGAGGGGTTAGATAGGAGCTCTTCCCACAGAGCTGGCCATGGGGTCTGGCCCCTTACTACCAGAGGCACCTCTTTGGTCTGTTGGCTCCTATAACCAGACATGAGTGAGGGGTGTGACAAAGAAGACCAGCAACTCGGCTTTGAGTGATTCATTCAGAACACGATGGTTAAATGTTTATCTTCTCATTGGAGTAGGGGATAGTGGAAGGCACAAATTAAATTTTAAAAAGAAAAATCAACAAAGAATATTTATACGAGGCTATGTTTATTTCAATGTAACTTATTGTAGGGTAGTTGTATTGCTCTGAATTAAAACTCAGCCACTGAACCACACTGCCAAAGAGGAGTGGTGAACATATACCAAACATTCAGCGACCCACAGCTCCTCTGTGAATGTTGACCTCTCAGAAGAGTGTAATTAGAGTTATGAGTTACCATTTTATTTCTTAAGTATTTTTCAGTCCGTCTTTATGAGTCCTTTTTTGGTAGAAGAAATAAACAGCTGTCTTAAAACTGATATCCACTACTTTATACAATGAATACTCTTTTAGAAATGACCCTTATTAATCTCACGGAGGACACCCTAGAGATCAGCTATATTGAAGCTTGGTTTATAGAGGTTTTTTTTTTCCTAGGGGGAATATCCTGGAGTGAGGAACACAACAAGTCACAGAATGTGGGACAAGTCAGGCATCTTTAGGAGTCACGTACCCCTAGGAAGACCAAAGCAATCTTCCCAAAGCACAGGTCTGATCATGTTACCCCCTGCCCCCCATTCTTAATCAATTCCAATGAGCTCCTAGATCAATTACAAATCCGTTCAGCTTTTAGCCCTTCCCATCCCGGCCCCTTCTACCTGGTTATCTTCTACTTTCTTACACTTCATTGCCTTTCTCATACTTTAAGATCCAGACGCTTGCTCCCTTTCTATCTCTCTGAAAAAAAACCACTCCATCTCCCAATCCTTTGCTTTTCACTGACTGTCCCCAACACCTAGAATGTTCTCTTTCTTCACTTCTACTTTCAGTTTTCCTGTCTTACCTTCTGCAAAAAGCCTTTCCCAGGTCCCTTTAATACCAGTGCCTTCCCTCTGAGATTACTGGCAATTGATTACTTGCCTGCATATACGTATACATGTATATATGTCTATAAAAACCACGTCAATTTTACACATACATACATATATGTGCACACATGTGTGTATGTGTGTATGATGTGTGTATGTACATAATATACAGAGTTGTGTGTTGTTTCCCCCATTAGAATCTGAGCTCCCTGAAGACAAGAACTGTTTTTGTCTTTCTTTGTAGACCCAGCACTAAGCTGAATGCCAGGTACATAGTAAACACTTAAATGCTTATTGACTTGAGTCCAAAGTGGGAGCCCACACATGGGAGATGGGTGCTTTCTGGGCTGTGGGACAAACGCACATATCATGTACGTCATTGTTAAAGTTCAAAATCCAGCTAACATAAGAGAAAAGTACCTCATGTTAAATTTTGTGAAGGATAATCAGAGTGCTTTCTGGAAGCCCTAATAATTGCTTAGCCATGAGTGGTGCTTTGCTTAGGGATTACAGTGTTGTAAATTACTGTTGGCTCTTCCAAAACTGAGTATTAGTTCAGCCTCCCTGGCTAATGTAGACATCTTCTGGTTAATGAACCAAGATCTGAACTTTAGCCATAGCCCATGTTCAAGATAAAAAAAAAAGCCTAGTTAATTTATTCAAGTCCAGTAGGGCACAACTAATTCCTTCTCTTGTGTGTGTGAAAGGTCAAAAAAAACCCAAAAACACAAAGATCCCTGGACCAGAATCAGGAGACTTAGGTTCTAGCCCCACTTCTCCCAATACCTACCTGTGTGACCTTGTGTGCAAGAACCTTTCAGGGCCTCAGTTTCCATATCTTTAAAATGGGGAAATTAGACTAGATGATCTGTTAAACCCCCTCCAGCTTTACCATTCTCTGTTCCATATTCTAAGGATCTTTTTCCAGGACTGACAGTTTTATGATCTATTTTCCGCTATCCTTTCCAACTCTGACACTTCGTTTTGTGTTCTAAGATCTCTTTCAGCTTTGACATTCTCTGTTCTAAGGTCATCCTTATTTTCATATTCTCTTTTTCTCTCTCTATTATTTTCTCACTCTCTCAACCACCCTCCCAGATTCTCTGAGGCCTTCAGATTTTTATGCAGTTGACTCTGGGGAGCCATTCAGTTACCACTGAAAACATGTTCCTGACTACTTAGTAAGCAAGCTGAGTCTCCATCCTGATTCGCAGTGAGTACAAATTTGGGCTGTGGAAAGTCACAGAGAAGCCAGGGAATAAGCAGCTTAATCCTTCTTGTCCCCAGACATGTAATGGGACCCCAATACTGCTCCCTGTGAGAATCTTTCCAGCTTTGGGGTCAAATCTCTCTCAGTAATGCCCCAGAGCCCCTATTCCCTGAATCTCCCTTCTCATAGACAAGTCAGAATTTATACTATGACCTCAGGTCACAGTGAGAAGAAGGACAATTTACTTAAAATAGAATGCAAATACTAGAAAATTACATTGAAATAACCCCTCCCAAAGCATAACCACCTCTTTCCACACATATCTGCTGGGGAATCTCTGGTCTAAAGGCATCACAGCCAGGTGTCAGCATAGGAACTGAGGAGCTTTGTAGAAAACTTCCTTGTATCCCCTGGGCATATCAACCAGGAAGATGGCTGCTCTTCATTTCCATTGGGCACTTCTTGTCCTGGCTCAAAACTTCCTCCTTGGTGCAGGAAACCCTTGGCCCCCTCCAGCAGCTTCCCAGTAGAACCCTCTGGCTCAGAGAGTGAAGACAGTCTCAGAAGGCTGCCAGAAGGCAACTGTGTCACAATGAATCCTAGTCTGGTGCAACAAGAGGGAGAAGAGGAGCAATAATGACAACTCCTTGATAGGATGGGGTGCAGCTCAAAGGACAACCTTGCTGCAATAGCCATTTGCCTATCTTCCCACTTCCATCTTCTCTTCCTGCTCAGTCCTGACTTGGAGCTTCCCCTCCTTCATATTCTCTTGGATAATCCTGTGCTGTGGGCACTGAATGTATGCCAGAAGACACTAATGGCGGCTGCTGGGAAGCAAAGCCAAGTTTACCTGGACATGCCTCTTGTATATACAGGAATTACCAGACCTTAGAAGACTTCCTCTGGCTATCTTAATGTGGCCTAATGATTCCATAGATTATAGAATGATAAAATTTACATGATTCTAGGGAAATATATTTTTACCAGACCCAGCCAATAGTAACCTAGAGCCAGAAGGGACTCTAGGGATCAGCTAATGACTTAGATGGGTTCTGTATTCTATTTTGATAAATATCTTTCAATATAATTGGTTTCCTTTGCAATCTTATGTATTTTATTTTATTCCTTCAAAAACATTCTGAGAAGGGGGTCTTAATCTCACCCACTTCCCAAAGGGATCCATGAGACAAAAGAGGTTAAGAATCCCTGATGCTAGGAGTGGCTAGGTGGTGCAGTTCAAACCCTGTCCCAGACACTTAACACTTACTAGCCATATGACCTTGGGCAAGTCACAACCCCAATTGCTCTGCCTTCCTCCCTCCAAAAAAAAAGAAAAAAAAAGAATCCCTGATTCTAGATCAATCTCCTCATTTAATAGATTTGGAAATTGATGAGGCCTTAAGAAGTGAAATACTTTGTTCAAGGTCACACAGATAGTAAATGGCAGCCCCAGGATTCAGACCCAAGTCCTCTGACTTTGGATGTGATGCTTCTTCCACTGAATCAACCCTTTCCCCAGTTTCCTGTGAGTTTACTTACGTAGTACAGAACTACGTTTTTAAATTGCTCTTCCCTGGATCCCTGAGGTTCCACAAAAGTCCAGAGGATTCTACAAAAGTAAAAGATCTAACCTATCATTTTGTTCTCTATGTTGGTTACTTGTCAGTTGTGCATGCAAACAATAGGAAGGGTCTTTAGAGACTGATACTGAAAGTGATCAAATGATAAAAAAAAGTCAGCTCCTTACTGGACTAGACTCAGTCGCTGACTGTGCCCAATAATATATAATGCCCATGTGAAAGCATCTTGGAAAAATGCATATAAAGTCATCAAAGTCTATTATATCCAAAGAACTGCTTTATTTAATGATAAATATAATTTTGTACCAACAAACTTTATCAATAAGTACAATTGCTGAGTTCAAGGAGAGAAGTTTTTTAAATGTTGAAAAAAACATTCGATGAGAAAACATTCATCTACAAACAGTTTGAGTACTATGTCTGAGATATAGAAGAAACATAAATACGGCAATAGATATTTTCAATTAGGGTTTATTTAGAGTGATCCTGACATCTGCCAAATTACATTGACATTTGCCAATTAAAAAAAAAATTTAATCATTCCACGGTTCTGGGAAAAATGCAATAGCAATTATAAACACAATGTAATCCATTTTAAGGCAAGACTCAGGTTTGGGGTTTTTTTTATGAAAATTTATCATAGAATCACTAAATTACAGATTTAGAAGGAACTTCAAAAACTCTCTTGTCCAACCCATACCTAAACAAAATCCCCCTTAGAATATACCCTTCAGTGAGAAGGTTCTTCAACCCATTCCACTTCTGAATAATTCTCATTGTTAGGAAGTTTTCCCTTCCATTAAACTTAAATCTGCTTCTCTGCAATTTCTACCTAGTTCTCCTATCTGCAACCAAGCAGAACAAGTCTAATTCCCCTTCCATATATAATTTCTCTTTCAAATACTTAAAGAAAACTATCCCGTGTCTTGTAAGTCTTCTCTTCTTAAGGCAGATTCATTTAGCTGGACATTGACTAGAGCTTTCTCTCTGTCAAAAGGACAATAACTCAAAGTTTCTTGACTCATTATACTAAATCATTTATTCTTCAAAAGCTGGAGGAAGAAATCAAGAAAATTTTTGTTCAGGATCAGATTCTTTCTTTTTTAAATAGTATTTTATTTTTTCCATTTACATGTAAAGACAATTTTTAACATTCATTTAAAAAAATTTTCTCCCTCCCTCCACCCCTTTTCCCTCCCCAAACTGGTAATTTGATATAGATTATATATGTGCAATGATGTAAAACATATTTCCACACTAGTCATGTTACAAAAGAAGAAACAGACCAAAAGCAAAAAACTAAACACAAAAAAATAAAGACAGTGGAAATAGTATGCTTTGATATGCATTCAGACTCTATCAGTTCTTTCTCTGGGTGTAGATAGCATTTTCCACAGGATCGGATTCTTGCCAATAAAAAAGAATCAGTAATTTGAGGCGGAAATGATGGGAAATGTTGGGGAAAGTAACCATTACATTTTAGAATGCGCATTTTATTATAAATAAGCATCTTATTTTAACTCTGTGTTTCCCCAAAGCCTGGCAGAGTTTGCCTCTCACAGAAAGGGTTAGACAAGTATTTATAAATAAACAAATGAATCAAACATAAAAAGGAGAGAAAGAAGAGGAAAGAAAATTCAGACTTAATCAGATGTGTATATTAGATTTGGGGAGAGCTGATTTCAAATGGTTCAGAAATAGGATAGACAGAATTCCAGGAACCAAACCTTTGCATAGTAAGTCAGTCCAGGAAAGATAGGAAGCACTAGACACTGAAATTCCAAATCACAAAGAGAATTTATGTCAACGAATGAGAAAGAGGAGAATTGTCTTGGAGACTCGTGGAAAAAAAGAGATTCACTTTCCAACCTAGGGGAGTATGGAAAAGACAGAAAGACAGGTAATTAAGGATAAGTACAAACACATAGCATGGTATTATAAGATTTATACATGTAGAGCTGTCTAGCGTATAAACATATATACATACACACATAGATGGACATAGGCACAAAGTATCCCAAAAGTCTTAGGATGGTTTTAAGCTATTAAAGCTTTTGGGACATCTTATATTGATATGTGTGTATATGTACATACATATATGTGGGTGTGTATATGCATGCATGTGTGTGTGTGTTAGACAAGGTCAAGGCCCACCAAGGGTAGGCAGCCTTTCCTCCAAGAGGGTTATCAGGCTAGACATATCTATCCGCCAGTCCTCAAGTATGTCTAGTCTCAGAATGGGATGATGAGAGGTTCAGAAAGAAAGCTTCTTCCCTGATCACTCTTAATTGGGGAGGATGGCCACTAGCTAACACTCACTAGTTTAGCCCTTTCCCACAAAATGCCATCACATGTGCACACACACACACACACACACACACACACACACACAGACATCATAAATTGCAAACAGCAAGTAAATTCATTTATACAAGCAAAACAGTAAACACATCAGAGTTCTGCTGATAAGAATATACAAGAAAAAATGAGTTTTTCAATTGGGAATGAGATAAGACCTCGGTTTAAACCAGAAGAGAGAGAATAATCTCACTCAGAGGAGATACACTCTCTGCAGTATATCTAGAATTGTAAACTCAGGAGGTCAAGGAATATGATTGGGCTGGCTCCTGCTTATATCCATGGCTCTGAGGGCTCCAGTCCACTATTCAAACCTCTCTCTGTCTCTCTCTCTCTCTCTCTCTCTGTGTCTCTGTCTCTGTGTGTGTGTCTCTGTCTCTCTGTCTCTCTCTGTCTCTCTGTCTCTGTCTCTTTCTCTCTCCCCCTGCCCTCTTCCCTCTTCCTCCCTCCCCCCTTTTCTCTCTCCAT
>CM053581.1:101578645-101595332 GCA_028627135.1 Pseudochirops cupreus | reverse complement strand
CAATGATAACAGGGGGAAAAGGCAGAAGTAATTGCTTGTTTTTGTTTTTATTTGCCATTAAAAAATTTTGTCCTGGATAGAAAAAAGCAGAAATGATTAATATGGATTTAAAACCCAAACTAACTAGGGAGACAGTAAGAAAGCATCTCTCTGCCTTAGTGAATTCAAGTCACCAAGCTCAGACAAAAAACATATCCTGGGTCTAAAGGGAATTGGCAAATAAGATTTCTAAGCAACGGTCAGTGATATTTGAAAGCTCAAGGAGGAGTTCTCTTTGCCATGATGACTACCTGAGGTGGAGACAGGCTGCCCAGCTCTTACTCAAGCAGATCCCTGAAGTTCATACCAGACTTATTAGTGACTAATTAAATATGAAAAACTACAATAAGTTACATCTCTGTCTTCATCACAGAACTGTGCAGAAAGTTATCTAGAAGTCTGCAGAAAACAGGAACAGAAGCCCCTTAAGTAAATCAAACTTAAGAACAACCAGAGACAGGAAACATAGCTTTTAAGACCCCACGTCGAGAGACAACAAAAGCAGAGAGCTGGCTCAAAAAAGCCCAGGAATAGCCAGAAAGCCCCAGGATGGGAAGGCTAGGAGGCCTGGGAAAAGACAACAGGCAACAACAACCAATGACCAGCGACCAGCTCTGATAACCAGTGCTCTGAATCCCCAAAATCCAGTGGGGGCTAACCCTGATGGTGGAAGTCTGCACAAGAACCCTGAGGACCCAGGGCAGGACCAAGAAGGGCAATCTACCCCACCCAAAAGCACATCGGGGGGGTGGAGTCTGGCTCTGCCCTAAAGCCCCAATTCAGAAATTAAAGCTGGAGAGATGAGCGAATCTGGGAAAACACCATACAGCAGCTTTGAAACAACTGCAAGTAGAAACTCAAAAGGAAAAAAAATGGATTTTCCACAAGAACTATATGAAGACCTAAAAACATGAAGAGATTTTTTAAATGAAATAAAAGTACTACAGGAAAGAACCAGAAAGAGAGGAAGCCGCTTAGAAGAGGAAGCAGTAAACTTTATTCACATAATGAATTCCCTGAAAGCTATAATATCCCAAACAGATATTTTATATCCATGAAATAGCAAGAAATATTAGAATAAAATAAAAATATGAAAAATAGAAGAAAATGTAAAGTATCTGATATCACAAACAACTGATCTGGAAAATATATCAAGGAGAAAGCATTTAAGAATCACTGAACTCCCTAAAAACTATGGGGGAAACCTGAATACTATATTTCAATAAATCATAAGTGAAAATTTCCCAGCTCTGCTTGAACTGGAGAACAAAGTAAAGATAGAAAGAACACACCAATTGCCTCCTGAAAGGAACCCCTAAATGAAAAGCCCCAGGAATGTCATAGCCAAAATCCAGAATTCCCACATCTAAAAAAAAAAGTACTGCAAGCATCCAGAAAGAAACTGTATAAATGCCAATGAATCACACTCAAGATCACACCATACTTTCTAAAAACAAGAGATCTTGGAATATAATATTCCCAAAGGCAAAAGACTATATATGAATAGGCTCACAATCAAAAATAACTTACCCTAGAAAGTTGAGTAAAATTGTAAAAAATGTGGGAGGAGGGAATAGGCCTTTAATGGAATCTAGAGGACTCTGAAGAATTTTTAATGAAAAGACCAGAGCTGAATAGAAACTTTGAAATACAAACACAGGAGTCCAAGAAACATAAATTCATTTGAGCAATTGAAAGCAACTATAGGGTAATGTAGTGCTAGCATTCTAATGGTGGAAAAGAAAAAAGTGTCCCTTCAGTCAGAACTTTAATACCTTCTAAGGGTATTGAGGGAGTTTAACAGGAAAAGCAGAAAGAGTATGGTAGGAGGGGACTAGTTCTGTTCAGAGGGTTTTAAAAGGAGAAATAGATGGATAATTTTGAAAGTACCATGTAGAATGTATTGTGTACATTTTAAAAAGTAAACACTAAGAAATGGAAATTTATGGTTTCATATATAATCCTCTTTTTGTATTCTATAGTGTATACAGAATTGCTTCTCTTTTGGGAGGTTTAATTTCATAATTCAAATTTTTGTTGAAAAGATTGTGAAAGATAGGAGATATGCCCCAGAATAAGAGAAAATATGGTCCTGATTTTCAAGAAGAAAGAGGAGGAGAAGGAGGAGGAGGAGAAAAAAAGAAGAAGGAAGGGGAGGAGGAGGAGAACTAGGAGAAGAAGAAGAAGAAGAAGAAGAAAAGTGAAGTTTGCAAACTGTAGGTCAATGAGGTTGATGGTGATTCCTGGCTAATTCTAGAACACATTATAGTTACTATTGTTGTCATTGTTTGTCCTTCCTTCTAGAATAAGACCAATGACATCAGGAGGGTGATGTCTTGACTTGCAAGTGAATTGGATTTTAGTGAGCCAGGACTGTGCAAAGTCATGTCTCACTCTGTCCTCCAGGGTCTCCTGAGTCCAGTGGCAATATCATCATGGAGATGCTCTTAGATGCAGTGGGAAACCTTGGCCTTTTTAAGCTAAGGTCTTTCTCAGGTCTCAGTGTATCTGAGGCAACACCTATCCAGTGATTTAAGACTAGGTAAGAAATGAGGCAAAAGATGATCTATTTTGTCTAATATATATATATAGATAGATAGATATAGATAGATAGATACATACATACACACACACACACATATACACACACACACACACACACACATATATATATATACATATATATATATATATATATATAAATCAAACTGGGAAACAATTGTTATTTACACTCCCTCTGAGCCATCAAAACCCAAACAATGACCAAGTGAGGCTTGGTCTTGAATCTATTATTAGTCAATCAGTGAGAGCCCTAGTGATTTGGATTTAAGGCATGGTAAAGTAGTTCCATTTGAATCCCAATGGGCTTTATCAAAGTGTGGTTTTTCAGAGCTCTATTTCAAGAAATCATAAATGAGAACACATTCTTAAAGGGTTAGTAAAAAATATATAATCACAAAGAGTCAATATGGCTTCCTCAAGAACAGGCTATGACAGATTAACTTCATTCCCTTTTTTGACACAGTCATTATGCAGGCGAACGGAGGAATGCATTAGCTATAGTCTACTCAGATTTTAGCAATGCGTTTGATAAAGTCTCTCTTACTGTTCTTATGTACAAATTGGATGGGGTATGAACTATGCAGTAGTAGAATAACTGGATATAGAACTTTCTGAAAGACTGGACCCAAATAGTAGTTACTAAATTTGGTGACTATTTAGAAAGAGCTCTAGCAGACTACCTGAAGAGTCTGTTCTAAGTGGTATGTTAACACCTTTGTGAATGAATTGGAAAAAAGTGTAGTTCAAATAAGTCAAACATGTGGCCCTCAATACTCTTGAATGCTACCCAAACCAGATTAACATATGATTGGGAAATATTTCAAGCAAAATAAATAAAAATATAATAAAACACAGATAATATTACATTTTAAAGCTACGTCAATATGCAGCCCATAGGGATCCTTAAGTATGGATGAGAGGCTCCCATTTATAATTGAATTTGGCACCGCCACTACAGAAGACATGATTATCAAGTGTGCATATTGCAGAAAGGAGAAATTAGCTAACAAATTGTATGACAGGTTCCAAAAAGTTATGGGCAGACTTGAACCCTGAACTAAGGCTATTAAGATGGAACTTAATAGGGGCAAATGTGAAATCTTAAAGTTAAGTTCAGAAGATCAACTTCACAAGTACAGCTTGGGGAAAGCTGGCAAAATAGTGGTTCCTCTGAAAAAAAAATATCAAGGGTTTTTTTTGAGGACTTCTAGCTCAATGTAAGTCAACAATCTCATATGGCAACCAAATTAAAGCTACCTAATGTAATCTTAGGCTGTATCAAGAAAAGAATAGCTTCCCAAGAGTAAGAATAAGAATATATATGACTATGTACATAAATATAATAAGTATAATAACATATTCCCAAAAATATGTTCATCTGTACTCTGCCCCAGACAGATAACGTCTGGAATACTGTGTTGCACTCTTAGAACCAAAGTTTAAGAAGGAAAATGATTTTTCCAATTGATTTGAATCGTTTATCTTTGAGTGTTCAGAATTATATTCTTGCGATCTTGTGAATGCTCTTGAATCAGCTTCCCCCACAGAATTTTAGGCTATAAGATCCTACTTAAATCTCTCTGAACCTCTTAAAATTCTCTCTCCTAAAATCAAGGGTGTTGCAATTTATAAAACCTCAGAAAAGCTCCTTGTCTTTCCTTCTATATCATTAATTCTAATAATAAGTAGCCACTTCTCTCCAAGGTTCCCATTGCTTATAGTTAAACAACCAGTTACCTCTTTTTTGTTAGAATCTGGGCCAGAATAGCAGTTCCCCCTTGTCCTTTGGTACAGCAAAAATCACACTGGTTCTTCAGTCAGAGAACTTGAGTTCAAAATCCACCTCTAACACTACTTGTATAATCTTAGGCAAGTCATTTAAGCTCCCTGGGCCTCAATTTCTTCATTTGTTAATTGAGAGGGGACAGACTATATGGCCTCTAAGCACCCTTCCAGATCTATGATCTTCCTTCCTCAATATCTTGAAGAAAGAAGTTACTGTCAAGGCAGGCCAAGAATGTTATCCACTGCTCTGCTTCCGGCAGAGAAAGAATTCCAAGAGCTCTTTCTCACAATTGAAGTTGTCCATTCCTGTAATATTATACCTCCATGCTAGATTTATGATCTCTTTTCTGATCTATTCTTATATCTCCTCTTTCTGCCCAAGTGGGCTTCAGTATACTCCCACAGCAATATCATTTTTGTTTCTCTTTCTAGTGAGCCTTAACTAAAGTGACTTTCCAAAGCTTCCACTCTCCACTTGCTGGATTTCCTCCTGAGTTTGTCTTCTTAATATATAATGCTACTCTGGTCTTCCCTTTGATCTATTTTGTGCCTTTAGAATAAGACAGCCAGGTGACTTAGTGGATAGAGTGTTAGGCCTGGAGTCAGGAAGACCTGAGTTCAATTCCAGCCTCAGACTAGCTGTGTGACTGTGGGCAAGTCACTTAACCTCTGTTGGCCTTAATCCACAGGAGAAGGAAATGGTAAACCACTCCAGTATCTTTGCCAAGAAAACCCCACGGACAGTATGACATGCTACAATCCACAGAGTCATGAAAAGTTGGACTCGACTGAACAACAATAAATATTCCTCCAAAGCCCTATTCCATTCATGAGCCCCATCCCACCAAATCTCATTTATACCTAGGTATTCAAATTGGCCTCTTTACATTAAAATGTTCAGTCCGCCTTCTTTATGTCTCATATTTTGTGCATTTTCTATGGTCTTTTGAGACCAGGGATTTTATTGCTGTTTCCTCTCTTGGTTATCATGTCCCAAGAATTACTGGGAATCTCAACTGCTATTTTTCTTCCTACATTGTCACTGTTACTCTCCATGGTAACTGGTTTGACCAACATATGCAGGCAATTGTCACTCCCTGCCCTCCCTTTTCAATTTAAGGCCCTCTTGTTCAGATTTCCAAGACTCTAGTCAAATATCTTTTTATCTAGTCAATTCTCATCAATTTGCATTTCATCCCTGGCCAAATGCCCATCAGTCTAATATTTTGAAATCATAGTTCTTATGTTCTTCCCTTTGCTGCTTATGTTATCAAGGAGGAAGAAGCCTGAGGAACCCCCTGGTTCCAGCTCTGGTGCTTAGTGGAGAGACAAAGTGCCCCTATTATTGGGTGACAAGTAACACCTTCCCCACCCTTGAGAACTACATTCTATATTCTCCAAGACCAGTCTTGAGAAGTAGGTACAACTGATGGACTAAGGGAATGTTTCCTAATACCCAAATTGGGGGTTTTAGGTTAAGATGCTGTTGGGGGCAGTCAGTCTGTCCATAAACATTTATTAAGTGCCTACTATGTACCAAAAAGGAGAAAAAGAAAAGCACACACAGAGAGGTCAGACTACAATCAAAGTAAAGTGTTAGTTAGCAATATTCACAGGTTGGGGAATCATAAGAACCTGGTTGTAGGGTCCTAAGACCTGAGCTCAAGAACTGGGGAGGAGGAGAAGCTTTACTGTATACTCTGTTTTATCTAGGTCAAGCAGAACCAGGAGTCTCCCTGAAGGAGACCAATAATGTCTCGGGGGGACTCTAGGTGAGATGTGGTTGCTTGCTTAGAAACTTCCAGCCTACTTAAGGTGACTTGGTATTGGGGAGGGGAAGAAAGGAAAGGAGAGGAACTTTCCAGGATACTAACTAGGGGTCTGACAATGGTCCAGAAATCCAAATCTAGTTCTGAGACATCATCTTCTTAAATAGCTCTTCAATCTAACAAAAAAAAAAATCCCAAATCTTTAGCATCAATCAGCAGCACTGAAGTGTGTATAGAGGACGGATGGAAGGAAGGAAGGAAGGAAGGAAGGAAGGAAGGAAGGAAAGAAGAAAGGAAGGAAGGAAGGAACGAAGGAACGAAGGAACGAAGGAATGAAGGAAGGAAAAAGCATTTATGAAGTCTCGCTGTGTGCCAGGCACTAATAACATCCACAGGAAAGAAATACAAAAGGTAGCCAGTCCCTACCCTAAAGGACCTCATATTCTAATAAGGGAAAATGAATGAATGAAAGAATGGAAAAGTATTCATTAAGTGTTTATTAAGTGCTTAGGAGAGTTGGTGTGACCCAGAAAAGGTGCAGGAAGTAGAACCGTGGGGCAATCAATTGACACACCCTTTCAAGAAACAATGGTAGCTGTTTAGATTACAATTCCAAAAGAAGGAAATGGAAAAGGAAGAAAGCGAGAAGGGGAGAACCTGAGCTTTAGTAGGAAGATGTCCAAGGTTGAAGAGCCAGTTTCATATACAATGAGGCCTCAGCAAATGGACAGCCCAGACCAGGACAGGACTGCCAAAACTCCTCCAGGGCATGCATGATCTCTAAAGAGCAGACCCAGCAGCAGCAACAGCAGTGGCAGCAAGTCAGAATCCCCCCACCCTCATCCCGGGTGGTTTGGCAAAACTAGGGAGACCCTTAATCCTGCCATAGGAAGCAGACCTACTAGGTGGTTTGGTGGCACAGAGAATAGGAAGCAGGTCTTGGAATCAGGAAGACTTGAGTTTGAATCCTGCCTCAGACACTTTCTAGTTGTGTGATCCTGGGAAAGTCCCCGTCAGTTTCCTCATCTGTAATATGGGTATTATAATATAAAAGCACTTACCGCCAAGGGTTGGTGTAAGGATCAAAAGAGTTAATATATGTAAAGCACCTTAAAGAGCTATATAAATGCTAGCAATGATGGTTAACAAGAAATTGATACGTTGCTGCTTCGGTGTCTTTGCCAGGGAAGCCCCCATCACCACTACTTTTTGCTCGATTCTGGTTTTGGTTACATCATGCCTCAATCAGGAGAGCGCTGGGATATGTTTAACAATCAGCACTCTGAAAATGTACATGGTACACTTTAAATATTATTTAATATTTAATATATAATAACATGATACTATTTGATATTGACACTTTCTTCACCACTTTCTTATGTCTAGACAATGAACAAAACAATAAATCGAACCCTGATTTGTAGCTGCCAATTCCACAGACGTAAATGCACACGCTGAAAATGTAACAGTCTGCTGGGGAGAACCTCGGTCTCTTCCCCTGCAGCATGATTTTGTGGAGACTTTCATCCAAGAGATCTGAGTATTAATCCAACATCTGACACTTCCTGGCTATGTATTCCTGAGCAAGTCACTTACCCTTTGTGAGTCTTGGTTCCCTCATTGTAAAACAGAGCTAGTAACATCCTAGGAATCCAGGGGAAAAATCCACCTAGGAATTATGGTAAGGAAGGTGTTTTATATGCTTTATACCACTGTACAAATATGAGCTCTCTTTCTGGGCTACATTCATTGCTTCCATGGAGAAACAGCTTTACATACCTCAGAGATAGGAATCCAAGAGTCACAGTAGAGTACTGGACCTGGAGTCTGGAAGACCCAAGTTCAAATTCAACCTTGGATACTTATTAGCTATGTGACCCTGGTCAGGTCACTTGACCTTGCTCAGCCTCAGCTTCCTCATCTGTAAAATAGGGTTAATTATAGCACCTGCTTCATCACAGGGTTATTGTGAGCATCATGGGGAAAAATAGTTATAAATCTTAAAGTACTATATCTGAAAGTACCATAGAAATGTGACTTCTTGTATCAGTGTGTGCCCCAAGAGCTAGGGGAAATGAGAGAGAAGCCTTTGAGAGCCGTGATAGGGGTGGGTCTGCATCCTGTGACCAGGGAGTAGAGAATCGGGCTGTTGTGTGTTTATGAAGTTCCAGGTTTCATCAGCCTCACAGCTCAGTCACGGGACTTGGAGTAAAAGGTATGCTGAGGTAACAACTCTTTGGGTGGTGAGGTTGCGACATTGTCCCTTAGGCAGCTAGCACACCCAAGTTAGGGGTGTGCCTAACCAGAAGCTTAGGAGGGCCTGAAGCTGGAAGTACCTACCTAGTTAATTGGTAGGTCAGAAATGACAGAGCACTCAGCATCATGCACCTTTCATCTACGGGCACCACTGAACTCCTGCTGGCACCAGCCACCGTGGCTCCTTACCACATGCCCAGAATCTCCCCCTTCCCTTAACTGACTGGTTTGTCTTTTTCCTCCCACTTAATAGTATTTTATTTTTCCAATTCCAAGTAAAGATAGTTTTCAACACTGACTTTTATAAGATTTTGAGTTCCAAATTTTTTCCCTCTCCCCAAGACGGCAAGCAATCTGATAAGGTCTATAAATGTACAATCATATTAATTTCCACATTAGTCACGTTGTGAAAGAAGAATCAAACAAAGGAACAAAACAGAAAAGCCATGAGAAAGGGGGGGAAAAAGAGAAAATAGCATGCTTCAATCTTGAGCAGCTCATCTTTAAAGTGTATAAAACTAGGCTTTCTTCTAGCTTGAGCTCAGCTTGCCACTGCCTCCTCTAAACCTTCTTCCAATTTCCCCAGATACTGGAGCACTCTCCCCCTCAAACTGCCTTATCTAAACATCTGTGTATATGTTGTACCCCACTACACTTCTCCAGAGTAATTCAAACTTCTGGATGGCAGAGAATGTTTCTTTAGTGTTTTGCTTGATCCTGCATTGCCATGGGACCAAGGGCTGGGGCTAAGAACCAAAGGCTAAAACCTGCCTGAAACTATCAACCAGGGAGGTGGAACAAGGTGGATGTGTGGAACAAGAAGGCAGAAGTTCATACTGATAACCCTGCAGAGGTCACCAGCCCTGCAGCCCATCGGAGGCTTCCTGATGCCAGCCTATAACAAGGTGAGGTAGCCCAGGGTCCTGGGCTGGCATTTCTAAGGTACCCTTCACACTGCCAAGCTGATTGGGTTGTCAGGAGGGAGAGGAAGAATGCAAGATGAAACATCTACGTGGCAGGACACCCCAGCTCTGGAGAGTCTGGTTACCCAGGGTCTTTCCCTTGGGTTTGCATTCACCTGTGTTGTATGTAGTCTAGATGCCTCCTTAAATATGTGTTGTTTGATGACAAAGGCTGCATGCAACCAAGTACAATTTAGCTGGCCTGAATTATTTTGTTTATGCATCAGTCCTAAAGACTAAAATATTAATTTGTGTAAAGAATTCTCTCTGCCTGGAGCAAAGGTGTTGTCATATGAAAGGACTCAATGAATTTAGTTCCCTAGGACTAAATTACAGATCCTCACTGCTCTCCTCTAGCCTACCCACCCTCTGAGACATCCTTTCTTCTGGGAGACCCTTCCTCCCTGAAGCTTGCCCTGACTTCTCCAAAAAGCCAGCATCCCTTCCGAGACTCTAAAATGCTTTCATTCCCATCTTTTCTGATCTCCTTCTCATAACTCCCACAGAACCTCTAGTCTGAACCACACAATTTCGCACTTGACCTTGGTCACAACTGACATTCTTACAGTATTTTATGAGTTATGAAGCATTTTTCAGACATGTCATCTAATCCTCACTATAGCCCTTTCAGATAGCTTGTGTAAGTTTAATTTTCTCTATTTTACAGAGAAAGAAACTGAGACCCAGAGGGGTTAAGAGACTTGCCTCAGGTTTCATAGCCAATGTCAGTGTCAGGATTTGAATTCAGGTCTCCAGGCTCCAAAGTCATTGCTCATTCCACTGAATCACAGCTATCTAGTTTGTAGTTTTCATTACCCACATGTTAATCTCATCTGAAAAAAAAAATGTAAAGTCTTTGAGGGGCTTATATGATTCTGCCCTCTTGAACCATCTCACAAGGAAAGAGCTTAGCCAAGGTCACACAGTCATTTAATCAGTAGCAGAGGTGGGCCAAGAACTCTGGTTTTCTGCCTCTCAGGTTAATGTTTGCTTGGGTTTTTTTTTTTTCCCGATGTGGCCACATTATTTCACTGGCCATACCAAAATGAGCATCCACTCTAGGGATCAACCCCTGGCAAAGAACTTTTGTGTTTATTCATTTGTGTCCAAATCTTTGGGACCCCTTTTGGGGTTTTCCTGGCAAACATACTGGAAAGGTTTGCCACTTCCTTTTACAGCTTATTTTACAGATGAGGAAACTGAGGCAAACAGGATTAAGAAACTTGCTCAGGATCACACATTAAGTAAGTGTCTGAGGCCAGATTTGAACTCAGAAAGGTGAGTCTTCCTGACTCCAGGCCCAGCACTCTATCCACTGGGCTACCTTGCTGCTCCAGCAGACACAAAAGAAGAAAAAGCTACTCTCTCCTGTCACTGCTTTCTCCTGCCTTAGTCAACCACTCCTCAGATATTTTTGGAGACTGTGGTTTTTCTACCAATAGAGCCTTAATTAGCCAAAACTGTGCGTGGGACAAATAAAGTCAGGAGAAAGGAGGAACAGAGGAGAGTCTGAAGGCACTAAGGCACAATGAGAAGGGGGCAGAATACTGCCACAGTGTGTGCCCAGAAAGGAGGACAGCCCAGGCAGCAGGAGGAAAATGCAGGAGCGGCTCTTCTAGACTAGAAGGATGAGCTTCTCCTCACAACTATGAGCAACTCCTCATTGACCCCGGGCTCGTTACCAAACTGGCTGCAAGCTTCAAGTTTCTTTACAACTTCACCCACCTCCTGGGACCATCTGGAGCTTCTAGCTTTGCCATCCTGGGTGTCCAGCTTGCCTGGCAGTATCACTCCTCCCCATGCACTTCTCTCTTGACCCGTTTGATTAAATCTGTATCAGGATTTCTCTTCTGCTTTTTGGCAAAGGAGAAGGGAGAAACAAATGAGAGATGGGGGAGACAAATCGTAGATGACGCTGACAGGTAGGAAGGGTCACTGACAAAGCATTTTGCAAACTTGAAAGCTCTAAGTGATTGAAGATTCTTGCTGTGGATGACACTATTTGGTAGCAGACGGCCTGGCTGGGTACCTTCTTCTGTTTTTTCTTGTCCATGTGACCTTGAACAAGTCATTTGATTTCTTTAGGCTTTTTTTTCTTCACCTGCAAAATGGGAGGACTGGATGATGCCTTTTAAACTTCCAATTCTAGGATGAAAAATGTAGAGTGAGGAGCCTACATAGCTGCTATAAGATTGTTCTTTGAGTTCCAGGGGTGATTGTTAGGAAATCCTAGAAGTCTAGTGGGGCAATGGATAGATTGTGGTTATGGTTTGTCCTTCATTCTTGAAGAGGACCATGATATCAGGGAGGTGATGCCATGATATGCAAGTGAATTGGATTTAAGTGAGGCAGGGCTGTGCAAAGTCACCAGCCTCACTCTCTCCTCCGGAGTCATCAGGGTCCAGTGGCCAGATACAGATCAGGAAGACTGGACATGGCTCAGGCTGCAGTGGGGGACCTCGGCCTTTTTAAGTTAAGGTCTTTCTGGGGTCTCACTTTGAGTGAGGCAATGCCCGTTCAGTGAATAGTACTATTTAAGAAATGAGTCAAGGAAGCCGACACTGGAATCAGGAAGGCCGGAGTTCAAATCCTGCCTTGGAAACTTACTGTGTGACCCTTGGCAAAGTCACTTGATCATTGCCCCAGTTTCCTCATCTGTAAAATGGGCACCTGCCTCACAGGGTTATTATGACGACCAAATGCGATAATATTTGTAAATGTGCTAAGCACAATGCCCAGCACATGGTAGATGCTATAAAAATCCTAGCTATTCCTATTATCAGAGTTGAGGCCATTATCATCTTGAAATGTTTCATACATGTAAATATACTTGTACATATGTAAACACATACTCTATATGATATGTGTACAAAAATACACCGAATGTATCCTAGGCATGTCCAAAATTGAACCCATTCTCTTTGGCAGTTAGGTAGTGCAGTGGATAGAGTGCTGGTTTTAGACTCTGGGAAAACCTGAGTCCAAGTCCTGTCTCAAACACTTAAGAGACCTGTGCAAACCTGGGAAATTCACTGAACCTCTCTCAGCCTCAGCATCCTCATCTGTCATATCAGTAATAACAGCACCTGTCTCAGAGGGCTGCTGGGAAGATCCAATGGGACACTCTAAGTTAATGCATATGTATATAAACTATGTAATCTAGTACATAAACTGTATGTAAAGTGCTTTGCAAACCTTAAAATGCTATATAAAGACAAGCTATTCTTACATTTCCTCCCAAACCTTTCCTTTTTCCAAACCTTCCTATTTTTATCAAAGGCTCCTCCATGCTTAAAGACTCCCAAGTTTGTAATTTCTATACCTCCCTCTCCTTCACCCCACATATCCAATCAGTTGCCAAATCTTATCCTTTCTACTTCCACAAAGTCTCTTGCGTCCAACCTCTTCTTTGTTCACTCAGCTCCCACCTAAGTTCAGGTCCTCATCACCTTTCACCCCTGCCTCACCATATTAGAGCACTAGAACAATGTCCCATTGGCTGTAAGCTGCTTATAGAACTGTCTGCAAGTTCCAAGGTTCTTTATAACTTCATTGGTACATCTGGTTGGTACACCTACTATGACCTCTTATAACAGCCTCCCAATTGGCCTCCTTGCCTCAAGTCTCTCCCTACTCTAATACATCTTATACACTGTTGCCAAAATGATTTTCCTTAAGCACAGATATGATCAGGTCACTCTCCTATTTGGTCAATTCCAGTGGTTCCCTATTGCCTCTAGGATAAACTGGAAACTCCTTTGTTTAGCTTTGAGTACCCTTTACAACCTGGCCCCAACCTAGCTTTCCAACGTCATTGGACATTACTTCCCCTACATACACTGATCCAACCAAACTGGCCTTCTCTCTGTTCCTCACGAATGAGCTCCCATTTCATACCTTTGCACCAGCCTGGGACACACTCCCTCTTTACTTCTTCATAAAGACCCTCCCTTCTTTTGAGACACAGTTCAAATACCATCTTCTGTATGAAACCTTTCCTGCCCTGCCTCAAATACCAGTGCCCTTCCTCTTGAACTATTTGAATTTATTCAATTTATTCAATTCAAGAAACATTTATTAAGCAAAAAAAGAGAGAAAAGTCCCTGCCCTCAAAAAACCTATGATCTAATGGAGAAGAAAATGCACAAGTAAATATGTACAAAGCAATCTCTATACAGAATAAATAGGAGATAATTAACAGAGGAAAGGAAGACCCTGGAATAAAGAGGGGTTGGGGAAGGCTTCCTGGACAAGGGAGGATTTTAGCTGGGTCTTAAAGGAAGCCAGGGAGGTCAGTAATTGGAGCAGAGCAGAGAACATTCCAGACATGGGGGGCAGTCTGAGAGCGTCTGGAGCTGTTCTTGGAACAGCTTGTTCATGGAAAAGCCAGAAGTCACTGGATCAGAGTATTCACATGAAAGTAAATTGTAAGACAACTGGAAAGGCCACTTAACCTCCTTCTCTCTCCATATATTTATATATGTGCTTATTGTCTCTTGGCTAGGATGACATGGTTTACAAATTGAAAATGGAGAAAATCCAATTGATTTCATTCTGTAATTGATTTCCTTTTGTATCTCTACCAACATTTTGTGCAACTACCTGAGTCACGTTGCGTTTGTCTTTGAGTTAAGCTTGGAAGTTCAGCTTTCTTACAAATCACTCATTGTCTCTGAGTTAAGTCTGGAAGTTCAGCTTTCCTGTTAGTCACTGTTCTATTCTTGTATCAAGGAAATCTCTTATCCTTGAAGGATGCAGGTAGACACCAGGGAGTCTGGTCTGTTAACCAAGGAAGTCTGATCTACTATGGCTAAACCGGACTCAAACAATGAGCATCGCTTAGCGACAGGATGGGAGGAGGGGTTGTTGCTAGTCCCTCATTCTTGATGTCCAGCGAATCATATTGTCCCTATGCCTCTGAGGCGTCAGACTTTGTAACCAATCATATTGTTTTCCCCATCTATGATGCTGCCTTCCAGTTTTTAGATACTCCTCCTTTTGTCTGAAAAAATGATTTATCTGATCTCATTTGAGGTTTTTTGGATTGTAGAGAAGCTAAAGAGCCCTTTTATTGGTGGCTGTTAGCCTTCGCAACATATTGATCATGTTTGGAGCTATGTGTCTCAGTTTACCTTCATTTCAATCACAACAATTGGTATAGTACTTTATGGTTTACAAAGTTCCATATCTTACCTCTTTTAATCTTCACAACAACCCTAGCAGGTAGAGAGGCTGAGAGAGGTTAAGTGACTTCCCCAGGATCACACAGTAAGTATCTAAGGTGGGATTTGAATCCAGGTCTTTGACTCCAAATCCAACATTCTTACATTCTGCAAACTCCTTGTGAGTAGGAACTGTTTCGTTCTTCACACTTGGATCCCTAGTTCCTGGTCCATAGAAGTTGCTCAACAAATACTTATTGACTGATTGCTTACTGTATAGCTAACAAGGATCATATTTCTCTCCCACTTTAAGGTTTTCAAAGCCCTTTCCTCACAAGAACCCTGTAAGGTTAGTAGGTAAAATGTTATCTCCATTTTTCCAGATGAGGAAAGTGAGGCTCAAAAAGTCTGGGTTACTGTCTAATAGTCGCACAGAGAGTAAACACTGGAGCAGGGCCTCAGACTTAGATTTTCTCATAGTCGGTCCTATGTTCCTCCACACACACACCCAGCTACCTCCCTCTCATCTCATTCCCATTATATAGTGGCAGTGAAGTTAACCTCATTTTACAAAAATAATAATATTATTATTAAATAGTGTTGATATTAATTAATATTATTATTAAATAATAATAACAACAGTATAACTATTCTTCATGGTTCATGAGCTGATCATTCAGCTTGTGATCTACAAAGATTCTTTGCTTCTCCTCTCCCTTTGGGCGTGGCAAACAAAAGAGCGAATGGTCAAATAGAGGCATAGCATCCAGAATGAGGGAGAGGACAGAACATTACTCAGTCCTGGTCAGAACACACCTGGAATAGGGGGCTCATTCTGGGCACCACATATAAAGAAGGACATTGATAAGCTGGATGATGGGATTCAGGGCAGGGCGGACAAGCATTTATTAAGTGCCTACTCTGTACCAGGCACTGTGCTAAGCTTTACCAATATTATCTTATTTGACCCTCACAACAACTCTGAGAGGTAGGTGCTACTATTACCCCATTTTACAGATGAGGAAACAGAAGCACACAGAGGTTTAGTGACTGACTCTCTGGGGGAAGGGAGGGAATGTACACACAGCACACTTTTAAGTTTAACTTGCACGGCAAAGCCAAGATAGCGGCGTAGGAGCAGCAAGGTACGGCAGCTCCCACACAGCCACCTCAAATAACCATAAAATATGACTCTAAACAAATTTTAGAGCTCTAAAACACACACAAATATACTTCCCGCTGAAGGCAGCTCGACTAGGAGGGACCATCTCAGCACTGGGAGCCGAAACCAGCCCAGCCTGAAACCAGGGCTTGGCCCTGGAGATGGCTGGATGAGCCGAGCAGAGCCTCAGCTGGAGCTTCAAGACAGTGGATCAGCAGCAGCTGTGGCAATTTCCAGAATTATCAAGCCATAAGAAAAAAGGACTAAGTGAAAGGTCAGTGAATCTCGGCTAAAATTCGGCAAAAAAGCGGTCCAGCCAAACTGCCTCCAGGGCAAGGAAGCGGCAGAAGTGGAGGCCCTGCAGCCGCCTCCACATAGCTGCTTCAGAGCACCCAGCCTGAAGACTGCAGGGAGGCCAAGCAATCGTTCAGAGGCCAAGTGCTCTCTCATTGAGCAGCCTGGAACCGGATCGTGGTCTTGGGTGGTGGTTCTGGGGTGTGTTTTCAGTGAGCCAAAGCTGGTGGGGGCTGCCAAAAAAAAAAAAGCCCTAATAGCTCTGGCAGCTGGGAAAACCCCAGCAATTTGGGACAGAGCTTTCCCTTCTGGAAGCAGAGTTCCACAGAGCTAAAAAATCATTGACTGTCCATCATGAGCAGACAAAGGAAGCAAAGTAAGAACAGCAACCAAACTCTAGATTCCTTCCTTGGGGACAAGAAGGATCAAAGTATGGAATGGGAAGAAGACAACACAGTCAGAACTCCCGCACCAAAAGCTTCCAAGACACAGGAAGACTGCCTAAAAGCCATAGATGAGCTTAAGAAGGATTTTGAAAACCAAATGAGAGAAGTGGAGGAAAAATTGGGAAGAAAAATAAGAATGCTGCAAGAAAATCATGAAAAGAGTCAACAACCTGACTGAAGAAAATAACACCTTAAAAAATAGATTAAATCAAATGGCAAAAGAGGCCCAAAAAGCCAATGAGGAGAAGAA
>CM053581.1:101543504-101578545 GCA_028627135.1 Pseudochirops cupreus | reverse complement strand
AATCATACCCTGATTTATAGCATTTGCTGATTTCCAGGATGTAAATGTTCAAAACGAAAATTTAACAATCGACCCTCCCCAGCCAGTTCAAGCTAGCTCCAACATGCCTCTGGATAGAATGAATAAGTAATACAAGATATCTGGAGGAGAGAAAGGACATGAACCACTACGGAGATTTTTTTTTAATTGTTTCCAAAAGGCAATGGTACCCAATCTGGCCTTGGAGGAACCTCAAGATTCAAGAAGTGGAGATGAGGAAGGACCACATTCCAAGCTGGAGAGATGAAGGCACAGGTGGGAGATGGAAGGGAGAGCTCGGGAAACAAGTAAGCCAATCTGGCTGGGAGGTCCTGAGGGGAGTGACAGGGTTGCTGACTTCTTATGCTTGATTCCCCATCACATAGCGGAGCATCCTTGAAGACAGTTGCTACTGACATGGAAACAACGAAAAAGTCCATATACCCTGGTTCTCCAAAGTTCACAAGATTCCCCATCCAATTAAGGAGCACTCACTCTCCTCCCATCCCAAGCAATTCCTTCTCAGGGCTTTGGCTGGAATGCTCTCTCCTGGCTCACTGCTCACTCAAATATGGATTTCGACCAGCTTGATGATATCATACAGATCCCTGATTGCGTAACGGAGTCTTTCAGCCAATCTGGTCAAACTTCCTGTCCTGCCCAGGTTGGTGTCCCAGCTTTGTTCACATTTTGTAGACAACTGAGAAATGTTTTCACCCAATAAACGTATCTGGGCTGAGTGGGGCAGAGTGATTTCGACCATATCCATATGCATTCCTTCTGAATATGCTTATTTATGTTTCTGTTGTTTCCTCAATTAGATTGGAAGTTACTTGAGGGCAGGGACTGTGTCACTTTTTGTCTTTTATCCTCTGATTGATCAACTGATTGATCTCCTTAGGCATGAGAGAGATCAATCATCCTGACCTGTGTCTTGCCACTGAACTCTGATGACTCTGGAGGAGAATGTGAGGCTGATGACTTTGCACAGCCCTGCCTCACTTAAAGTCAATTCACTTGAAAGTCAAGACATCATCCTGCTGATGTCGTTGGTCCTCTTCAAGATGGAAAGATGAACAATAGCTCAAGAGAAGGATCCCTGATCCCTGGGCAGACAAGTAAGAAAGATTTTTAGTGAATACCCCTGCATGCTAATGGTAAGCATGTGACCTTGGACCTAAGAAATGGACTCACCCATTTCTACCTTATGGGCTCTTGACAGGCCTTAACAGTATTACTAGGACAAGGTAATAGAGATTTGTCCCAAAATTCCAAGAGCAAAACTATCTCTAGTGTGGTTCAAGCAGGGATTTTCTCAAGACCCTGAGGAATCTAGAGGGCACATGGTAGGAAGTAGGAAGAATTAGTGCCCCTAACACTCACTGCACCCTGGCAAAGTTACTTGGCCTGCAGAAGAAATCTCTCCACCAGGTTGTGGGGAGGTCAGAACAAAAGCATCTCCTTTTTTCTGAGGCTACCCTGCTCTCATATTCCTTGAACCCCCCCACACTCAAGGCAAACCTGGGGAGGTGGGCATAGGAATGGTGATCACACAAGGCCTCCAGTCTTTAAAATTCCACATACTGGATAAGCTTAGGGGATGGGGAAGCAGGGACAGAAAAAGGGGGTTGAACATGAGGACACTTGCCTCCAAGCAGCTGAATCTAGGAGGACCTCCATGAGAGCCTCCCCCTCAATGCAAGAGAATTGGGGGAGTGAGCAACCCAGTGTCTGCAAGTCTCTGTCTCCCTTCTCCTCCTCTAAGGATTTCCTTCCTGTCTTTTGCCTGAGGCTTACAAATTCTTCATTATGGTTCTGCTGGTTTCTCCAAGGTCATGCTGAAGAAAGAATAAAAATTCAGTGGATCATAGACTTATAGGAAAGACATTATAGGATAATATAGATCCTATATAAATAAGGACAATATATTTCCTATATAAGGAAAGAGGCATTGAGCCCAACCTCATTTTAAAGACGACAAACTGAGGCCCAGATTTGCATAGTTAATGCCTAAGACAGGTTTCAAATTCAGGTCTTTCTGACTCCATATCTAACACTCTATGCATCCCATCACCCAGGAGTCATAAGGCCTGGGTTCAAATCCCACTTACTCTCTGTATGACTTGGGGCCAATCATCTAAATTCTCTAGGCCTGAGTTTCGTCTTCTACAAAATGAAAGGGTTGGACTTGTGGACCTCTAATGTCCTTTCCAGCCCTAAATCTATCAACCCTCTCTAAAAATAAAGATAAAAATAGTTGTGCTTCCTATTCATAGAGACAGTGTGGCATAATGGATAGAGATCCAACCTCAAAGTCTGAGCAATCCAGTTTCAAGCCCTACTTCTGACAATTACTGGCTGTGCAATCCTGGGCAAGACACTTTTGCACCCCCTTTGACATTCTGGTAAAGCCTGGGCACCCCTTCTCATAATATTGTTCATATAAAATTCATAGGCTTATAAAGGAAGCCAATTATACTGAAATTGAGTTAGCAAAAAAATTTTTAAGTTTACAGTCCCAGGTTAAGAACTATAGATTTAATCCAAAGGCATATAGGCTCAAGCCTTAATTTCATAGTCCCACAAGGTCAAATGGACTATGCGTGCCTGACATGGGCAGAACATTCCAGGCTCATACTGGTACCAGCTGGATGTGCTGTACCTTGATCCTAATGCTGTAATGTCATCTTGGTTCTCTTTAAGCACAAAGAATAAAATTTTATAGATTAAGGAAACCAAGACTCAGAGCTATTTATTTCACTGCAGTCTTGCTCCTAATAAGGTTGTAGAGCTGACACTGGGTTCTCCAAGGCTATGCCAGAAGACCAAAAGCTCTGGCAGGTCCTTCCAAGCAAGAAAGGCTTCAAACACAGGCCCAACTACTGTGTGCCTGTGGTTCACACACCAGGGCTATGACAAACAGCCAAGTTAAACAGCATAGATGGGGCTCATCACGAGAAGATCATCCACTGGGGGATCAATTTTTTTTTCAGTCATAAAACTCATGAAGAATAGTCCATTGAGGTTTGGAATGGTTGGGACCAAATCATCTAAAATACATACCTGGTGTTATAAAGTGCACCAAGTTTGAAATCAGAGAACCTGGGTTACTTACTACCTATATGTCCTAAGGCAAGTCCCTTCCCCTTCTCTTTATTTGTAAAATGAAGGAGTGGAACTCTCTAAGAACTTTTTCAGCTCAAACTCTAAGCCATGAGATAACAGGGTTGGGAGAGGGGTTGGCAGTAAAACCCACCCTTGCATTTGGCCCCATCCCCCACACTGCACCTCGGGATGCCTCTGACTAGATAGTACACATATGCCTGGCCCAGTCCTGAAACAGAATCTCAACTTGGCAAGACTCTACAGAGTCATTCTAATTCTTTAATTGAGTGCCTAATCACCCAGCACACGCCTCATGTAATTACAGGGTGGGTTAGCCACCAGGGCTTGGCACATGAGGCCAGGCAGCCATGGGTAAGATGGGCTGGGTAGATAACCAGCCCAGGTGAAAGAAAAACTGGAACCACTGAAGTACATGACAGGAGGTGGGCCTGGGAAGTCAGGAAATTAAAGAGAATTCTACTAGGTGACATTTATGGAGACTAAGCTTCCAGGCTGGCAGAGAACTTTACATCCATTATCTCATTTGAGTCTCACAACATCCCCCTATAAGCCAGGCATTATTGGTGCTATTATCCCCATTTTATAGATGAGGAAGCTGAAGCCAAAAGAGGGGAAGTGATTTGTCCTCAGTCCTACTAATAAAAAGAATTCAAATCCAACATCTCTCTACAGATCCAATATTTTTTCCACTACAATGCACTGTCTCATTGTGTAAAGACACACAATGGACAAGGACTATTATACTGGAAGGGTGGTTTCTATGTGTGTTGCCATGGTAACTGCCCAGCACTCTATCAATGTGCTGCCTAACTGCCCCATACTTATGGGGTAGCAGGACTGGACGAAAGTTTATCTGTAAAAGATGGAGGGAGGATGGTCAGAGGATCCCAAGTTCAATATGTTATCATGCAGTGGCAGCCCAAGAGCTTCTGTGATCTTGGACAGCCCTGAGAGGCAGCGCTGCCAGAAATCAGGATGAGATCGTTCCTCAGGGTTCACCTTTGATCAGATTACACATGTAGGACTGAGTTCAGAGGGCCACAGTGTAAGGAGATCCCTGCTAAGCCAGCGGATCACCAGAGGAGGACAACCATGATGGTGAAGAGCCTCTGGTCCATGGCATATGAGGACATGGGGATCTTTTGCCTAGAGCTTTGGAGAGGACAGGGTAGCTGCATTCAGATACTTGAATATGGGGGACTTTGGCCCCAAAAGGCAGAACGAGAGGCCATGGGTAAAAGTTACAAAGAGCACAAAGGGACAACCTTAAGTCTGATGATGACAGCTGCCACAAGGAGGAAAGGGCTGCCTTGGGAGGTAGTGACCCCCTCATTGCAGCTAATTTAGTACACTTGAAGTAGATCACCCCTTGTCAGGAAGGTTATGGTGGACATTCCTCTGAGGTATAGGTTGGACCAAATGACTACTAAAATCCCTTCTGGCTTAAAAAATCTGTTATTGTAGCATTCTGTGTGGGCGAAAGAGCACTGGATTTGGACTAGATGTGCTGCTAGGGACAGCTAGGTGACACAGTGGATAGACTGCCAGGCCTGGAGTCAGGAAGACTTGGGTTCAAATCCAGATACTTTCTTGCTGTGTGACCCTGGGCAAGTCACTTAACCCTGTTTGCCTCAGTTTCCTCATTTGTTAAACGAACTGGAGAAGGAAACGGAAAATCACTCTAATATCTTTGTCAAGAAAACTCCAAGTGGGGTCATAAAGAGTAGGACATGACTGGAACAAGTGAACAATAACAACAACCAAAAGCCAAAGGACCAAGCCCCCCAACTCTCAAAGCTGTTACAGGGACCGCTCACGGTTCAGTCTGGTGAACCGCTTACCAACCAGCTCCTACTCACACCTCACCAGCTCGGTGAGCCTGCACAGATTGGCTCCTCTCTCTGGGCCTGTTTCCCCAGGTACGAAATGAGAAGTTTCGACCAGACAGGTTCTGACATCCCCTCTACCCTCTGCTCCATTCTGCACCCTCTGCTCTAAGGTCCCCTCCTGCAACAACATTCTGATTCCTACAGACCCATCCTCTACCGATTCTAAGCTGGGCTCTGGTAGCCCTTAGGCAGAAGAGCAACGAGTGAAGACGGCTAGGAATTCCCCCTTAAATAGGAAGAAGAGAGGCCAGAGGCAAAACGATGGAATAAGTAAAACTTTTTGTCTCATGTGGCAACTAGGTAAACACAGAGGATAGAGCGCTGGGCCTGGGAACAAGAAGACCTGAGTTCAAATCCGGCTTTGGACACTTACTAGCTAAGTGACCCTGGGCTAGTCATTTATTTGACCTATGTCTCAGTTTCCTCCTCCGTAAAAATTAGGATAATAGCACCGACCTCCCAGGGTTACTGTGAGGATTATAAGGTGCTTAGCACAGCGCCTGGCACATGGTAAATGCCATATAAATGCTAGCTATTATGTGACCCCCAATTCCAATGTGGATCTGGCTGCGCCACATCCTTTCAGGGACTTCCTTTTGACTTTATAAGCTGACAATATGACTGAGGCAATCACCTGATCTAGATTAGTATAAAATGGGTGGCATAGCTAGACAGCAGTTTAACTGGGGGGATAAAAGCGGGTACTTTAGAGGACTTCAAACAATACGCCTATTGTATAATTTGGCAGGCAAATAAGCCAGTGTTATCTGAGGCTACTTAAGAGGAGCCTTGGATTCAGGACTAGGGATGTGATAATCATCCTCTGCTTGGCTGCGGGCAGACCACATCTGGAAGATGCTGCATTCAGTCCTAGGCTGCACATTGGAGGAGGAGCGTTGGCAAGCCAGAGTGCATATGCAGAGGAGCCGCCATGATGGTGAAGGCCTTGAGTTCATGCCATGTAAAAGGCAGTTGAAGCAACTGAAGAAGAAAAAATTGATAGGGAAATAATGACTGTCTTCAAGTATTTGAGGGAAGGGTGATTACATCTATCCTGCCTGACCTCAGAGGAGAGAACTAGCCACAGTGGGTGGAAGTTGCCGAAAACAATCTCACCTCATAAAATGCAAGGCGGTGACAAAGTCCAGAATTCTTGCCCTCATAACATGGCTTCGGTCCGTCAGCAGTAGGGGCTACTTGGGTAATCCTCTTGTCTCTCCAAGGCTGAATGCTGCTCAGAAACTACGTGAGCCGAGATTCCAGGATTATGGTGTCTAAGCAGTCAAAATCTTCCCTCTCTCCAACATGAGACTGGGGTTCAGAAACATGGTCCATGAACTACGCTCCCAAGCTAAGAGTGTGAACGTATGTCTGTTTCTGTCATGTGCTTTGGCAAGAAGTCTCTCAGGGCCCCAGCTGCTCCCATTTTAGGGGTAAGGAAAGTCCAGCCTCAAATAGCTACAGGCGAGCACATGGAATTTGCATGAGCCATTATTGGTTACTGGGGAGAGGAAAATATGCCAATGTCTGTTTTCCAGCCTTCCAACTCCACAATGCAGATCTGCTCGGTGGGGCTGTCTTTTGAACGTGGAAAATGGGAATAGGCAAAAAAAAAAGAGGGGGAGCCTTGAAAGTAATCTGTTCTTCCCCTTAACAGGCCTAATGAAAAGGAGTAACTCATATGAGCAGATTCCGTCCTCCCAAATTCCAGGTCAAATGCTTTCAGAGTCGCCTCAGTCACTGGAGACCGACCAGTCAAGACACCAGTCACTGGAAACCAGCTAAGAATTATTCTTCCCTTTAACATGGCACCAACACACACATATACAGATGGAGAGGGGAAGCCCCCTGATAAACTCCCCCTACATATGATCAAGTGTTAAAAGAACAGAGTTATAAATAAGGGGTAGAATAAGCGGGGGAAGTCAACAAGACTAATTCTTATACCAACAAGATGCCTTTCTACAATGCACCTCAGCTTCTACCTGGAGACCTCCACTTATAGGAGACTCACTACTTCCCAAGGTAGCATACTAGACTGTCTAGTTCTGGCATCCACCCCTTAATCCTAGCTCTGTCCTCTGGGACCATATAGAGCAAATCTAGGGGCAGCTAGGTGGCGCCTCATGCTCAGAGTGCCAGGCACATAGTCAGGAAGAATCATCTTCCTGAGTTCAGACACTTTCTATCTGTGTGACCCTGGGCAAGTCACTTACCCGTTTGCCTCAGTTTCCTCATCTGTAAAATGAGCTGGAGAAGGAAATGGCAAACCACTCACTCCAGTATCTCCGCCAAGAAAACCCCAAATGGGGTCACAAAGAGTTGGACAGAACTGAACAACAGAACAAATTTAATACCTCTTTCAAACAGTCCTTCAAATACTTGAAGAAAATTATTATTTATGTTCTCTTGTTATTGTTTAATGATTTAATCATGTCTGACTCTTTGTGATACTATGGACCATGTGGTCCATGAGGTCTTCTTGGAAAAGATGCCATTTCCTTCTCCAGGGGATTAAGGCAAACGGGTTAAGTGACTTGCCCAGGGTCACATAGCTAGTAAGTGTCTGAGGTCACATTTGAACTCAAGTCTTTCTGACTCTACCAGGCCCAGCACTCTGTCCACTGAACCACTTAGTCTTCTCTACCCCCTAAATTTCCTCTTCTCCAGGTTTTCACATTACCAGTTCAATTCAATTAAAGAAACATTTATTAGGTGCCTACTATGTACAAAATACTGTGCTAAGGGTTATGGATACAAAGACCCCCAAAAGCACCGATGCCTATTCTCAAAAGCTTATATTCTTGTGGGGAGAAAGGGAACCAATCACTAGAGCCACTGTGATCGAGTGAAGGGAGAGCCAGGAAACCCTGGGTAAAGGTGCTGCTTCTGACTCATGCTGGCTTTGTGACCACAGACAACTCACTGAAGCTCTCAGTGTCCCCAGGCAGCTCTCTGAGACTTTAACTTGCAAAAATCCTTGCCAATTTGCATTAATAAAAGGAGTTTCCTCACTGGAAGCTCCCTACAACAATAAAATCACTGGTCCAAACAAAAAAAATTATCAAGCAGGGGATACAACATGCACACAGATCAGTGCATGCGCAGTCTATAGAATCTAAGTACAAAGTAACTTCAGAGGGAGGGGGATCAGAGCAGGCCTTTCGGAGGGAAGGAGTACATGAGTCAAGCCTTCGATAGAGGGAGAAATCCCAAGAAACAAAGGCAAGGAGGGAAAGCATTCTAGGCAGAGGGGACACAGCCTAACCCAGCATCTGGAACACAGAGACAGATTAATAAATATTTGTTGATTGACCGACAGAGGCCAGAGAAGAAACATCATGCATGAGAAACAGCAAGTAGAGGCCAATTTGTCTGCAAAGGTTCATGTCAGATTGTGAAGAGTAGAGACAAGAGGGAGTCACTGAAGTTTGAGCAGAGAAGGGGAGAGGACGAGATCAGACTTGTGTTTCTGAAATATCTGTTTGGCAGCTATGTGGAAGATGGATTAAAAGAGGGAGAAAATAGAGGCAGGGAGACCTACTAGAAGGGTATTGCAAAAGTCCAGGCAAGAAATGAGGAGGGGGGCGGGGAGATGGCACAGTGGATAGAGCACCAGCCCTGGAGTCAGGAAGACCTGAGTTCAAATCCCGCCTCAGACACACTTACTTGCTGCGTGACCTTGGGCAAGTCACTTAACCCCAATTGCCTTGCCTTTCCCCCTCAAAAAAAGAAAGAAAAAAGAAATAAGGAGGGCCCAGAACTGAGAGGTAGGTGTGAGAGGAGTAAATGGAGGCAATATGAAAGATGTTATGGAGGTCAATTCGGTGACTGATTGTTCATGGGGGAGGAGAGGGTTAGAGGGAGCAAAGATTCAAGGGTAACTAAGGCTTTGAGCCTGGGGGACTGAAGGGACTATGGTACCTTCAATAGAAACAGGGAAGTGAACAGGAGTTAAGGTTAGGGAGATAGAGACTGTTGATAGGACTCTAGACTCAAGAGTCGGTTCCCGCTTCAGACATGCCCTGGCTATGTGACCCTGGGCAAGTCATTGGACTTATCGCTATGCTTTAATTTCTTCATCTGTAAAATAAAGAGGTTAGATGTAAGAGCCTCTAAGATCCCTTCATATGGCCTGACTTCAACAGCCTTCATTGTCCTGTGAAGACTCTCTTGTTTATCAATGTCCTTCCTAAAAATGGCAGCCAGAACGGAACGTTGCTCCAGGTATGCTGTAGCTAAGACAGATCAGAGAAAGTTTATCACCTCCCTAGTCTTGGACGTTGCACTTCTCTGCTTGAGACCCCAATCTGTACCAGCTTCTTTCCACCGTGTCTCACTGCTAGGATTACATGACTCATTGAAGGGCCATTCGAGATGGTGTAGCCTAATTCTGCTCATTCTACAGCAGAGGATGTGAAGGGACTTGTATAAGGTCACATTAAGTATTAAATAGCAGATCCATGATTTGAACCCAAGTCCTTAGACTGCAATACTACTACATCATCAGAGGCAGCTTTGTGACACAGTGAATAAAGGTGTTAGACTTGGAGTAAAGAAGAATTGAGTTCAAATTCAACTTTAAACACTTAGTAGCTGTGGGACCCTTGGCGAGTCCCTTAACCCTGTTTGCCTCAGTTTCCTCATCTGTAAAATGAGCTGGAGAAGGAAATGACAAACCACTCCAGTATCTTTGCCAAAAATAACCTGCAAAGTGGTCACAAAGAGTGGGATGTGACTGAAACGAATAAACAACAACAAATTATCATGATGCTTCTCCGTTTTAAAAAAGCAAGTAATTTTGTGAGTCTTTCATTAAAAGGGTTTGATCATCAAAAAATAGCCTTGCCCCACTACAAGCGCCTCTCTGGATTGAGACCCTACTCTCCACCCCTAGAGAGAAGCCCCATTACGGGGTGGAGAGTACACTGGACTTGGGGCTGGAAGCTGGAATCCTGACTCTGCCCCTCCTCACTCTCTGTGCAACTTCTCTGAGCCTCTTTCCTCATCTGTAAATGGGGCTAACAATATTTACGCCTTCCTTACAGACCCTTTGGAGGTGGTTGGGGAGGAAGTATTTATTTACATTAAAGCATTATGGAAATGTGGGTTATTCTTATGAATAGGCCTAGAGGATAGTGGGAATTCCTGTCAGGAGGAACTAGGGGAGGAGAGACAAGAAGGTAGCAATGAGCATAGCTTGTGCCTACTTATTCCTTTCTCTTCCTCTTCCCTACCCCTCCAGAAAACAGCTGGAACTGGGGACTTCACCCGTGGTTTCAAAGAAAGGAACTCTTCAGAGCCACCCTGACTCACCAAATGCACTCCCCAGGTGTGCTCTGAGTCACAGCTCCTGAATTGACTTGGCCCCCAAACAAATTTTTTCCCTCGGTCAGCTCTTCGAACCCAGTTGGGCTACATTCCCCTTCCTACATCACTGTCCAGGTGGGGCAGGCTGAATAGCAAAGAGAGCCCTAAAGGTCACAACACTCAGGGCTTTGGGACATGGGGTCAAGTTGTGGGAAACAATGTAAAATCCCAAAGGAATAAAAAACATTACCCAATAACTGGTGCTCCAGAAGGTTCAATACCTCAAAGCCTATCCCTAAACACTGTGTGCCTCAGTTTCCCTATCTGTAAAATGAAGGGAGTAGATTTGATGGTCTTTAAGGGTCCTTTCAGCTCTAAACCTATAATAATGCTATAATCCTATGACCTAATCTACTGGAGGGCAAGAGAGGAGGCAAGTAAGTTCAGTCATTTCAATCATGTCCAACTCTTCATAACGCCATTTGGGGTTTTCTTGTTAAAAATACAACAGTGGTTTGCCATTCCTTCTCCAATTCATTTTACAGATAAGGAAACTGAGGGAAACAGAGTGAAGTGACTTGCCCAGGGTCACACAGCTAGTATCTATCTGCATTCAGATTTGAACTCAGGAAGATGAGTCTTGCTGACTCCAGGTCTGGTGGTCTATCCACTGGGCCACCTAGCTGAGGGGTCAAGCAACCTTGGCCTTAATGGAAGACAGTATTTGTCCTAGGAAGCACAATCCTTTGGATACAGTAGGTCCTTAATAAATACTTGATGACTGATTGACTGCTGTATTGATTTTCAGTCAGTTTGAATTCTAGCTGACAGGTGACTTCAGTTCCCTACTCTATAAAATGAGAAGCTTAAATGAAATAGTCTCTTAAATTTTCTTGCAGGGTCTTCTGCCTGGCAGAATAGGACTCTTTCCAGCACACTCTGCCTGCTTCTCCTCTTGCAGGAGCAGCTACCGTGTGCTTTCTTACACAGTGGTATGTTTTAAAGTCAACACCCAGCCCCCAAATACCTCTCCCTCTGACCTGTGGTCGACTGCCAGAAATTCTACTAATGGCATTTCTTTTTTTTTCTTTAACAAATGAAGAAACTGGAAAATGTCACCTGTTTAAGGTCTCAGCTAGTTAAGTGGCGGTCAGAACTTGAACTCGGGTCTTCTGCCTGGCAGAATAGGACTCTTTCCAGCACACTCTGCCTGCTTCTCCTCTTGCAGGAGCAGCTACCATGTTCCTTCTTACACGGTGGTATGTTTTGAAGTCAACACCCAGCCCCCAAATACCTCCCCTTCTGACCTATGGTCGACTGCCAGAAATTCTACTAATGGCATTTCATTTTCCCCACCACTGGAGAAAATTAAATGGCATTTGAAACTGTTTCTGCTCATTAACAACTTTGTGGGAATTGGTTTTATCAGACCTTTTCCTGGATGATTAAGGAGGGTGGAAAGAGAAGGCTGATTTGCCCAGGGTCACACAGATGATAAGTGCCAGAGGCTGGATCTGAACTCAGATCTATCCAGACTCAAGGCCCAGCACCTAGCTGCCTCTAGAGCATGGGATATTTACTACTCATAGAATCCAGAGAGGCAAAGGACCTGGGAGATCATGGACTCAAAAACTGGTAAAGCTGGGAGAGATCTTGGAAATAAATCTTTTTTTTTTCTTTAACAAATGAAGAAACTAAGACAAGAAAATGTCACCTGTTTAAGGTCTCAGCTAGTTAAGTGACAGTTAGAACTTGAACTCGGGTCTTCTGCCTGGCAGAATAGGACTCTTTCCAGCACACTCTGCCTGCTTCTCCTCTTACACTATACTGCATTGGCCCACGTGGGCCTGTGCTGCCAGACTCACGTGGATGGTAACAAGGCCTGATCATAAACAGTTTGCAGAGGAGAGTAAGGGAGGGGACGCTGCCAGAGACAAAAGTCCTTTCCACACAGTGCAGGGGAACTTGACCCAGGCTAGGACCAGCCTCTCCATAAACAAAGGGCAGGGACTGGCCCTTGTCTAGACTTTGTGTCTCCCACTGTGCCTGATGCATTACTCTGCACATTAGGAGACATTTAATAAATGGTGGTTGAATTTGAATTTGTGAAAGAAAGACTATTGGGATTGCCAATGCTCTTTGGTGGACCTAGATTCCTGTCACGGATCTGCCACTAACTAGCATTGTGACCTTGTGGGAGTCATTTCCCTCCCTCTGGGCCTCATTTCCCCCATCAGTAAAATGAGGGAATTAGACTATGTGATCTCTAAGGACCCTTCTAGCTCTACCAGTCCCTGATCCTCTTTCTTTCCCTCTCTCTCTCTCCTTTCTCTTTCTCTCTCTCTTTCTTTCTCTCTTTCTCTCTCTCTCTCTCTTTCTCTCTCAGATAAATAAAACTAGGAAGCCTAGTGAGTGATGTCATCTTTTTCCAAGCTGCTTTTCCTTACTCCTCCGCCTGTCATGTTTTTTTTTGGGGGGGGGGGTGCGCAGAGGAAGGGAAGAGACACCTTACAGGCTATGCTCAGTCTAAAGCACAGACGTGGACAACTTTGTGTCCTCTGGTGCCACCTGGTGGACCATAAACTCTAAGACTGGCCAGGCCACTGCAGCTGGCAAAAGACAAAAACATGATGTCATCCCCATGGAAGGAAAATTCCTTCAAGTGAAGAACCTGCCTAGTTTCCAGGCCCCTTCCCCTCCCCGCCAGTCTCCATCTCTCTCTCTGTCTCTCTCTCTCTCTCTCTCTCTCTCTCTCTCTCTCTCTCTCTGTCTCCGTCTCTGTCTCTCTGTCTCTCTCCCAACCCTCTCTCCTCCTCTTTTTCTCTCTCTTATCCTCTCCTCTTCCTCTCTCCTCTTGTTTCTCATCATTAAGGAAGAATCTAGAAATGCATTCTGAAGAGTAGTTTTCACATTTTTTTAAAAAGCTGCCAACAAGTTAAAACAGTAATTCATATTTCTCCTGGCCCTTGAAGGTTTACAAAGCACTTTGCTCACAATAATCCCATGGGATAAGTAGTGAAAGTGTCACTGCTCCCATTTTACAGATCAGAGAACTCCCAGGTTTAAAGAGTGCTCTGCCCAGGGTCTCAGAGCTGGCAGATGAAAAATTCAGGACTCAACTCCAGGTCTCCTGACTCCAAAAAGTTCAGGACTTTTCCCCTCCTACACCAAGCCTGTGACTCCATGAAGTAGAAAAAATGGGCAGGTTCTCATTTCATTTTTCATTCCTGGACCTTGTCCTTCTGCCAAGAGAAGAGAATTCAACAGTCATTCTGAGGAATCCAGTGAGAAGGTACATAAGAAAGACATCACCCAGTTAGACTGGGCTAAACTGGATGGAATGGGAAAATCAAAGAATTTATCTTCTTCAGGAACTTCTAGGACAGATAGAAAAAATGATCACATGATTGGTCACAGAGAACCTTCAGTAAGGTTGGAAAAACAGTTCATTTAAGGAGCAGGAGGTCTATATGGAAACTAAAAAGCAAATTTATTAATTAATGTCTGAGTGAAAGGAAATCATTTTCAAAGCCAAATTACCTCCGAGGGGATGACAGCGTAAGGATTGTTGCTGTTCTTGTCCTCATTCGGTCATGCCCAGCTCTTGGTGACCCCACGGACCATGGGGTTTTCCTGGCAAAGATAGTAAAGTGGCTTGCCATTTCTTTCTCCGGTAGATTAAAGCAAACAGAGGCTAAGTGACTTGCTCAGGGTCACATAGCTTGTACGTGTCTGAGGGCAGATTTGAACTCGGGTCTTTCCTGACTTCAGGCCCAGCATTCTATCCATTGAGCTACCTAGCTGCCTGGCAATACAAACACCACATATCAAAAATTAGAATTATGGCATAATAGAAAGAGAACTGGAACTGTCATTAAAAAGATCTGGCTCAGCCACATAATACCTCTGTGACTTCAAGCAATCACTTCCCCTTTCTGTGCCTCAGTTTCCCTATCTGAAAAATGAACCATGAACAACAACAATGTTGATGCATATAATGTGAAAATGAAGTCAAATTCTGAGTAATCGTAAAGACTAATTTTGGCCCTGAGGAACTGATAAGGGAATGTACCTTTCTCTTTTTAATAAAGAGGTAAGGATACAGGTGTGGAATGCTGTATACATCGTCCAGCATTTGGTTGTATTCAGCTGCTTTTCTTTGTTGCAAAAGAGAGCTCATTGGATAGGTGGGCAGTATTCAGTGTCAGCCTTTATATCCAGAAATAGCTATGATGAAAAAAACAAAAGGCTGATGTCAATAAAGCTCTTCTTTTAAAATGAAGAGGCTGAACTAGCCAAGATCCCTTTGTGCTCAAAATCTAATGACCTCATGGCAACCTCACACAGCATCACCCCTGGGGAGGAGTAAAGAGAATTACTTGTATACTTTGACATGGGGAGAGAACTACAGTGTAACAACATTTTCTCCATGGGGGCTTCCCTTTCCTTCTTAATGTTGTAAATTCAGGGTCAGAAGAACACAATACAAGTGTAGACTCTGCCACCAACTTACTGTGTGATCTTTGGGCAAATCAGTCAGGCAACAAACATTTATTAAGTACTTCTCCATCTGGGACTGTGCTAAGCTCCATACCAAGAGAGGCAAAGACACTAGTCCTGCCCTCAAGGAGCTCGTGTTCTAACATGTGAGACACCATGCTATAGAAAAGCATATAGATTTAGATATTATATGTGTGTGTGTACATATATATGTGTGTGTGTGTATATGTATATATATGTGTGTGTGTGTATATATATATACACACACACACACACACACACACACACACACACACACATATATATATATATATATATATATATATATATAAAATAACCATACCCATAAAGAAGGTAGGGTTTGAGTTGAGTCTTGAAGGAAGTCAGGAGGTTGAAATCAAGAGGAAGTGCATTCCAGGCATGGGAGACAGCCAGTAAAAAGACACAGAGTTGAGAGATGACATATCACATGCAAGAAATAGCAAATAACAGGCCGGTGCACCTGCATTGTAGTGTGTATGGAGGGGGAAAAGGTATGAGATTAGAAAGATAAGAAGAAGTCAGATTGTGAAAAGCTTCAAAAGTCAAACAGGATTTTGTATTTGATCCTGGAGGTAATAGGGAGCCACTGAGGTTGAACAGAGGAGCATAATATGGCCAGATCTACTCTTTAGAAAAATCACTTTGGCGAGTTTGTGGAGGGAAGAGCAGAACAGGGAGAGACTTGAGACAGGAAACCAAGTAGAAGGCTCTTGTAACAGTTCAGGCAAGGGGCAATGAGGACTTTTGTCCTGGAGTGGTGACTACATGAATGGAGAGGATACGCACAAGAGAGAAGCCATGTAAAGGGAGAAATGACAGCATTTCACAACAGACTGATATGTGGAGTAGGTGCAGTTGAAGAGTCTGGGATGGCATCACAGGTGTGAGCCTAGGTGATGGGGAGAATGGAGGGGCCCTTACTAGTAATTTGAAAGTTGGGAAAAAGGGAAGGTTTGGGGGGAAAGATAATGTTTCAGATATGTTGAGTTTGAGATATATTTGGGACATGCAGTACAAAATGTCCAAAGAGCAGTTGGTGATACATGATTGGAGTTTAGAAAAGAGATTAAGGCTGGATATACAGATTTGGGAACCCACAGGAACTGAGATCACTATCTTCTCTGGGTCTCAGCTTCATCATTCATAGAATGTGTGGGCTAGATTATAGGATCATAATATTGGTACAATTGCTCAGGGCCCTTCCAACATTAAGAATTGTAGGCTTTTTTTTTAATTTTTAACATTTACTGCTTGCAAAGTAACTGGGGAACCAGTTTCCCTTTGCTCTTATCCAGCGGCTCTCAACCTGTGGGTGGCAACCCCTTTGGGGGTCGAATGATCCTTTCACAGGGGTTGCCTAAGGCCAACAGAAAACACATATTTCTGATGGTCTTAGGACCAAGACACCATTCCTCTATCTGTCTCCAGGCCAGTCCACCAACATGCAGATACACCCACATACGCCCACATATGAGTATTAAAGAGTCGCGCATTAGGAAGGTTGAAAACCACTGCTCTTACCAATGCGGGAAAGAAGGCATATGTCTCCATAATTCTTAACCTTTTTTACTTCACATTAGGAAAAGGTTAATATGTGTGTTTAATATGTTTTCCCATGTAAGACAGATATGTCCACATAGGTTGCCTAAATTATAGACATGGCTCATGAACAGCATGAACAGGTCTCTGGAATTTGGGTTACCCCTCTTCAAATGAAACTATACTTTTCACCTTGAGGGGAAACAAGACAAAGGTTCTTGGCTAAGCAAGCTTGCTCCTTCACTCACCTAGTTCCAAAAGGCATATTGGGCTAGATTTCTATTTATCTGCCCTGCCCTCAGATATTTCTCATCAAGGGTATAGATTTTGAGTTTCAGAAAGAAAGCCTCTTCCCCAGTCACTAGCCCACAGCTTACACTTACAACTTAACTCTTTCCCACCAAATACTGGTGACACAAAACCACAAATAGTGAATTTGAGCAAACTAGTTTATCCCAAAAGCAACCAGAAATTGGAGTTCTACAGATTAGAATATACCAGAAAATAGTGAATGAACTCTTTGCTAGGAGTAAAATGAAATCTCAGCTCAGACCAAAAGACCCCCAAATCTCACCCAAGAGGAAAGTCTTCAAAGATTGTAGGGAGGCAAACTGGAAATCAGGAAGAGGAGCCAGTTTCCCCTACATAGCTGTAGCTTCCAATACCCTTCTACTTGTCTATCTCCCAAAAAGTATCTGAAACAACTTATACCTCTCTTCCCCAAGAAGCTCTGGCACCAACTTTGCCCCTTACATAAATCCAGAATATCAAGTCAGCATCCATTCCAATGCCAGGGAGCCTTGCCTCCCTCCCCAAACTGTAATGGTAATGGGAATTTGAAGATCTTCCCTGCCCCTTAATAAGCCTAAGTGAATTTGAAGACCTTCCCTGCTTTGAAAATAAACTCTGCCCCCTAATAGGCTGAATGTAGTCACGTGGAGCCTGTGGTGGGATGAGTTTGCTGAAGGGTGGAGCAGAGCCCACAGGAAGCTGGAAGTCAGAGCTACGCTAGATGGTTGGGAGGACAGCATGCTTCCCAGGGAGACAGATAGGCTTGTGAGTAAATATTGGTCTTATATTGGTTTGTGGGAAGACTAAAGGATGGTGTGGCTCTCTGTGCTGTTATGGCTTATTAACTTCTTTGCTACTATGATGAAATAGGTTTACTGGTTTAGGGATTTGGTTTTCTGGTGTCTAAATAAATGTTTTGCTTCTGTCTTCTATATGGAGAGTTTGTTATATTTTTGCGATTGAGCACCATAAAGGTATATTTATAGAGACCATGGGCACTGTGAATTGGTGCTACACAAACATTGCAGGGGAAAAAAAGACGATGGGAAGCCTCTGTGTGTGCGTGTGTGTGTGTGTGTGTGTGTGTGTGTGTGTGTGTGTGTGCGCGCGCGTGCATGCATGTGTGTGTGTATGTGCTGTGTTTAATTCAATTGTTTATGCTCACACTCAGACAGTTGTTATGGGAATCTGAAGATCTTCCCCGCCCCTGGGCCCTTTGATAGGCTTAAATGACTCTGAGAACCTTCCCTGATTTGCAAATGTACTTTGCCCCCTAATAGGCTGAATGTGGTCACATGGAGCCTATGGCGGCAAGCTTGTTTTTCAGGAATGCCCACACCTTATTACTTTGTGACTGAGCAGTGGGTCATGAGGGTTGTGACATTCTCTGATCCAGGAGAAGGCTATATATACTGCTGATGTGAGTTTTTGCTTTGGGGCTCACTTTGGAAAGAGTTGTGTGATTTGGCCAGACAAGACTCTGAGCAGCTGTTGAGCCCCCTGGCTTTGAAAACCCAGATGTTGGTGCTTCCCTCTCTGGTAACTAACTAGGTATGGATGTAATGGTCAGACGACTGGAAGCCCATCTGCTGATCTGTTTCTTTGTCTGCTTGTAACTTCTGTTTGTTTTCTCTGAAGTTCAGAGTGTTGACTTTTCCCCCTAGGGAACTAGGTAAATGATATATGTTTGATTGATTAAAGTAAGATTGTTAACTCATTTTGAGTTGCTTTCCTTTGGAAAAGCAAATCTAAGAACCTGTGCTAGCAGCCATCCTGGGTATGCTAGGGTACTTGCTGCTACACCAGTGCATGAATTATCCAGTGCTTGACTTTCTGTCTCACTACTGCTTAAAGTTTTTACATCAATTCAGTTCAATTCAATAAGTATTTATTAAGCACCTACAATGTGCCAGGCACAAGGTAAGGACTGAAGATACAAAGATGAAAATAAAACTAGTTTCTACCTTCAATGAGCTTACATTCTACTGAGCAGAGAGCCTTGGGGCAGACAAGGCAAATCTAGGGTGTTACACACAGAGGCAATGAGGAAACAGTGAGAGTTACTTTTAAATAAGATTTCTTACCCAACATGTTTTTAGCATCACGAATGTATACTCTCCGTGGCAAAGAGAGATTTATTTTGTGATACACCAAGTCAGAGGAGTTAGAACAAAGGCTTGAATGATCTAACACAATTCCAAAGGACTTATGATGAAAAATTCTATCTACCTCCAGAGAAAGAACTGATAAGAGTCTGAATGCAGATTGAAGCATCTCTTTTTTTTTTTTTAGCTTTCTTTTTCTTGGTTTGTTGTTGGGTTTTTTTTTTGTCTGCATTTTCTTTCACAATATGACTAATATGGAAATATGTTTTGCATGACTGCACAGGTATAACCTATATCAAATTGCTTGCTTTCTCAAGGAGCAGAGAGAAGAGGGAGAGAAAGAAAGAATTTTAAACTCAAAATTTTTATAAAATGAATTAAAATTGGTTCTATATGTAATTGGAAAAACATTTTAAAAAAAAAAGAAAAAGAACAAAGGCTTGGAGCCTTCTCTGGACACTACTACATTAGCAGGTACAAGTTTTGGATCTCACCCAAGGTGCCCTGGTGGTTTCACATAATGTAGAGCTGGTGGGCAAGTATGAGAGTGGGGTTGTGAACTGAGATCCTTTAAAACCAAGTCCAGCTGGGCGGAGCCAAGATGGCCAAGTAGAAGCAGGAAATTCTATGAGCTCCCCCCACAACCACCTCCAACACTTATAAAAAACGACTCTAAACAAATTTTAGAGCTACAAGAACCCACAAAGTGACAGAGAAAAACAAATCTCCCACTGATGGTAGCCTGGCAGGCCAACAGTACTGCAGTTAGGAAGGCCTAGGTTCAAAACCAGCCTCAGACACTGCCTAGCTGTGTGACCATGGGCAAGTCATTTAATAACCCTATTTGCCTCAGGTCTCTCATCTGTAAAATGAGCTGAAGAAGGAAATGGCAAACTATTCCAGTGTCTTTGCCAAGGTAACCCCAAATGGGGTCACGAAGAATCAGACACAGCTGAAACAACTGAACAAAATGATGATCAACAGTGAAAGACTTGGCTACTCAGATCAATACAATGATCCAAGACAATTCCAAAGGACTCTCGATGAAAAAATGCTGCCTCTCTCCAGAGAGAGAGCTGATGATCTCTGAGGGCAGACTGAAGCATAATTTTTGTTGCTTTATATTTTCTCACTTTTTTTTAACCAAATATGTTTTGATGATTTCACATGTATAATTGATATCATTTTACTTGACTTCATAGTGTGTGAAAGAGGGTTGCCAGGGAGGGAGAGAATTTAGAAATCAAAATTTTAAAAGAAAAGCATGTTTAAAACAAATAATAAATTTTGGGGAGAAAAAAGAGAAACATAATGGGTTTCCTTCATGAGAGGTCTCCAAGCAAAGGCTACCGGAGCACTTAAAAGGGATTTGTTCAGGATCAGATTAAACCAGATGGCCTGAGGTTCTGTGGCTCTACTATTCTGAGCATGTGTGTGAAAAGTGTTGGGCATCAGCTAAGACAAGAGACCATTAAGTAATAAAAGTACTTTTTACTGCACTGACAAATTAAGCAGGGTGGAGTACCATGGATTTAGAGATAAAGACTGTATTCAAATCCCAGTTCTGCTTATACTACAAAGAGTGACCTTAGGCAAATTATTTAATCTCTCCTGGCCTCAGTATTCTTATCTAGAAAATGTAGATTTGGGACAACATCATCACTAAAGTCTCTTCTTATTCTTAGTCCTCTGATCCTACTTCTTATGCCAATGTTTGTCCTTCCTTCTTCTAGTCTCAAAATCATTCAATGGCTCCCTACTATTCTGACATTGGAAGCCCTCCACAATCTGACTCCCACACCCCTATCTCCAGTCTTATTTCACACTACTCTGCTCCAGCCAAGATGAACTTATCATTTCCCAGATACCATATACACGTCTTCTGCTTTACCTCCTAGCTACCTTTCTTCACTCTATTTTCTAGGACAAAGGTTCTCAAAGTATGGTCCACGAATCCCTGAGGGTTTATGAAGTCAAAAGAGATCAAAATTATTTTAATACTTAGACATTATTTGCCTGTTAAAATATTCCTCACTTTTTCAATTCCATGTCTGTGATACCAGATTTTCTTCATATACTTCAACCAAAACAGCATCACAACAAATTTAATGGAAAAGCAGATGTGAGAATCCAGCTGCCTTCTCTTAAACCAGATATTAAAGAGATCTGCAAAAATTCATGAAATAATGTCATTCATTAAATTTTTTTGTTTTGGGAAACATAGTTTTTTCCACACAAAAAAATGTTACTTACAATATAACATGTAATAAGGTTATAATTATTAGTTTTAGATGAATTCATATTTTAAAAATTTATCTATTTTATTTTCTAATACAGTAAAAAATATTGATACAATCCATATAAACAAAAGGTCTTTGGGGTCCCTGATAATTTTTAAAAGTGTAAAAGGGCCCTGAGGCCAAAAAGTTTGAGCCAGGATCCTTGAATGTCTCCTTTCCCAGCCCTTCCCTAATCTCTACCTGTCAAGAGCCTACTGACCCTTTAAGGAACAGATCAAATGCCATCTTCTCCATGAAGTTCCTTGTATCCCAGTACTTATTAAATAATGATGCTTCCCCTCTCTGCCCTTCCTTTCATAGCACTTTGTATCTTCCCTATTTTCTTAGGTGGTGGCATGTGCCAGCACAGGGGACACATTAATCCCCCCATTTTCACCACCACCACTGGGGGGCACCCTCCCCCCTTTACTTTCCCAGTTCACAACTGCTTGCTGCACACAGGGCTTAGATTACACAAGATTCCAGTCCTGATGAGATCATGTACATAGCCTTACCATCCAATCTGCACTGTTCCTGAAGATCCTGTAGGCCTTATCATCCCCTAACGCTGGCATCTTTCTTACTTAGGTAACCTAAGGACATTGGACCTTGCCACTCAGCCCAATGCTCTACCCTTCGGACTTCTGGGCCAAGCTGGACTTCTGCCCCAGCAGCTGAATTTTGTTATATGTGTTTTCTCCCTTCATTAGAGTGTGAGCACCCAGAGAGCAAAGACTATCTCACCTTTTCTTTTTGTATGCCCAGCACTCAGCACAGTGCTTGTACATAATTAAGAACATTAAAAATGCTTTTTCATTCATTATTATGTATATGTTTTGTATTACAATTATCTATGTCTCATATCCTATATTTAATCTTTGTCCCTTCTTCAGCCTGGAACCCAGTGACTAAACACATAGTAGGTGCTTAATAACTGTTTGGTGAAATTGGAAGTGAAATTAAATATAAATCTCTGCTAAGAACTATTCCTCAATGGACAAATAGTCCAAGGATATAAACAGGCAGTCTTAAAAGGAAGAAATCCAAGCTATCAACAATCATGCAAAAATGCTCTAAATCACTAATAATTACAGAAATGCAAATTAAAGCAACTCTGAGTTCCCACCACACACTTTAACAAGCTGGCAAAGGTGACAAAAGAAGAAAATGACAAATGTTGAGGGGCTGCGGGAAAACAGGTACCATGATGCACTGTTGATGGAGCTGTGAATTGGTCCAGCCTTTCCAGAAAAAAATTTGGAACTATTCCCAGAAAGTTACCAAACTGCATTGCCTGTGATCTAGTAGGCCTATACCCCAAAGAAATCAAAGAGGAAAAGGCTACATATGCACAAAAATATTTGTAGGAGCTCTTTTCATGGTAGCTAAAAATTGGAAACTAAAGTAGGGGGGTAGGTTGTCCTCCTGTTGGGGGACAGCTAAATAAATTGTGGTACACAGTATAAATGAAATAGAATCTTGTGCCATAAGAAATAATGAAGTGGAAAATTTCAGAGGAAACTGGAAAGATCACTATCAAGTGATACAGAGTAAAGCAATCAGAATGAGAACAGTTTATACAGTGATAGCAACATTATAGAGAAAAGCAACTTTGAAAGACATTAGAACTCTGATCAATACAATGATTAACCACAAGTCCAAGGGAATAAAGATGAAACACCCCACTCATCTCCTGACAGAGAAGTAATGAACTTAACAGGCAGAGATGCATTTTTTAACATTGCTAATGAGGGGATTTGTTTTGTTGGGTTACACAGATATGTACTGAGGAATTGGGTTGTTGGGGGTTTTTAATCTTAGTGGTGATGAAGTGGAGTAGTGGGCTGGACAGATTAATTTTTTGTAAAAGCATAAAAGAAAAAATAAAGAAGACATTAACTACCAAGGGGATGGGAAGGGGAGAGAGGGCAAAGGTAAGGAAGGAAGGAAGTCTCTTTCCTCCTTCCCAGTTCATCCAAAATACAATTCATTTCAAATCAGTCACTCAGCAAGTGCTCACTACCGCTAAGGCATTGTTCTTCATGCATGGAGATGTAAATATGAAAAATGATACAGTTCTTGCCCTCAAAAAGCTTCCAAACTAATAAAAGAAAAGCATGATACACAGATGTGTAAAATACAAGGTAGCTGATTGGATCTAAAGTAAAATGCAGACAAAGTGCACTAGGAAATTCTGAGGAGAGAAAAATAACTTTTAGCTGGAGAGAATCAGGGAAGACTTCATAAAAGACAACATCTTTGCTAGGCCTTAAAGGAAGAAAAGGATTTTAACAGACAGTGATAAGTAGGGAGCTAGAGAGTAGACAGAGTTCTAGGCCTGGAGTCAGGAAGACATTGTCCTGAGTTCAAATCTGACCTCAGACACTTACTAGCTGTGTGACCCTGGGCAAGTCACATAACCCTTTTTCCTCAACTGTAAAATGAGCTGGAGAAGGAAATGGCAAATCACTCCAGTGTCTTTGCTGAGAAAACCCCAAATGGGGTCACAAAGAATTAGGCAGGATGGAAATGACTAAACAACAAAAAGCAGGAAATTCATTCCTGCTGAAGGAGGCATCCTATCCAATGCATGAAGTAAGAAAAGATCAGATGGAGACCAGGAAATAGTTAAGAACATGGTTTGGTGAAAACACACAGTTCCTTTCACACAAAATATATAAACTTAAATGTTTGGACATAGAACGTGTGATGGTGAGTAATGTGAAATAAAGCTAGAAAGGTAAGTTGGAATCAAGTTATGGAGGGTCTCAAATGCCAAGCTAAGGATCTTGTAAATGGTTCAAGGTCAGATACAAAGGAAACAGCCTGAGAAACTGATTTAGAGCATTTTTGAGCATTAGAAAGTGATTTAGAGCATTTTTCACATGATTGTTGATAATCTGGATTTCTTCCTCTGAAGACTGCTTATTTATATCCTTGGACCATTTATCAGATCTTTGTAAGATCGGATCATCACTATGCATTTATACTTTGGCAGCTGCATGGAGAAGGGATTTGAGAAATAGGAAGAGTCATTCAACCTGGTTTGGGTGACAATGAGATGGGATTTCTTTTAGATTACTGTGGCTTTAGGAACCAATAAAGGGTCAACTTAGATCTCACTCCAGAATTTCCCTACTAGCAATAGAAACCATATGGTAAGCCTCTGAAGGCCCATCCTCAGGACTATTTACATTGGCCTAAACTTTTCAACTGAGGGAAGAAGGAAAGGGAAAGGGAAAAGAGAAAGGGAAAGATATACCCAGCAGAATGCGTAATTCCAGAGAAGAGCAGATCCAGAGAGATACGATTTTCTTAAGTGAGCAATGCAAAGAAATAAAAGAAAATAACAAAATGGGAAAGACCAGATCTCTTAAAGAAAATCAGAGATACTGAGGTACCACATCATACCTATCAGATTGGCTAATGTGACAAAACAGGAAAATGATAAATATTGGAGAAGACATGGAAAAATTGGAATGCTAATGCATTGCTGCTGGAGTTGTGAACTGATCCAACCATGCTGGAGGGCAATTTGGAATTATGCCCAAAGGGCTATAAAACTGTGCATATGCTTTGATCCAGAAACGCCACTACTAGGTCTGTATCCCAAAGAGATTATAAAAAAAGGAAAAAGACCCACATGTAGAAAAATATTTATAGCAGCTTTTTTTGTGGTGGCAAAGAACTGGAAATTGAGGGGATGTCCATCAACTGGGAAATGACTGAATAAGTTGTGGTATATGAATGTAACGGAATACCATTGTTCCATAAGAAATGATGAGCAGGCAGACTTCAGAAAAACCTGGAAAGACTTACATGAACTGATGCTGAGCAAAGTCAGCAGAACCAGGAGAACATTGTACACAGTAACAGCGACATTGCACAATGATCAACTTTGATAGACTTACCTCTTCTCAGTAATGCAAGTATCTAAGACAACTCCAAAAGACTCATGAGGGAAAATGCTATCCACATCCAAAGAAAGAACTATGGAGTCTGAATGCAGATTGAAGCATACTATTTTCTCTCTCTTCTTTTTCTTTCTAATGGTTTTTCCCTTTTGTTCTGATTCTTTTACAACATGACTAATTTAGATATACATTTAATATTATTATACATGTATAGCCTATATCAGATTTCACATCATCTTGGGGAGGGAGGAAAAGAAAGAGGGGGGGAAATTTAGAACTCAAAATCTTATAAAAGTGAATGATGAAAACTATAAAGAAATAAATTTTAAACGGCAAAAAAAAAATAAAATTAGAGATAACAAGGAAAAGTTTCATGCAAAAATGGACATGATAAAAGATAAAAAAGGTAGTGACTTAACAGAAGCAGAAGAGATTAAGAAGGGATAGCAAGAATACACAAAAGAACTATACAGGAAAGATCTTAACAGCACCAATAACCACAATGGGGCAGTTACTGATTTAGAGCCAGACATTCTGGAGAATGAAGTCAAGTGAGCATTAGGAAGCATTGCTAACAATAAGGCTAGTGGAGGTGATGGAATTGCAGCCGAGCTATTTAAAATCCTGAAAGATGATATTGTTAAAGTGTTGCACTCAATATGCCAGCAAATTTGGAAAACACAACAGCAGTCACTGGGTTAGAAAAGATCCATTTTTGTCTCAATTTTAAAGAGCAATGCCAAGGAATGTTCAAATTACCAAACAACTGCACTCACTCATTTCACATTCAGTAAAGTTATGCTTAAAATTCTGTAAGCTAGGTGAACCAAGAATTACCAGAAGTGGAGGCTGCTTTTTGAAGAGGCAAAAGAACTGGAGACCAAATTGCCAGTGTTCACTGGATTATGGAAAAAGCAAGGGAGTTCCAGGAAAAAATATCTACTTCTGCTTCATTGACTACAGTAAAGCCTTTGACTGTGTAGATCACAACCAAATGTGGCATGCTAGTGTTCCTTCTCTTCTCAAATGATTTTGTACATACTTATTTACATAGAGAAGTTAAGCTGTTTGAGGACAAAGGATGAGATGGACAGATAGTGTCATGGAAACAATGAACATGAAGTTGGACAGTCTTCAAGACATAGTGGAGGATAGAAGGGCCTGGTATGCTATGGTCTGTGGAGTCACAAAGAGTCAGACAAGACTGAACAACTGAACAACAACAAAGCTTTCCAGTCATTCATTTGATTTTTCCCCAATCTCGTTTAAAAGGCAGCCACGAGGAAGCGTAGGTGGCCAGGGCCATCCTTTCCTTCCTTCTCAACTCTGATAGAAAGGACGGAATTCCCTAGTCTGACTTTCAAGGTCCTCCATATTCTGGCTTCAACCTACCTTTTCAGCTGAATCTATTACTTGCCTATATAAACCGTCTATTCCAAACAAACTGATCTCACTGTCCTCTGAACACATCTGACACATTTCAGCTTTTTCTCAGGCTGTTTCCTCTACCTAGAATGCCCTTTTCCATCCCTCCATCTATGTAAATCCTACCTATCCTCCAAGGTCTAGATCAAATCTCACCTCCACTATGAAATCTTTCCTGACCACCACAGTCTACAGTGGTCTCTCTAGCCTTTGAGTTCAAAGAGAGTTTGTTGTAAAGCTTAAATCTTTCCTCTCATGTCATTGAAAATGCAATTTATTTCAAATCAGTGCTTTGTAAACCTGAACATATTAAGTTATTATAGCTATTTCCAATTCAGTATGGTAATTTGGGATTAATAACTACTCAACCTGCTAAACTTTATAACTGATTCCCAACCTGATGTGGTCCTGTGGACATATCCTTACAATATTTACACTTAATTGGCCCTTAGCATGTAACCACTTTCTTCTATTATTTTCTTCCTATGTGTATGTCATCTTCCCAGCTCAAATATTAGTTGTTGGAGGGTAGGAACCCTTATACTTTTTCACAGCAATATTTAAAGAAGACTTTAGGGGAGGCTAAGTGGCATAGTGAATAGAGCATCAATCCTGAAGTCAGAAGGACCTAAAGTCAAATCCAGCCTCAGACACTTAACACTCACTAGCCGTGTGACCTTGGGCAAGTCACTTAACCCCAATTGTCCTGCCCTCCCCCTCCAAAAAAAAAATAAAAAAAAAATTTAAAAATAAAAGAAGACACCAGCAAGCAGAATTAAGAGGTAAAGATATAAAGCCAGTATAGGAGGTGATCTTTCTAAGCACGGTTCTAACCATGTTATTCCTATGGCCATACAGACTCCCCTGTTAGGATTTAAAGTCCTTCAGAATCTGGATTCAGACCACCTTTCCAGACATATTGCATATTATTCTCTGTCATGCACTCTGTGTTCTCACCCAACTGGGCTTTTTGCCATTCCCAGAAAAAGAGTCACCTCCATGATGGAACTTGAGAAGTGTTGGAAAAGTCCTGAGCCTAAGTTATTCAATATACATATATGTAGAGAATGGAGTTAAATATCCCTTTTTCCTTGGCCCAGAATCCTGAGATTACTGAGGATACCTAGGAAAAATGAAAAAGTAGAACACTTCCTTTGATGGACAACTCACTACCACCTGGACAACCCATTCTAATTTTGGGTAACTAACTGTTAGGAACTCTTTTACTTCGGAAAAACTCTTTTACTTTTTACTTTCCCTGATGTTGGGAAAGACTGAATGAAAAATGAAAAGGGGACAATAGAGAATGAGATGGATAAGTAGTGTCATGGAAACAATGAACATGAACTTGTACAGACTGAGAGAGATGGAGAGTAGTCACATCTGGGGAGCTATATGGTCCATGGGGTTACAAAGAGTCAGACACCACCGAACAACAACAATTAGAAAGCTTTCTTTTAATTTTTTTTTTTTTTTTGCTTTTTGGAGAGGGGAAGGTAGGGCAATTGGTGTTAAATGACTTGCCCAAGGTCACATGGCTAGTTTTTGTGTTAAATGTCTGAAGCTGGATTTGAATTCGGGTCCTCCTGACTCCAGGGCCAGTGCTCACTCACTGCACCACCTAGCAGCCCCAGGAAGCTTTCTTTATGTCAGTTGGAACACTGTGAATCTACATTGTCCACACATTGTCCCGAGTTCTGCAGATTGGATCAAACAGAGTTAGTTTAATCAATTTCCTACATTAAAAGCCTCTAAATACTTAAAAACAGCTATCAAGTCATTCCTTCCCCATCCCTTCCTCAGGCCTCTGGGTTAATGCTCCACTTCCTTCAGCCTTTCTCATGTAGCATAGATAATTTTTTTAACAGATAATAAACATCATTGACATAATGCTTTAAGATTTACATATGCTATCTCATTTGATCCTCAAAACAATCCTGCAAGGTGTGTGTACTTCCATTTGATTATTTTTTTTAATAGATGAGGAAACTGAGATTGACGTAGGTTAAGTGACTAGGCCAGGGTCACCCAACTAGTCAACTTTGGAGATGGGTTCAAATTTAGCTCTTCCTACTTCTAAGTCTAGAGGTCTAACAACTGCACCATGGCCTTCAGGCCCTTTACCACCCTGGTTATGCTTCTCTTGAAGTTTTCCAGCTTATCAATGTCATTCTTCAAGTATGGAACCCAGAGCTGAACAGAGTCTTCTCCAGATATGGTAAGGGAGAAGAAGACTAAACATTCCTCTTTGTTACTTATTTAAGGATACTTTTAGGAAAGAAAGAATATCTGTCAGTCACTCAGTGAGCATTTATTAATCTACTATGTGCCAGACACTGGGCTAAATGCTAGGGATACAAAGAAAGGTAAGAGATAGCCATTGCCCTCAAGGAGACCACGGTCTAAAGGTGAAAACAAAATGCAAACAACTATGTACAAATAAGCTATAGACAGGACAAGCTGAAGAAAATCAACAGAGGGAAGGCACTAGAATCAAGGAGGATGAGAAGGTGGGCTTTTTACCTGGGACTTGAAGGAAACCAGGAAGCAGAGGTGAGGGAGAACATTCCAGGCAAGGGAGACAAGGCAATGAAGAGGCCCAGAATAAGGAGATGGAGGCTCTTGTTGGAGGAGCAGCAAGAAGGCCACTATTACTGAATCACAGTGTATGTCATAAGTTATAAGGGACAAGAAGACTGGAAAAGTGGGCACAGGGGAAAGTAGGCAGAAGGACAGGAAAAGGAGCATCAGCAGCAAAAATGCTTAAGATGAATGATAGTTGATAAAAGGATAAACAGTTGATAAAAGTATAAATAAAAGCAAGACACATATAACATCCCCTATGGGGTGTCCCACCCCCCCCCAATTTTCATGCACACTGAGGAGCGGGATCCTAGAATGTGGCTGCTACACTAGGATTCAAGGGATACCTTGTGGATACCCACTCCTGACATCATAGGTACTTTGTTTCCTCTTCCTCTCATGTATTCATCATATATTACTGTATATCCTAGTTATCAGTGCATGTGCAGAGATCTGTCCAGGACTGGAGCACAAGGACCATATGTTACCTTCATGTTGAATCTCCCCAGGACTCTACTTACAGTACAAGCTTAATATGTTTTTGTTGAATTGTTGGCAAATTGAGCTTTGTGCTTTTAACTCCTTGGTGGAATAAAGTGATTCTTGGGAAAATACCTAATGCAATTATTTCCAAAGCTATTCCTTGCTTAAGCTGAATAGCACACAGAGTATGAACAATGACAAGCACACTCACACCAATTAAGATTGTAATTGACATATTAAAGCAAGAGATTCCTAAATGGATGTCTTCAAAGAGCTCCCGGGAAAACGGTAATTCCAGCAATGCAAACTCCTACAATGCTCAATGCACTAATTATACCCTGGGTTTATGGCATCCCATTAATAGAACATAGAACTGAAATTTGTCCATTGTAATGACATTCTGACATCTCACAATACAAGTCAGTGCTACAGAGAATGCTATGCATCTGCCTGGCCCCAAGAAAATGTGCAGGACTGTCCTAGATATACTGCTTTAGTCAATACTAAAACAAACGTTTTGAAAGGCATTCATCATTTCCTCTTTGGTTGTTTTGTTTTTAAAATGTTGGCCAGCACTTGGGCTGGATCTCTGCATGTGGGTATACACGTATTCACACAGTATCATGGATGTAGGCCTGGAAGGGACCTCAAAAGCCAGAAGAAACTGAAGAAATTGAAAGACCAGAAACCCATCCTCACAAATCTTCTACCTGATCTGAGATGGCCAGGTAGGAGACAAACTGTGGATCCTCCTGCCACCTCTGATGTTTATATCCTGTATGACCTTGAGAAAACCACTTAATTTCCCTGGGTCTCAACTTTCTCATCTGTAAAATAAGGTGGTTGAAAAGAATGGCCTTTGGGGTCCCATCCAGCTCTAAATCTGTAACTCTATGAAAAATTCTTGGAAAGGGAGGGAGCCATCGAAGTTTCTTGAGCTCAGAAGTGGCATGGTCAGACGCGTGCTTCAGGCATATTACTTACAAGCTGGGCAGAAGATAAATTAGAAAGTGAAAAAACTAGAACTCAAGAACTCAATCAGGAAATGATTACGTAACTTACACATTTTACAAAGAATTAACTTTTCTTTTAAACTTGTCATTTAGAATATTGACCCCCAAAATGTACATATACATTTGAAAATGGAAAGGTAAGAGGGGATGGCCTGAACAAAGGTGGTGGGGATGGATTTGAGAGAGGCTGTGGAGACAGAATGGACAATGGCTAAAGACCTATCAGCTAACAACCATAACAACAATGAAAATAATTCACGTGTTTCTATGGCATCTATTATGTGCTAAGTACTTTGCAAATACTATCTCATTTGATCCTCACAACAACCCTGGGAAGTAGGGGCTATGATTGTTCCCATTTTTCAGATGAGGAAATGGAGGCAAATAGAGGCTATACAAACTTACTCAGGGTTTCATAGCTAATAAGTATCTAAGGCTAGATTTGAACTCAGATCTTGCCGAATCCAGGCCCACTGGATCTATCCACGGGACCATCTAGTTGCCTCCAGATAATTGGATATGACAGAGGGAAGTAGAGGGAAGGTTCAAGGATGGCTTTTTGTCACAAACCTTGATGAATGGAAAGAGAGGCATACCCTCAACAGAAAGAGGGGAGTTTGGAGGATCAGTATGTTTAGTGGAAAAGATAATGAGTTCTGTTTTGAAAATTCTGAATTTGAGATATCTATGGGACATGGTAGTAAAGCACTTAGCACGGTGCCAGGTATACACTAAGTGCTGTATAAATGCTTATTCCCTTAACCCCAAATGCCCTGCCTTTCCCTCTCCAAAAAGACCAAAAAAAAAAAGTATTTGCTAAGTGCTTTACAAAAAAACAAACAAACAAACAAACAAATGCTTATTCCCGTTCCCCAACCAGGAAGAAGTGTTCATCAGGCGACTGGTAAGGCAGAAATGGAGATTAGGGAAGAGCTAGAAGTTGAGTTTATGTAGGTTCGAGGAAAAGACAGATAAAAGGAAAGGGAATAAGCATCTCTATAGAACCCACTATGTGCCAGGCACTTCCTTTCATAAATTTATCTCACTGGATCCTCACAACAACCCTGAGAGGTAGGTGCTATTATTATCCCCATTTTACAGATAACGAAATTGAGGCAAATAGGATCAAGTGACTTGCTCAGAGTTACACAGCCACTAAGTGTCTGAAGCCACATTTGAACTCAGGTCTCACTCCTCCAGGCCCAACACTCTGTTCATTGTGCCACCTAGCTGCTCCCATAGATAGCTCCCAAATATACAAATCTGGGAGTCAGCTCCTTAGAGACTGTCACCAAACCCATAGGTACTGATGAGGTCACTAAAAGAAAGTATAAAGAGGGGGAAGCTAGGTGACATAGTGAATAATAGAGCACTGGCCCTGCAGTCAGGAGGACCTGAGTCCAAATCTGACCTCAGACACTTAACACTTACTAGCCATGTGACCTTGGGCAAGTCACTTAACCCCAATTGCCCTGCCTTCCCCCCTCCAAAAAAAAAAAGAAAGAAAAAAAGGTATAAAGAGAAAGAAGAGGGCTCAGGAAAGAGCTCTGGTGAGCACCCACAATGCAGAGAGGCAACTCTGACAGAGCCAAGGAGACTGAGAAGAACCCATCAGACAGGTAGGAGACAGGAGTGTCAGAAAAACCCAGAGAGGAGAGAAAATCACCAGGGGCCTATGGTTAAAGAACAGGATAATGAAATACTCCCCATCGTCAGCAGCCCCTGCAGTAACAAATTCATGGGGAGTGCTTTCCCTCAACACTGCCAACGTCTTTCCCAGGCCCAAAGCACCCCACGGAGGACCAAGGTCACCTGGCAAATATTTACAATCACAAAGAGCCTCTGAGGAGGCGTCATTTTTGTCTCAGGAAGAACAACAACAATAGAAAAAGCCCTGCCTGCGCCGTGTTACAAAGAGTGGATGCAATGACAAAAGTGAGACAAAACCCAGAGTTTCTTTGGGGTCAGAATTTAACTGTCAATACAATATCCAATGTGCTCAAATGGCAAATAAAACCATAGGTGATTGTGGGACTCCTCTACTCATTAAACACGAATGGCTCCCTACTGCCTTTAGCATAAAGTATAAACCCCTTTGCTTGGTTTTTAAATCCCTTCACAGCCAGGACCTGACCCATCTTTCCAGGTTTAGCATTTATTGCTCCCATTCACACACTCTACGATCCAGTCAAATTGGTCTTATCTCTGGTCCTCACATACGTGGGACTCCATGTCCAGTTTCCATAACTTCACCGTGGATGCCACTCATTCCTGGATCACACACACATACCCTCCTCTCCTTTGCCTCATAATCTCTTCCTTCAAGACATCATCTTAAATAGCCTCTTGATTCCCCTCTCCCCAAGCTGGGAGTGTCCCTTCTCCCTAACTACCTTGTAATTATTTGGACTTATTCTCTTTATATTTATTTTGCCTATGCTTATATATGTACATTTTGTTTCTCCGATAGATTGAACGCGCCTTAAAAGTGTGGACTGTTCCTTCTTTGTTTTTCTATTCCTGGCTCACAGAAAGCACATAATAAATGCCTATTGATTGACTGATAGAAAGCAGTATCACCTTTATTCTCATCTGGTATGGTGGCACATCAGCGTTCATTGATGAAAACGAAAAGGGGATGGGATTCTTTCTTTGAGTCCAGAGCAGACACAAAGTGTAGGATGATGTCAGAGGAAGGGGGTGGCTCTGTCTTCGATGCCCACATGAAGCACAAAAAGGGGGTCAACCAAGCCTCAGTTGTTGACTTCATCTACACCAGCAATTCTCAAGCTGTGGGTTACGTGCAATTTGTAACAATGAAAATACATCCTGCACATCAGATATTTACATTCCAATTCATAACAGTAGCAAAATTACAGTTATGAAGTAGCAACGAAAATAATTTTATGGTTGGGGGTCACCACAACATGAGGAACTGTATTAAAAGGTCATGACATTAGGAAGCTTGAGAACCACTGATCTACACACACAGATATACCAAAGACATCATGAAGAACAAAACCCTAGAGGGCTTCCTCTTCTAAAAGTGGCGGTCTGGGATCCTTACTGGTTTATGAAGAAGAGAACGTTGTTCATTGCTGCTAAAAGCATGTGTGCCAATCAGCGTGTATCCTGGAGTAAAAAAGCCCAACTCAGCATTGGCAATGTCTTCCCAGTCGGCTCTTTGACCATTGTGTACCTGGTGATGGGGTTGCCTGCACATCTGGAATCTAGGCCACAGTGATCTCCTACAATGCTATAACCAAGAAAGCACAGGGAAAGCTATCTTCAAGCTCGAGGAAAGTGACCTCCTCTGCAAACAGAGCTGTAGTTGGTGTTGCTGGAGGAGGTCATATTGATTTAAGGGATGTTGTACCTCCCATGGGTACAAAGTTAAAAGGAACTCCAACAATCTTAGCTAAAGCTGATACCACTTTGATGACAGAAAGTAAAGAGGAATTAAGAAGCCTCTTAATGAGGGTGAAAGAGGAGAGTGTAAAAGCTGGTTTGACGTTTAACATCAGAAAAACTAAATCTTGGCAACTAGTCCCATCACTTCCTGACAAACAGAGGGAGAAGGAATGGAAGCAGTGTCAGATTTTATATTCTTGGGCTCAAAGATCACTGCCAATGGCAACTTCAGCCATGAAATTAAAAGATACTTGCTCCTTGGAAGGAAAGTCATAGCAAAGCCGGCCAGCATAATAAAAAGCAGAGATATCACCTTGCTGACAAAGGTCCATATAGTAAAAGCTATGGTATTTCCAGTAGTAATATATGACTGTGAGAGTTGGACTGTGCCAACACTTTTGAATTGCGGTGCTGGAGAAGACTTTTGAGAGTCGCTTGGACAGCAAGGAGATCAAATTAGTCTATACTTAAATTAATTCAGACTACTCACTGGAAGGTCAAACACTGAAATTGAAGCTGAAATACTCTGGGCACACAATGAGGAGATGGCACTCTTTGGAAAAGACCCTGATGTTGGGAGAGATTGAATGCAGAAGGAAAAGGGAACAGCAGATAATGAGATGGATAGATAGAGTCATGGAAACAATGAATATGAACTTGGACAACCTTTGAGAGACAGAAGAGGATAGAAGGATCTGGCATGGTATGGTCACGAAGAGTCAGACACAACTGAACAACAAAAACAACAAGGCATGACCATGAACCATGTGGAACATCCCTTTGAGGGAGGTAATCACCAGTATATTGGGATTCTATCCACCATCCACAAAGACGTACCAGCTAGATGCAAAGTCTATCTTATCACTAACCAGAACACTGATTAGTGCTGGTGTAACAAAAATGGATGTTAAATTAAAAAAAAGGAAACATAGAAGGTGCTCAAAGACTAGAGAATGACTGACCAAAACTACAGCATGTGAACAGAATGAAATGCCACCATACTGTAATCAACAATGAACTTGAGGAATTCAGAAGAACTTGGGAAGACTTATGAAATGGCCCTGTACAGAAAGCAGAATCAAGAGAATATATTCAATAATGTAAATTTTTAAA
>CM053581.1:101455857-101543004 GCA_028627135.1 Pseudochirops cupreus | reverse complement strand
AGCTGACTTTAGTGGGAAGTATCTTTGTGTGCGTTTTGGAGTTCCAGGATTGGTTTAGAGTCCTATTTTATGGGTATTTTGGGGTGGCTATGTGAGAGCTGCGATGTGTTGCTGCTTCTACGCCGCCATCTTGGCTCCGCCCCGAGTTAGTCTATTTTTTAAGGTGTCATTTTCTTCAGTATTTTTTTGGGTCTCCTCTAGCAAGCTGTTGACTCATTTTTCATGATTTTCTTGCATCACTCTCATTTGTCTTCCCAAATTTTTCTCTACTTCTCTTACTTAATTTTCAAAATCCTTCTTGAGCTCCTCCATGGCCTGCAAACAGTTCATATTTTTCTTGGAGGCTTTTGATACAGGTGCTCTGACTTTGTTGTCTTCTTCTGGTTCTATGTTTTGATTGTCTTTGTCACCAAAAACAGTTCTACAGTTTGATTTCTCTTTCTCTGTTTGCTCATCTTGCCAGCCAATTACTTGACTTTTGAGCTCTTTGCCATGGTAGAACACTGGTTCCAGAGTGGAGAGTGTTGTGTCCCAAATTTCTGGGGTTTTGTGCAGTTGTTGTCAGAGCTTCTTCTAGGCACCTGCCTCAGAACTGTGAGGAGGAGGACTGCCTCTCCACAGCCTCAACAAGCTCTGCCATGCCGGAGTTCCTCACCCCAGGTCCACCACCCAAGACTGCGACCCAAATCCAAGTAGGGCAAAGCAAGACAATCTTGCCTCAGTGCCAACAAAGAGATTCCTGCAATTGCCCTCTGGTCAGCTGCTTAATCTCCCCACCATCTATGGGCCTGAAGCTCAAGAAGCAGCCACCACTGTAACAGCTGCAGCCGCTGCCACCTCTGACACCCTGGGGGAAGTGGCCCAACTATGCTCTTCTCTCATCCAGGTCCAACAGAATTTCCCCACTGACCTTTTACTTTCTCTTTGGTGTGTATGGGTTGAGAAGTCTGGAAACTGCCACAACTGCCAGTGATTCAGTGCCCTGAGGTCTGCTCCACAAGGTCTGTGCCACTGCAGCCCACAGGGAACTATGCTCTGCTCCCAGTCTGGTGCAACAGACCCTTCCTGTCAGCCTGTCAGGCTGTCGTTAGTTGGAGATGTATTTCACTCAAGTCATTGGGTTCTGTAGCACTAAAATTTGTTTAGAGTCATTTTTTACAGGTATTGGATGTGGTTGGGGATGAGCTCAAATAAGTTCCTGTTTTTATTCCACCATCTTTGCTCCGCCCCTGTCATCCACAATTCTCAAAAACAAGAGCCCCCCCAAAGTGGAATGAGTTGCCATCCATACTTCTCAAAGGTGAGGAGCTCCCAAAAGAAGAATGCTTTCCATACTTCTCAATGATGAGGACTTCTCAAAAGTGAAATGGGCTGCCATCCACACTTCTCAGTGGTAAGGACTTGCCAAAACTGAAAGTGGTACCATCTATATTCTTCAACAGTAAGAGCAATCCCAAAGTGGAATCAACTGTCAGCCACACTTCTCAACAGTAACGACATCACAAAAGTGGAATGGGCACCAACCACAATTCTCAACAATAAGGACCACCCAAAAACAGAATGGGTACCATCCATACTGAACAGTAAGAGGCACCCAAAAGTGGAATGGACACCATCAATACTTCTCAATGGTTAGGAGCTCCCAAAAGGGAAATGGGCTACCATCTATAATTCTCAATGGTGAGAACATCCCAGAAATAAAATTGGCACCATACAAATAGGGTGCCATCCACACTTCTCAACAGTGAGAACTTCCCAAAAGTGAGATGGGTGCCATTCACACTTCTCAACAGTGAGGCTCTCCCTAAAGTGGAATGGGCTGCAATCCACACTTCTCAATGGTGAAGACTTCCAAAAAAGAAAATGGGCTGGCAACCACACTTCTCCACAATGAAGATCACTTGAAAGTAGAATGGCCTCCAATTCACACCCATCAACAGTGAGAGCCACCCCAAAAGTGGAATGGGAATTATCCATACTTTTCAACAATAAGGACTTCCAAAAAGTTGGAACTGTTGTCATCTACAGATCTCAAAAGTAAGAACTTGGAAAAAGTCAAATGAACTGCCATCTAGGCTTCTCAACAGTAAAAGCCACCTCAAAGTAGAAAGGGCTGCCAGCCACACTTCTCAACAGCAAGAGCCACCCCAAAATGGCATGGGTACCATTTACACTTCTCAATGATTAGAACTTCCAAAAAATCAAATGGGGTGCCATCCACATTTCTCAACAGTCATGGCCAACGAAAGATGGAAAGGATAACATATTTCTCAACTGTGAGGACCATGCTAAAGTACAATAGGCTGTCATCCACACTTCTCAATGGTGAGGACCTACCAAAATGTAATGAGCTAACATTCATAGCTCTCAATGGTGAGAATTTTCCAAAAGTGAAATGGGTACCATCCACAATTCTCAACTGTGAATACTTCCAAAAAGTAGAATGAGGGTCAATTACACTTCTCAACAGTAAGGACTTCCCAAAAGTGGAATGAGCTGTCACTCACATTTCTCAATGGTGAAGATTTTCCAAAAGAGGAATGAGCTATCATCCATACTTCTCAATGAAGATTTTCCAGAAGTGGAATGGATGCCATCCACAATCCTCAATGATGAATACTTACAAAAAGTGGAATGGGTCCTATTCATATTTCTCAGCAGTGAGGATTTCCCAAATGTGGGAATGGGCACAATCTACATTTCTCAACAGTGAGGACATCCCAAAAGTAGAATGGATTACCATTCACACCTCTCAACACTGAAGATTTCCCAATAGTGGAATTGATGCCATACACCTTCTCAACACTGAGCACTTCCCAAAAGTGGAATGGGCACCATCCACGCTTCTCCATAGTGAGTACTTTCCAAGAGTGGAATGGTCACACTCCATCGTTAGTGGGAGATGGGTTCCCTCTCCAGAGGGAAGCAGAGCTTCACACAACAGCTTCTATTTGGCTTGGACTAGATGGACAATGATTCTACCTTCCTGTTCTTGGATTCTATGAATATGGATCAGGTTGTATGTGCCCCTTGAGACTTAATTTTGTGAGTATCACAGAGTGGTCCTTTGGTGTTCAATAACAGAGAGTCTGTTAATGATTACATTGAGGGCCCAATAGCTTCAACATAATGAGAGTTTTCTACTAGTCTTCACAAATAGTACAAAGATTTAGTGGGTAAAAGAGAAGGCTGGATGAACTCTGACTTAAGATTGCTGGCAAGAAAATCCTAGAAGGCCTGGACCTGGGAGGCCAATCAATGAACATATAAGAACCCATCAGAACCAGGGCTTTTGATATGAAAATCATGGCATATTCTGTTGTGGGAACAAAACCAGTAGCTACTAGAAGTATTCTAAGGTTAACTTAGGGACCTCTTAACTTAGAAAACCAAGGTTAACTCTTCCCTACCTATACTGACTCCATGAGGATAACCAGGGCCTTGAGATTCAATTATTGCCTATATATGAATGATCCTCTGTTAAATGAACTTCATTCTGCTTGAGTGGCAGAACAGGTAGTCAGATGGGCCACCTCTGAAAGGAGATTCCTGCATTAGGGGAAATTCTGACAATGACCCAGTCACTAAGGAATCGTTCTCCCATCTCTTTGGCCCATGTGGTACACCAATTCGTCCAGTACCTCTTGTTGCCCACATTATAAGCACAGCTGTCCCATCAATCACCTTCCTCATTGTAAAGGGGTTAGTCAATACAAAGCCCCACCTACACACATAAGAAGACAACTTCTTTTAGTTGAGATGCAGGGCTCAAAAGCTCCCTGTAGTGGAAAAAGAGATCCCACTAGCCAGAAGCCCTGCTGGACCAAGAGTAGCATGCCCATCTTAAATTAGGCAAATTCAACCTGCTTGAATAGGTTTACTAGTTTTTTTCTGAATAGTTCCATTAGGAACTTCATCCTAATAGATCTTGGCTTACCACCCATACTAGTAGATTCCACAAGCCTATCAAAGTTATCAGATCTACCAGTTTATAACCTCAGGTCACAACAGATCCTCAAAGGTCTTGCTGCTCCATCAAAAAAGTTCTCAAACTTCTCCAGTCAGGGCAGTCCCTCCATCATGCAAACTAGAACCTAAAATTCCTTCGACTATGAGACCAATATGCACTTGGTTGGTATAAAAGTGCTTTGGATAGAACTTCCAGTATTACTTCATATGAGTAAAATGGAATGGTTTACCAGAGCACCCAAAGGACATAGGTTGGCCCAGCTGCTATTACATCAAATAAGTTTTTTTCCTCCAATGGAAGAAAATGGAAACAGTGCCTCCCCCTGCCCAAGCTGACATTTTAAAGCAGCTCTTCTTCTAGTTCCCTCTCTACTCCATCTCACCTTAAAGAACAGATAAGCTACATATAGATTATCATGATTAATAATGACAACTCATAGCACCGCCTACAAAGTGCTTTTTCTCAAAATAACCCTTTGGATTGAAGGACTAAGAGGACAAGTACTACTATTCCTTTTTTACAGATGAGGAAACTAAAGTTTAGAGAAGATACATGTCACTCAGGGTCACAAAGCTAATGTATTAGAGTTGAGACTAGAATCCAGATTCTATGACTTCAAGATGAGTCCTCTCTGAGAAGTTAATCTCTTAAGCAAACCTTAGAGGATTTAAAGAAGGAAGAGACTTTAGCTATTAACTCATATAACCCTCTAATTTTACCAAGCAACTTGAGGTCAAAATGGTTAAGTCATTTGCACAAGGTACACAAGTAGAAAGGAAGAGCCAGGATTCAATCCCAAGATCTCTGACTCTGAAGTTATTCCTCTCCCAAGAGGCAGACTCCAAAACCACCTCTTCAATCCATCCAGAATCCTACTATGCTCAGATCCACCAGCATTACTTTCATTATGTCTCTCTACCCAAAATTCTTTTACAGCTAACTACTTGTTGTACCATTGTGCCTGAGTCTGGGTTTCAAATCCCTCTTATAATCCAACTATACCTTTTCTATATAAACTTTCGCATTTCTACCTAACATGAAACTTCATTGGCCCTATGAGCAAGCCCTGACTGCCTTCTCTTATTTTACACGCCTGAAATACTTTCCCAACTCTACCTATCCAAATCCCACCATTCCTTCAATATCTTAGCAAATCCCACCTCCTCCTTGAAGCTTTCTCTGACTGTTCTCTCATTGACATTGGTAAGAAAAGCCAAAGTGTAGACCGATCTTGTATTGCATGCTATCATCTGATATCTGTTAATCTTATCTCCCCCACAAGGCTGTAAGCTAAGAGTAAGGATCATGACTTAGCCATGTTCTCCATGACCTCTCCTACAGTACCTTACAAATTGCTGAACAGGCGCTCAATACAGTATTAAGTGAGAAACTCAGAAACAAAAACTGCTTTTTACTAGCTAATAACATTTTGGGGTATAGAGTAAAAATAAATCCAATATTAAGGGCATGAAGTTTTATGAGCATTGGTTAGAAATCCTAAGACCTATGTCTCCTTTCCCTATTTCACTATCAGTTCCACCCAAGTGAAGGTTTCTTATTTTGTAAATGGACCAATACAAAATGTCATCTTGAAAAGGGGTGACAATGTGCTTTATTTTAAGAAAAGAATAAAGAACATAACTGGAGCTGTGCCATTATGCTCAAAATGATAATACATTTGTCCTAACCAGGGTATTATCTTTCCAACAGTCTCTGAAATCCATTAAGATTTGAATTTTAGCTAATGATTTCTGAAGAGTGGTAAGAAAAAAAAGACAGAAATAAGCTCTAAAGGAAATGTCCAGACAAGGAAGGGAAAGTTTCCCCTCCCCACAATTAAACCCCAGCAGAAATACAGCACAATTTATCTAAAGAGCACACAGAGCAGCACCAAAACATGCTATTTACAAGAAAAGATTTTCTTCAACATAACCCACTTGGATGCTTTGGAAAACAGCATCCTATCAAAAAGCAGTTTGCTAAGGGAACTGTCAATGTCTAAGTGCCTAAGGAGTATCTGAAATTGCCAAGGAGTGGGGATGTGCAAACTCAGCAGCAAAAGGTTCTTTTGCTTCATGGAAAAGTGATGGTAGTCAAAGGTGTCAACTCTAAGGTCTGGTCTAATGGGGGCCGCTGTTCCTGGTATTCAGCTGTATGTCCATTCCGATGGTGGCCATATTCAAACTTGATTCTCAGCTCACCAATCTTGGACTGGGGCAAAATATCTGGAATCCATTCAATGATGAAAGGCGTTGGCTCCTTCTGATCTGGAGAGGTGTTGCCTAAAAGGAGAAACAATAATCCGGTACTGAATTTTCACCTACATATTTTGGTCATAATGAAGTGTGAGAAATAGCAAAATATGTGAGACTATAGGTAAAATCCTTTCCAGAATGCAAAGAAAACTGTATTCTCATCTTGTTGCTCTTTGACCTTAGGGTTGAATTTTAATTAAGTAACAACATATCATCCAATCTTAGAAGACTTATAACTGTTGGTGACCCAAAAGGCAAATGACAGACAAATGGTCACTGCAGGCTTCAGTATATTACCAACAATGATTAATGCATGGAAAGTGATGTAAAAGACATTATCAAAAACATTTATGACTGAAAGAGGGGGAGCAGTTACATAGTAGCGGGGCAAGGTTAACAGATGGACAATCCAAGGACTATACTAACAGATCCTCTATCTAGGATTTAAAGAAAGATTGTCAGTGATTATCCAGAATAAGAAGGCAGCACATAATCAGTACTGAGGGGATGGAAGGAAGTGGTGGGGGGTGGAGGGGTGGGAGACAGCATTCACACTAATGAGCTCAAAGAGATAAGAGAGAGGGAGAAAGGCTAGACCTATGATTTCGTAGGCACAGAAAATTTACTTGGAGCTGCTACTCCGTCTCAATCTGGATGCAAATTTGGAGGATCCCAGTATTCCACTCCCATCTCTAATGGGTTATGAAGAATACCCTTTAATAAATTTCTTTTGGACATCTTGGGGGAAAAAAAGAAAATTCCCAGAAGAAAAAATGCTTCTCTAAGAAGCCAGTACCTTCTCAGCAACTTAAGGTCTCAAGAGAGTTATGTAGGGCACTAATAGTTCAAGTTACTTGCCCAGATCACACAGCCAGTATGTGTCAGAAAGACAACTTCTATGTCTTTCTGACTTCAAGGCTCGCTCTCTATCTATACACGAGAGGTGTCAAACATGCAGGCCATGAACATATGCAGCCCACAACACTCCCGAGTCCAGGACAAACCAGATTAAAATGTAGTTTCTCATTTTAATGTTTTGATGTATTCATGAAAAAAGAAATATATAAACATGCGAAGATTTCTAAGTAAATATGTGGCCTGCAGAAATCCTTATGTATGGTTTAGTGGTCCTCATTTCTACATGAATTTAACACCACTGTACTACACCCAGATGTTTCTTGTTAAGAACAAATTCCCATCAAAGTATTAAAGTACTACCACATTATTTCTATTTAAAGTGCTTCTATTTAATTAGCTGTCTTCACATCATCCTGTGGGAATTAGGTCATCACACTATCAAAAAATGTTGCTTTCTAAACCAGTCTGACACATGACCATCTTCATTCTTAATGTTTCCCTCATCTGGAACGTGCTCTTGTCTCCACATAAGTCACCAAATTTTAGAGCAGAACATTATTTGGTTCCTTCATAGAAGGAGTTCTGTAATCAACTTTGACAAGCTAAAAATACATAGTAGCAGCCAATGGCTAAAACAGCAATATCTTATATTGCAACTAGGGCAAGTTGTTAGAGCTTATTCTGATCCCATTCATAACATATGCTGTTAAAAAGGATGATATTTACTCAGGGCTATATCTCAGGCTACTGAAGATATTTCTTAACTACTTCCATTGAGAGAATAATTTTCAACAGAACTCTCTTTGAAGTCTTTAGAACACGATGACAACTGCAAAGAAACTGGAAACTCCATAGGATTGACAGCAGTAAAAGACTTCAGAGAGCATTAATTCCAAACCTCTTCATTATAGGTGAGGAAATTGAGACCAAGACAAGTCAATTGACTTGCCTTGGTGCCAGGTGGCATGTAGAAGAAATGATATTTGAATCTAAGTTTTCTGACTCCAAATCCATTGCTCATTCACCAGTCTTTTCCGTAAAGCCTTTTCTTTACCTCCCTCCAAATAAAAATGATCTCTCTTTTTCTCTCCCTTCCTTTTTCTCTCACTCCTTCCCTCCCTCCTTCCCTCTTTCCCCTCAAACTTCTCATAGTACTATACCCAAAACATCCTGTTCACACGTAACTCACTCTCTTGTATTATCAATTTTTGTATACTTGTTTCTCCCCCTTTAAAGGAGTTTCATGTATTATATGTTTCTGTGCCATGCACAAAATACTCACATTATAAATAGGTTTGTCGAATATACATGTTTGGTAAAGACTTTTATCTAAAGGCAAAGAGATGTTTTAGACATAAGCATGTCTTTGTAGTATGTCTATGTGTGAAGACATTATCATCACAAGCTCATTTGGCTTTGTACCTAGCACAGTGCCTTTCAGGCACACAGCAAATCATCTACAAATATATGAATTGACTCTTGCAAAAGATATGTTCCTCAAAAGTTGTATTGATGCATCCTTTTCTATCCTAAATGGTGCTTAATTAAGAATGCAGTTAAGTAGGGACTTTGGGACAAAATAGTTGTCTGAATGGGAGTTAGACTGCCCTCACACCAGCCCAAATAATGAACAAAAAAAAAGCTAACATAAAATCACAATAAATAACTTCTTCCACTGTAGAACTGCAAAAAAGTCAGCCAAAATCCCACGAAACATAAAGAAGGAGAGCCTCAGTAAAGTCAGGCAAAGAAGAGACAGGGCCCTGTGTCCAGAGGCCAAGAAAGTAGACAGCTCCCTAAGAAAGCTTCATCAAATGAGATAGGAAAGGCCTAGGGTGGAAAGAAAACATTAGGAGAAGGAAAAGGGTTGAAGCTTTGAAGCCCTGGGGAGCAGTAGTGACCAGTGAAGCACAGGAGAGTTCAGACTAGGACAGTCCAGATATCCAAGGACCTCCAAGGTCTCTAGAACTCTATCCTGAGATGACACAAAGGGTCCTGAGGATCCAACATTATGAACCTCAAAGATCCAGGGGAACCTCACTTCTGGAATTAAAGAGACAGGTACAAGAAGCCAAGGGACCCAGAGTAAAACAAGCACTGCTAACCACCCCACTAAAAAGTACAGCAGGGGAAAAATTTGACTCTGGCACAAAAATTATGGTGAGAGATAAGTAAATAAAAATAAATGCAAATCAGCACTGGAAAACAGTATGGCAGAAAGTAGGTACAGATCAACATCTTATACTATATAGCAAGATAATGGTCAAAATGGGTATACAGCTTATACATAAAGGGTGATACCATAAACAAATTAGGAGAACAAGGAATAGTTTACCTGTCAGGTCTATGGAGAAGGGAAGAATTTACAACCAAAAAAGATATAGAGAACATTATGAGATATAAAATGAATAGTTTTGATTGATTATATTAAATTTAAAAGGTTTTACATAAAAAAAAATGCAACCAAAATAAGAAGGAAAGAAGAAAGCTGGGAAACAATTTTTATAGCAAGTGTCTCTGATAAAGGCCTCATTTCTCAAACGTATAGAAAACTGAGTCAAATTCATAAAAATATAAGTCATTTCCCAACTCATAAATGATCTAAGAATAAGAAGAGGCAGTTTTCAGAAGAAGAAATCAAAGTTATCTACAGTCATATGAAAAAATGCTCTAAATCATTACTGATTAAAGAAATGCAAATTAAAACAACTCTGAGGTACTGCCATATTAGCCAATATTACAGAACAGAAAAATGATAAATGTTGGAGAGGATGTGGGAAAATTGGGACACTAATGCACCGTGAACTGATTCTACCATTTTAGTGAGTAATTTGGGACTATGACCCAAAACTATAAAACTGTGCATACCCTTTTATCCAACAATACCACCACTAGGTTTGCATCCCAAAGAGATTTTTTTTAAAAAAGGAAAAGTTCCTATTTGTACAAAAATATTTATAGCACCTCTTTCTGTGGTAGCAAAGAATTGGAAATTGGGAGGATGCCCACATCAATTGGGGAATAGCTGAACAGGTTGTGGTATGTAATTATAATAGAATACTATTGTACTATAAGAAATGATGAGCAGGATAATTTCAGGGAAACTTGGAAAGACATGAACTGATGCAAAGTAAAGTGAGTAGAACCAGGAGAACATTGTACACAGTAACAGCAATGTTGTGAGCTATCAAATGTGAATGACTTAACTACTCTGTTCAAGACAATGATTTAAGATAATTCCAAAGGACTCATGATGAAAAATGCTATCCATCTCCAGAGAAGGAACTGACAGAGTTTGAATGCAGATTGAAGCATAACATTTTCCACTTTATTTTTTTGTGGTGTGGGTTTTTTGGGGATTTTTTGCTCTGTGTTTTCTTTTACAACATGACTAATATGGAAATATGTTTTGCATAACCGCATGTTTATAACCTATAGCAAATTGTTTACTGTCTCTGGGAGAGGGATGAAAGGGGAAGAAGAGAATTTGTAACTCAAAAAAAATTTTAAATGAATGTTAAAAATTGTTTTTACATGTAATTGGGGAAAAGAAATTCGAAAAAATATCAACTAGCATCAAAAGTTATTACAGATCTAGAGATCTCCAAAAAGTAGTGAATAACTCTATAACAACTGCAAGTAGACTCAAAAGGAAATTGGATTTTCTACAAGGACTACATGAATACATAAAATAAATGACATGAGATTTTTTTTTTTACATGAAAGCACTAGCAGGAAGAACTAGAAAGCAAATAAATTGCTTGGAAAAAAAAAAGTGGTAAACTTTACCCAAGTAATGGACTCAAAAACTAGAATAAATCAAATAGAACAGTGACTCCATGTATGAGACAGCAAGAAATATTAGAACAAAATCAAAAGATTGAAAAAATAGAAGAAAATGCAAAGTATTTGACCTCACAAACAACTAATTTAGAAAACAGATCAAGTAAATGTAATTTAAAAATCAATGGGCTCCCTGAAAAATCATTATTTTTTTTAAAGCTTAGACACCACAGTTCAAAAAATCATGAATAAAAACTATCTCAATATACTAAAACCAGAGAGCAAAATAAAAGTAGGAAGCATCTACCAATCACCTCCTAAAAGGAACCTCAAAAGGAAAAGTTCCAGGAACTCACAGATAAAAATCTAAAGATCAATCACTAAAGAAAAAATATTCAAAGCATTAAGATAGAAGTAATTTACTACAAAGGAATTAAAGTCAGGATCACATAAGACCTGGTGGCTTCTACTATAAATGAGAGGAGATCTTGTAATACACAATTATACAAAAAGCAAAAGATACAGACTTAGAACTAAAATTAACTTACTCTGAAAAGTAAGGTATAAACCTACAGAGAAAAAATTGACCTTTGAAGGAACAGAAGACTTTAAAACACTCTGATAAAGAAAGCAGAGCTGAGTAGGAATTTTGAAAATGTGAAGCACAAGAGTCAAGAGAAACCTAAGAAGACAAATTTATTTGAGCAACTGGAGGGAGCTAGAGGAAAATGTAGCACCAGCATTCTAATAGGGGGAGAAAAAAAAAAAACAAGTATCCAGAACTTCAATGTCTTCAAAGGACATTGAGCGGTTTAAGAAAAACATAGGTCCTGGGGATAGATTGGTTCTGTTCAGAGCATATGAAGTATAGAAAGAAAAGGTAGGGTAAAAGGAATAAATTAGTATAGAAAAGGAGTGAGTGTAACTTGCTGTTTCTCATAACTGGGGGTCATTAGAAGACGAATATTTAAACACGATGAAGTATGAATCAGATGAACTTTACCCTTATTTGAAATGAACAAGGGAGGATTAAATACCTCCCCCTCAAGTACACAGAGAGTTTGGTATAGAAATACATCAAATTCAACTAGGAAACAAGGGTAGAAAGGTAGGGGGCATTTAAGAGGGAAGATAATACTGGGGAGGGAATGGCTACAAGCAAAACAAACTTCTTGATCCCAGAGTGGGAAGTAAAAGGAACAAAAGAGAAAAAAAAGATCTAGAGTCCAAGAGGGTACCCTTCAGTTGAACAAATTGTGGTTTATGAATATAATAGAACATTATTCACTATAAGAAGTCATGAAAAAGAAGATTTCAAAGAATCTTGGGTACTGTGAATCAATATAGTTTAGACTGCAGGGCTTCTAAAATTTTTTCTACTTGTGACCCCTATACTCCTGGCAAGGTTCACTGCTGTTGCAAGGTTTGAGGGCATGTATAGTGCAAAGTGCACATGTTTTGTGTTAAGAACCAAGGCTATGGAGAAGATGTAGATGTAACATGGGCAAGTGCTGCCAGAAACACTTCGAATTCATTATGTTTGATTTTTAGTTAATTTTTGGCCATTGCGAGTTCAGAAACTTTTTTTTGTCTTTTTCTTTTTTTGGAGGGGCTAAGTGACTTGGCCAAGGTCATACAGCCAGCAAGAGTTAAGTGTCTGAATCCAGATTTGAACTCAGGTCCTCCTGACTCCAGGGCCAGTCCTCTATTCATTGCACCACCTAGCCACCCCCAGAAACCTTTTACTGTTGCCAAATTTTTCAAGACTCACATCTTAAGAAGTACTAGTTTAGAGAGCAACAACAACAACAAAAAACCCAGGAGAATAATTTATACAAATGCAACAACATTATAAAGAGAAACAACTTTGAAATATTTAAGAAACCTGTTCAACGCAATCACCAACCATATTTCCAGAGGACCAATGATGAGGGATGTTACCTATATGCCTCCTGACAAAGAGGTGATAAACTCCAAGTACAAAAAAGAGACATTCAATTCCTGACACAGTCACTGTGTAGATTGGTTTTTCTTTACTATGCTTATTTGTTACAAGGTCTGTACTTGTTTTTCTTTCAGTTTTTTGATAGAGGAAGAAAGATTGGGGACAGAAGTGGGATTAGCAATAGTGATGTCAAAAAGAGAAGAAGAACCATTGAAATATTTTTTTTTAATGCACAGAAGAGAACAGGAGAAAGGTCAGAAGGAAACAGATGTGCAGTAGAGTTTTCAAAGTAACATGTAATGTACTATGTACTTTTTTTTAAAAAAGGCAAGTGGAATAAAATACATATTCGCAGTTTCATATACAATCCTTTTTATGTTTTGTTCTATATGTGGAAAAGTTCCTTTCGTGTTAAAGTTCAGAGTAAATATAAAAAGAAAAAAATGCAAGTAATCTTATTAAAGGAAATACATGAAGTAGAAATAATTCTGTAAAATAAAACCACTTTTTTCAGTGAAGTTTAAATCAATGAAGCAATTTCAACTTTAGTAGGTCTGAATTTTTGGTAACCTGGACAGTAATTTGAACAAAAAGCTAAAATTAAACTTTTTGCTACCTTTGAAAGAGCTTACAAATTATTATTTGCTGGAAATTATCTCTAACCTTTCTGAGAAAACTTTTCCTATACTTTGATGCCAATTTATAAATATTGTGCTAATTACAAGTAATTCTTACCTACTCTTTAAAGTAGCTCTCCTAAGAATTGTTCTCACTATATACTATGAGAAACTATAGCATACAGTAGCATAGAACATAAGATGTTGGCCTTGGAATCAGGAAAACCTGTGTTCAAATTCTTCCTCTGACATACTAGCCATATGAGATGGGCTAGTTACTTAACCTGTTTGAGCCTCAGTTTCTTCATCTGTACTTTGGGGGTAATAATAAATTTATACTTACTTCACAGCATTGTAATATGGCTCAAATGAAACAGTACATAGAAAGCACTTTGTAAATGTAAAGGAATGTGTCATATATAGTTTTTCCTTCAAGTACCTTGTGAGATAGATTTGAATTATTTTATATAAAATGTTAATCAAAAGAATATTCAATAATTAAAACTTTTCATTATTCAGAGACTGGTTTTCCCCAATTAACTGTTGATACATAATTCCATCTAAGCAACCCCTCCCTTTGATAACCACTGCAAACTTTCATATCTTAGCAGATCATCTTCATGAGCTGTTTTTGCTAAAAAAAAAATACTGATTACCCAAGCAGTCAACTTTTTAAGGATGGCACTGGAACTGATGAATGAGCTACGTTTTATCTGTACCTATATAATGTATTACAACGGCAGAAAGAGAGCTACCAGAATCAAAATGAACAAAACCACGTTTGTTCCATAAACATTAAAGAATCTATGAATCATCAAAGAATAAGCAAGTGAAACAAAGTTATCTGCTCTGACCCACAAGAAGGTCAAGATCCAGTCACATGTTATCAGTTTGAAAAATCTAAGACTGTGAGCTGCTCAGACCCCCACACACAGTACCCGGTTAAGCTGGTCTACAACTAAACAGCAAGTTCTCTCACATGCAAACTACAATTCCGTGATCTACACCTTCCAGCAGATGGCATTCATAGCTACAAAACAAGGATGAAAGACATGGGGGATCAGATGACAAAAAAAAGACTAAAGAAAAAGGGATTAGGTGTATGCTTGAGAATGGGCTCTGTCAGTATCATGGAAGATGTCTTATACAAGGTCCAAATGGGAAAAATTTCCCTGCATTCAACGAAATGAGGTCCTCCAGATGCTCCTGTTTCTGCTGACTGCTTCCCCAATGAGATCTACAGTAACTAAATAAGGAGTCAGTGTAACAGTACTTAAAAGAAAAACATCAATGGGTGAAAAATCAGCACTTTTCAGATTAGGACAAACAACTGAATGATTTACTATATTAGTAAATATATTTGAGCCAAGAACTACAGTTATACAACGAACTGGATACAAAACTGAATAGGAGGAGAAGAGCAGGGTGGATTGTACTTGAGAAACTACACAATGCTTTTAACGATCCCATGCTATTGTGGGGTACAAAGACTTAACTTTTAAAAACAATCTTCTACCAGAAATGGTTGTGAATATCAGTTCACCACCATCTTTGAGGAATTTAAATTATGGGTGATTCAAAGGGATTTCCCCATTAGAAAATGGAGAGAGATACTGCAAAGATCACACACTACAACCAGGTGGGATTTATACCAGGAATTCAGTGATGGTTCAATATTAGGAAAGCTAGTGGTATAATTGATCATATCAATACCAAAAACAACACAAATCATATTAGATGCAGAAAAAACTTTTGACAAAATATAATACCCATTCCTATTAAAAACCCTAGAAAGCACAGGAATAAATGGAGTTTTTCTTAAAACGATAAGTAGTGCTCCTCCTCCTCCTCTTCTTCTTCTCCTTCTTCTTCCCCTTCCCCTTCCTCCTCCTCCTCCTCCTCTTCTTCTTCTTTTTCTTCTTCCCCTTCCCCTTCCTCCTCCTCCTCCTCCTCCTCTTCTTCTTCTTCTTCTTCCGCAGTACTTTATACATACTTGGTACTTAATAAATGTTCATTTAATTTTCTTGAATTGAGTAGCTATCTCAGTGGAAACTGACATTAAAAGGTCCTGAAAGTGTTGCCATAAAATCCAGTGTAATAACTCATCTTGGAATTGGGGCAGGGAGGCTGTATAGATGTATTTATGTTTGAGTGGGAGATGGTGCAGAGATTTTTTTTAAAGGATGCATTCTTCCATTTTTCTTAAAAGAAGATAACTTCATTTTCTCTTACACAAATAATGTTGATTTTGATTTACTGCCTTTCTGTGGCTCAAAATTAGGTATAAACCAAAATCATCTTTATTGAACAAATCTGATAATTAAGGCCTGAATATGGGTAAATTTTAGGTTTTGTCCCGGCTGGACAGTGGCCTAGACAATGGAAGTACAAAATACCTCACAGAATAAGGCTCAACAAACACTGTGATTTAACTGTTTCAAAAGTATTATAGGTTACACAGTTCATTTAAAAGCATTATGAAACTCTAATTATCTAAATTTCTCAACATGTGATTAGAAATGCTTCATAGCTACTTTTTTTTTCTTTTCCAAACTACTCCTGAATGTTCTGCTAAGAAAGGAAATTGCTCCCAGGTCTTGTCTTGTCTTTTCTTTTTCTTTTCTCTTTTTTTCTTTTCTTTTTTCTCTTTTCTTCTTTTCTCCTTCATCATTAATGTAAAACACAAATATTTAATCACTAAAATTTTATATTTATATAAGTTTACTTAAAAGTAAATAAAAAGTTGTTAAAATGTTTTAATTTTAGAAGTAGACAAAGACAACCCTAATCATATTAAATTAATGAACTGGAGATAATGGTGATGGCAAAGTTTTTGTTTAGCTAATTCTCATACACACACAAACAGGACAGACAGGTGACCCAATGGATAGTGTTAAGCCTAGAGTGAGGAGGACCTGAGTTCAAATCTAGCCTCAGATAATTATTTAGCTATGTGACCCTGGGCAAGTCATTTAACCTTGTGTGCCTCAGTTTCCTCATCTGTGAAATGAACCGAAGAAGGAGATGGCAAACCACTTGAAGATCTTTGCTAAGAACACCCCAAATAAGGTCATGGAGTCACGTGAGTCAGTGAGTCACGGAGTCAGACATAACCGAACTACTACTACCACAACAATTCTCACGCCCCATCCTCATTTCCTTAAAGTAGAACTTATGATTCTGAGTCTTACTTCATTTTCTTATTCTTACTGAATTATTTCTGGGGTCATGCATGGTAATATATGAGAGGAAAAATGTGGATAATCAAAATCCTTATTTTTTCCATAAACTTGATTTTTGTCAATTCTTTGAAATTTTCCAGAATTCAGGGGAAAGAGTGTTGGATCTGGAGTCTGTCAACAGGTAATCACAACTTCATGAAATTTACTTAAAAAAAAAACCAACAACAACTAGATTTATTACAAAAGAAATGAACATGGGTGTGGAACCCTAAATCAGCACAAAGAGTTCACATTCCAAAGTGAATCTTGCATATTGATGAGATTATAACAAAGGAAGAAAGAAGAAACAGAAATCTCCTCTTAAATGGTAGGGGCAGGGGAAGGGAAATCATGAATTGACAAATCAGAGTACTATTCAGATTTAGTCTCTGTCATTCACTTCCTGTGTGACTTTAGACCAGGCACTTAACTTCTCTAGATCTCAGTTTCCCTAGCTGAGAAAGGAAGGAATTAGATCAAATGACCTCTAAAATTATTTCTTCCAGCTCTAAATCTATTATCTCACACATAACAATACAAAACAACTAGGAAATTCTCATCTCCTTTGAATTACTCGAACCTTTTTTCATTGCTAGTTGAAATGAGGCATGAAATAGTTAACAGGCCAATAGCTAGGCCCACAGCAAAAAATAGGGTAGGGAGAAAAATAAAAATAAAAATAAATACATAAAATGATAAGCAGTATCTATCTAAAACCCAAAGTAAGCATTTTATGTGCTGGGAATAAACTTGAAGCAGTCCCAGTAAGATCAGGGGTGAAGCAAGGACATCCATTATCACCACTATTATTCAATATTGTACTAGAAATGTAAGGTATAGCAATAAAACAAAAACAGAAAAGAAATGGAAGGAACAAAAATAGACAATGAGGAAATGAAACTATCACTCTTTGCAGATGATATGATAGTGTATTTAGAGAACACTAGAGAATCAACTAAAAAACTAGCTGAAACAATTAACAACTTTAGCAAAGTTACAGGATATAAAGTAAACCCAGATAAATCATCAACATTTCTATGTACTACCAACTAAATCCAGCAGTAAGAGATAGAAAAATTCTACTTAAAATTAACTGCAGATAACACAAAATACTTGGAACTCTACCTACCAAGACAAACCCAGGGATTATATGAACCCAATTATAAAATACTTTTCATACAAATACAGATCTTAAGAACTGGAAATAAGTCATTGTTGGTGGGTAGACCAAGTGAATATAATAAAAATGACAATTCTACCTAAATTACTTTACTTATTCAGTGCCGTACCAGTCAAACTACCAAAGAATTACTTTATGGAGCTAGAAAAAAAAATAACAAAATTCATCTGGAAGAACAAAAAGTCAAGCATATAAAGGGAATCAATTGGGAAAAAATGTGAAGGCAGCCTAGCAGTACCAGATTTCACACAAAGGGGTAATCATCAAAACAATCTGACACCGGCTAAGAAATGCAGTGGTGGATCAGTGGAATAGATAAAGTACACAATATATAGTAGTAAAATGACCATAGTAATCTAGTGTTTGATAAACACAAAGATCCAAGCTTTTGAGGTAATCACTCACCATTTGACAAAAATTGTTGGAAAAACTGGAAAGCACTTTGGCAGAAACTAGGCACAGACCAACATCTCATACCAAGATAAGGTCAAAATAGATATATGATTTTGACATAAAGGGTAATATCATAAGTAAATTAGGGGAGCATAGAAAAATGTACCTGTGAGATCTATGAATAAGAGAAGAGTTTATGACCACACAAAAGATAGAGAGGATCACGGAAAGTAAAAGTGATCATTTTGATTACATGAAATAATCACAAACAAAACTAATGTAGCCAAAATTAGAAGGAAAATAGGAAACGAGGGGGAAAATTTACACGCATTAAGTTTCTCTGATAAAGATCCCATTCCTCAAATTCTCAGGAAACTGAGCCAAATTTATTTAAAAAAAAAAAAGAGTTATTTCCCAACTGATAGTCAAAGGATACAAACAGGCAGTTTTCAGAAGAAATCAAAGCTATAGTCACATGAAAAAATGCTCTAAATCATTACTGATTAGAGAAATGCAAATTAAAACAACTCTAGGATACCACCTCACACCTATAGACTGGCTAACATGTAGAAAAAGAAAATGACATGCTGCAGGGGAATTGGAAAAATTAAGACACTAATGAACTGCTGGTAAAGTTGCAAACTAGTCTGATCATTCTGGAGAACAATTTGGAAGAGCTATAAAACTGTGCGTATCCTTTGATCTAATGACACAACTATCAGCTCTGTATCTCAGATTTCAAAAAAAAGGGGGGAAGGACCCATTTGTACAAAACTATTCACAGTAGTTCTTTTTGTGGTCACAAAAAACTGGAAATTCTTTGAGGGGATGCCCATCAATTGGAGAATGGCTGAACAAATTGTGGTATATGATTGTGATGAAATACTATTGTGCTATAAGAAATGATGAGCAGGATGACTTCAGAAAAACTGGGAAGACTTATATGAACTGATGCTGAGTGAAGCAAACAGAGGCAGGAGAACATAGTACACAGTAATAGCAAAATTGTAAGGATGATCAACTGTGAAAGACTTAGCTATTCTGATCAAGACAATGACCCAAGACAATTCTTTTTTTTTTTGGAGGGGGGAGGCAAGGCAATTGGGGTTAAGTCACTTGCCCAAGGCTACACAGCTAGTAAGTGTTAAGTGTGTGAGGCCAAATTTGAACTCAGGGCCTCCTGACTCCAGGGCCAGTGCTCTATTCACTGCACTATCTAGCTGTCCCTGATCCAAGACAATTCTAAAGGATCCACAACGAAAAATGTAATCCACCTACAGAGAAAGAGCTAATGAACTATGAATGCAGACTGAAGCATATTTTTTTACTGTATTTTTCTTGGATTTTTTTTGGTCTTTCTTTTCTTTTGCAACATAGCTACTATGGAAATATATTTTGCATGACCTCCCATATAACTGATATGGAGGATGGAGTGAGAGGGAGAGAATTTGGAACTAAAAATTTTTTTAAGTGAAGATTTTAAAAACGTTTACATGTAACTGGGAAAATCTTAACAAATTAAAAAACATGTTTTAAAAAAGAAGCTAACATGACAAAACAAGAAAATGATAAATGCTAGAGAAGATGTGGGAAAATTGATACACTAATGCATTGTTGGTGGAGTTGTGAACTGATACAACCATTCTGGAGAGCAATTTAGAACTATGCCCAAAGGGCTATAAAAATGTGCATACCCTTTGACCTAGCAATACCACTTCTAGGGCTGTAAACCAAAGACATCATACAACTGGGAAGAGAAACCAAAATTTTTTACAAAAACTTTTACAGCAACTCTGTTTGTGGTGGCAAAGAATTGGAAATCAAGAGGATACCCATCAACTGGAGAATGGCTAAACAAATTATGGTATATGAATGTAATGGAATACTATTGTGCTATAAGAAATGAGGAGCAGACAGACTTCATGATAACCTGGAGAGATGTATAAAAACTAATGCAGAGTGAGGGGATCAGAACCAGAAGAATATTGTACACACTTACAGACACACTGTATCTGTGATGACTAACTTTAATAGACTGGGCTCTTCTCAGCAATGCAAAGCTCTAAGACAACTCCAAAAGACTCATGCTGGAAAAGGCTATCCACATCCAAATTAAGAATTATGGAGTCTGAATGCAGATTGAAGCAAACTACTTGCTCTCTCTCTTTTTTGTATTGTTTTGTTTTGTTTCTTCTTCTTTCTCATTGTTTATAATTCAACTAATGTTTGGTGTAAAGGTATGTAGAGCCTATATCGGATTGCATGCTGCCATTAGAAAAGTAGTGAAGGTTATGGTTATGAAAAGCTTTAAAAGCCTAAAAGAGGATTTTATATTTGATTCTTTTACGTTATAGAGAGCCACTTGAGTTTACTGACTAGAAGGTTTACATAATCAGACTTGGGCTTTAAGAAGACTGGTTTCAATAGCTGGGTGGAAGAGAAACTTGAAGCAAGGAGGGCAACCAGAAGGCTAATGTAATAGCCTAGGAAGACGAGTGATGAGGACCTGGACCAAAGTGATAGATAGCAATGTCAGAAAAAGAGAAGGGGTTATATACAAGAAACATCACCATAGAAATGTCTGATTAGAAAAGGTGGGCTGGTTAAATGGCGTATGTGAGGCAAAGAAGATAGACAGCCATCTATACTCCATTAGAACCCTCAAAATGAAAAAGAGGAAGTCACACTAATCAGAACTTCTGTAGAGGAACTATGAAAGAACATGGACAAAAATTATACAGGATGAAAAGGAAGAGGTGGGTTATAATCTGTACCAATGGAGGAAAACACTCATCAATGAAATGTCCAATCTATTGAAATATGGGAAGTATAGAGTAGCAGTATAGTACTGGATTTGTAGTCAGAGGACCCATGACCTGAGCTCTGCTACTTACTAGCAGTGTAATCTGGGGGTGGTCAGTTTAATGTCTCCATGCCTCAGTTTCCTCATCTGTAAAATGAGGAGGTTGGACTAGATGATCTATAAGGTCCCTTTCCAGTTCTAAATCCTATGATTCCTAAAAAGTAGGTGTACAATACCAGGGAATGTGTCATTTCTTTAATTAACTTCTTCATCAAATATTTTGTATAAGGTCTGATAGAGCAGAGACTCAAAAGTGCCATCACCAAACACTCATTAAACTTACCAACTTTCAGAAAAGTTTTCAGTTCCAAAGGTCGGAGCACTGGCTGTTTCTCTAAACGACCATAAGTTTCTGCTATGTTCTCTACTTCCACTTTGGGACACTTAAACAACTCGTAAGTCCCATCCCGGTTCTGGATAAAGCTCCGGGTAATTTCCAAGGGCATCTGATCACAAAGACAACACCAGAAAAGAATTAGAAGGGACAAATACTTACTAAAAGAGACAGATAATTCAATGATTTAAAAAAAAAACAACTCTTACTAGGTTCGATATAGCAAGTGTTTGATTTCTCCTTTTCCTTTGTACCTCAAGATTATTCTGTCACCAAACTCTGCCCCTTTTTTCTGCACATTATATACATCCATGCTTTACTTTCTGCATCCACAGTGCAATCCTTAGTGTGAACCAAAGCGAGTTCATTATCTCCAATAATCATTGCAATTTCACTCTGGTCTACTTACCTCCAGTACAGTTCCCTGGATTGTGGTCAAGTTTATTTTTTCATATACCATTCTGACTTCATCATCTGTCTCCTCAAGACTTTTCAATGGCTGCCCATCTCCCACCATTCCAAAATAAAGCTCTTTGCCTCACTTTTTTATTGAGTTCTCCTCCCTTCTTGCCCTCTTCCCTCTATCCCATTTCACCCTCACCTAGAAACTACTTGTGAATTGCCCTGAGGAAATTACTGAAACCACTGTGTATCTGCAATGCCCATACAAACTACACATCAGCTACTACAAACCATATATAAGCTACATGGCCACTATAAAAGTTGGTTATCTTTCTTCTGGGGATGTGATATGACTTATCAGTGTAATCTGGTGTTCAATCAGTTGCATTACATTAGCCTTTCCATTGTAAAACTAACCCTCAACTAATAATATAATAAATCCTTTTTCTGATCAAGCCTTCAATACTTGCCTGAGGGAAAGTTTATAAATTGCTCAAAGATCTCAAGGAGTGAAAAACACTAATAAATGATTAGTTAAGTGGAATTAGCTATGACAAGAACTCCAGTTCTGTATAAGTTTGATGTCTAAGCCTTTACCTGCACATCCAGCATATAATCTTTGCAAAGCCTCAAACACTTTCAAACTGCCTGCATTAAAATCAAAGCTCTCAATAATGATCCGGAAATTATAACTCTCTTAATACTAGCCCAATCATTACTTGACCTACAAGCCTACACATATCAGAGAAAGATCTTCCCAATATCATAGGTTACTAGGTTAATACATAACTGCTAAATTCAATAGCCTTCTCTCAGAAAGCTTGGACAACTGCAGTTTCTGATACTGCTGACCACGCTTTCCCCCATCACTATTTCCTGCCCTGCCTTCCATAACATTGCTTTTTCCTTGTTCTTCTCTTCTCTCTGATCCCTCTTTATCTCCTGGCCTGAATTACTAGCCATGACAACATTTACTGCCTCCCTAACCACGTATGTCTCCTTAAGCTCTCTCCTGGGCTGCTTTTCTCTCCATACACTTCCTCTTGGAAATCTCATCAGTTCCCATGGATTCAATTACAGTCTTTATGCAGATAAATGCTAAATTTATATATCCAACCCCTGTCTCTCTCCTGACCACCAGTGCTATATCATCAACTTCCTGTGGGAATGTCTTGCCCTGGATAGCCCACTGTACTCTCAAACTCAAAAAGTAATTCATTAACTTACCCACAAAATCTGTCCTTCTTCCAAACTTCCCTATTTGTGTTGAGAAAACCACTATCCTTCTCGTCATTAAGGTCTGCAACCATGGAGTGATGTCCTGTCTATCCTTCACTCTCTATATCCATTTACCTGACAAGTCTTATCCATCCTACTTCTATAATCTCTCATATCCATTCCCTTCCCTCGTTTGGCCACTCGTCACTCCTTACTCAGACTATTACCATAACCTACCAATTCATCTGTCTACTTACAGAATCTTCTCAAGTGTCTCCTCCACACAACTGCCAAAATAATCTTCCTAAAGTATAGTCACCTCAGTTCTCACAACACTTCTGTGGTTTCATACTTTCTACAGGATAAAATACAAATTCTTCAGTTTGGCACCTAAAGCTTTTCACAATCTGGTTCTAGTCTGACTTTCCAGACTGACTTCACACTTCACTTCATATATTCATTCTACATTTCAGTCAAACTAGGTTATCTGCTGTTTCCTGCCTGAACTTGGCCTCCCATCTCCCACTCAATGTACTTGCTGATCTTTCCATGCCAGGGAATACACTCTCCCCTCCTAAACTCCAACTCTTGGAATCTCTTAGCTCAGTTCAAGTGCAAGGCTTTCTTGATCCAACTAGCTGGGATTCTCACCGGTGGTATGTTAGTAAATGCTTTACAATAGCTCTCTGAAAAAAAAAATGTATGCCAATACACTTTTAAGTTTAATCTGTAGTAATAACATTTTGTCCATACAATGTCCACCTAATTTTTAAGTCTAGATAATCCATAAAATAATTAATCCAGCCCTGATTTGTATCATTTGTTGATTTTTAAGATACAAATGCTCATAATGAAAATTTAATAATCAGCCCGTGCAAGTTGATATGAGCTGGCTCCAGTAAACCCTTGGTTCCCTCTCTTCTCAAATAATTATGATTTTGGAATTGGAAGGAATCTCATCAGTCATCTAAGTTTAATCTATATCCAAAAAAGGAATCCCCACTATGGCATATTCAACAAGTAGCCATCCAGCCCCTGCCTGAAGACCTCCAACAAGGCAGTCAATTCCACTCTTGGACTTGACATCAAGTCTAAATTTGCCTTTTTACAACTCCAACCTATTGTTCTTACTTCTGTCCTCTGGGGCCAAAACTGAAAAAAGCTTAATCCCTTCTCCACATGACTACCTTTCAAATACTTTAACAGAAATAACCATGTCCCCCTCCTAAGTCTTCTCTTCTCTAGGCGAAATATCCCCAGTTCCCTCAACCAATCCTCCTATGGCATATACTCAAAGCCCTCCAATATCCTGTGGACACTCCAGTTTATCAATGTCTTTCCTACACTATGGAACAAAAAACAAAAATCATATATGTATATTTATCTGAGTACATATTAAATCTTCCCAGGAATGTGTAAGCTCTCTAAGGGAAAAGACTATTCCTCACTTTGTCTTTGAATTTTCAGTGTCTTATACAGAATAGGTTCTTAAAATATGCTTAGTGAATGAATAAACATTTTTTCTTGTCAGGAAGAATACTTAAAACCAAATAAGTCAAAAGAAGCCACCAATTTATCTATATCATCTACAACTATAAAAAGAAGAAAGCCTCTACAAGAACTGTTGCAATAAGCAACCTGGGTTGTCATAAAAGTTGGAGCTATAAAAGGTCTCATTTTGTAGAAGAGGAAACTGGGAGCCAGAGTGGTAGCTAAGACCCCACCCCAAGTTAAGGAGGATGATGAGGATTCCAAGTTGTGTTTTTCTGCTCCAAACCCAGTGGTCTTTCAGTTGTGCTACACAGGTTTTATCAAGAAGACTGGAATATGTAATAAAGTAACGAACTGGCATTTCTTTGAATAATAAACTTTGTTTTTTAACAGCAGAAGGAGAGACCATCTTTAAAGGCAGTATCCCATAAGAACTAGACATGGCAAGACTCATACATTAAGATTTGTGTGTCTGTCACATTTCTGTGCTTTTTCTCCAGAGAGTTGTGATAACAAATTTCCCATACCTCTGGGGTGTCTAAGATTTGCTTAACCTGCAGGATATTTGTGATGTGCCAGGTGTATTTAGAGAACGTCCCCAGCGGCAAGGCATCTTTTCGCACAAAAGCTGCAATTAAAAAGGGGACATGGTTAATAATCATAGCTGACATTTATATAGAGCTTTAAGGTTTACTAAAAGCTTGACACAATAGTCTCTTTGATTTCATTGATACTTAGTAAAGTGTTAATGATGCAATTCCACTCTTTCTTTACGTGGAGATTTGTAACTTTTAAAATAAAATATTTCCTAGGAGTTTAGAAAAAACCATAGAGACTGACTAAACTTGCACAAGACCAAAGATTCCACTGTGGAATTCTTGCCATGAAAAGTCTGTTTAGGGCTGCTTTTGGTTTTTCTTTCACAATCACATAGAATCATAGAATTTAGAGGTGAATGAGACCTTTAAAATTATCTAGATCATTTAGTCTATTTTATACACAAGAAACTGAGGCCCAGAGAAGGAAAGTGATTTGCCCCATGTTACGTGGATAATAAGAACCTGGATATGAAACCAAGTCATACAACAACAGGATCATAGATTTAGAGCTGGAAAGGAAGAGGCCTTGTTAATTATCTAGTCCAATCTCATTTTACAAATGAGGAGACTTAGGCTCCAAGAAATGAAGGGACTTGCCTAAGGTCATACAAGTGAGTAATCAGTGGCATAGTCAGGATTTGAACATTTCAGATTCAGTGTTCTTTTATAATACCATGCATCCTCTTTTTGACATGTAATATATATGCTACTGTTACCTACTTCTGCTTTGGAATTTTATCTCTCTGCTTACATAAAAGTAATTACATAGAAAAGGTCCTATCTTAAAAGAGTTGGTTATTACATCAATTTGCACATGTCAAGGTCAAATCATCTCACCAAAGTAACTACATATAATTAAAGTTTTCTGAACATGCTTAGCCCAGAATATGGCTATCAGCCTTGCCTCCTGATACAAGCAATAGACAGGGAGTCCCAAAAGTCTTAGTACAGTTTTAAGCTTTAAGAGCTTAATATTAAACTGTTTAATAGTTTGAAGCTCTTAAAGCTTAAAACTGCACTTAAAACCACTTTCAGGACTGCCTAGAGAAAAGGGTTCCATAGTATGTGATTTGGCTAGCAAAAACAAGGAAGGGAAATGTATCCCTAACATAAAGCTGCACCTTAAGATGAAAGAAAAATCACCAATATAACCATTCAAGGTTTACATCTGATAAGTTGTGGATTTCTCTATTCTGAAGGGGGCAAGTTTCATGTAGAAGACACAGCAAAGGTTTGTGGTACTAATACTCCCAAATGCAAGGATTCATGGGAAGTATTATTTGAAAACTGAGGTCATAAGCATTTTTAGAAATCAATATCCTCTAATCAAATATTCACAGAGGAAGCCACATGTACTCCCAGCTATAGCCATCCGTAGGTGGCCTACCACTAATGATTTACCCCTTTAGACTGTGAGCTCCTTAAGGACAGGGACATTTTTGCCTTTCTTTGTATCCCCTGCATTCAGCAGTGACTGGCACAGAGTAGGCATTCAATAAATACATGATCACTCTTCTCTCCCTTACTTTCAGTTGCTTAATATGAAAGTTACCAGACTAAAGTTCTTTGATTCAGTGTCTTGAGATCTTTGGATTAAAAAAAAAGGGATAAAGCTAATAAGTAAATCAAAATGAAGATGTAATGATATAAGTATATTAAGTCTGAGAATTATTTGGACCTTCAAAATAAAAATCTGCTACAACCCATACCTGATAGCCACAGGGAAAAAAAAGTGGTCATCAAAAAGCCAGGCAAATTCTAACCACTGTATACTATATGATATTTGGGGAAATAATTGTCCAGATCTAGAAAACATCAAACTTTAGGATAAGGAACTCTTTAGTAATACCACGTCATCCTAATTTTCCAGGTTTGAAGCTCCTTGAATCACTTGATTAAGTTGAATTATAATGAAAATGACCTTTTAGCAGTATTGGAAGCCTATGTTAGCACCAATCTCTGCACCATGTTACTTGCACATGACTCTGTAAGGCTGGCAGAAAACCACCACTGGAAGTATCCAAATATAGCTTCATATTTGATGCCATAAGGCCAGGAGATTTGATTAGTCTTCCTGAAAGATCCTGTACCTGTAGTGGAGTTGGGAAGCCTTTTTTTTGCACTTCCAACAGAGATTCTCTGCTGTAGAGCATCAAAGAAGGACTGAGGAATGTGGAACACCAATGGCTCTGGTTTGCCTACAAAAAAATAAAAAGGAACTGAAGTAAAGAAACTAAAAGAACATTCTGATGGGGAAAATGGAAAAGGACATGGTATTAAAGATAATAACATTTTAAGTTATTACTGTCAGTGAGATTTCTTTCTATAGAGGCAGCAGGGAAATTTATAGTTTTTACTGTTATCTCATCAGCTTTTGTTAGTGAAGAAAGGTTAAAATAAGTCAATATCTCAACTAAGTCAGAATCAACTCTAGACCTAAAGCTAGGGTCCCTTTTGATTATTAAAATATGCAACAAAATTTATTACTTACTCACCATTGTTATTTATGAAAACAGACAAGTCTCTACTATCAGTATTTTTCTCTAAATATGTCGGCTCATTTTAATCACCAAATCAGATCATAAAACTGAAAGTTAAGGTCAACGAGAATTGGTCAAAGTTGAAACAGAAGGTTCAAAGAATGAATCCTATAGATTCAGAGTTGCCCTGCCAAAGTTTTGCCTTTGTGTGAGCAGGGAGAAAGCACTCAGAATCATTTGTTCCAATTGAATAATGCCCTCTACCTGCCTGTTTCATTCTTTATAACTCTTCTAATACTGTACATGGCACTCCCAGTCACCCAGGCTTGAAAACTTGGCGTCACCCTCAAGCAGGCAAGGTAGAAGTCATTAAGTCTTGTCATTTCTCCATTCATAACCTCTAATGTACACTTATCCTTCTCTCCACTCACACGGCCTCCACCCTGCTGTGAAGCATCACCTCACACCTGAACTATCATAATAGCCTTCTAATCAGTGTTCATCCTTCAAGTCTCTCCACTGCATCCTCCTGTCAGCTGCCAAAGTGATCTCCCCAAAATGCAGGTCTGATATGTCACACCACTACTCAATAAATTCCAGTGGTTCCCTATTACCTCCAGTATCAAATATAAAATGCTACATTTGCCCTTTCCAAGTTAGACCCTTCTTACCTTTCCAGTCTTGCTAAACTTTATACCCCTACCTCTATACTACAGTCCAACTAATGGGCCCTTCTTTCTCTTCCTCTTGATCCTCTTATTTCCCCAACTCTGCACCTTTTTATGGGCTGCCTTCCATGTCTGCATGACACTCCCTATTCACCTCTATATCTTGAGTTCCCAGCTCAAGAGTCAGCTCAAATCCTATTTTCCCCTGATCCCTCTACTTCTAATGCCTTCCCTCTCAAATTACCTTATTTACAACATACATATCTTATGTGTATGTAGGTATTTGCATATTGTCTCACTCATTAGAATATGGCTTCCCTGAGGGCAAGTGAGTCATATTTGTGCCTTTCAGTGTATCCCTTAGTACAGCGTCTAGCATAAAGGAAGCATTTAATAAATGCTTGTTGACAGTTTGATGTGTTCTACCAAATACTAATTTCTTAGCTTATATTTCAAGACCTGACACCTGTTATCTCAAACCTTCGCCTGTTTTAACACTCTAGTTTATGCTCCATTTCAGTCACCTAAATCTGCATTCCATTCTCAGGACATCACTGGCTTACCTTTGATTTGGAGTATCTACGTATGCAATCTTATCTTCCTGAAATGCCCTGTCCCTCTTCTCTACAACCAAAGCTATAGTCTCTCCATTCTATGATTCAATGCCTCCATTAAACCTTTCTTGAATGGCCAGACCCTAATGTGTTTACTTCTCTATGCCACATTTTCAGAAGGACACAGAAAAACTAGAGTATTCCAAAAGTGATGAGGACAATGAAAGGCCTAGAAACCATGCCTTAGGTGGAATAACTGAATGAAAGAATGATAGACATTTAGCCTATAGAAGAGCAGTCTCAAGGGGCAATGACATTTCTCCTCAACCATTTGAAGAACTATCACAAAAAGAGGGAGTAAACTTAATCTGTTTCGCTCCAGAGGGAAGAAGTCAGGTGGACTGATAGGAGCTAACAAACTTCAGAGGAAGGAAGGAAAGAAGGAAGGAAGGAAGGATGGAAGGAAGGAAGGATGGAAAGAATTCTAACTAGGACTAACCAAGAATGGAATGGGCTACCTTGCAAAATAGTGAGTTCTCCATAATGTGAGAGTGCTGAAAGAGAAGATGGATCATCATCTGTCAAGAATATGGCTGGAGGTTTCCTGCATAGCATGAGGGGTTGAACCTCCCTTTATCTGTAATGTCCTTTCCAATTCCAAGCTTCAATGAGTAATCCCACACCTGAATGTAGTCTTTCCATTTACTTAAGACTAAGCACTTGAGTATATAATTATATATCATCAAATGAGAAAGCACTTAAAGGGCTATGTAAATGTGCATAATTATATTGTTTCTCTTGCTTTTGATTTCTATACTTGTACTTCTGTCATATATATGTCTTCTCTCCTCCATTAAATTTTCATTCACAGGTCTTGGACTGTCCCCTCAACTTTTTTCATACCTGTACTCAAGGCTAGTAGAACTAGAGCACTATGGGCACTCACTAAGTTTAGTTACTAGTATTTTTCTTTTCGCTTCTTACACTTTTTATTAGCACTACATTTTTTACTGTGATTTTTATTCTCTTCTACTATAACCTTCTAGCCCAAGGCTTTTGAATTTTCAACCTATTAATTTAACAGATACAAAGTAAAAGACAGAAGCTCAATAATGCTCTTTCAGAATAAAGTAACAATAATAATACAGTTGAGTTTCTTCTTCTTTCAGAAAGAGCTCAGTTGAAAACTAAGTACTTACCATCAAATTGATAATGCATAGTTTGGTGGATGCGTTCTGTGACGCTGGCCAGCCAATCTTGAAAGGATAAAGTCACTTGTGATTCATCTAGCAGCTGATTACAGGCTGAAAGACAAGGATCTCTTCAGTAACAAACTACTTTTGCTCATAATAGAAAGTCAAAATCATGATGAAAAGTTGGCCAGTTTGGAAGAATCAGAAAAGCAGAGAGTTGAAATTTTTTTTAAAAGTGGGAGACTAAAAAAAAGAGGATTTTTATATTAGCTGGAAAAATTTTAGAACAAAACCCATCAATACACCAAGAAGCTGGTAAATTTTCAAAACCTAGCAATAAATTTAAGTATAACATGTCAAACGGCTGTTTAGTACTGTTCTTAATGAACTGGTACATACAAATTAGTCAGTCCTTTTAAATTTCTATCACTAGGGGCAACTAGGTGATACAGTGAATAGAGCACCAGCCCTGAAGTCAGGAGCTCCTGAGTTCAAATCCAGCCTCAGACACTTAACACTTACTAGCCATGTGATCTTGGGCAAGTCACTTAACTCCAAATGCCCTGCCTTCCCCTCTCCAAAAAGCAAAAAAATAAATTTCTATCACCAAAGAAACCAAAATAGCCAAGCTGTTCTTAAGAGCCAAAACCTGCCTTCAAGTGTATTAGACTGATCTCTACATTATGGATTAAAAGATCACACTTATACATCCAGATGTACCTAGAGCATGGGGTAGTGAATAAAAACCTGGCACTGGAGTCCAAAAGGCCTGTGTTCAAATTTTGCTTCAGACATAAATGAGCTACATGATGTTGGGTAAGTCATTTAACTCTCTAAGACTATAAGTTGCAAAACAGCTGCCCAGATGCCTTTGAAGGAGTTACATCTCACTGGGCAGTCTCTACAATAAAATTATAGGTCTGGACAGCCAATCCAAAACATCCAATCCATCATTTAACTCAATTGAACAAATAGATTTCATTACCTACTATATGTAATATACTGTGTTAGGTGTTGGGGATACAAAGAAGAAACAAAACATAGCTTCTGCTCTTTAGGAGCCTACAATTTAGTGGGGCGACATGGTGTAGTAGAAAACAACGGCTCTGAAGTCAAGACTCCCAGGATGGTATCCTGGCTCTGATTTTTACTAGCTGTATGACTATGAACTTCATTTCTAAGCCTCAACTTACTCATCTGTAAAATGGAGAGTGCTACTTGTACCATCTATCTCACAAAGTTATTGTTTACATTTTGGAAATCTTAGCATTAAAGTGCTATATAAATGTGAATAATAGTAAGTTATTATTATTATTATTATTACTGGGATAAGACAAATGTATTGATAAGTATAATTCAAATTATAATATGATAAATGCATAGGAGATGTTTGAGCAGAATAGTCTAAGAAATTCAAAAAGGAAAAGATTATCTCTGGCTGGAAGAAAACTTTCATGATATACAGGGAAGGTGGTGTGAACCAGGAAGGTCAGGCTACAAGTACAAGGTCACAGTCTAAAGAGGTTCTGAAAAGCACCTTAAGTCTTTGGGAGACAACAGCAAACTCAACTATCAAGAAACAGAGGAGTCTTCTGGCTAAAGAATTTAAACTCACTATCACACAGTTGTTTGGGTTTTGGGGTTTTCTGTTAAAGCATTAAGGACAGCATTTTAAAAATAGAGAGAGTACTGGTAACCTTGAATAGAGCAGTTTCAGTCAATCAGTAGCACTGGAAGTCAAGTGGCAAGAGAATTAATGTGGTGAGGAGTGAGGGGGGGGGGTGTGGTGAAGAAATTAAGGCTACATGTATAAATGACCCTTTCTAGGAGTGTGATTGGAAAGGGGAGAAGAGATAAAAGATGATAGCTTGAGAAGAAAACAAAGTCAAGTGATAGTTTAAAGATAGGAAGATCTAGGCATGTTTGTAATAATACAAAGTTGTTTATCTTCCCCACTGACCTCACAGAGTTATTGTGAAGATCAAATGAGATGATGGATATAAACTAAAAAGCACTACACAACTGTAAGATGTTACTAGAGAAAGGAACTACAATATCAAGTATGCATGTAGGTAAGAAAGTAAACAAGGAATGCTCTATTTCCCCCCACAATTCTACAAAATTCACCCATTCAACCAAAACATGTCAATGTATTTCTATTACAGTTGTTCATTTAAAACATATAATTAAACAGTCTAATAATACTTGTTCTATATTCCAAACATAATACAAAGAGGATCCAGTCATTGTTTAACCCCTCCTTCTTTATTTCCCCAGCTTCCTAGTCTCCTTATGTCAAAATCTTAACAACTTTTCCTATTTTCAGTGTCCAAATGGTTGAACAATTCCCAATAGAAAGTACTTTGATATTTCCAGGGATAAAATTCCACCACTTGAAGTCATCCCAGTAAAGAAACACTTACCCTGCCTTTTTACTGAAGAGGTGACTGCAGGCTTTTTCAAACTGCTTTTTCTTAGATTACTGCTCACTGCATCTTGAGCCAAAAGTGGACCATTGGCTTGTGTACCTAAAATACAAATAACTGAAAACTTTAGCAATATGTCTGCAGGATATACATAAGATTTTAATTCTTGCAGGGACCAAAATGTGCAATGATTCCAACAAAATGCTTGGGGACACTCTGCACATTCCATGAAAGAAATTAAAATAAATCTTTACATATAGTTTTGAAATTCCTTAACTAACATTGAAACTGAATGTTTAATAGAAAGGAATTATATCCCATTAGATGAAAATTTCAGGTCAACAAATTTTTTTTAAATGCTATCTACCTCCAGATAAAGAACTGATGGACTCAGAGTATAGACTGAATCATATTTTTTTCTCCTTTCTTTCTTTTTCTTGGTTTCTGTTTGTTTGTTGTTGGAACATGGCTAATAGGAAATTTGTTTTGTATGACTTCATATTTGTAACGGGTTTTGTGTTTCTTGCCTTCTCAATGGGAAGGGGAATGGATGGGAGGAGGGAGAGAATCTAACACTGAAAAAATACAACTGAGTGGAAAAAAAATTGTTAAATAAAATTTCATTAATATCTTCCATTTTTAAGTTATCTACATTTCTCAATGTATGCTTGCTCTCAGAGATCCATTTTTTATAATAAGTAAAAAAGAGGGGACAACATGTCCAACAAAACCAACCAACACTTCAAAAATATGCAGTTGTGTGCACCCATATAACCTCACTCCATCACCTCCACAAAGTGGCTTAGGGAAATTCACCTTTACATAACAAAGCCTATCCATAAATTGAAAGGAGAAAGAGGCCCCAGGAAGAGGTGGAGCTTCAGGCCCTGCCTCCCCCAATAAAACTGGCAAGAAGCAGGTGAAGGTGGATAACACAGCCACTATCTAAAAAGATCAGGAAAAGGATTTTAAAAATGTCATTTCTAGAAAAAGGGCAAGTTTTATAGTACTGCTTTAGCTAACACCATAGTACAGTTCTAACTAGATTTTTAAAAAATTTAAAGATGCAAATTTTTTCAGAAGTTCTATAAGATAGAAAAACATCAACAGTATGAAAATACCAAAAGTCAGAAGTTGCATTATTCTGACCTCTAAATCTGAATCCATTTCTTGATTTACTCTTAAAAAAGAACAAGTCTTTTAATGCTCCAGAAAATCAAGAAGGTCCACAGCAACATAAGAAACAGAATAAAAGATAAACGAGAAGTTCGAAACTGCTTCTCACCAGATGATTCATCCCTTTTCCTCTTCTTTGGCTTAGAAGCAGTGGATTCACAAATCTGTGTTGTAGATTCTGGATGACAACCTAACTGGGGTACAATAATCCCTTTAAGACCTAGAAAACAGATCTCCAAATTAATAATCATTAAGAGACCCAGTGTGCCCCCACTTAAAGAAACCTGAACTTACAAAATGCCAAAAACCCCACCAAAATATTTATTAAATTTGTTTCAAGATAGACTTCCTTTAAGTACTGAGCTCCCTGATATATAGAAGTGTTTTTTCAACATGAGAGAAAGGCCAGGGAGGGAAAGGGTGCATAGAAGCTTAAAGATAAAGAGTTAGATGATGACTGCCAATTGGACATAAATATATTTTGCTTCTTTTTCCTCACTAAAATTCAATAAGATTGAGGAGTAAAGAAAGGATGTCCATTATTACCACTACTACATAATAGTAGGACCAAGCATATTAAGTGATACAAAAGTTTTATTGTTGTAGTAGACCACACTTTCATGCTCCCCCTCTTCTATGAGGCAGATATGCAGAAAGGGTATAATCTTGTTGGGTGGATACTTTCACTGGATCTATGAATGACTAAAGAAAGTAGAGGGCAGTTAATTTGCAAGTCTTGTTTGTGACTTCCAGTTTGTTTACGCCTCTGGACATGGTCCTAGGATTAAGTCTTAATGTATAAATAGCCTTGGGCTAGGGTAAGGAGTGGTCAGGACTAAAGAAGGGTCCTTGCATTTCAATTACCTCAGAGTCTCTGCTGTAAGGTATATAAACCCTGTGATCTTCTTGTACCTTGGCTCTGTATGAAATGGCTCTGTAATAAACAGACTATCCAATACATCCCCGTCTCTCTCTTTCATTCAGCTGGTTGCTGGGCCATATTACTGTGCTGGTCACAGCATATTGTAATTTTACTCTGAACTAAAAAGCCTACGTATTTTTTTTTTTGCCTTATGGATTAAAAAATGCAACGTATGAATTGACAGTTTGGCCCTTCAAGATATTCTTAAATTCCAGTCTTTGTAGTGTAAACATTGTGCTGGAAATGCTAGCTATAGCAATAAGACAAGAAAGAGAAATCAAGGACATGAGAATGACAAAGAAAAAACAAAATGGTCATTTCCTGCAAATAATATAATTTTAAATGCTTGAAAAATCCTAAAGAGTCAACTTAAAAAATTAATAGAATCAATTAATGCAGCAAAATTATAGGATATAAAATAAACCACATAAATCGGTAGCATTCCTGTTACTACCAAAAAAAAAAAAATCTTGCAACAAGACATAAAAAGACAAGTTCCAATCAAGAATATGTAAAATATTTGGAAATCTATATCCTAAAACACATTCAAGAACTACATAAATCCAACTATATAATTCTCTCTACAGAAACAGATACAGACCTAAATAATTAGACAAATACTAACTGTTCACAGATAAGCCAATATAATAAAATTACAATATTATCTAAATTAACTTACTTAATTCAAACTACCAAAAGATGATTTTATAGAGCTAGAAAAAATAAAAAAGACATTCATCTGGAGGAACAAAAAGTCAAGTACCTCAAGAAAAGTAATGGGAAAAAAGAGAGGAAAAAAAAGGGACCTCTCAGTACCAAATTTCAAACTGTTTTATAAAGCAGCAATCATCTCAATAATTTCATACCAGTCAAAAAAGAGAGGTCAATAGTGAAACAAATTAGGGACATAATGTATAAAACAGAATCAAATAAATCTAGTAGCTTAATGTTTGATAAACACAAAGACCCTAACTACCGAGATAACAACTCACTATTTGATAAAAACTGCTGAAAAAATTAGAAGGCAGAACGAAAGAAATTAGTTACATTTCAACATTCCACAGTGACTTAAATGGACAGTGACTTAAGACATAAAAGGTAAAGTTATCAGCAAATTAGAAAAGCAAAGAAAAAAATTACCCTTCTGATCTACGGATGGGGAAAATACATAACCAAATTAGGGACAGAACGATCAGAGAAGATAAAATGGACAATTTATTGGGGCGGCTAGGTGGCGCAGAGTCAGCCCCTGGAGTCAAGAGAACCTAAGTTCAAATCAGGCCTCAGACACTTAACACTTACTATCCATGTGACCTTGGGCAAGTCACTTAACCCAAACTGACCTGCTCCCCCTCCAAAAAGCAAAAAAATAAAATAAAATGGACAATTTAAATTTCATAGTTAGAATGTTATGTACAAATAGAATCAGTACAGTTAATATGAAAAGGAAAACAAATAAGTAACCAGAGGGAAATCCTTACAGCAAGGTTCTCAGATAAAAGATCTCATAGCCACGATTTACCAAGAATTGATACCAATTTTAAGACTAAGAACCATTCTCCAATAGATAATGGATATGAGTGGTCAGTTTTCAAAGTAAGAAATCCAAGCTATTAACAATTATGTGGAGAAATGCTCCAAATCACTAATAATTAAAGAAATTACAAATTAATGCAACTCTGGGGCTCCATCTCACACACACCAGTGACTGGCAAAGATAACAGAAGAGGAAAATGACAAATGCTAGAGAGGCTGCGGGAAAACAAGCACAGTAATACACTGTTGGTGAAGCTATGAATTGGTATGGTCATTCTGGAAAGCAATTTGGCATTATGCCCCAAAAGTCACTCAACTGTTCTTACCCTTCCACCCACTACTAGGCATAAAGCCCAAAGAAATTTTTAAAAGGAAAGAACCCAGAGAAAGAGGGAAAAGACAAAAATAGCAGCCCTTTTCACAGTAACAAAAAACTAGAAAATAATGCGGTGCTCACCTATTGAGTAACGGCTAAACAAACCATGGTATATAAATGTAATGGAAAATTGTGACAAGAAAAATGACAATGAACAGTTTCAGAGGGAATTAGGAAGAACTTTCTCTATGAATTAATACCGAGCAAAAAGAACTAAAAGAACAATTTATGCAATGACAACATTATAAAAACAAACAACTTTCAAAGATTTTAAAACTCTGATGAATGCAATGACAAAGCACAATTCCAGAGCACCAAAAAACCAGCATACTATAGCACCAGAGAGGTGGTGGTCTTAAAATGCAGAAATGAGACATCAATTTTTAGATATGGTCAATGTGGGGGTTTTTGTTTTGCCATGTAAGTTTGTTATGAAAGTTTCTTTTTTTATTGTATATTTGGGGGAACAGAAAAAAGGAAATATCACTGAAATCAAAATGACGGTAAAATCAGAAACTACAACTGATCTTTAGAATTTTTGAGGACTACACAGAGAATAAAGACACTGTAGTTTTCTGCATCTTCAAAAATCTTGAGAAAATTAAAAAGAAAATTAAAGGTTCTCAGACTTTTTAAAGACTACCATGAAACAGGTGAGAAATTCAAGTCTAAACTGTCATCTTCTTACCATATAAATCAGTGGTTTATAGTTCTCTGAATTTATAGACAGATTGTGACAAACTGGATGAAACAAATTTCAATATAGTCTGTGCTACACTCAGATAATAAGGGGCCTTGCTGCTATGTTTTTAACACGAAATACTTCTGTTAATTTATCTTATAAAAATTGGTAGGCTCACTCAGCTAGTTTCACTGTCAGAAATAAAATGTCAAAAGGTACATTTGAGAGGCTTCTAGATATCAATCTATAGTATGGTTTGTGATAAAGATAAGGAAAGCCCTCCATCTTTGAACTTTAAAGCAATTAGTTGTTCCTTAAGATTGCAAAATCTTCTTAAAACACTACCAGGTGCTACTGCTCACTCTTTTTAAGATTCTGGCATTTATTTCACTCAGCCATTCCTTCTCATTTTAGAAATGAAAGAGTGCATGTGCCAACCCCACCTACCATTGGAATCAAAACTGAGAAAGTCAGAGAATTCCTGAGCCAATGTCTCGTCACTGGCAAAGGCACAGATGCATGCAAAGAAGTGAATGCATCTCTGGGCCACCTCATCCTTGGAGGTGTTTGATTTGTTTGATTTCAGAGTCTGGCAGGAGCAGAAGAACCGGCGCTCAGTCATGCTCTTGGAACTGATTTTCTGAACAAAGGATGCATGTAAATACCCTAAACTGTGCTTCTGGCTGGCCTTGCATTTTACCACCAAAATGTTTTTAGTAATCCTTTGTACCAGTGGGCCAGTAGGTTCTGTGGCCAATTGCCAGATGGTTTGTTTGGTTTCTGGGGAGGCCTGCATTGAGTTCAAGACTGAGCTTTTCAAGGTCAAAGGCGTGGCCTCTGCCTGGCAGTTTATGGCCAATTTGATATGCTGACACTGATTTTCAACAACACCTTGAGTAGCTGCTTTTAAACATGAAGGGACATAACATCGTCCTGAGCTCAGCTGGCTAATGATGGTACCATCCACCGTCTGAATTGTAGTCTCTGAAACACCCAGCTCCACAAAACATCGGTAATCTGGACCCCTGTCTCTCTGCCGTACTGAGTAGATATGCAAATCAGATCCTGTGATTATTTTGACAGCTTCAATGCTGGGCTGCTTTCGTGCTCCATAGCGAAAGATGGTTCCACATGTTTTGTTCTTACAACTCAGTCCTCGGGTTCCATTATACGTGCCACACCTGGGACACTTCCTGATCCCCCGCAAGGTAGCTTTTCCCAAATCAGATAAAAATGCTGGAACTTTAGTCCTCAGTGAGTTTGGTTCCATTTTTCACAGGCCCTAGAAAACACAGAGACATACAATTCATAACAAATAATTTATGTGTAATATTAAAGAAAGCATTTACAAAAGTCACTCACCGCCTTCCAACTGAAATCTCCAACATAAATATCAATTTGAACCTACTAGCAAAATAAAAGGGTAGGAAAACTTTGTATTTTATATATTCTCTCTCGCACGTAACATAATGCTGGTGTTTAATATTGCCAAACTGTTCAAAGTTTTCTTTGGGATGAGCTTCTGCTCCATAAAAAAAACAAGATAGAGGGAATATCTGACCTAACCCTTTAGCTTTAACATGCTATCCTTGAATAAGGAGCTAAGGGGCAAGAATATTTCTCTCCCCTCCAGAGCTCCCTAAAGCCCCTCAAATAATCTCAGGGTAGCAAAGCAGCTGTTGCACCTACACGACGGCAAGAACTGACTACTTTGTGGGTTCACAAGAAGGTATTTATCTCATCAGCTCGTGATCACCACAGAAAAGCTGCCAAAAACAGCCTGTCCAAGTCGCTGGCACCAACCAAACCAGAGTCTGAAGTTTTAAACTCATGGTGTAACAATGAGGACATTCTGCTTCCTCTTTCCCGACCAGCCAATGGCAGGGCCCCTGCCGGATGGTTCCAGAGATTAGGCAAGATTCTCATTACATTCCACAGCGAATTGCCTTTAGTCTAAAACCAACAAAGAAAAAAAGTGTCTAAGGAGGAAACAGAAAAGAAGGAATTCAAATTATTACAGATGACAGGAAGATGCCAGGTACTGAGAAAAATAATTGGCCAGAATGGTGTTGTCAAGAAGGTATAAATAGTACCAATGTTACTAGAAAAGAGGCAGCTGATAATACTCACATATTAGTTAGATATTCATCCTTGCTAATAAAAATAATGATTATAATAATAATAAGTGGAATGCTTTATATCATTCAAAGAAATTACACATACAGTACCTCCTTTGAGCATTATAAGTGAAAGACAGGAAAGTTTACAACAGTGAAACAGAAACAAAAAGAGTTTAAGTGACTTGCCAAGATAACATAACAAGTCACGAACAAAGTTAGGACTGCATATAAGTCCCCCTGATTTCAAATTCTATACTATTTCATATTATACTGCTTCTCATAAGACCAAATAGTGTAAATCTTTGTTTCTGAAAGCTGACATGTGAGCACTGCTCCCAAGATGGCCTGGTTAATTTGATTATTTCCTTTTCAATCTTATGTTGATAGTACTCAATCTGAAATACTTATCTGAAGATCAATAGATACACTACTAGGGGAAATGAAGCACATTTAAGTTGCAATTACTGCCAAGAATCAAACTAAAGACAGAAAAGCCATGAAGCTAAATAGAAGGATAAGTCACAGGTTCTCTTCAGAGAAATGAATAAAGGAACAGTCAGTTTCATGCCTTCTTACAAGACAAGAAAAATTTTGTAAGAAACTCAATTATCTTGCCTTAAACTCTTCACAATAAGCATAAGCAAACATACCACTATAAAAATGACTGTAGTTTACTTGACATCTGTTCCAAAGAAAGAAGTAGTACTAGAGGAATTATGCAAAGAACACAATATCCTTTAAACTAAGTGAAAATTTACTTTGACAGCAACAAACTAAAAAAGTAAAGGTGGGTACAGTGAAGGATAAATTATCACGATGAAAAATAGGATTTGTCAAGAAATGAAAGAGTCAAATGCTTGTAAACTACTCCAAAGCCTCATGCCTATATATTATACAATAAAATCAACCCATCAGGGAAGATCCACTCAGTTTGGTTCCCCTAGTAAGAACCGTCTCCCAAAGTCATGTTTTCGTGCAGGTCAAAAATTCAGCTTCCATATGTATGCATGTATGTATGCATGTATGTATGTATGTGTATGTATATATATAAAGCCAATGCTTTCTTCTCAGTTTTCATTCTTCTTGACTTCTCTGAAATATTTTACGATCACTTCTATTCCTCTTAGTTATTCTCTCCTATATGGAAAGCACATAGGATTTGGAGTCAAAAGGATTGCACAGTCTGAGTCCTGGCACTGCTGCTTAATAGTGGCATAATCTTAGGCAAGTCACTGCCTCTCTAGGCCCAGGTTTTCTCCACAAGTAAAATGAAGGGGTTGGAATAGGTGACTGTAGAGCCCCCTTCCAGCTCTGAGTCTGAGATCTTTTCCTCCTCTCTATGATTTAGTAACACTGTTCTCTCTTAGTTCTCCTCCTATTTGTCTGGCCTTCACAACCCCCTTTGCTGGATTATAACCCAAGTCCTGCTCCCAGGATGTATCTCAGGGTTTTGCACTGGGCCTTCTTCTCCTATCTCTCTCTATACTCTTTTTCTTAGTCAGCTCTTCATCTCCCATAAGTTCAAATATCTATGTAGATGATTCCCCGATCTATAAATCCAGAGTCTCATTCCTGAGCTCCAGATCCACATCACCAGGCATTTCAAACTCAACATGCCCAAAACAAAATTATCTTTCCTCCAAAAAAAACCTTCCTTCTTCCTAACTTCTCTATTTCTTCTGAGGCCTCTATCACACTTAACCCAGGTAAGTTATATTAGGGTCATCTTTACTCTCCCCTCATATTCCCATCTATTGCTGAGGATTGTTAATTCCACCTCCAAATTTCTCATAACCACCACTCCTCCTTATTCACGTAGTTCAGATCCTCATAACCTTTCGCCTGGACTACTGTTTGTCTCCTATTGGTCTTCTCCTCCAATTCATCACTCACATGGCTGCCAAATTGATATTCCTAAAGCATAAGTCTGACTATCTTCCTTTGATGCTCAACGAAGCATCTCTGGCTAGCCCTTATCTCTAAGATAAAATGGAAATTCCTCAATCTGTCATTCAATGCCTCATGCAAAAACCAAAGATATCCAAAAAATCTATTTAAAAAAAATATAAAAATAATTTTCCAAAAAATTTTTGGAAACCACAGGATTCTAGGGATAAAAGTTCCCCATAAACAAAAGAAAAATCCGTGAACTGAGCCACCAAGTGTTATTTATTAATCTATTTAGTGGTTTTCAGAATTACTCTTATTTTCAAATGTTTTAAAGACAAAACTTATCATTAAAAATATTCCACATCATGACATCAATATTTTTAGCCACAATGGGTAGGTTGTCATTCCAAAGAGTCAATGGACTTTTTGAACAGTTTTCCTAATTCTTATTAGATGTTAACCCACATTTATTTTAAAATATCAGAACCACATGCCAGGCATAACAAAGTGTTCATTTTGTAGAAGTCTGTACTTCTAAAAGATATAGCCTGTTCTTGCACATTCTTCCAGGCATAAAAACAGTATATCAAATCATCAAGTGGTCATGACTGCCACAACAGTAACTTTGAAAACTGTAATAAAAATGGAAATGACAATACTTGTTTCATCTATCTCAAAATGCTAAGAGAGACTTTTCCTAAAATGTATTACCAGTATGTGAGTACTAAGTTTTGTATGGATAACACTCAATTACAGTGCCTAGAATAGAGTAAGTACTTAATAAATGCTTACTGACTATCAAAAATAAGAATAATTTATTATACAGTATTATAATCTTCTAAAAGACCCTTGAACACAGTAGGCACTTAATGTTTGAAATGAATTGAAGCACAGTGCCTAGCACATAAAAAGCACTTAATAAATGCTTGTTGACTGACTGAATTCTATTCTTTAGGTTATGTGTGTCTGCATATAAATACCAACAAATAATTGTGAGGGAAAGTGGGAAGGAATTAAGGCAGATTTCTGCTTATTAAAAAAATAAAATTTAATTCAAAAAAAGGAAGCATGCCACTTCAGATGCACAGGGCAGCCTAATAAAAATGATATTTAATTTATTCTTTATCAAAGTCCTCTTCTAATGCCTCACTGTGGCATGGATGGGATTCTGGTTTCTTGAAGAAATGCCAAGCTTTAACAGGCCAAGCAAGCTAGAAAAGATTTAAGTATAGAATGTGATCTAAGAACCAGCTAGCTAAGTTTTAAAGGAGACTCATTTCCAAAAATAAGGTGATTTTTTTTGGGGGGATACAGGAACTTATAAATTTGTTTACTAAGGGCAACTAATAAGTAAATAGCACCCTACAGTCTAACAAATAATGTGTAAACTCCTAATCCTGGCATTCAAAGTCAGACACAATTTATCTCCAAACTACCTTTCAAGGTTTTTCTCATACTATTATCTATTCCCTACCCTCCTGTTCTTTCCTCTGTGCCTTCACTCATACCATGTCCTTTACCTGAAATTGACATCTACTGTTATCCCATATCTCTCCTTGCCCTCTTTTCCCTACTCAAATGCTCCCTCCTCTGTGAAACATTCCTACACACAAACACACACACCAAAATGCAAATTCTTTCCTCTTCAGATTTCTCATACTACTTTTCCTCTTCTTATACCACTTCACCTTTTTACACATCTCACTCTCCTTTGTAACAAAGGGTATTGGCTTGCATCCTGTCACTGAATATTTAAAAGTACTGAAATACTATATACTTTACTTGTAAAATACTTCAAAGCTTAAAAAAAACTTTCACATTATTTCATCATTACAATAATTCTGGGAAGTAGGCAGAGAAAATATTGTCATTCCATCTTAGTAATAATACCCATCTTAAATTTGTAAAACGTTTTAGCAATCTCTTCCTCAGGGATCTGGGATTTCCTCCCGGAGTATATTCCCAGGAAGTTCACAACAGCACTATGATTTAGTAGACAGTCCTTGAGAGTTTCTGTGGCCAAATCACTTTGCCCCCAACCAAATTCAGCTAGGATGTTCCTTGAATGACTGGGCCTCACTCCTCAAAGCCTCTTTTCATCTTAATAGGAGCTGCTAGAGTTTCTGTTCCATTGGCACAGCCTGAAAGAATCTAGGATCACCTCTAAACCATGATCAAACACTGGAGGAATTTGGCAGAGAACAGTTCTCATTTCACTATTTATCCTCTTTCTTCCATCTCAAAACAACAAAAATGATGTTTCATTGGGGGAGGGGGAAAATGAAATGAATACTCAACTACTATAGTACGGATTTGGAAACATAAGGCATAGATAGCAAGAAAGAAGTTTTCTTTTACAAAACACTATTACTCACAGTCCTCAGTTATGAGAGACATTTACCCTTTAGCTATCAGTTTTGTAGATATCGATGTTACTCTGTAAAGATCATAGACTGAAACGAAGCTCTCTTAGGATCCTCTTTTGAAATGAATATTGAAATCTAGGACCTGGTTTCACGTCCCAGCTCAGCTACTTACTACCACCGTGACCCCATATGATCTTCACTGGGGCTCCATTTTCTCATAGGCAAAATGAGATGTTGGATTTGGTGACTTCGTTCCAGCTCTAAATATAAGATCCGATCCAATAACCGGTAGTCGTGATTAAGGCTCAAACGGCATAACTTACAAATCTTCAAAGAGTCATAGAGAAGTCAGATAGCATAAGCATCATCTTTAGGGTCAAAAAAGCACATTCCTCACAACAAAGCTGAAGAGGTGCTAACACAGGAATGATCAGCCCTTTCCACGGGGTCAGCAACTGAGGCTTGAGAGTTTGCGTCCCTCGTCCAAGATCGCACAGGTGGGTAACGAGGGAGCCGGGCATGCATAGCCCCGCTCACTGCAGCCCCAGCCCCAAGTCCGAAGGCAGTACCTCTACCTCCCCCCGAGCCACGGGTTACACTTGCCCCACATGAACCAAATCAAAAGGTGAGGAGGGGAAAGAGACCTGGCTCTGGAACAGAAGAACCGGAGTTCGAACTTTGCTTATGACACCAACTAACTGTGCGACCCGAGGAAACCCCCTCTCCCCTCGCCCGCCACGCACACCCCGAGCCCCGCGCCTCAGTTTCTCCGCAGTACGACGAAGGGGCTGTACTGGATCACGTCTAAGCTGCCTCCAGCTCTGACAGTCCCGGCTCCTGGTGCTGCGGCTCAAAGTGGACATGGGCGCCCCTCAGCCTCCTCTCCGGGAATGGCACCAACCTCACGGTGTCCCCCGGCTCCGGACATGCCTTTCCTCCAGCCCAGACCGCCTCCTCTCCATCCCGTCTGGGCGTGACGGTAACCAGCAGCTTCTCAGAGCCCTGCCACCCTCAGCGGAGGGCAGCCTCCCGGCATCCCCCGCGCCCTCGTACGTCACTTCCGCTCGCTGTCAGACGAGGTACCAGCCTCTCTCAGGACCTCCTGCCCCGCCCGACGCCCTTGCCTCGGTTTGGTAGTATGGCAGTTCTCTGCCCCCTGACAAACCGTCCCCTCCTAGCGTGCCATATCGCTCATCTATACCTGTTTAGGCAGCCTCGGCCTGCAGCTTCTCCCTAGAGCCCAAGCTTCAGCCGTCACAGCCAACCCTCAGCTCAGACCCACCGCCATGGGTTCTTACAAGTAGCGGCCAACCGACAGCTGTAACGGCAGCTACGATTGGCCGAGAAGCTCCCACGTGGCGGATAGTACACGTCCCACTCCTTTCTCCTGCCCCAAAGGCCAGATGGGAGTAGTAGTTTTGTAACTCCGCATTCGATTAAATTCCATAACGACTTTATGAGTGCTCTGCCTTGAACAAGGGGAAGAGCGCGAGGCGTTGTGACACAAAGACAAAAAGAAGGTCATTGTCTTAAATGCTGGAAGTGGGAAGGAGATAGAGGAAGCGGAGCATGCAGAAAGGCTATGTATTTATGTCTTCTCGCACAGAAATGAGCCCGAACTTGGAAAAGTAGGGTAGCTGTTAGGACTTGGAGTAGCGGAAGCATTTTTGACACAAACTTATCAGTTCTGTAGCAGGCATGCCCAATTTTGTCTTCGGTCAACAACATGATAACTGTCTATATACAAAGTACAAAATTCTTGTCCTTAAAAGGGTCTCTGATAATATGCAAACTGCTTGCTTTGTTGCAATTATGTTTCATTTGACCTTTAAAAGGAAAAGCTGAGAAGGCAGAGAAACTGGAACGGCCCACGTCCTCTAAAAGCATGCGCAGCCATACTTTCCCCTCCATGGAACCCTATGCCAAAGGGAAATGTGAACGGTAGGAATGGCTATATTGTCGAGTATTTTCCCCTTGCTGAGGGGCAAGAGAGGACCCAAATATTGTATAAAGTATATCCAGTCGTGGGCCCTTCCTTTTCACACCATAAGGTGATTGGATTTGTAAGACAGGGTTGTACAAAGTTTCAGCCTCACTCTTCCAGAGTCGGAAGTCCAGCACCAAAATACCAGGTGTCCCTAAAGTCGGACACATAAGGAAATCTCATTAACTATGCGTATTCTCAAGAAATGAAATGAATGAAATTTTCAACATTTTATTTAATTAGCATAAACTTTAGCCATGACAATTTCGTGTGGAATAGAAGCTTTCATGAGTTATTGGGGACTATTTTCCATGTTAATGAAATTAATTCATTAATGAGATTGCCTATGTGTCTATGTCTTCCTATGAAATCTCATTTATGCTCATCTAAGTCAGGACTGGTGAAGGCCCAGAATGCAGGGGATGAGGTTGGAGACTTTGATGGCTGACCAAGGTGTAAGCACTCCAAAAAGCCTGCTTCAGCCCACCTTCATGGTCTTGGAACAAATTGTTTTAATCCATGCTTTGGGTAGACACCATCTCAGACTCACTGGGTTTGAGGACTGTAGATTACCCTTAACCTGGGTTTTGTCTGTCTGTTTAGTTTTACCTGGCTGTGGCTGCTGTCAATGCTACAGCTTCTTGGAACCACAGATAAGATTTGGGTAACATATGGGGCACCTGAAATAGACGAGTAGCCCTGAAAAGGACTCTCATAACAGAGGTATTAATCCTTCCTGAACACTCCAGTATACCACATACAATACGGTATTACATAGGCTTGAAGGACCTTGAAGGGGTGGGGTTCAGCAGATGGGAGTCTTGCTTGACTCCAGCACACAAACCAAATGCTTTCCTTTTGCTGAGAGGGTAGTGCATAGGTACCTGGGAAGTAGGATTCACTAGAGCAGTTTAATCTTGATCATTTAAGAGTTTGGGTGCACATCTTTTGCACAATTTTATGTCTAAATAAATATCTTATATTCTGTTATTAGTATGAGTATTTTGCACGAGGTCTAGGCTCATTACCTTTTCTTGACATGAAACAAATTCTGAGTCTAACAAGAAGCAAAAAGAGATTAGTGAGAATACCCCAAGGCTGAACCCAACCCAACCTTTTTAAACCCAGCAAGATGCTAACATGCTCCTACGCCAGAGACCACAATTAATTTGACTTTAGCCAGACCATGGGGAAAATTGAACATTTGGATAAGAAATGGCCCCCTGCCTACATCTGAGTTGGTATTTATTACAGGGTAGGAATTTTACCTCAATTTAGCACAAGTGCCTTGCATACAGCAAAGATTTAATGTTTCATGCAGTTACACTGTATTTCAGTCTAAGGCGTGAAACAAAAGCATAGATGACTGCCGCGCATGGTTTTATATAACTTCATTAAACGCCAGTTATGCAAATAAAAAGGTCAACTCTACTTCTCCTGACCACTAAGGGTTTGTGTACAGCAGGTTACTTCTTCCTCCAACTACAGCGACTGACCTTCCAAGGAGAAAGATCCAAGTACATCCAAAACATCACAAAATATTTGAGCTGGAAAAGAACCTAGAAATTATCTCTTGAGTCCACAGGTTCCCAAAGCAGGCAATATTGCCCCTGTGATACCGCCCCACAGGGAGCAGTGGAAGCATCTAGAGGGAGAGAGGGGCGGTAGTAACCTCAGATGCAATTGGGGGGGCAATGAGTAAACATAAGGGGCATGTGTGGAAGCATAAGAGAAAATTTTGAAAAGTCATTCATACATGTTTCATCTGTTGTGTAACAGCAGGCCTGCAGTCTGAAGCATACCAAAGGATTTTGGGCAGCCCATGAAAAACAGAGGAAAACATCTTTTGTAGAGGAAATCCATTGGCAGGGTGCAAGTTGTGGAGGTCAGAAGTAACAATTAAATATATAAATAATTGCAATTATCATAGAATTAAATCAACAGAATGAAAACAATTAAAGTTGTAGTAATTACATTATTTTCCAAATAAACACAAAATTCAAGTTATAACCAATCAGTGGTCAAGTCCACCTGATGGGTCTTAACAAGCAAGTGTTGGCAGGTGAGCCTGTCACACATTGTTAGGAAGTCCAGCATAAACTGGCAGGAGTATGTACTTGTAATGACATGTTTACAAGTTACATCACACAATACTGCATCAAATTTTCAATTCAGGAAAAAACCCACAAGTTTACAATAAATTAAAAATGCTTTTTTTAATTTTTGAAATGATGTAAATTTTTTTTAAAAAGTTAAAGGGTTAAAGAAAGTAGATGGGGGGAAGGTGCAAATTTTTTTTAAAGGGGGCTGTAAGCCAAGTAAGTTTGGGAACCTCTAATCTAGTCCAAGAGAAAATGCCTGCGGCCCTGAAGTCAGGAGGACCCAAGTTCAAATATGTCCTCAGACACTTAACACTTACTAGCTGTGTGACCTTGAACAAGTCACTTTATCCCAACTGGCCAGCACCCCCCCCAAAAAAGAAGAATCTGATTAAGGATGGCAAATTTACATAGACAATAGCCACAAACTGCACCTGACCATCACGACTGTTTGGAATAGTCAAAGAAACAAGAACTACATGGAGCAGGAAGTTCAGTAGGTTTACCTCTTAAAGCAAAAGTATGAAAATGCCTTCTATGAGGGTTGCAATCTGTCAGCAGAAGTAGGAACCATACTAGCAGAATCATAGATCTTAAAAGCACTGAAGTATCTAAGGATAAAGCAACTGCACATTTAAACTTTAGTAGCTTTGTTTGGAATAGACTGAAGAAGCAGAAAAGGTGGAAAAGATACCTTTTAAATTTCCTAGTCCAACCCTGCAGCCTCTAAATGGATCATTTCTATCATATACCTGATACAGTTATCCCTATCCTGCTTCTTGAATTGTCTTGCTGTCCCTCTCCCATGTGGCACATTCCTATCCATCCCTTACAGCCCAATTCAAATATCAATTCATCTATGAAACCTTCTAGATTTTGTCAATCAATAATGATCTTTTGACCTTAGGCTTAAAATTGCATTGATTCTTGCCATACATTATTTTGTTACCTGCATTGCATTTGGAAAAATATGCACTGCTTCTAAGTCTCAAACTGCTCCTTTATGCCAGCTCCCATTGACACATTCCCCCACTGGTGCTATTTGGCATACAAACCCACAATTTCTAAAGAAACAAAACTATAGGTAGTTCCAAAGAGCAGTGATGAAGTGTGCACCATATAAGTAGGCTGTACTACCATCACCAACAATGACTTATGCAAGAATTTATGATAGCCAAGAAACAGATGACTAAAAAACAAGAGATGGGCCAGTTATGTAGCACACATATTGACACAAGCCCAAATACCACTTCCTCAATTAATATAAAAAGGCCTCCCTTGTGTCAGGTAGATCCTCTGTAAAGGATCTGTGGGAGGGCATGGACAAGAATCACACAGTGAGTTGGGGGTAGATGAATTGTGATCTGTACTAGCAGTGAGAATCTAGAAAATTCACTATCTCATAGTATAGCACACTCCATTATTGGACAGCTCTGTCAGTTTTTAAAATGAATGAAACGTTTACCTAAATTTTTTTTACCTTCAGGTAAAATTGATCATCTAATTTTACCTGCAGGAACACCACAGAATGCCATTTATGTGATATCTTACAAATACCTGAAGACAATTATCGTTGCTCCGTCTACCCATCTTTTCTCTTGTACATCCTCTATTGTTTCAATTAAACCTTGCACGATACTTAACACATTCAGTTCCCACTAGTCCCTCCTCTGGATATACTACACTACAGTTTACTAATGTCTCTCAGAAAAAGTGGTGACTTCTCCCCAATTTCATCTGGCCTTTTGAACTACTCAAAATGGATATGCTATAAACATCTCATACTCAAAATACGACTAAAACAGAAATCTTTCCTTTCAACCCCTTCCCTCTCCCAAATTTCCCTATCACTGTTGAGAATCCTACCATGCTCCCCCTTCCCATCACCCATACTCATAACCTGTGTCACCCTTTAATTCCTCAAACTAGCAATACACATTGTCATCATTTTAGCCTTCACAACTTCTCATAAGGTCCCTTCTCACAAGTCATTACCCTGGTGCAGATCCTCATTCCCCTATTCCTAGAATACTGTAATAGTCTAACTGGTATTCCTGTTTTGACTCAATTCCAATCCATTTTTCACTCAGCTGCCCCAGGGATTTTCCTACAAGTCTGACCATGTCATCCCCCATTCAACAAATTTATGAGGGCGCTCCAATATCTGCAAGATCAACCACCAACACCTTTGGCAAAGTTCTTCATAACCTGGCTCTTTTTCTACATTTCCAGACTCTTCACCTTACTCCCCCCTCCATCTATAATCCAATACCACTTTCTCGCACACCATCTCCCAGCCCTGTTCTTTTTTTTTAATGGCTATCTTCCCAGAATGCTCTTCCTCCTCACCTCCTACCACCTACCTTCTTCAATCTCAAATTTCATCTATACAAGCCTTTCCAGGTCTCTACTCTGTCTAATGCCTTGCCTCTGAGATGAATGTTCATTTATTTATCTTGCATGTTCTTTATTTATTTATCTTGCATTTTTTGTTGTTGGTTTTGCATGTTGTCTTTCCCAGTAAAATGTCTGGCACCTGGTAATTAGTAAGCATTAAGTACTTACCATGTGCTTGCTAGATGCTCTGCTATGACTTAACATTGTAGTGCTTAAGACTTGACTGACTCTATCCACCGGTATACAAGCTGAACACCCCAAATTTCCTCATCCTCATACCCTTTCATACAGTTCTTAATATTTCCTGCCTAAATTCTATAAATTAAAATAATATCCATGGAAGATCAATGAATTTGAAATCAAGGAGGGGTACCCTTTGAGATTTTCAGAAGTAAATTATTATCAAATCAATGACAACCTTGACAAACATAAGAAAATGAATAAAATCTCAAATTAAACCATTAACTCTTTTCGGGAAATAAGATTTAACAGAATAGTTTGTTGTCTCTTTCCAACTTTCCTGTCTTATTAATGTTTTGTTGCTGTTATTTTCAGAAAGGTCTAGTCAACACAAATGTTCCAAATCTGTTTTCTTTAGGCTTCTTTGTATATTTAACATTCTTTACAGTACAATAATATTTTTCATTTATATACAACTTTAAAAAATGATTCATGAATACAGGCTTTTTCTTTTGATATTAGAAACTGCATTTTTTAAAAATAAATATTCTCACTCTACCTCCCTTTGAATAATATCCTCAAGCTAGTCCTAGAACTCAGATCACTGTTTCAAGGGTTAAGTGCCTCTCCAAAAAAGAATGCACTAATATTAAACAGTCCTAACAAAATAACCGATATTCCTCCAATACTTTGCCAATGTTGAATTTTTTCATTTCTAAACATTTTTTGTCAATTTGATGAATGTAAGGTGATATGGTATTTCCCCCTATATGGATGTCTCATTCTAGAATGGAAGCGACCATGGAATTTTGAAGGCCATGCCAAAGCAGCACTTAAAGATGTCTGTAAAGATTTTACAGTGCCTGGCACATAATAGGTGTTATATATGCCCAGCAGGTCTTAAGCTGAAAGTCTTAAGAGTATGAGTTTGTCAACAGGCAATATTACTTGAGGACCAGTCTAAGATTGGAGATATTAGTAGAGGGTCATATACCAGGTCATGAATTTCTTAGGCCAAGTCAATTTATTAAGCAACAAATTTACAGAAGGGTTAAATCTGCATCAGTGCTGCCAGGAACAGTATATAGTTTTTCTCTCTTAAATGTTAGAAAAGGATTTTTTTTAAATGGAGGGAGAAGAGATGGTGAAAAGTGTTAAGGAGAAAGAAATGCAGCAACAAAAAACTCTTTCCATGGAAAAAATATCAGTGAGTATCCACATGGAAAAATTACAGTTCTTCAAAATATTTAAGTAGTACCTTCTAATTGGTAATTTTCCTATTATTAAAATTTAAACTTTTTCAAATGATTAATATTTGGGGGGGGGGGGTATTTCATATCATTTGACCATTATCCATGTTATTAAACTTTATCAGTTCCTTAAATTTTCATGTCAGGTATTTTATCTGACATATTTACTGCAGTGAGGCATAATGGGATATAGAGCTGGTGTCCAAGCTAAGAATAACTGGATTTAAGTCCCACCAACTGACACTGTACTACCCTGAGAAGACATGTCATTTGATTCTTCAGTGCACTAGACCAGAGGTACCAAGCATACATACCCACACTACTTCTAAGTCCACCAGAACCAGATTAAAATGAAATTAGGAAATATTTAATAAAATAAAGAGAATAAAACAAACAATACTACATTTAAAAACTAAGCCATGCAGCATGAAAGGATCTTTATGATTGGTTTAGTGCCCCATCCCCTAAGTTTAACATCAACACTCTAGACCGGTTCTCAACCTGTGGGTCACAACCCCTTTGGGGGTCGAACGATCCTTTCACAGGGGTCACAGGGGTCGCCTAAGACCATCTGAAAACACATGTCTCTGATGGTCTTAGGAACCAAGACACCGCTCCTGTAACCATCTCCAGGAGGGTCCGCCCATATGCAGATACACCCACATACGAGTATTAGAGGGTAGCAGCATTAGGAAGGTTGAGAACCACTGCTCTAGACAATTCCATGAGATAATAAGTTGTACAGAAGCTGCATTGATAGCAAATGTTTCCTCATTTGGCAATTTCCTATTATCACTGAAATCATACATCCAGCCTCAAACCCTATATATAATACAAAACTTTTCCCCAATGTTGTTTCTCAGGTATGGTTTTATGTTGTATAACATTTCGTTAGCAATCAAATTCATCTCTGTAATCTCCAACAATTCAGTATCTATTTTCATTCTCTCCATAATTGTTATTAGTATCACAAACATCCCTGAAAAGATTTTGGACCTCCTTACTGATTCTGAAAACATTAATCTGGAGATGTTTCACCTTATTTTCCTCACTGAAAATTTCCCTATGGGAAGTATAGTAGATGTAATAAAGAAACAAGTCTTTCTCTTTTCATAAGTCTTTTGTATCTTCTTAAGTTGTCCTATCAGTTGGCAAAGCTTCACTTTGCACTTACACAAGCTCTATACCAATATTTAAAATGAAAGAACACTCTTATTTGCGTCAAACTTTTAAAACATAATTTCTCATCATGTTATTTGCTCAGTGTCATTTTGTTGAAACTGGAGAAGAAACTCAAATGTGCAAAGTTGAATTTGATCCTGAATCCAAATTCAAGTATCTCTGCATCTCCCCAAGTGCCTCATCTAATTTTAAAATGAGTTTTAATCACAGCAAGAAATCACTTTGTCCATGTATCATACATTTTTGAGGAATAAACTTGACAATAAAACAATCAAATTTTTTTGTAAACTTACCAGAAATTAAATGAATGTTTGTGGAATCATGTTTGAAGCAATTTCCTTGGAAAGCCATACACTTACTTGATTCAAGTTAGCTGTCACTGACACAGCTATTTGTATGACCATGGACAAATCATAATTTTTGCACACCTGAGGCAATTCTCTAGGAAAGCTTAATTCTTTAAGTTACAGGTGAGTTGTCAAACTACAACAGTAGAGGAGATTTCCCACAATGCTGAAAACAGATCTGGAAAAGAAAATGCTTCCAGTACTCAAGGTAGTTTTGACTAACTTCAGAGTTTACCAGGCATACGATTAAAAAAGAAAAATGGTTAACATTACTGATTACAGGACACCTTTCCTTTTCTGGAATTTTTTTCTCTCCTTTCTTTGTCTCTTAAATGAGCCAGACTACAAAGTGGAAGGGACCTAATATCAGGAATAAGAAGGCAAAATTCAGTTGTCTGCTGCTGGTCAATGCTAAGCAATCACACAATTATAACAGGCCAATCCTTCAAATTGCCTAGGTTACTATACAAAATTCACTTTAAGTCACTGCTGCCTTTAAGAGAAATTGAACCTAGGGGCTTAGTATCTCAACTACAGAATTACAATTTAAAGCAAATTAATAGTAATGGTATGTTATTAAAACTTCTGAGTCATTTCAGCTGTTTTTGTTTTACCTTGTTATTAGAATAATTTTAGCTTTCAACCTAAGATATTCTTTATATCATCTTCATCTATTCAACCTTAGCAAAAACTAATCTTTGAAACTACCATTTGTGATACTCTACCCAAACAAGTCATTTTCAAAGAGAAGTATACTATGCTAAAGTAGTTGACAAACTTGGCTGTAGCTCCCACACATGCATGATCTCCACAATAAAAAGAAAATAAGCCAAGGAAACTGTAAAGTGAGGCACAAATTCACAACTTTTATTAAGGTCCTTAATGGCTTAAAAACATATTTGATTGTTCTGGAATTAAATTCCTGAAATTCTAAAACAAGAGCCAAAAGAAATTGATTTAATTAAATGCGAACAAATGAGCTATAGTGGAAGTTGATTTTTAAACACTCCCATTTTTCTACCTTGCTCCATGTAACATTTCTACAGATCTTGTTACCCAACTAGATTATAAACTCCTTGAGAACAGGCCCCATGTCTCCTACTTCTTTGGTATCCCCTACAATACTTAATCCTTGCTAATTTATCTTTTCACTGAAGTTCTATGCAAAATTAGTCTCTGTCTCCAAATGAAGTAGAAAACTCAACATATAAAAAGGGAAAAACACAAGGACATGGGCAAAAGTATAAGAAAACCAACATACAAATCAGAGCCCTTTGCAATGGAGAAGCTACCAACATCAGGGGACAAGAATAAATGTGGGTTTCATAACTGTCATTTACTTGGAAGCTTTTAACACTCAATCCAAACAGTGGTTTCTAAAAGCTTTTGTCCCATCATCAAGTATATGAATGGACTTAACAGTACTGTTGAAAATACACATGCACACATCCACACTCACATGCACCCACAACATCCCAGACATCTGTAAAAAATATAAAGGGATTTTAATAACCAAATAGCATAGGAGTGGAATACTGGGTTAATAAACCACCAAGTGTTAGTCACCACGGATCCTTTACAGTAGTAAACTGTTTTAGTGAATAGCAAAAAGATATTGCAAAATTTTTAAAAAATTATATTTTGATGATTTTATTTCCTTACCTGATATGAATACCACAGATTATGAAAAGAACCCTCTTACTGATTTCCTTTGTTCTACAGGGAAGCTTAAATCCAGTTTAAGGTTGGTTTTGAAATGCAAGACTCGTAAATAGTAACCTTTTCCCAGTAAGATGTAAGGCAGTAGCAGTTATTCTATTGACCACCTTCTTTCCCATCAGCACGTGCTGAGCATTTTGGTATTATGTTAGCAAGTACAAACAAGTAATATGTTTATATAGTTGAAGAAAAAAATGGGAAAAATTTTATGTTTGCATCCAAAATCAGGGAGGTAGCCCAGTAATGGAGACAGCAATGGCTCTGGAGTCAGAGGACCTGAGTTCAAGTCCTACCTTCTGAAGCATACTACCTGGGTAACCTGTTCAAGTCAATCTCCCTGGGCATAAGTTTACTCATCTATAAAAAAGAGAAGGCTAAACTAGATGGCCTCTCATGTTCCTTCTAGATCTAGATCTACAATCTAATTAATTCAACCTGCAGTTCTTGTTATGCAGGATGGAAAAGCTATTTCTGCTTAAATGGAATGCTATAGTGAATGTCTAAATAGAAACATAAGTCAAGGAATCTAAAATTAGTTTCCTGATTTTATTTTTTTAGAGTATTTCATTTTCATTTTGTTTTGGGTTGCATGCCCTGATCTGCAAAAGTTAAACATGGAAATAAAGTTTCCAATTAAAAAAAAAAATTACGCATCTTCCATAAAGCAAACTCTTTTAAGTACCAACACTTGAAAAAACACACAGTGACTCAATGAAACATTTTTAGTACAGCTGCATAGAATTGATCTCCAGAGAATTAAACACTTATGAACATTCTTTTCTGGCCCCCAGTTTTACAATTTATTGGCTTAGAGACCAGCTTAAGAGTCATTTGCTCTTACCTGGAGATATAGGCCAGAAACTAAAATTCCTTAGCCTTTCTTGTCCCTAAGGCGTCAGGAGTTTTGAAGGTCTTTAAGATACCCCCAAACTATACATATACATACACACATACACATGCATGTGTGTTACCACACACATGTTATGTGCATACTGGGATCACACTACCTCAAATATTTCCTAGTGTGAAGCAAGGAAGAGGAGGTCTGAAGAGACCAAGCTTGACTTTCATTTCAAAATAAAAACTAAACAAAAGATCCCTCATTAATTACATAAGACTTTGAAATGCACTAAAAAGAAACTTTAAAAACTAGGATGAAGCCATCAAAGATAAAACCTCCTGAATATGTGGAGCTATCCCAAAGAGACACTGATGCAGGATGAGTTAGAGTGAGCTGGGAACTCCACAAAAGCAGGTACCAAAAGGATCATAAATTACACTGAGGACTCTCCTCTTTGAAGGCTGGTTAAGGAGGTAGGATATTATACGGTTGGTTTTTTTTTTTCTTTCTCTTTTTTTTCTTTTTTTGGGGTTTTTTTGGCCTCTGAACATTTTTTTTTTTTAAAAATGTTTTGCCCGGCTGGTCCTTCAGGCAAATTTTGGAGCACTCCACATACCCCATGCCTGATAAAAGGATATTCTATAGTTTCACAGCTATAGTTGTACATATTAAAATTAAGTGACTTACTCTACTTGAGTAAATCTAACAACTAGAAAACAGTAAATTAATAGCTTTTCCTTTTTTACTTACAACTGTGTCTTAATTTGTGAAAAATAAGAGCAGATGACTTTGTATTCAAAGACTACCAAAGTGTATATTTGATACTGACATGCAAACGTAAAATATAAATCTCATGTCAACTCTGTATCATACCTTTAAATAAGGAAATGACAAAGTTTGCTAACTGTGCAAAATATTAATTTGCTAAAATATTTTACATGATAGTGAAATAATACATGTAAATGTAAAAGTTGACAGATGAAATGAATGGGGAGGAGGAGGGTTCATAGAAATTTATCACATTTCGGTAATTGTCTTTAGTATGGTTTTATATATATATATATTTCCTGGTACACAGCAAAGTTTATCACAGAAGATAAAAATCCTTTAAAACAAATCTAACAGGGAATTCTCTAGGCACCTTCTCATATAAAACACAAAATGAATGCAATTATGGATCCATCTGAGAAAGTTTTGCAATTTTTTAAAAGGTTGAACATCATTTTCCCCATTTAACTATAATTTACAGAACTTTAATAAGGCAAGACAAAATTTTGTGAAAAAATGTTGATACAAAATGATGTAAACTAATAATTTATATTTAAAAACCCTGACAGGACAAAAGTGGAGATGGACAGCTGAGACAATGCCTGTTCTTCTAAAACACAGAATTGTGCACAAGTTGAAGATTTCAAAGAACTTTCAGACTCTGCACAGTTTTGGCTTTTTGTACATTTTTTTATATTACACATTTTAAATCATATTAGGAATGCAAACTAGAACTGCACACTACTTCAGTGGAAAAAAGTTCGACATTGTGCAATTTTCTGCCTCTTAATTTTAAAAAGCGGCAGCAATCCCTGCATTTATTGTGTTTCAAACAAGGATCTGAGAAACATTATCAAAAACAGTAATGAAGGCAAAAATTGGCAGACATCCAGCATCTTGTTTCTTATTAAAACAATGTGGATGACAAGTAATTTCATGATTAAAAAATGAATTTCTTTTAAATAAATACATTGTATCTGACATTTGCACTGACTGATTTGATAAATCTTTAAGTAAACAAAGGCTTTACTACACTCCTTGTAGCCTCAAGCCACTGGTGTTAAGATTCTGTAGTCCTTTCTCACTGAGTCTCATAACCTGCCACACGATATCCAGTTTGATTGGGCAACATGCTTCCATTCTGCCCTTGAGGTGGCTGTACTCCATAATTGGCACCCATCCATGGTGCAGAAGTCTGTGGTGGTGGTGGTGGTGGAGGAGGAGGTGGTGTCTGACTGGTTAGAAAACACAGGGAGAGAAAGGGAGAGAAGCCACTTAATTAAGAAAGGCAATTTAGTGTCAAAGAGTACATTGCAGGACAAAGTTGAAATCATGTGTTCTCACTTGCTCTTAAAAAGGGGGGGGATAGAGGACACACAAAGACCTAATAAAACTTTGTAAAAAGTGAAAGGAAGAGGGTTTTTTTTTAAAGGCAAGTATTCCAATACGTCCAATTTGAATACTGAATCATTTGACATCTTCTTAATTAGGAATTATTCTATCATAAGATGACAACCTATTCTGAACAGTTACTAAACTTAATATAGTATAATTAAACATTTTACCACAAGATTCAAAAAACAAACAAAAAGCTTCTTATCTCAGAGGATATTATTTGTACACTGGGCAAAAGAAAAATCTTTCAACTTTTTGAAATAATAAAGAACATTGACAACATGGTCAGATATAGCAGAATGCTTATGTTCCTCAACAAACGAAAAAATCATTTTTTATATATGTAAAACTAGAATTCTTTTTTCCTAATAGGTAAAAAAAAAAAAACAACAGGACATTCTCTTTACAAATGCAAGTATTTTTCTTCCATTATATGTGCAGAAACAAAAAAGTCTAATCTCACAATTTATCTCACTAGACAGAAAGGGCCCATGAAGGGATTTTTATGTGGCACACATAGAGAATACAGAAAAATTTCTCAAAATAGGTTCATCACCCCCATACATATACCATCCCCAAAATAAACACTCTTCAAAATTGGCTTCCTATGTCCTCTAGGATCCAGAACATCTTTTGTTGGGGAAAAACCCACAATGGCCAGTGAAGCAAGGGCATTCAGAATGGCTACTATGTGACCACAGGAAAATAAGAGTAAGGCCTATCAAATTTTTTTCCTTGCTAAAAAAAAAAAATGGTCCATTTCATGGTTAAGAATTGCAAAAATTATGAGATATTCATAAAGGCAATGTTTGTAAGGAAATTCTAAAAGCAAACATTTCAAGTCAAAAACTTAAGTATTTCAAAAACCAATAAATCTGACATGGTAGCTACACTTCAGTTAAAGCAGCATAATACCCATTAAATGTTGAACATTTGCTCAAATAGCCCCCATTCAAGCAACAGTAAAATAAAAAACATACTTACTTAAATCCCTGTTGATTCCATGCCTGTCCATACATTCCATATGCAGGTACTTGCCAACCATTGGGCATGTACTGGCCAATTTGTTGGGCATTTCCATACCACTGGCCCCACTGACCATAAGCCTGTGGATATCCAATTTGATTCTGCTTTTAAATAAAATTATAACAACTCAAGTTAGTATTATATGAAGTTACCAAAGCAGAAACAATCTGAACATAAAAACTATATCCACTATATTTAGTTACAATACATAAGGGCCATTATCACATTGAGAACAAACTAGAATTTGGCAAGTGGTTCTTAATAAAGTGAAGATGCATTTCTGCTCGGCGTTCTTAAGTGCAGTCTCTTTGAAATGTAGTAGTATAAACTGTACTGATAACAAAATGTACTTGAGTGTGTGTATAGGGAGATAAGTTTTTAAAAAGCAGAGATGACTGATTTAAAGATTACAGGTAGAATGCTTTATGAACTGTTATTCTGAAAGGGCTATAGATCCAATTATATTTTAAATGTGTTGAAGGGAGCATGGTATTCACAGCATTCCTACTATGAACTCTTGGTACATAAAAGTGCTCAGTAGGAATTTAACTAATACTCAACTGACTTTTCAAAAAACAAATAATGACCCCTTACTTTATACTTAGAAAATATATTTATATTTGGGCTTGCATACTTGCACAATCCAGGACATTCCAGCTCCTACTTATTATGTGCTCCATCTATAGCTTCTCTTCAGAGGAGAGCGCTATGGTGCAAAGTTTAAACCACTAGTTGCACTGAAGAATAATGTACTGCAATCTGGAGGACAACTTTAATTAAGACCCTAATAAATATATATTAACAGTTTTTGTTTAAATTGACCCAAGCATGCTTGTGAGTTATCTGCACAGTATGTGAATAAATCTATCAAGTATTAAAAAAAGATTTAATACCCTGTTATGTTTGTCGGAGCATTTTTAAATCCACTGTGTGAGCATGAGTCAATTGAGGAGGTCACATTCACCATGTCACCACTGCAATCCATGAAACACCACTCTGGAACTATAATACATGTAGGAACAGCCCTTATACACTATAATTTTAGCTAGAAGCCTATTAACAAGGATTTAATAACAATATTTATTCGAAAGTAACCCTTATGAGCCCAGAAATTAAATACCAATATCAAGAACTCTCTTACCTGCTGAACTGGGTTTAGCATATCAAGAGTTTCTTTGCCCCAATAGCATTTCACAACATGTCCTTCAATTGTAGTACCATTAACTGAAACAATCGCATGTGCAGCACTCTCATGGGAATTGAACCTATTAAATACAATATTAAAAATAACCAATGACATATTCTCTTAATCCTAAATAAAATCTTAAAAAAAAACTGAGCCAGCCAATCTGCCCCAATTCCAAAAAGAAGCTTCTTTATTGATTCTTTAAAGTGATCTCAAATTTACAACCACAGGATTCAGAGTTAGTAGGAACTTTAGAGACCATCTAGTCTATAGAAAGATTTTCGCTTATCTAAGGACTGTGCTCTTTTGGCCTTTGTGAATGGAAAACAGGAATAAATAAGCATGGAGAATGGTCTAACAGTGGCAAATATGGTGAATACTGGTACAATTCCCAAATATGCTTTTTTTAAAGTCAATGCGAAAAAGCAGTCAAAAAAGACCCAAGCCTCTAAAACACAATGGGCTAAAACCATAGCATATTTTTGTGTTAAAAGGAACCTTAATGATAATTAAACAGAGACCCAAAGAATATGACCTGCTTTCCCTAATTACACCTGGTCAAAAGAGCTTTCCACACTTTAACAGCCTAGAAACAGCCACAATTTCCTAAGATTTTTGGGGGGGAAAAATACGACACACGTTGAACATATATAAAAGCATATATAAAAATTTTCTGAAGTGCTTCATATTAACTTTGCTCTAAATATGCAATTCCCATATGAAAGAGGTGAAAATGCTTAGAGTACAAGAAACAACTATCCTTATTGGATACTCTACAGAAAAATAAGCAATTAATCCCGAACTACTAAGATTAAAAGCTAGAAGCAGAAACCATGTAATTTTAACTCCAAGTGCTGGGCATTTTTTACTAGGTCAGCCAGCAGCCAATTCCTCTTTTATCATTTCATCCTCCTTTTTCTATATTATCATTCAAGATATGTACCAAGGCTTCAATCCTGGAAGCAAAAAAAAGTCTGCCTTCAAGAAGTTTATACTTTAACAAGAAAAAGATGTACATACATCAAAATATCTAAGATCTATACAAATCAGATACAAGCTAACCTTAAAGGGGAACATATTAACAGCTGAGGGGACCAGAAAAGATCTCCTAAAAAGTTCAGGATTCTAAGAGGAAAGGGCAAGGAAAGAAAGAGCAGTCTAGAGCAGAGAAGTCAGAAGAGTGGCAGGAAGATAAAACATGGTTAAGAGGCAGATGGCTGGATCTCAGAGAAACAACTTGTATGGCGCCAGGTTAAAATGAGCTTAAAATGATAAAAAGAACAGCTTACATGTGATCCTAGAGGGTATGATTAGAGTTTACTGAGTAGAGGAGATAACATGGTCAGGTCTGTACTTTAACCAAAGTATTTTAGAAGCTGTGCAGAGGGACGATTCTGGGAAGACGGTGGAGTAGGTCAGAAAATTCCAAGCTCTCAAGATTTTCTCCCACAAAAAGAATTAAAATAGCACCTTAGGGCAAAGTGTGGGTGAAGATAAGTAAGAACAGGGGCATAACCAGGGTCCATTTGGGACAATTTGAGAAGACTGGAAGAAAAATCCCAGGACAAGGTTTGGTCCCTGTGAAGAGTAAACACCTCCAGGCTAGGTTCTGTTTTAATAGCAAGCAGCAAGTTTCTTAAACATTAAACAACAAGCAGCAAGCCCTGGAGTTCGTTGGTTTGAGAGGCTGCCTTGGTCCCAGGCACTAAAAGTTTTACACCCGGCATAGTGAAGAGAATTGGGCATTTCAGCCCGGGAAGAGGGAACCTCTGCTAATCAGGAACACCAGATCCAACTGTGCTGTGAAGAGCAACGGGAGGGGGGAGACGGGAGGGGGGAGGCGGGGGGGGGGGGGGAGAAGAAGCAACCAGCACGTGGCCACTGAGTGCAAAAGCCGTGGGGCACAAAGTCCCTGGCTGTGGACATGTACAGGAGGTTGGAGATTTGGCTTTGGTCTCAAGGCTAGAAGGAAGAACTGAAGATCTGGGGCAAGAAACACCATTTCCCATACCCCAGGACTAGAGGTGACCTTAAGCTACCACCACAAAATAATGCACAGGCAAAGGAGAAAGAATCCAACCATAGAAACATATTATGGGAATAGAGATGACCAGGGGTCGTCTTCAGAGGAGAATATTGAAGTAAAGAAACTCCCAAAGAGTAATGTCAAATGGTTACCTGCCCCAAAAGAATTTACAGAAGACCTTAAAAAAGACTTTAAAAATCAAATGACAGAGATAGAGGAAAAACTAAAAAAGAAAATAAGAATACACCAAGAAAAACAAGAAGGGTATGAAAGCAAAGTCGACCAACTAGAAAAGGAGATACATAATTTTAAGGAAGAAAAAGACACCTTGAAAATTAGACTTGGGCAAAGTTAAGTCAGTAAAATTATAAGATATAATGAAATGATTAAACAAAATATGAATAATGAAAAAATAGAAGAAAGTGAAACATCTTATTTAAGAAAAGCAAGAATCATACAAGACACACAAATCAATAAACATTACATGTAAGGATTCAAAGGTTGCTTTGAAAACCTTTTCAAAGAACTGACACTGATTGAATATAGACTGAAGCATGGCATTTTCAAAAAAAAATAAGAAAAGCAAGACTTGGAGAACAGATCAAGAAAAATATAAAACTAACTGCACTGAAAGTTATATCAAAAAATTAATCTTGATACAATAATACAAGAAATAATTAAAGAAAACTACTGAAGCATTAGAACAAGGGAAAAAAGTAGAAACAGAAAAAACATTGATCACCACTTAAAAGAAATCCTACGAGGAAAACTCATAGGAATATCATAGCCTATTTCCGAAACCCCCAGCTCAAGGATAAAATAATAAAAGCATCAAAATGAAAAACAATTTAAATATGATGGTACCACAATCAGAATTACACAAGACCTAGTAGTAGAGACATTAAAGGACCGCAGGTCTTGGAACACAATGTATCAAAGAACAAAAGCACTGGAAGTTTTAAGATATTGACAGGATAATCTAGTATGGACAGTCCAACAGGCAGTTACCAAATTGGAGATAATAGAGACTTAAAAACAGATATGGGAGCCAACTAAATAGAGACAAGTAAATCCCTAAGAACTGATTACGGTCACCTAGGGAGAAAGAACAGAGAGAAAAAAGGTCTAAGGACAGAGCTTTGGGGAACATCATCAGTTAGTGAGCCTAGTGTGAATATTTAGCAAGCGAAGGAGATGGAGAAAAAGAAAGGTAGGAAGAGAAGTAAGAGATAAGACTATCATAAAAATCCAGAAAGACTGTCTAGGAGACAGAGGGCATCAACAATATCAAAGGTTTTAGAAATGCAAGAAGGATGAGGACTGAGAAGAGGCCATTAAATAGATAATTCATACTGAACTCCACTGGCAAATCCACTCAAGTACAACTTTTCTTGATGTTGACGCTTCCCTTTTCACCCCCTCTAATTTAACTATAAGAATAATTTGGGCATAATGACATGAAACTGTCTATATGAAGCCAAATTTTTGGACCATTTGTGAATCAATTTTGTCATAGAGTGCAAAATTACTTTTCCACCAAGCAAATAATATGAATGAACATTTTTTCTGAAGTAACATCTCATGTCTAGCATTTCCAAGAGGAATTTTGTATAGTAAGTCATTTTTGTCAGTGTTACTTATATATAGCCCTCGGCTTGATATATCTTTATCAAGAGATAAATTATCTTCCTACATACTATGGGCCCAAATATCTTTCCCCACATTGGCCTTGCATACCACCACTGGTACCAATTGGATATACTTTTCAATCCCCTACCTACTCCTGAGTTTTAAAGGAATAACATAAGATTCTTTAGTTCTTTTTTGAAAGTTTGACTTTACTGGGTAATATTTTTCATACAGGCTCCCTGCTGTACAGGATAGAAGACAGTCTGGTTATAGCAAAGAGAAGATGAGACTTTAGTGTCATAAGACCTGAGGTTCAATTCCTAGCACGGCATGACCATGGATAAGAACTTTTACTCCTCTGGACCACTATGTCATCTGTAAAATGACTTACTTCTAGGTCCCTTTCAGCTCTAAAATCCTATGAACCTACAACATAATCTTACCCATCAACATATCTGGCTTAGGTTCTTTCTTTGATTTAAAAAGTTTCAAAATTATTTCTATAAATTAAAGAGCTCAGACTAAATGATCTTAAGTCCTTTCAAAGGACAACTAAAAAATTAGCCTCCCCAGATGACTTCCTTAATATTGAACCTATCTTGAAATTCACAGAAAATCTATTTGAAAATATAAAAAGAAACCATAAAAAAAAAACCCAAAAAAACATACCGTACAAATGAGTATCCTTTATCTGGGAAGACTCGAATTTCCATTATCTGTCCAAATGGTGAAAAAGTCTGGCGCATTAATTGTTCTAGAATTCAAAAAATGAGATATAGGTTATAAAGATCCTATACTTTTCCTCTTAGGATTTCAAACTGAATCATAAAACCCCAATCTGATTCATGTTAAGTAACATACCTGTCAGGCCGGAAGTAACACCCCCACAGTACACAGTGCAGTTGCTAGGACTGGACTGATTTACCACATCATCGTAAGACAGTTGTTTGGTATTTGCTAGGGGAGGGAAGAAAAGGAGGTGGGGAAAAGGGAAGGAAAAGTTTTGATATTAAATTTCATAAATATTACTGTGAAACGCTAAGAAAAAAAGTTTTCATTTGTAACTATCAATTCTATGCATTCATTACATTTATTCTATTTCTACTAATCCATATCCCTGCCAATCAGAAAATTCTTATAAAAGTATCCAATATTTTCCCTCCACTTTTAAGCAAGAGACTTGAAATTAGGAATATCACATTACTGTTATTTGTGTAAAAATACTATAAATAAAAAAGAACTTTTTAAAAACTAGCCTTGATTTGCTTTTCTAGTTTGGCGATAAATCTCCAAGAGCAGTTATGACATTTAAAACCTGCTATACTTCCCTCCACTTCCCCCCCAAAGCTCCATTTCTTTTTCTTTTCTAAGACACTTACATTCATATGTACTCTTTGGAGCTGGAGGTTTTCGTGTTGCCCAGTTAGTTCTGATTTGTCTTCCTCCAAGCCACTGTCCACCCATCTGCTGTATGGCATTTTCTGCATCCTATTCATCATAACAAATATAAAAGACAAAAATGTTTCAGCTGATGTTAAGTAATACTCAACTGGTCTGCGTAACCATACCTACCCAAAATCTACGGCCAGAATTATAAAGAAAAATTACTTTAAGAAATATTCAAAGGAAAACAAAAATGAAATCAGAGCTCATTCGCGTAAGGTCTTTGAATAGAGGTGCTCTGAATGAAGCCATTCTACCAACAACAATAACTCACATATACATAGTGCTCTACGTCTTACTAAGTCCTTTTCTAACAACCCTGAGAAGAAGTTCATTAGGGCAGATATAAGTCACACTTCTGACAAACACAAACACAGACATCTCGTCTAGAGCCTGAAATGGAAAGACACCTGTGACAGAGCTCTCTGGAGCTCCATACACTAGAAAGGCCCCAGTTCCTCACTCAGAACACAATGCCTTAAAATAACCACCTGATTTTATTAACTATTAAATTCCCTAACAGACAGCCCTTAGTAAGTGGCAAGACGTAACAATGAGGCAGAAGATACAACTAACCACACACAAGAACGAGAGAAAGAGTGTGGTCCAGCAGCATACAGCTCTGAACATCAACATCCACTAAGAGCGTCATTATATTCATCATGATATTATGTCATCAAAAAAGGTTTGATCTGTTTAGTATAAAAAGCAAAGAAATATCCAGTAATTTATAAAATTTTTCCACTAAAAATAATCAAAGTAAAAAGTATTTCATAACAAAGAAACATAAAACATTACTGTATAACCAACAGGGAATAGTGGGAAAAGCACACAATCAGGCAACCTGAGTTTCAATCTGGCTCTTAAAACTTATTAGCCATGTGACTTATTAAATTCCCTGAATCGCAAGTTTTCTTGCTACAAAATAAGGATAAGAACATGTGCACTACCCACTTCACAGGGCTGCTGAAAAAATGTACTTAGGGCACCTTTTATGGATGCAACAAAATCCCAGAATAATGTAACTAATATTTGACCTTAAGGAGTCATTACAAGGAAATGACTTAATTTTTCCATATGGAATATCAGCAGAATTAACAGAGACGTTTTCTCCACTTAACTCCCAAATCTCATGGTTATCTCAAAAAAACCACTGTGAAAACAAGGCTATGAAAGAATAACAAACTATACAGTAATTCTCACAAAATAATGTGTTGGCTGGAATGAATGATACAAAGTTGTCAAACACAGAGATACAACTATTTTGAGACAAAATTTACTGGCAGTTTTTTCAACAATTTGTGGTAATCAAGTACAAGGATGAACAAATCAAAGGCATGAGAAAAGACAAACTCCAACTGAGACAAAAATTTCATTCCAAGGTCTCCTCACAAATTGTTTTGGGTTTTTTTTTGTTTTGTTTTTTTGTGCCTGCATACATAGTAGGTATTCAATATATGCTTCCTGATAAATGAATGATAAAAACAAGAGATTTAAAGGCACTCTACCTTGTGGTGAAATGCTATTAGGTGAAAATGATCCTAAGGTAAAAAGGAAAAAAAATGAAGAACAGCTACTAGACAACTTTTATACTCCTAGATGATTATGTGCTTGGGAGCACAAAGTCTTGCCTCTATGTAATAGCATATATGAGAAGCAGAATTTGAACGAAGGCATTCCTAACTTTTAAGGCATTCAACTGCCAGAATAACTCTGAGGTTGATCAGAACTTACCCATTTGTTGAAGAAGGAAACAAAGCCATATCCTTTTGACTTTCCTGTTGCCATGTCTTTCACAACTCGAGCATCTCTAAAATCAGAAGCAATCACAACTTCAGTTTTGCAAATCAAACTTTTTTTATAGAAAGAAAAGTGTGAGTTTCACGCACAATTTATTTTCATGTTTCATCATTAAAGTGACCCTTTTAACACACCAGCAAAATAGTCAAAGCAAGTTTTGCTTTTTCTACTATAAAATTTAATGTTTTCTCATGTAGCAGTAAATTAAACAAATTGTATAAACATGCAAATCATTAACTTCTCAAATATATGCAAATATTTTACAGAAGTTGATTCCCAGTAGTTCAAAATGCTTTTTACATTATGTTAAGCACTAGGCATGGTCAAAGCAGCTATTCACATTAAATAAGCCACTTATAGCTCACTAGCACATCAGATGAATGGCTCTCTTTAACCATGCAAATTTATAACTTGCTATTTACCAACACAATCTACCTACTCAGTAAAAAAAAGTTAAAATAGAAAAAATGGAAAAAATAGGAATTAAAAAGGCATACGTCGCCTGTTAACTGAATTCAATTTTCTCAGGTCAATTCGTTACCCCCTTTTTGGACTGTGGGCAGCTGTAAATTTTGAGAAATTGACATTTTCAGAAATGGTTGCATTATTGAAGAAAAATAAAACACTAAAAACACTTCAGTTTAAATTACACACTAAAATTTTATACTAAGATTTTAAACTGCATTTTAAAACAGTAATCATACAGGACTGATTGGAAACTACAAGACATAAAAGCAAATTTTATAAAATTCAGAAAATAAATAAGAACTCCAACATTTATCCACTGTGAACCGTAGCTTGTAGTTAGCCAGGGCAATTCTGTCCACATTCTTCAGAGAAACTCTGCAAAATAACCAGAGCCCTATTATTTGAGATTGAGTAAAATCCCAGCTATGACAGCTAAAAACTCCATACCTCAAAAAACTGGAATGAAATTGTATTTCTCAAGCAATCTGTTTTAGGTTAGCCAGGTACGCTACAAAGCTTGTTCTCTCATGACATACCTTCAAAACAAGCTATTCTCACCACAAAAACAGATATCAGAAAGCCATACACGTACTATATTATGCTAAAGGATCTAATATCTATCACTTCAATCAACATGTGTGCCATTTTTAGAGCCAATGAGCTGACAAAAAAGGTGAAAGGGAAAACTATTGTCAGTCATTTTTTGGTATTTAGAAATCCTTTTAATCTTATATTTCTGTGTACATGCATTCTATTTTGTAGTTTAAATACTATACCATAAGTTATACTTTATCTGATTTTCTAATTTAAACCTATTCCTACACTCAAAAAAGAATAAATCTGACAAAAGAAAAAGAGGAACATTTTTATTTTCAGTAAAGGGGGTGAGAGAGTAGGCAATATGCTACCAACTGTCTGAAAAATGTTTTCTAAATTTAGGAAATCTGTATACTGCACAGTGTAAAAAAAAGCTGTCAGATTCACTCTATCACTTTATGTAAATTTTATTTTATGAAAAATCATGGCAAAACTAATTTTTTAAAAACACAAAAAAACTAAGCATCATATTTCCAATAAAGAAATCAATGAAAAGCTTATTAATATTAGCTACTTTATGTGCTAATAAGGCTGGATGTTCTAACTTAGTTGAGACTAAAATTCATATTTCATGTCAGCTCTAAAATATAGCTACCTCCTGATAATTGGTAATAACATATTAAAAAGTGCAAAAATAACAACAACAAAAAATAGTTTTAATTTCTTCCTCTACCTAGACTTGTATCTGAAGAACTAAAAGGAATGAAACAAAATAATTTAAGTTTCATTCCATTTACCTTCTTCATATCTGTGATGTAAGGGACAAAATGAGCAGAGAAATATGCAAAGTAAATATCAGAAAGAAGAAAAGTAAAGACTACAAAACACAGTTGGCCTGACTTATTTCTAAACCCTAAAACAGATTGAGAGAAACACAAGGAATTCAAACTTGACCTCATTTCCTAACCAGTTCTCAAATAATCAAAGAACAAACTTGGCAATAGAAAGTTAGCTTTCAAAGGAAATTTTTGGATATGTGGTTTTTAAGGCAATTTAAAAATATGCTACAATTTATTATAAAATTTTTATTTCACCTCTAAGTTTTTCAATATATTGTTTTAATCTCCTGCCTGCCTTTACCTAGCTCATTATTCCCTCAAAAGTAGTTAAAAAAAAAAAAACCTTCTTAGTTCATGAGCTCTGGGCCAGTTCAAAAATATGCAATGGGCCAGATTTGTTTACACATGCACTGAAAGACCAATTATTTCCAATGATCTTCAATTTCTCATCATTAGAGTATTCTTTTCCATCAAGAAAAATCTTACTTGAAACATAGGTTCTTTAAAAACTTTTAGCTAAATGTAAAGACTGAACTGGAATAATGACAAAACAAACGGGGGAAAAAACCCTTAAATAAATTACCATTTTGATAAAACTCACAAACTGTGCAAATGCACTAGAGTAAAATACTTTGCAAATCTGAAGTACTGTCTTGACTGCTACCTAAATTGTCCTTATGAAGGTTTAAATTTATGATCAATAACAAAATACAAGCATTTGGAGGCTTTATGAAATACTAATACACTTGTAACAGAAAAAATAGCTTGGTTTTACAGCTAAACATTTTTCTTAAATATGCTCACCAACTGTTTCTATTAATATTTCACACAAAATGCATGCCAAAATAAAACCTCCACCTGGTCTACACAAATTTAATACAGATACCTATCTCTTAAGACAGTTAAAAAGTTAAATGTATCATGGTCAACAAGTTAAAAAAAAAAAAGATACTACCTAAGAATTTATAAATAACTGAAGACCAAAGATTTATATATTATAAATATAAAGAGGGCACATTGCTATTAGAAGATTTATATTAATATTTTTACACTGATTAGTTGTAAATTAAATCTAAAAATCAAGGATCATTTTCCATTTATTGTTATGTAAGCTTGTGTCTAAGTAAAAGAAGTTTAAGTTGCCATCTGTTACTTACGATATTCTTCCAAATGGTGCAAAAGCTGCTTTTATATCTTCAGTTGTAATTTCTGGACTGAGATCACCAACAAAGACGTGGAAATGATCTTATAAGGGGGAAGGAAAAGGGGTGGGGGTAAAAAGAAAAATAAAATTTTAAAGTTTGAAAAATAAATTTTAAAGCTAATTTAATATACTGCTGATATGAAATAATTTCCAGACAATTACAGGTAAAACACGGCTCTATATCTAAGCATATAAATCCTATCATAATCTTAAAATAATTGTTCAATGACACTATAGCAAGGATCTGTTTTTTAAAAGTTATTATAATGTACTTAAGTTGAACTTGATATTTTTAGTTATAGTCATATCCAGTCACTATTCTAAAATACAAAATACTATATATGAGTTCATTTAAATTCTGCAAAAAAGATATCAAATGACAGTCATCATAGTAGTGTTATTTATTCACATTAATTCAGTTAACCACTATACAATGCTTTATAAATTAAAATAGAATAGTGGTATCATAAAAAAATGGACAATGTTTCAGTTAAGATAAGATACCAAAACCTAGCTACAAAATAACACTTGGTTTAACCACAGTTTGTGAAGAACAATCAAAGAAATACCTTGCATTGCAACAGTTTGCTGTTAAAGTATTTGACAGTTTTCTCAAAAGCCAACAGTTTTGGTTGCCCAGCCATTACACCATTCAGTTTATGTGAATCCATGTGCAAGTGAACTAAGACTGAAGGCAACAGAATGAAAACAGTAATCCCTTCGACTTTATGTCAAGAGTCATTAAAGAGTACACTGGAGAAAAATAAAGATTCCCACAGCTCAAGAGAGTTTAATTATGAATACATTCTTATAAAAAAATACACAACACCTTAAATATGTACAGAAGAGTTTGATCAACGCTCTAGAAATGGACACATAAGTTATAAGTTTAAATCAACTATTTCTTAAAGCTACCCCATGTGGCTGGCCTTAAGCAACACATTTGGGATGACATTTGGGAAACCCAGTTTTTAGAAGCAACTCAAGCACTCTGAAGATCTGGGTAAAGAGTAGCACACATCAAGGAAGATCTCAAGGAAGTAAAGTATCTTGCCCCTTCTTTAGTTGGATAAAGAACTTCTAAAGCATCAGCTACTACCTTAGGGGATTCAGACTACCTGAAATAGCACCAGACTAAAACAGTCTACTACAGTCTATTATAGGTCACATTCTGTCAATGCTGGGAAGAAGGGGGAAATATTGCCAGACAATCCAAATACAGCCCTGCCCTTCCCTCCCTCCCCATAAAAAACCAAAAAACACAAAAGCTTCAGGTGGTTAGTGAATACCCTTCAGAGATATTTCATTTTATGTTTAAGAAGATACAATTACCTTGTGAACGCTGTGTGCTGACAACGGTACTACCTGATGACAAAGATTAGATTTGTTCTTAAATTTATTAACACAAACATATTAAATCATATCTTAGGATAAAGATCAAAACATTACTGCAAACATGTATGATGCTTATTATGCTTTATAATAAAACTATGGTACAATAAAAATAATTTATCAAAGAGTATAAAATACACTTACTGCTTGTATCTTTCTTCTGACTGCTGGGAGTTGTTGCCCAATTCACTTTGACTTCCTACAAAAAATATTTATAAAAATTATATCTAAGAAAAATTTGAATCTAGATAGTTCCAAAACTTAGTTTATCATGTGTATAATAAATCAACCAAGTCTATGATGAACACAAAAGGAATACTAACTAGATTACAGTCAACATATTTAACACTTTTGCTTTAGTCTATAATATAGAAACAAAAGGTAACAGAAATATCTTTCCTATATCCTGTTCTCTGTTGACATTACTGAATTCATCTTACCTTAAGTATTAGCCGAGGGGACATTTTTCTTCTTGCTTCCAACCTCCCCTTAGTACCCAATTCTCCTATAAGGTTTCATCCATACCTAATTAAAATTCCTTCATTCAACAAACAATAACTGAGAATCTACTAAGTGCAAAAAGGCACAGTGTGGGATGCAAAGATGAGTAAGATGCAATTCCTTTCTTGAAGGTAGGCTACAATGTAAGTAGCTTTATCCCACCCCTTCCCTTAATATTAAAAACTAAGAGGAATAATGTAAATTACCTTTTGTAGTTCAGTTGACCCTTTTTGCTATTTTAGAAGTGTCTCATCCACTTACTACTGTATAACAACTGTTGAATTTTCACTCCACCCTTCAGTCATGACAGCTTACCTTACCCATTATCTTCCGTCCATTCATAGCAGCTAGTGCTGCAGCTGCATGACGGTGCTCATAGAACTCCACAAAACAGTAAGGATCATTTCCGGCTGTCTGTTGAAGAAAACACAGAAAAAACAATTTCTTAAAGCTCCATGTTATCCATTTCCATAAACCTGCTTAAAAAATATTTACTATATAAAAAAGCTGTACATGAGGAAATCATATTTATTTACCATCGCTAAATAATTTTTTTTAATTTTGACATTTGTTTCACATGGAAACCTTTCTAAAAGCATGTTGCCTTAAGTTATATACTAAATACAACTTAATCTTTTTCTTGGTAACCTACTGAGTGACATATGTAGATTTTCCTTTCTTTTTGAGGGTTTTTAAAGTTTCTGTCCTCTAGCTGTCATATGCAGAAGCATATAAACCCTTAGCAAAGAGTCTCCCAAACCTTAGTTTCTAACTGATCACAAACTAAGAAACCAGATTATCAAGCTTATTCAAAGGATACTATCTAAAACAAGAGTATAGTCTCTGAGTGAGAGCATAAAGGAGTTTCCCATAAATAAAATAGGCTTTCTAATATCTACTTTGGCTGACAGAGGACTTTATTGGTTTCTTCCTGGTACATGTCTATATACTGAAAGCTGAAGCTTCTTGGTCATTAATTACTAAGTGAAAGAGGTGTTATTTCAAACACCCCCAATATTTTATCTGTACACACTACAATATACAAGTTGGCCTTTTAATCCATGGGATTTCTCTTTCTATAATCTCTTTTAAAATATCTAACTCTAAATCCCCCCAAAATTTAAAGGAATTAAAGCATTTAAAGTGGAACAATGCTATAAATATCCAAATAAATTCAGGCACATCAATCACCAATACAGACAAGAAAAGGAAGTAATCAAAAGAAATGAAGAGGTCTTGAAACAAACAGACTTCACTAAGGAAAGCTAATTTTGATACAAAAGGGGACATGATGAAAGAACTAATACTTTTATTTCATTAAAAAAAAAGGGCAAAGAACAGACATCCTTAATATTGTATAATTTAAAATATTGTTATATTTGTAGAAATTCTACCAGTATTTCTCTAATAAGAGATCAAAGGATATGAACAAGAATTGCAAAATAAACAAAAACAGAAGTGTAAGCTATAACTACCTTATGAAACAGCCCCAAATTAACAATAGTAAGAAATGCACAATTTAAAAAATGAGGGTTCATATCTGACACCCCATTACAGCAAAATTCAGAAATAGTCAATGTTGTAGGGGTTATAGAAACATAGGCATATTAATACACTGTTGGTGGAGCTATAAACTAGTCCAACCATTCTCAAATACAGTTTGAAATTATGTAAGAAAACTATTCATATGCTTGGACCTAGAGAGTCTTATACTGAGTACATACCCAAAAGACAAAAAAAGACAGATACTACATGTCAAAATATTCATGGCAACACATTTCTGTGGTAGCAAAAAAAAAAAATGACAGCAAAGTAGGACCTCATCAAATGGAAATGCCTGAACAAACTGTCATACATATAATATCAGTAAACCATAAGAAACAATGAATGCAAGAAATTTAGAGAAATATAGATAAGACCTATTTGATTAAAACCAAGGCCAAAAGCTGCAAATGGTAGTAGAAAGAATACTGAACCTGAAAGAACATGAGTTCAAGTCCAGGTTCTTGTACCTTACTATCTGTGTGACCCTAAGTAAGTCACTTAACCTTCAGGTCTCTATGTTTAAAGAAAAAGTAAAAATGGGGAAGGATATGGGAGAGATTGAACTAAAATGCCTCCAGAGGTCTCTTTCAACTCTAAATATATAATCCCAAACAGGACCTAAAGACTAATATGCACAGTGATTATATTAATGAAAAGAATACTGAAATGAAGTTGAATATTGAGTAACAGTAATGACCAATATTGATCAAGGAAAAGAGATGAGGAAGCATCTCGTTCCTTTCAGTAGACATGTAAAGAAATACAAAATGTCAATTCTATCAATTCCTTTTTCTTTTATTTGTTGTTACAAAAGAGGTCCATTTAGTGTAAGGAGGCTATCTAGAAATAACTGCGTATTGTAAAAACAAAAGGCACCAATAAAACGTATCTTTTTAAAAAACTCTACCTGTGTTGTTAGGGAGCAGAATGATACAAGGTAGTACAATAAAGGTAAAAAATGCAACATTATATAATAAAATGGAAAATCAGAAAAGTACCTAGTTATCTTACAAGTAGAATATACAAATGAAAATGAATGCTCATATGACTTACTAAGCCTGGACCACAAGAAGGCATTTGAGCAGTCTACCTGGAAATTAGAGCAAAGAAAGGATGTTCATATAATCCTTTGCTCCCAAGAAATGCTCAGAGAATTCATGCTTTGGGGATTAGGGTTGGGGGAAAGGGAAGAGGAAGGGGGAGACATGATTTATAAAAATCTTCAAATTAGTCCAGTAAAAGATAACAACCCTGTATTCAGGTGTGCTTATCAAGGGCAATCTTTCCTTTTCCATTCCATACGTAAAGCCTAAAATTCTTGTTCACCTAAGGTCAAGGCAAAAATCTGGAATGGGAAGAATGAGGGAAGAAAGAAAAAAGTAGGGAAAAAATATTTTTAATCTCCCTTTAACTTTACCATTCCTTGATTCCTATCCCAACCCACTGCCCCCAATCCACAGGTACGTGGGTAGATTTAAGATCAATACAGTGCATCCATAAAGTAGAACAATTTTTTAAGCCTGATTAGAGTATACAAACATGGGTAATATTATGGGAACTAAAGCAGAAATAGGGCACTAATATTTTGAAATTTGAAATATATGTAACAAAAGTATTTGTGAGTCTAAAGTCAATTTTTAAAAAACAACAAATACAGGAGAAAGGTTAGGGGGGAGAGAGGATATAGGGAGGGAAACACAGAAGGAAACAAGTGAAATAAGGACCCATTAAACTAAATTCTCAGGGTGGTATCTTGAAAGAAAGAGAAATAAGAGACTTTTAAGACAGCAAAGGGGAAAAGAAAATTCAACTTTAAGAAAAAGAATCTCTATGCAAGTTTTTCCCCCCACATTATGAATTTTTAATATGCATTTTAAAAGCCTCTCTACCACCAACTAGATCCATGATTTCACTGTTATATGAATATACTAAGGTTTATACAGAAAAGCCAAATCATTTTGCAAAACAGGTAGATGGGATCTAATTAAATGTAAGTTTTAAAACTTAAAAACACATTTTTAAATGTTTGTAGCCTCCCAAGAGAAAATTGAATACAAAATAATTGTAATGACCAATCTTGATACCAGAAAACAGATTTGATGAAAACACATCTCTTTCCTTTTAGTACAGAGGTGGGGATTATATGTGTAAAACGTTTCATACATTATCAGATGTGGTCATGTGTTTTGCTTAACTGCTTTTCTTTGTTACAAGAGATATCAAAATGTATGTAGGGGAAATCGATCCAGGAATGGCTCATGTAAAATAAAAACAAAAGCCCTCAATAAAAATTCAAAAAATAAACTGAAGGACTTTTATAATATTTTAATTTCAATTTACTAACACTTAATTTTAAGATTTCCTATATTAAAGATATTTCAAATATAACCAAGAAGCTTATGCCTTTATGCCTCAATACTCCTTAGATTCCTAGCTATGGTATTCTTTTTCTGTGAAAAATTGAAAACTTCCCTTAAAAACTTTTTTTGAAGATGAAGTGGAGCTCAGTGACTAATTTCAATGATTCGCTTTATATGTATGTGTGTACATGTATATTTTACACATATATCTCTTCCCCTCACACCACCCCCACACCAAACTTCATTAATAAGTGACAAACCCTGAATTGTTAATTTCTAGAATTATTATTTTAAAAAGAAGAACTAAGTAAAATACCCTTACATCCATAATCATCTTGCAGTTTTTGCATGGTCCAATCTGGCTGAACAGCTGAAGAATTAGAGCTTCTGTCACATCTCGGGAAAGGTTGCCTACATACCTATAAAAACAAAAACAAAAAAATCATCTTTTCAAAGTGTTTCTTGGGAGGTCTAAGACAAAAAGAAAGGTCCCACATACTCCAAAATAGTCATAGCACCAATTTTCGTGGCAGCAAACACTGGAAACAAAGCAGGTGACACTGGAATAGCTAAACGAATAGGGTACATGAATATAGAGTATCATTACATCATGGGAATAATTCATATACACACAGAAGGACTTTTATGAACTGGAAAAAGAATAAAACACAATCAGGAAAGCAACATAAAGAATGACTGCAGGAATTAAATGTTAAAAACAACAAAATCTGAACTCTCTAAATATGTTGAGCAAGCTTGACCCCAAAGAAGAGATATGAAATACACCTCCTTTCGTTTCTTTGCAGAGCTGGAGATCTACAAGTATGAAACACTGCATTTACAGTCAGATTCTACTGATTTGTGGGCTGAGAACTTTTAAAAAATTCTTTGTGACAAGAGACTGCTTAATAAGGGAGCGTTTGGGGGTGGATGGATTTGAAAACAAAGTGTATGTAAAAATAAAAGTTATCAAAAATAAAAGCAATCCTTCTGCATTGTTTGTAAAGTTGCTTAACCTAAAAACATGGAAGACTGGGGGGACTAAGCAAAACTGGATCAGCTTTAAGATAAATTCATTCCAGGACACAGTTTGAACCTCGATAGATGAGAAATATCTTAATACACGTACTTTGGCAAAAACCGTGTCACTTACAATTATACTGGACATTTCACCATGAGAACAAAAATGTTCAATTTTACTTTAAGTGAAGGTTTTCTCTTAGTCTAATCCTACTGCTTCAAATCAGATTCACAATCACTAGTACCAAACCTAACAAGATGTTCTTGTAAAATTCTAAATGGATTATGTTAAATATGAAAAATGTACCTTGCAACAAGCAATAAACTTAGGCAGCAATCCTGATATTTGTAATTAATCTATAATTAATCTAATTTGTAATCAAAACTGTAATATTTTGCTCAGAGAATTACTTCAAACTTGGGTGGCTTCCAATTTAATTTGTAGGTCCAACACCCAACAGGAATGTAAAGCGCCAAGTTTGGTGGAATGTTTTGACAGAACATGTGCTACAGTACTTGGTTGGGTCACATCTATCATGTGATGAAGCATTAGAATAATGTTCCAGCTTTGTTATGTTCGGATGAACTCGTTACCAAAAGGCTGGTCATCAAGTTTTGTTTTTTTAGTTTAGTTTAGTCCTTGGATCTCCAATGCTTAACACAACAATGCCTGGTACTTGATAAATGACTGATCAAGCAAAACTTTTTTATGGCCTATCACTAGATGATTCAGGAAGTCATCTACTAATTACCTACTATTATCTACAAATACTAAGATGGCAGAGCAACTATGATCTATGTCAGATAAAGCCTCAGGTCTTCAAAAGTAATAAAATTACCAAGGATATAAAACAAAATGGAAAAGTTCTAAAACTGCTGAAAAGAAAACATATAAATGTGTAGATGACATATATATTATATGTATATACATATGTGTATATGAAACAACTGAGATTTGTAGTACAATTTTATAGGCCTGACTGACATTACCAACTAAATCACATACTGCACATGATTCCTAAACAATTCTCTTCACATCCCCAGATAGCCAATTATATGTCACATTAAAACAATTCTATTCCAAGTCACAGCATTTTAGATGTGTAAAAGGTAATCTTTATTTCCCTTATTGTATAAATGAAGAAATAAGGGTCAGAAAAGTCACAAGTCACAAAGAAAGGTCCATGGCAAGAGCCAGATGTAGCTTTTGTCTCCTGGGCCCAAATTCAGGGCTTTTTCTAAAAGCCAACAGAGCATTTTAAAGGTAACAAAGGAGCATTTCTTTTTAATGGAGCAATGGAGAGCTCTCTATTAAGGGGCACTAACCAAAGAGCATCAGGAACAAGTGATAGCTACAAGTAGAAAGCAAATGGAATTAGTAGTTTAAATTATGGACCAATCATTGCGCACTATTGGTATCCATGTAACATCTGTCCCTTCCCCCCTCCCCCCAACAAACTAAAGTATACCTCTTTCAAAAAGTTTATAGAGCAGGACAGGAGTCTCCTAAATCGAAAGGGTATGGATAAGTTATGATCTGCATCACTGAAGGAAATACAGCCTGTGGAGGCTATGCCTCTCTTAATGCAGGTCAAGTTCACATTAATTTCTTGGCTGCCATGTTAGAATGTTGACTCATATTGACCTTACAGGCTCAAAATCCCAATTTTTCCCCCCAGATAAACTATCTAACCCATGATTCTTCCATCTTACACTTGGGTTGGAAAAATCAAATTCATAAGTGTAAGTATTTGTGTTTTCCCCAAATTTTATTAGATTCAGCCAAATATTCTAGCCTATCAAAATCTTTTTAGATTCTGGCTGTCATTCAGTGGCTTAACATCTGTCCTCAATTTGTGTCATCAGCAACTATGATGAGTATGGATAAAGATGCCTTTATCCAAACACAATGTTAATATGCTAAACAGCTACTGATTAATGGCTAATATTACAGTCTAGCCATTCAATCCATTCTAAATCCTTCTTAAGGGTTCTTAACTTTTTTTGGCATAGACCACTTACAAACATCACCATAATTCCTTCCCCTCCCCCACCAGCTATCACATTTGACAAGTTACTGAAACTATCAACCCCTTCTCAAAATGCTTTTAAATGAATGAAATAAAATACTTGAAACTACAAATGAAACCAATTATATTGAAACAGAGTTACCAAACATTTTTAAAACAAATTTCTAGATCCTAGGTTAAGAATCACTGCTCTAAATTTATTATCATCTAGTCTACATTAACTGGAGAAGGAAACGGCAAAATCATTTCAAGTATCTTTGTCAAGAAAACCCCACAAACAATATTAAAATGTTAAAAGGCACAGCACTGAAAGACGAGTCCCTCAGGTTGGAAAGACCAGTGTCATGAAGAGCTGGACACAGATGAACAACAAATTTATATTACATTTTTTCCTAATAGAATCATTTCTATTTTTTTTCTACCAAAAGAATAGCACAAGACTTGAATCAAAGCTTTGCTAAAATGCAGGCAAACTACATAAATTGAATCTACAGCACTTTCTTGAATTTACAGGGATCCCTGTCAAAAAAGGAAACAATGTTATGCTGGCATGACTTGTTCTAGAATTAAGCCATGCTCCCTGTTTTTAATCACCACTTCCTTTTCTAGATGTTCACTAACCATTTTGCGAGAAAATGTAGGTAGGATCATCGAAATGGAATACAAATTCCATTTTCTTTTTTTTTTTTTGAAAGCTAAGCATTTAACATTTGCTGCAACACTTATTCTGTTCTCCATAATTTTTCAAATATAGGAGGGAAGAATACACACACAGAAAACTGGGCACAGAAATGCATTTCATTCAAAAGGAGGAGAAGGGGGAATTAGAGGGAGGGTAGGTTAAGGAATCAGTCCTAAGTGAAATAAGGATGTACAAAAACATTCATACCTCTTTTGGCGATGGCAAAGAACTAGAAACTGAGGGATGCCTATTAATTATGGAATAGCTAAAAAAGTTATAATATATGTTATGGAACACTATTGTGCTGTAAAAATGAAGGAAATGCTTTCACAAAAACCTGGGAAGACTATATGAATGAACACGCAGAGTGAGTTGAACAGAACCAGAAGAACAATTTATATAATCACAATACTGTCAAGATAAAACTCTGAAAGACCTAGGAACTCTGATCAGCATAATGATCAGCTACAATGTCAAAGGACTACTGATGAAACATGCCATCCTACCTCTTTATATATAGGTAAAAGTCTGAAAGTATAGAATGAGCAGTCTCTCTCATGTGTATATGTATAACTATTTTTATATGTAAGAGACAGAGATTTAGTCCTAGTGGTTTCAGGGTTCTTTCTCCCCACTAAACCATAATTTTTAGATGAGCACCTGGAACCTAAATTTTTTTACCCACCCCCCCACCCACCTGTGACACCAAGATTTTTCTCTACATCATGATTTCTAGGCAGAGATGCAGCCATTAGTACCCTTCTTCCACCTTTAATGCTCCCCTTTTCCCCCCATACCATGGGAAGTCTGTTGCTTAAATGTAAAAACTTCTGGTCTTTAGACATTTGTTATGACCCAGCAGTGATTGTAACCACCCAAACTTCTTTCCTTTCACCATTTTCTACATTCTATAAAACAACCTTTTTGAGAAGATGAATTTGCCAAACTAAGGGCAGCATGATAAAAAACTGCTACTTGGGAGATTCAAGCCTCTGACTTGCTGTATGAATTTGGGCAAGTTATTTAACTTTTCTGATCATCAGTTTCCTTATCTGCAAAATGTGAGGATTGGAACAAATGATCCCTAATGGCTCTTCCTGATCTAATAATCCAAGGACAAACCTTTCAGGGAGCAGAAGAGGGCTGCTCTATTCTTATTTTGCTTCTGTCTTCTTTACTATGTAGAAGGATATTTAGACTGGACAAAACGAAAATGAATAATTGAAGAGCTGATACCTAAGATAAATAAGGAGATGCTAAGAGAGCATTTTAACTGTCGAAAATGAGTTTAAAGTCCCTTGACCCAGATGAACCGCACCCTGAGTGCTGACTAAACTGGTGGACACGATTCATGAGCCATTCTCACTGAGATTCGTATTTGTAAGATTAAATGTTATTCTTTTTTTAAATCAGCAAAAATATGCCTTCTCTCCCTTCACCTGAAAAAGAAAAACAAAACCTCTGTTACAGACATGTACAGTCAAACAAAATAAATTTCCTACGTTGGGCATAAAAGAGAAAAAAAGAAAGATATGGAAGGATGGGTGGATGGATGAACAGCTAGACAGACACGCATAAGACATGGCCAACGTAGAAATCTGTTTTGCTTATTTGGGATTACTTGCTATACGGGTTTTGTTTTCCTTTTCAACAGGAAGAGGTAGTAGTGGGAGAGAGAAAGAAGTTAGGGTTAAAAAAATAAATGAAATATGAACAGAAGGAAGGCCAGAAGGAATCACAAACTGGACAGCTTTGAAAGTTACATGATGAATTTATTATACTTCAAAAGAAAAGAGAGCTCCACATAATAAAGATTCAGTCTCACTTACAATCCCCTCCTTCTGTTCTACCACGTATATAGAAGAGCTCATTTTATTTTTTATAGTTTTTTTAAAAATTTAAATTACTGATGCCAAAAAAGGAATATGGATGAAAGGAAAAGACATTAACACAATTACAGTAACTTTGGAATTTAAAATTTTGATTTCTGTACATCAATTCCATTATATATTACTCCCCCCCCACCCTCTAACCAAGCTAGCTTGGTTCCCCACGCAAAAACACAATCTCTTGTCTCCAAGTCTTTGGATTTTCTGTCCCTCACACCTAGAATGAGATCCCTCCTCACTCACAGCCTCTCAGAAACCCATTTCCTCCAAGGCTCAGCTCAAGTGACACCTTCTACAAAGACTTTCCTGATCCCCTCCCTCCCTTTTTATAGTTGGTAAATCCTTTACCTACATATGCACACTCATATGTTTGTTGTCTCCCAAGAATACTTCAAATAAGAAAAGGGAGGAGGTGATGGGTGATTTGGGTGAGTTTGCAGTTCTATTTCAAGTTTAATATTCTATGAAGACATGTTCAATGACAGTAGTTTTAAAAATTTAAGTGCACTAAGGCTGAGGTGTAAAATTCCAAGAAGCTAGAAGTTCCCAAGTATCATCTAAAACAGATTAAAATGTAATTGGGAAAATGTTTTAACAAAATAAAAATGCAATACTACATAAATGTTCATTGTAAGTTTCTACATCAATATTCAAGCAGCAAGCAGATCTTTTCTATTTGAGTTTGACACCACTGCAATAAGGAATCAGAGGCTGCTTCAAAAATGTCAATATATGAGAAAATCCACTAAAATATTAGTTTTTAGAGATAGAAAGGATCTTAGTGATTGAGGTCAATTCTCATTTTGAAAAATGAAACTCAGAGATGCTATAGGATTTGGCCAAGATAGCAAGCTATAGCAAATATAAGCTACAGAAGAATCTATACTAGAGTCCAGGATTCCTTAAGAAAGAATAGACCAATTTCTCAATATTCCCAGAATACTTATCCCACAAGCTGCACCTCAATTCCACTAGCATTACTTACTCCTTTCTATACATCCAGGCAATGAAGCTGCAAGGTAGCATTATGTTGATGACACGTGCATGGCTGGAAATACACATACAGTCCTGGGCTTTTAAGAGTAAAAAAGGAATATAGGATTCCAAAGCACTAAAACTCTTGAAATAAATTAACAACCAACCTTGTATACAGGATACAAAGACTTAATGCTACTAAGCTCCACCAACAGGATATGTTCATACAGCAAAATTGATGAGCTTTTGTTTGTATCACTATAATTTCCTCAAGCTATCTCACAGTCTGCCCCAATGTTTTCTCTTTTGTTAACAAAGTACAGTCAGGCAAAACAAATCAACACATTGGCCATATCTGATAATTCGTGATTCATTCAATCAGCTAAACTGAAGCCCTTTTTTAAAAAGAGGGTGTGCAGGAGCAATACTTAATCTGCTGGTCCTCTGAAGTCATATTTGGTCTCTGCACTGAGTCCAAAGACTCTCAGTGGTGTTTTCCTGTACGTTAATGTGACAGTGACTGGTTTGGGGTAAGTAGAAAGGACATGGGAAGTACATTCTAAGTGGAAAATGCAAAAGCATAAAAACAGTTATTCCAATTCTCTCAACTGACAATCCAATGGCCTCTTCTCAATTCTCATTCTCCTTCACCTCTCTGCAACCTTGCTGTTGATTACCCTCTTCCTTCATGACACTCTCTTCTCTCTAGGTTTTCAGAACATTACTTTCTCCTGCTTCTCCTCCTACCTATCTGTCCATTTCTCCTGTCTCTCTTGCTAGATCCTCATCCAGATCACACTCTCTAAATGTGTCTCACAAAGGGTTCTGTACTAGATCCTCTTTTCCTCTCCATCTACAGTTTCATTTGATGATCTCATCAATTCCCCACCTACCTATCCCGTCCTAAACTCTTAGTTGATCTCCAATCTCACATCTCCGAACTGCCTTTTGAGACGTCTTGAACTGGATGTTCAGTGAACATCCTAAAAATCAACATGTCCAAAAATGAACTCATTTATCTTTCCACCAACCCCATCACCACAACCTCCTACCTTCCCTATTACTATATAGATGGCAACATCATATTCTCCCAGTCCCTCAGATTCACAACTTAGAAGTCATCCTGGGTTCCTCACTATTTCTTACCCACAATATCCAAGCTGTTGCCAAGATCTGTAGATTTCACCATTGCAATTACAGTAAAACCTCTGTTTACAAGTAACCTGGCTTACAAATGTTTTGCTGGACAAGGAAAAATTTTTTGCAAAATTTGTCTTGCAGGATGAACAAAAATTCACAGTACGGAACATCATGTTTGGACTTGAACGGCTTTCGGAAGGGATGACATCAACTAGGGCACTGGGGTTTTTTTTTTGCTTTCATATGTCAAACAAAGGAACCTCAGGTCAGTATATGGCTTAATCAGCCTCATTCAGCATTGACTCTTCGTGAAGGCAGCATCATTGTTCACTCTTAACACTACCGTTACAAATGTGTTCACATGTGTTTGCACATGTATGGTAGTACTTTGCATAAAAGTGTAAGGTGGTAACTGTGGTCTACAACAATACATGCAACAATAGAGGAACATAGCCAGGAGCTGATGACGAACCGAAAGGATCTGCATAAGGAGCAACAGGGAGATGCTGGGGAGGATATTTCATCTGAGGCTGAGAAGTCAGAGGAATCCCTCATGTCAAGTGAGATTAGATGTGGGGAAAAAGTGCAAAATTTTCTTTAAGAACATCATCCAAATAAGGCTGTAGCAATGAGAGCTATGAATATTTTTAACAATAATGCAATGTCACATTTCCGTGACATTCTGAAAAAACGTCAAAAACAAGTATTGTTAGATTCCTAGTCAAAAGCGAACGTAAAGAAAAAAATATCAGTGATTCAAAAATTTAAAATAAGTGAAGTAGTGAAAGTAGCATAAGAGAGAACACTCCTGACGTTGAAGTCCCCACCATTCTCATGGAAGGAGATTCTCCTTCCAATTACCCTTCCTCCTCCTCCTCCTCCTCCTCCTCCTCCCCTTTGGGCAGTGGTTCTCAACCTTCCTAATGCCGCGACCTTTTAATACAGTTCCTCATGTTGTGGTGACCCCCAACCATAAAATTATTTTCACTGCTACTTCATAATTGTAATTCTGCTACTATTATGAATCTGATATGCAGGATGTATTTTCATTGTTACATATTGAACATAACCCACAGGTTGAGAACCGCTGCTCTTTAGTCTCCTTCATGCCAGCCTCTTCTCAAAGGTAAAGTACAAGTTAATTTGTTTTATTTTCAATTTATATTGTGTACCAATCATCACTATTTGTATTTCAGGTACATCAAGAACAAAAAACTTACTTAAAATTATAAATAATTATTTTTATATGAATATTTTGGGGGATGTGGTATGGATCATTCGACTTTACATTTTTCCTATGGGAACATTCACTTTGCAAGATGAATAAATCATATGACAAACAGAATCTCAGAACGAATTAAATTCGTAAATTGAGGTTCTACTGTATCTTTCTATAAGCCCTTCCTCTCCTGTGACATGGCCCCCACTCTATAGTGCAAACCCTCATCACCTCGAACTTTGATTGTTACAAGTGCCTCAGAAAGATTTGTCGGCTTCAAGTCTCTCACCACTCCAATACATCCTTCCTTCATCAGCTAGTAATTTTCCTAAAGCATATATCATGTCACTCTTCTATTCAATAAATTCCAACGGCTCCCTATTGCCTCTAGGACAAAATAAAAAAATGCTCTGTTGGGTATTCAAAGTCCTTCATAACCTAGCTCTACCTCCACTATCAACCCCAACCTTTCCAGTCCTCTTATACCTTTATCTCTATCACATTTTCTTCAATCCAGTGACACTGGTCTCCCAGCTGTCCCACAAAGACCCCCCCCCCATCTCTTGGATCCAGGCATTTTCTCTTGCTATCTCCTGTGCCTAGAATGTTCTCTTCCTTTCTGCTTCCTGACTAATCCTGGCTTCCTTTTAGTCCCATCTTTTAAAAGAAGACTCTCAATGCGCCTTCCCTTCTTTTAATTAGTTCCCTTTTATCCTATAAATAACTTGTTTGTACTTTGTTTGCTTGTTCTCTCCCTCATTAGACTGTGAGCTCCTTGAGAGCAGAGGGTCCTTTGCCTCTTATAGACCTTAACAGACATTATTAGCACAGAGCCTGGCACATAGTAGTTACTTAACATTTAATGACCTGACTGAATTTATACACGGAGTGAGGGGAAGGGGAACATTGGTGACTCTTTAGTCTTCTAAAAAAGGATTAAAGCTAACTTCCAGTGTAATGTGAGAACTGATATGAATTCTCAAAACATATTCCTTTAAGAAATTCTATAATGCTTACTACTAAAATTCTCAACTATTAGTATATTCTAAGACAAGAAAGTACAAAAAGATGGTACTATATCAGAATAATCTACATATTCTGGTTAAAGTGGTAAATTTTTATTTTCTCAAAGAGAACTGATCCCACAAACAACTTTATGTGCACCATGTTCTAATCAACTGAGTTTTCTGTTAATCCTTAAGACTTAAGATTGTTGTAGATAGCTATTTCCAAGTCAATTCAGCTAAGAAATAAGAAGTTTGAGATTTTAAAACAAACAAAAACTATTCCAAAAAAAACAAAAGCAAAAAAAAAAAGCTACTTGGCAATTCTTCCAAATGTGCATGGCTTCTTTGGAATGGAGGCAAATCACTCAGCTTCCACAAATTTTTACTCTTTCAAAAAGCTAAAATTTGGGGGCAGCTGTGAACGGAGCACAGGCCGGGGAGTCAGGAGGACCAGAGTTCAAATTCAGCCTCAGACACTTGATGCACTTACTAACTGTATGACCTTGAGCAAAACATTTAATCCCAATTGCCTTGCCTTCCTCCCTCCAAAAAAAAAAAAAAGCTGAAATTCACAGCTGAACCACAGAATGATTAAAAAATCAAATAAGAAGTTATACTGACTTCTTCCACCGCAGAAATGCACAAAAAGTCAACCAGAAGTCCACAAGCAACAGAACTGCCAGGACAGACAATAAATTGACAATACCCCCAAGTCTGACCATGGATGGGCAAGACACACATGCATGTCACCTATAAGTTCTGTGTCCACAGACAGAAGACCAGCTCTGAAAGATCCTTATAAACTTCACTCTGCCTAAGATGCCAGAAAGCTCTGAAAATCTAGTACTGAAGCTCAAGGAGCTTAGGCCTAACTCCAGTTGGTAAAAAAGTGCAGGAATCCAGAATGAGACCAAGTTGACCAACAACCCTAATCAAAGTACAGCAAGGATCAGAGGCTGGTCCTAGCACAAAGCCCCAATTCATGAACTAAATAAAGCTAGAGATAGGGGGAAACAAACCAGAGAGACTAATCAATATGTAAAATTATTATATATCTAGATACCCAAAAAGTAACTCCATAACTACAAGCAGACTCAAAGAAAATAAGGGATGTTCCCCAAAGATAACATGAGAATGCCTGGAAAAAAACTAAGAGATGGGGAAAATGAAATAAAAGCTACAGAGAAAAGAATTAGAAGACACATAGCTAGAAGAATAAGTGATAAACCTTGTCCAAGTAAAAGAATGCCTGAAAACTATAAGAGACCCAACAAAAATCAGTAACTATGACAGCAAGAAATAGTACAAAAAAAAAAAAGAAAATTTAAGATATCTAATATAAAAACCAATAGACTTGGAAAAACAGTTTAACAAAATAATTCAAGAAATCACCAGACTCCTTGAAAACTATTTTTAAAAAGGCCTAGTTACATTTCAAAAAATCACAAATTAAAAACTTCCCAAATCTATTAGACCCAGAAAGCCAAGTGAAAATAGCAAGCATCACCATTCACCCACACAGACGGTGGAGATCCCAAAATGATACGCC
>CM053581.1:101415793-101455357 GCA_028627135.1 Pseudochirops cupreus | reverse complement strand
AAAAAGTGAAATTGGAGAGAATAGACTGGGGGAGGGGGGAAATACTGGGATGGCTGTTTTGGGGTGGTGGGCGGGGGAAAGACGGGGAGAAAAGATGTAACTCAAAAAAATTTAATAAAGAATTTAATAAAAAATAAAATAAAATAAAATACACAATTTTGATTTCATTACATTAAAGATTTTGCACAAAAACAATGCAGTCAAGAACAGAAGAAAAGCAGGAAATTGGAATGAAAATCTGCACCAAGTTTCTCTGATAAAGGTCTCATTTCTCAAATATATGGGGAACTGAATCAAATTTATAAAAATGAGTCATTCCCAAATTGATAAATGATCAAAGGATGTGAACGGTTTTCAGAATAAATTAAAGTTATCTGTAGTCATATAAAAAATGCTCTAAATCGCTATCAAAGAAATGAAAATTAAAACAACTCTGAGATACCACCTTATACCTCTCAGATTAACTACTGAGACAGAAAAGGAAAATGACAAATGTTGAAAGGGTTGTGGAAAAATTGGGACAATAATAATGCATTGTTGATGGAGTTGTGAACTGAACCAACCATCTTGGAGAGCAATTTCGAACTATGCCCAAAGGGATATAAAATCATATATACCCTTTAATCTAGCAATACCACTACTAGCTAGATCTGTATCCCAAAGAGATCAAAGAAAAAGGAAAAGGGTCTATATGTACAAAAACATTTGCTGTGTTTGTGGTGGCAAAGAATTGGAAATTGAGGGGATGACCTTCAATTGGGGAATGGCTGAATGAGTTGTGGTACGTGATTGTGATGGAATACTATTGTGCTGTAAGAAATGACTAGTAGCTATTAAGAAATGACTAGCAGGATGCTTTCAGAAAACCTGGGAAGACTTACCTGAAGTGATGCAAAGAGAAATGAGTATAATCAGAAGAACATTGTATACAGTAACAGCAATACTGTACAACAATCATCTATGAATGACTTAGCTATTCTCAGCAATACAATGATCCAAGACAATTCCGAGAGACCTAGGATGAAAAATGCTATCGACCTCGAAAGAAAGAACTGATGGACCTTGAATGCAAAATAAAGCATAATTTTTTACTTTAATAGGTTTTTTGGTCTGCATCTTCTTTTCCAACATGGCTAACAAGGAAGCATTTGCATGACTATATATGTATAATCTGTATCAAACTGCTTGCTTTTCAAGGAGGGGGAAAAAAGGAACTCTGGAACACAAAATTTTAAAACTCAAATGTTAGGAGAAAAAAGTAAATGTACCCCCCAGAAACTACTTTATCATTCATTCATTAACTTAGTCTTTGTACATACCAGAATTACTTTCCAGTATGTTACTGTTAGGCAACTATGTTCATTTCTAAATTCTACCCTACCTAATTTGTTTTTACTTACTATAGTACTAAGACAAAATATGCCACTGTCACAGTGTAGGCACATGAATAACTATTTGTAATTGTATACAGTAGTGTACATATAAGTATCTATCATTACTACCTGGGAATTTCTTTAAAACCACCAAACACTTCACGCAGCAATTAGCACACTGAAACTGAGGTCAAATTATTCTACAGGTAAGTATCTTCCTCATTTTGAAACTAGAGTTTACACTCAAAAGCCAACCTAAAAAAATGTAACTAATCTGTGCCTAGAGGTATCTAAAATTCTACCAGTTCATATTCTCAGAAATAAGCTCAGGAGCCTTAGTTTTAAGAAGAACTGTAGAACAGAAAGAATATCGGCCTGAATTTTAGTCCTGACAGTGAGTCTTACAAGCCATGAAAGTTAAGATTAGGCAAATCCCTTAATCTGAGTTTTGGGTTCTTCACTGGTAAAAATACTATTATCCAGAAGATTGTCATAAGCAGCAAATAAGACTTTCTGTGTCTCAAGGACTTTGCAACCCCATAAATTATTAAAGGTTATTGAGTCCATCAGGATAAATTATGTTTCCAGTAGACAGTATCATTTCAAGTTTGAGAAAAACCTACATTGGATTTTCTTTTAAAGAAAAATTTAAACCACAGTTCAATCCTTTCCCTAACATATTATGTGTAATTACTTCTTGAATACCAATAGTATCAGGTATAAATCATGGATCAATAAAATCTACCAATAATCAGATACCTCATTTTAGCCATTAAAATCAAACTCTTCTTCCTAACCTAGTCTTTGCTAATAAAGGATAAACAACACCCTGCCCCCAAGATATGTTTAACCAAAGTGAGCAGACAAAATGATGTTAGTAGAAAAGAGAAAGATAAGCAATGGAGTCTATACAGGCCCTCAGTATAATTGAGCAGCATAACGATTTACAGTCTCAGCAAATCTGAGTATTATTTCAAAATTATGTTAATTTCTCTACAAGCAAGGTGAGTTCATTAGCATTTAAGAAAAAAATTACACAAAAGGTTTTCAAAGGGAGAAATTTTAAAGTGACTTAATTAGCTTTCACACTCCTTAGAGATGGAAAGGACCTTCAATCCCCTTCAATTTCAACAATAAATTATGCTAAGCCGGAATGGGGAATTGGCAGCCTGGCGACCACATAGGTCCTCAAGTGCAGCCCTCTGACTAAATCCAAATTTGACAGAACAAATTAGGATTTGTTCACGTGGCCTCAAGGCTGAAGGTTCCCCTCCACTGTGCTAAGCACTTATAAAGACATCTATAGATATAAATGTAAATATGATAAACTCCCCACTTCCATGAAGCTCACAATGTGGTAAAGGGATTTGACCAGCACCACAATAAGACCATAAACTAATAAACTAGAATGGGAGAAGAAGAAAAAGAATGGAACAATCTCCCATCCCCCCAAAATGAAATGTAACATCTGAGAGAACAAGGGTAATCAAGCAAAAGCTTCATAGATCATTATTTAAGCTGGGACTCAAAACAACCAGTAGTAAGATTTCAAGTAGTAAATATTGGAGAAGAGTAAGTGCCACAAGGGATAATAGTGGCAAAAACAACCTGACAATTATAGCCCATATGGAGAGTAGTATAGAATAAGGCTGAAAAAAAGTCTGAGGAATGCCAAACTGCTGAGGACTTTGAATACTAAGCTGGGTTTACAGGTAGAATGTTACCGCAATAATCTAGAGGTAGTAAATAAGGACATAGTCTGTAATTGTGGCCACAAGAAGAAAGAGGACTAAACAACCAGCTACTGGGAACAAAGGAGGGGGGGAGGGAAGGAGCGATCTAAAATAACATTTACAATGTCCCCTAACTCTGAACTGGTGTCCAAGATCCTCACTTCCACTTCTGCCTACTAAAAAGATCTTTTGTGTCTCCTTAGAAGGTAATATACAAATGCCTCAAATCTGGCACTTAAAAGTCCTCCACAAAAAATGACTTAGATTTATTTTTCCTTTCCTATTTCACATTTCTTCCCTCCCCTTCCCTGACCAGACCAGCTGCCCTGTGCTAGCTGTCTCTCATAGAAAACATTACATCTACTACCACTTTGCTTTTGCAAAGATGGTCCCCTATCTCCAAGTCTTAGAATCCCTAACTTCCTTTCAAACACAGTTGAGGTGTCTCTTACATTAGGCTCCCTAGTTAGTTATTCTCTTCCTCCTTTCAAAAATTACTTCCTATAACTTTGTATTTATTTATTAGTGTACATATTTTCTCATCCACAGGATAGGAATTGTTTCATTTTTGTCTCTGTATCTTATGTCTTGGCACATAGGATAGGCACTTAATAAATATTCATTGCCTTAAAGGTACACTGACTGATAAATAAGGAGGAAAAGCAAGTATATTGGGAAAGATACTAAGTTTGGTTTTGGGGACAAGTTTTCAGTGCCCCTAGGTTATCAGGGTCCAAATGTCCTGGACAGTTTGGATAGTATGAGATGTGGGACTGAAAGCAAAGAGGAAAGATCAAGGTCAGAGATACCATAAAATCACTGACTTTGAAAACTGGATGGGAGCTCAGCAGTCATCTTGTTTGATCCATACACAAAAGGAATCCTTCCTTTATCATACTGCAAGTGGCCATCCAGCCTCTGCACGAAGACCTTTCAAGAGGGGGAACTCACAACCTATGGTAACAGCCATTTCCACTCCTTAGACAACTATAATTGTTTGAAGTTTCATGAAGCCTAAATTTGCTCTCTTAAATTTCCACCCATTTTTCCTGGTTCTACCTGCTGGGGCCAAATAGGATACCAAATCTAATTCTTTCAAATTCTGTGTGATAATCCTCCAGAAAACTGAACCCAAGTACTATGTCCCCAGGAGTCTTAACTTCTCTAGGCTAAGTGTTCCCCTCTTCTTTCTACCAATCCTCAAAGGACATAGACTCAAGGCCCGTCTTTATAACACCCTGGTTGCGCCTCTCCAGTTTTCCAGTATCTTTCTTAAATCATGAAGGCCAGAACTAAACACAATACTCCAGATATGGTTTGATGAGGGAATATAATAGAACCTTCACCTCCCAAAACTTGGATAGCTTCCATCCTCTAAATACAGCTCCAAGCTCACATTAGCATATTTGCTTACTAAAACAAACAGCTGACTACAAGTTTGCAGTCCACCAAGAGCCCCCAGATCTTAGAGGTGCCCCTTTCTCCTTACCAAGGCTATATCCCCAAAGCCTTGCTCCTCCCAAAATCTCCATTTAAGGACAGCCCCTAAGGCCAGCCAAGTCTTTATTTACCACCTGACAGCAATACTTTGTACCTCATCATGCCCCCATTCTGGTGTTAGTTTTCCTCTCAGACCTTCTCCTTCAGTTCCATTTTGTGTGCTGTCCCTCCCACCCACTCCCATCTCTCTATTAGACTACACTGTAAACTCCTGAATGTAGGGACTGTCTTTCTTTTTCAGTATTTGAATCCCAACACTTAGCACAGTGGCTGGCATACAGTAATGCTTAGTAAATTATTTACTGACTGGTACACTGTACCTCCCCCCATCTTATTCTTGTGATCTTGATTTTTGTAGCCAAATGAAAGACTCTACTGCCTACTGAAATTCGTCTTCCTAGATTCAGCCCAATGGTCTAGTCCTTTTCAATCCTGTCATCCAAAGTGTTGGCTTATCCTTCCAAGCTTTGCATAAAATGAAAATATATTGAGTATATACTATCTATACCTTTATCCAAGTTAGTGTTAAAAAGTGTTACAAACAGTAGAGGGGCAAGACAGATCCCTGGGTGCACTTCACTAGATACCTTATCCTGTTGACAAAGAGCCTTTAACAATTTCTGAGTTCATTCATCCAACCAGTTCTGAATCCATTTGACTGTTTTATCATCTAATGACCATCTACAGCTCTTTCTCTTTTCCAAAAGCACAGTATGAAATTCTTTAACAAGAGCTTTGCTAAAATCTAGGTAAACCATAACCACAAAATTCCTCTTATCTCTAGTTTAGTAATCCTGTCGAAAAAAGAAATGCAGGTTTGACATGACCTGTTTTTGAAGAAGCCATATTTATAACCATCTCTTGCCAATCTACCCATTAACCAACTGTCTCTTTAATGGTCTAATGAAAATCAAGTTCTTTGGCCCATATATGTTTGTTTAGGTTAATCAGAAATTGTCTGAAGACATCAACAACACTTGTAACTTTTTCCTCAAAATTATTTTAGCTAAATGGATACAGTATGAAATTTTCTTTCTGCAATTTTTTTTCCAAAGTACGGTATGTACCACCAAGAACTTAAGAACAGAGAGTCTCAGACTTCTAATCTTAAATGCAAAGAAATGACTCTCACTTCTTGAAAATGAGACTATTTTCTAATGTGACCTTTGTGCTACTTCAGATTGGGCTGATGATTTAAGCTTTCAGAGAACTGTGGAGTTCAGCAATACAGGAAGGGAAAAAGTTGAGAATAGCTACCTCTGGTGCCAAACTCCCAAAAAGCAAAGAGTCATCTTTATAGTAGTCTTCTCAATGGGGACTAAAAAAATTTTTCTTCACTTTCCCACTGCCTCAAAGTCTATCAATTAGTTTATTCATCAACTAAACAAAAAATAAAGCCACTCTTAGAAAACCCTCAATCAGTAAAAAATTTTTCCTTACTTTCTCATATTACCTCAAATTCTACTAATTACCTATTCATCAGAACCACCCCCCAAAAAATGTATATACCTCTAAGAAGGATGCCAGGTCTATCAGTCACATCATTTCAATTAAAAATTGACTATTCACTACTAAGTTCAACTAAAACTAGTTCAATTAAAAATGTTTTCCACAAATACCTACCTGAGGTATGTTGCACTGAGTGGAAGGGAATTTTGATCAATAGGTAGCAAGTAATTTTAAGATACTTTAATGGAAATACAGGCTTGAGTAGAAGACCTAGGGCACTGAGAGTACTAGACCACATGGAGGAAGTGGGAAAAAAATACCGGAAAGGGAGGGGGAGTAAGAGGCGGGAGAAAAGCCAATTTGCTCATTTTATTATACTGTCTAGACCAGTGGCTAGGAAAGATGGAAACCTTCCTTCCTTGTCTTGCTCCACAACTTCTAGTAATATAGTTCAGCTACTGTATTATTATGAAGCTTTTGTAGACTCTCATCACCTCTCCTCACCTAAGCTAATTTCTTAAGACCAAGGACTTGTTCGTCAAATAACTTTTATATCCCCCACAAAGCCCTACACATAAAGTGTTCAAATATTTGTTGAATGAACTGTTTTCTATGGGAAAACTCTTTTTGCAACTGACTTAAATAAAAAGCAGCATGGTGTAATGGTAGCTAGCTGGCCAGGAAAACTTGGGCTCTGACACATACTAAGCTAATGACTAAATTTCTCAGTACTATAGGCCAGTGGTGTCAAAAAAGGAGGCAACTAAGCCATCAGTAAGAATTCCTGCGTGCCCCATATTGACTTAGAAAATCACAAATTAATACTATTTATCGTATTTTTATTTATTTTGTTAACTATTTCCCAATTACATTTTAATTTGGTTCAGGTTGCACTGGGAAGTGCAGTGGGCTGCATATTTCTTGACACTTCTGCTCTAGGCAATTCCCGAATTCTAAATTATGGAGAAGGTTCAGGTCTGCATTGGGTAGGGAGTTTCCAGAGGAAATCACAAATCTGGTCCCTATTTCTATCTTAAACAAAATGTGAAACCCATTTTGGAGGTAGAAATTTATTATGTACATTCTAATGTTAAATTTCTAATTCAATAACAGGCTAAACATTTTAACAAGAATACAAGTGATGTACTTATCACATAAAACAAATATCCTACTTTAAAAATTAATAAGTACTTTCCTCACACATAAAGTTCAACAACTGAAGACAGGTCTTTTACATGCCCAAATTATAAGGACATGACACATTTCTACTAAATGCTTTTGGTAGCTTCCAGATTTTGCAAATTATAAAATCATTTCAGAATCTCAAACCTGAAATAATTAGGAGAGATTATTAGTCATTAGCAAATTAATCACAGTTTCAAATTACTCAGTAGCCAACAGAAGGTAAAAAACAAATTTCCAATAAAAGCTTCAACTAATTCTTAGGAAGTTCAAAAGTACAGTGAGGTTTTTTCAGATATATTTATTTATACACACACATATGTGTATGTATTTGCTGCTTCCTGGTAAAGAGCCACAAGATAACACAATAGGTTCTTAGATAATTTACCAGAAATAGTCAGTTATACCAAGAAAATTGTCATCTAAATGGTGAACATCAATGTCAATACAAAATTGTAATCTTTGAGAACACTTTGATGCAGAAGACAACATGGCATAAGGAGCTGAAAAAGAAAAGCTACCATACGAAATCTAAAAATCAGCTTTTATATGTAATCTAGTTCGACTTCATCATGATTCCAGGGAAATCATAAAAATGAAAGGCAATATAATCAACAACTTAAAGAGTATCTAGATGATATTAAAAACGGTCTTCACAGACAACAAGGCTTAGAGATATCAATTTAGAGGCAGAGAAACATAAACAAGTCTACCCTCACCAGCAGCACTTTTCATTTTGTAAAACAAAAGGGAATGCAAGAAACTCAATGACAAAGAAATGGAAGCCTTAGAAACCACCCAGGTGGAAAAAAAAACCTGATATTTAGCCATAAAGATGTACTAGTATGGGAAAAATTCTCAGAGATCAACGATAATCAGATATGGAGATTTAACTGTTCCTTCAAAACTACTGCCAGCTCTTTATGCAGAATGTCAATCACAGTAACATCCATAATCTTTAACACAAAAAAATTTTTTAAATGTACTCCCCTCCTCCATTTTGATAGACTGGTTTCAAAAAAATGTTAGGATCTTGTTGCTTTAGGGGAGGAGAGCTGAAGAGAAAAGAATATTTGTTTTTCTCTCCTTTTCAACTTTTTTTATGGGGAGGGGGAAGAGGAGAAAGGAAAATATCTGGCTTTCTTCCCACTGGCAAACGAGGAGCATAACGCCGATCTCACTCATTGATGGAATGGTTCTCTCCCCTCAAATTTCCCTAAAGCCCTTTTAACTCTCTCTCCTTTGCCACCCCTCCCCCCACCTCATACTACCTTGCACTAGTTTTTTACACACTTGCAGTGTTGTATTTATTGCCCGCTTCCCCAGAACAGTACGCTGCTAGAGGGCAGGGCCAGTTTCGTTTTTTGTCTTCATCTTCACATCCCCCAGCGCTTTCTTTGCACACAGTAGACTCTAAATCCAGCTTTCTCCAACTTAATTGATCTAAGTGAGGGCACTCTCGACGCAAATTGAGATCAAGTAGAAGTTTCCACAACCAAGCACGGGAAAACAGAAAACTGAGGAGTTTTGAGCACGAAAAGGGAACAATTGGGGCGGGGGGGGGGGGTAAAAATGGAGATAAAAAAAGAGCTGATCAAGGCGGCGGTGGGGGAGGGAGAACGGAACGTTTACACGAGGAGGGAAGTAGGTCTAAACTGACACCTGGCTCATGTCTTCCCGGGCCCCAGGGCCGGGGTGAGAGGCCTCGTACAAACCAGGCCCCGGCGGGCTCGCCCCACCACCCTCTCGTGGCCTCACGGCCCGGCAGCCCCGACCTCATGGCGGAGAGGAGACGGAAATGAAACCTGGGAGGCGGGGAGCGGGTACCGCGGGAAACAATACGCCGGCCCGGCGGAGGCCTCCCTCCCGTTCCCCCCACCTCCGACATCGCGCCCCCTCCTCAGCAGCCGCCCCAGACCTCCCGGCTCCGCACGACTTACAGGGTCTTGGGCATCTCGTCCTCCATGGCTGCGGCTGTGGCGGCGGCTCGTCGGCCTCCTGCTCCCTGACCCCTACCACCTCCCTCGGCGGCCCGGCAGTAAGGGCTACCGGGGGTTTCTGTAGCTCTCGGTGAAACGAGGTCTCGTCCACCTCCTCTTCGTCCAGCAGCAGCAGCAACACGAGCCCGCCTGCCCCTGTGCCCGAACAATGAAGTCCCGACACAAGATGGCGGCGAGCCGGGCGCCCAGGAGCAGCCGAGCGGCCCGGGCCACGCAAGCGCAGAGGGAGCCCACTCTTCTAAGACCCCGTCTGCCCCGCGCCACGGCACCACCGACGCCAACTCGTTTGTTGCGCAGGCGTGCTTCCGTCCCACGTACTAGAGGCGCTTCTCGTACTGCGCAAGTGCAAAGCTCGACCTCCCGGGCTAGCGCCAAAGTACTGCCGTGGTTTCTGACTGCGCACGCGCAAAGCTTTACTCTTTTCCCCTTATCAGAAATCGGTAAAAGCAACGAAATTTAAACTGCATAGCCTTGCAGACAAATAGGAATACGTTTTCAAATTGACTCCTTCGATCTCTTGAGAATAGGAGGAAAAAAGGTGCAAAAGTGCATGCGCCGCCCGGGAATCGAACCCGGGTCGCAAGAATGGGAATCTTGCATGATACCACTACACCAGCGGCGCTATCAGAACAAACTTTCTTTAGAAGCCTGAAGTGCATGAAAGGAGAGGAAGGGTTTGCTTTTGCTTTTTTTTTTTTTCTTTTTGTTTTCTGTCCTCTACTTTGTTTCTCCCCTCTGGAAAGAACACATTTCGGACAACTCTTACTAGTTGAAATAGAAAGCCTCCCCGCCTCGCGAACCCTGCCGAAGTGAATGCCGCCAGTGGCCGGCCATTCTTTAAAGCAACTTTAACGAATCCTGGCCATCATTTAAAACTTGCCAAGTTTTCAGAACTTTAACATCATTTTATCCGCTCGGAAAAAAAAAAGTTATTAACGAAGGAAAAAAAATTTATCCTTGCTTACCGTCCTATTAGGGTTTATTCGACTTTTCTCCCCCCAAAAAACATCTGCATTTCCTGCTGGATGAGCGAGCCCTAAGAGGAGCCCCTCATCCCCAAGCGTTCCACGCACGAGCGCGACCACGACCGCTGGGAGAACTTTGGCTTCCTCTTAGTCCCATTGGTGAGACCCTGGGAGAAATGCCGCTGGCCGGCTGGTCTTTCTGCAATCGGCCGTTTACCACAAATCTGCAAGAACTAAATCCAGCATTTACTAAGTGCCCCGCTAAGCTGCTGAGAGACGGAGTGCTTAGGGAGACTGGAAACCAAGAGGAAAAAAAATAAAGATAAAGTAGCCCCCGCCCTCAAAGCGCTTACATTCTCTTGGAGGAAAAAACATACCTAAGAATAAATATATACAAAGTAATGGGGGCGGGGTCATGGTTCCGTCGGGTCTGACTCTTAGCGACCCCACGGTCCGGTCCACATGGTTTGTTTAACAAAGATACTAGAGTGTTTGCCCTTTCCTTCCCCGTTGCATTAAGGCAAATAGTTAAGTGACTTGCCCAGGGTCACGCGACTAATAAATGTTGGCCATAGGGTGACCACAACCTGGGCCCAGCGCTCTGTCCACTGAGCCATCTGGCTGCCCACAGCCCTGGGGGTGGGGGTCAGGGGTAGGCAGGACTAGCAAACGGGGGCAGGGTCCAGGAAATGCAAGGCTGAAACAAAGAGAGTGGGTATGCATTTCAGGAGTGGGCCAGAGCTTTAAAGTGCCCTCCTGGAGGGGTGAACCCCAGCCAGATGGTGAAGGATTTCGCACTTTAACTTGTGGAAGGGATAGGTTGAAACCACTTGGTTATAGTTCCCTGATTAGGTGAGAGCTAGTTTTGATAGGAGCATTCAGAATTAAGTATAAACAAGGCCTTACCTCTTCCTGGAAGAAATCTAAGCCTTGCAGGGAGGTATTGGGTCATGCCCTAAGCAGTTCGTATAAAAGGGGGAAACTGTCTCAGGATTCAGGGAAGGAGAGAGTCTTAGTCTCTGGATTTGAAACATTGAAACAAATGTGGAGCAAAGGGAAGATGGAGCTATAGCACAGAAGGGAGCTGTATAGAAGAGGCACTGACCATCAGGCATCTCAAAGCTGAGGGAAGTCCTAAGAAAAAAGGTCTCCTCTTTTTCCAGTTTCCCCTCCCAATGCCTCTTTATCCAGAGACAATATAATATAATCAGCTTTTTCATTACCCAAACATTTCCAATAAATTCAATTTATCCTTGTGAGGGATAATTTATAGTGAAGTTTCCCCATTCTGAAAAATCAAATCTAGAATGGCTTCAGTATTCACTAGACCTAAGGTCAGGTCACCTGACCTTCAAGCAATCTGGGGCTTAGAGCAATGGAGACCCTCCCCCAGAGCCAACTCAGCTGAAGATATGCCAAATAAGGTTAAGACTGCTTTCATTGGACACCAATATGTTTCAGGGTCCTTTGTCTCAGAGAGATTCCCACGCTTAGGTTGTGGGACAGCCCCCCTACCAACAAGAGTGAAGCCCAGTTGGGGGGGGTTGGGTTTCTGCATTGGAAGATTACATAACCATAGGCTGTCTTCTACCTGTTGCTCTCTCCCTGCAGATGCCATGTTGGGCAGCAGGAGTAGAGTTCTTTCTCATGAGAAAGAATAAAGACCTTTTCAGACCTTAGATTCAGACTCTGAACTCTTTCATCTCACACATCCTTAAACACAGAGAGGCCAGGAGTTAAACCAAGTTGCATATAAATATAGCGTTAGAGAGCCCAACTTCTACCTAGTTTCTAAGGAAAAAAATTAATATTAATAATGTTTTCTGTGTTTTACCCTCAATTCTGACAGTTTTATTGAATTTAGCATTAATCTATATCCAAGCCTCTTCTAGCTCATAAAAAGAGAGATGACAGTCTCCCATGCCCTCCACATGACTCTGTGTCCCAAGAAAATTTCAAATAACATTTACAGGAATCTTGAAAGGAAAAGATCATAATATGTTTTAACATATTATGTATTTTAATACAGTGTTGAGTTAACATTCCAAAACTGCTCAGTTCCTTCCTGGATCTCTACCCTTAATGACTGAAAAGAATCCCTACCTGTTATCAATATCTTATCCTTGAATTTTAAAAGAGAAAACAGTCTGTTTCTTTTTTGAGGAGGAAGGCAGGGGAGTTGGGATTAAATAACTTGTCCAAGGTCACACAGCTAGTGCTTTTTGTGTATGTCAAGTGTCTGAGGCCAGATTTGAACTCTGGTCCTCCTGACTCCAGGACCAGTGCTCTATTCACTGTGCCACCTAGCCACTGGATAATGGTCTTTATGGTGGATGTTGGCAAGGAATCACTGAGGATGAGTGGGAAGGTCAAGATCTTATCTAAAAAAGTAATTTTGATTGACACCCTTACACCATATCAAAGGAAGGCCTTAGGTTTTCTTTCCATTGTCCTAAAGGGAAAAATCTGGAAAGAAATAGTATTTCTAAATATTTTCAGGGAAACTAAAAAGGAGGGCTCTTTAAATTATATTTCCACATAGGTGATGGGAATTTTTCCTAATTGGAGGTTCAGGAGGATTCCTACTAAATTTGGAATTTTTCATTTAAAATTGACTTTCTTAATCTGGAGAAGAAACCACATGAACCTTTGTTTTTGTTATTTTAGTTTTTGGTCTCTGCTAATTCTTTATGATCCCATTTGGGCTTTTCTTGGCAAAGATACTGGAGTGTTTTGCCATTTCCTTCTCCAGCTCATTTTACAGTTGAGGAAATTGAGGCAAACAGGGTAAAGTGACTTGCCCACTCCTAGTAAGTGTCTGAGACCACATTTGAACTCAGGTCTTCCTGACTCCTGGCCTGATTCTCTACCCACTTCACCACCTAGCTAAACATCAGGGCCAATTAGGGGCCCCTAGGCTTGAAGTGAACTCTTTATCACAACAAAGTGTTACCCTTAGAAGCAATACATATTCACTCAGGCATTTTGAGCAAAAAAATGATTTGGTCATCTCAGTGTTTTGCATGTCCTGGGTGCCTAATATACACTCCCTCCCTCCACATATCTGCCCCTTAAAATCTCTGGTTTTCTCCCATGCTCAATTTGAACACCACCTTCCACATGAGATTTTTCTGAATGTCTTCAATTCAATTCTAGTGTCTTACCCCAAATAAATTATCTTATATATCATATATATGCATATATAAACACAAAATTATATAGATATAAGTAATGTGTTATATGTATGCATATATGTGTTGGTGTGTACATATATGCCTATGTATGTGCATACATATATGTATACATGCAAACCTATAGACATATATATGTACATTCTCATATACATACGCATACATATATACATACATATCTCCTCATCCTAGATTATATGCTCCTCAAGGGAAGGGAATGTTTCATTTTTCTCTTTGTATCCTGGGTACCTAACACACTTGACACAGAGCTTATCAAATGTTTGTTGATTAATTGATTAGTGATATCAATTTGACAGTTGTTTGGGCAATAGGTATAGCAGCAACCACACTGGCATACCCAGAATGACTGTTAGCACAGCTTCTTAGATCTGCTTTACTAGGAAAGATAGCTATTAAGGGGTCAACAATCTTTTTTAATTACATTCATTAGTTCAGGGGAAAAGTCAGCACCCAGAACTTCAGAGAAAGTTCAAACAAAGAAAATAGAGAAAATACAAGCAAAGCAATAAAGACCAACAGAGAGAGCTTCTAACTGTCTGAGAAATTAACACAGATCAACAGACAGATCCAACTGTCTGACCATTCCATACATACATAGTTACCAGAGAGAGAAGCACCAACATCTGGGTTTTTTTGAAGCTGGGGGGCTCCTTAATAGCTACCCAGAGTCAAATCACAGGAACACTCTTCCAATGAATGAGCCCAAAGCAAAGTACTAACCTCAGAGTATAGATAAACCCTTTTTAAAGCCAGAGGGCATCACAATCTTTGTGACTTGGTGCCTAATTAGAAATTAACAAAAGATTTGAAAGCCTCCCTACAAGCAAGGCTTCCTGAAGCAAGCTTCCCTTAATGGACTCCACATGAGGCCTATTAATGGGTAGGAAGATCTTATATCTGATTAACACTACAATAAGTTGGAGAAAGGAGATACTTCAGGCAAGGAGACCACTTTGAAAGCTAATACTTTAGCCCAAGTGAAAGCTGTTAAAGTTCTGAGCTAGTGAATTGAGAAAAGGGGGCCAACATGAGAGATATTATGGAGTTACAAAGAACAAGACCTGGCAACTGATTAGAAATGGGAAATGAAGGAGAAGAAAGATGGGAGGAGATTGTGAACCTAAGTGACTGAAAGGATAATAGTACCCTACAACAACAGGGAAGTGAAGTAATGGGAGGGATTTGGGAGGGAAAGAGACTATGTCCAGGAAAAGCCTGCCTCAGAACTGTGACTTTCAATGCTCTTCAGGCAACAGCAAAAATCTGGAAATGTCCAGGTTAATCATTATGCTTCTTATATAATATGATAACATAAAATGTGAATATAAGGTGATGAATGAATTATTTTTGACAAATATATCTGGGGTTGTACTCCTTGGAACCCTTGTGAGAATGAATTCTTGTAAAGGAATCACCATTTCCCAAAGTTCCTCTGATAACTTATGTGGCTCAACACTGAATGAACTGGCACTTGAGACAATGAAGAAAATTCTGTACAGTCCCTTAGTCCTTTTCCTCTGTTGAGGAGAAGATGAAGATGGATCTTCATAAGTTAAAAAAGGAAGGATAGTTTTTGCTTATACTGTTACTTCAGCTGTTTAAGACTTGTGGCAAGTAACTCCCTGAAGGCATGGGGAAAGGCTTGATAGCTATTAATGCCACTTGGGCTTCATGGTAGTAATGAGCACAAGGCAGCTAAACCTACCTTAGCAAGCCTGAGACTGGATCTCAAAATCCTAGGTGCCTCTTCTGCTTTATATTTCTTTGCCTGATCATATGGAACAGAATAGCAGTCCCAAGAGGGAAACATCCAGACTTGGAAGAAGTCTTGAGTTTGAGAGTTAGGGAGATGCTAGGTCCTTAGTCAGTGCTGGCTTCTCTGGAGGAGCTACCTTTTCTATACCCACTTACAGCAGTTCTGGGAGATGACCACTGCCTGGCTTGCCAGAAGTAATTATTTAGACAGAGCAGAACTGAAGTTAAATATAAAATGTCCATTTAGCAGCACCATTGTTTTGATAGTATTTTGCTGTTATTGGAGTAAGACCTGTGTTCATGTCCTATTTCTGACACAACAGCTGAGTAATCATTTGACCTCTCAGTGTTCCAGGACATAAGAAAGAAAGAAAGAAAGAAAGAAAGAAAGAAAGAAAGAAAGAAAGAAAGAAAGAAAGGAAGGAAGGAAGGAAGGATGGAAAGAAGGAAGGAAGGAAGGAAGAAAGAAAGAAATTATTTTTCCCCAATTACATTAAAAAACAATTTAAAAAAAAGTTTTGAGTTCTAAATTCTATTCCTCCCTTCCCACTCCCTGAGATGGTAAGCAATATCGTATACATTGTACATATGCATTCACATACAACATTTCCGTATTAGTTATTTTGTGGGAGAACACTCAAAGGAAAGAAGAAAGGAAGGAAGGGAGAGAAAAAGAAGAAAGAGAGAGAAAAGGAAGAAATAAAGAAAAAGGAGGGAGGAAGGAAAGAAGGAATGAAGAAAGGAAGAGTATGTTTTGATCTGTATTCAGATGCCATCAGTTTTTTTCTGGAGGCAGACAGCATTTTTCTTCATGAGATCTTTGGAATTGTCTTGAATCATTGTATAGCTGAGAACAGCTAAGTCATTCACTGTGTACAATATTGCCGTTATTGTGTACAATGTTCTAGTTCTGCTCACTTCACTGTGTATCAGTTCCTTTAAGTTTTTCCAGGATTTTCTGAAATCATTCAGCTCATCATTTCTTATAACACAATAACATTCCATTACAATCATATACCACAACTTGCTCAGCCATTCCCCTACTGATGGGCATCCCCTCAACTTCCAATTCTTTGCCACCACAAAAAGAACTGTTACAAATATTTTTGTACAAATAGGAACTTTTCCGTTTTTTAAAAAAAATCTGTTTGAGATACAGATAGTGTGATATTGCTGGATCAAAGAGTTTTATAGCTCTTTGGACATAGTTCCAATCTGCTCTCCAGAATGGTTGGATCAGTTCATAACTCTACCAGTGATGCATTAGTATCCCAGTTTCCCCACATTCACTGCAAAATAATAATTTTTCTTTTCTAGCATAATAGCCAACCTGACAGGTATGAGGTGGTACCTGAAAATTGTTTAAATTTGCATTTCTCTAATCAATAATGATTTAGAGCATGTCTATAATTTTGATTTCTAATCAAATCTTTGTCTGAAAACCGCCTGTTCATATTCTTTGACCATTTACCAATTGGGGAATGACTTGTGTTCTTATAAATGTGACTAATTTCTCTATATATTTGAGAAATGAAGCCTTTATCAGAGATACTTGCTATAAAAAAAATTTCCCCAGTTTTCTGCTTTCCTTCTCATTTTGGTTACATTGGTTTTGTTTGTGCAAAAACTTTTTAAATTTTATATACAAGTCACTTTCTAAGATTACAAGTTACAAGTCAGGTGCTTCTCTGTATTAATGCAGGGAGTTTCTACACCCAGAGTTCCCTAAGCTGATGAAATAACAGGTTTGAACAAAAAAGCAAGTGGACCAGGGACTATGCTTACCCTGGAGATACAAAAACAAAACAATCCCTTTGTCAATCGGTTTACATTGCTCATGAGAGGATAATAATAACTGGCATTTAGTGGTAGTTAGGGTCATTGCCCTTCATTCTCGAAGAGGATCATTATGTTGGAATCAAGGTATGATGTAGACGGCTGTGGCTGATCAGCTCAATATGACCTTGAAAGATTCTATGATAGGCTGGGCACAAATAGTTCACATGAACATTTGGAGCGTAGATTTCTCTACATTTGTATATCTCACACTTCTTTTAAGCTACTTCATAGAGGATAGCACTTTCTGTGAGGTGGGCACTACATTCTGGGCAGTCCTTTGCTTATGCCTCCCATGATACACAGTCAATTCCAAAGTTCTTCAGAGAGACCTTAAGAATTTCCTTGTATGACTTCTCTGACCTCCATGTGAATGCTTGTCTTGTGTGAGTTCTCTGTAAAATAGTCCCTCAGGCAAACATATGCTTGGCATTCGAACAACGCATTTTTTGTTTTGCTAAATATCAATTTTTTATGGTAACTGTAAGTAGTGTTGGTAACAGACATATTGTTAGAAAGTTTCAAGTTAGGTAAACAGGAGAAGTAAGGAACATGAAGCCAAGCCTGAGGTATTGTCCTTGTGGCCAAATGTGACTTCTTTTCTTCCTTCTGGGGCCTTGAGCAAGTCACTCCAAACCTTTCTGAGGCCCAGTTTCCTTGGGTTTTGTTTCTGTACCTGTCATTTGGTGAATGAAGCTATAGTCTTCAGGATGTTCAGTATCCTCTATTTCACACATATATGATGATACTGTGTGGGATAAAGAGGTCCCTAAATCAATTACTCAGAGACAGCTCAAGGTGAAAATAGAGAAAGGTCTCTTTATTAGAATCTCGTGAGAAGCAGGCAGTCCAACCACTGAAAAATCCAGGGAGGGGAGGGCCGAAGCCCCAGGGCAGAAGGGTTAATTTATCCTAGCCAGGTGGGTGGGTGGTGGAGTTTGGGAGGGGTTAGGGAGGAGTTGGGGCTTAAAAGGACAGACACTTTCTATATTCACTGCGTAGACACATTGCCCATAATTCACTGGGAGAAATCAGAAGGGAGGGGAGGGAGAGGTATGGTTTTTGCCTTGATACGTCACTAGGTAACTTTTGGTCAAGGATGAATGACCTAAGTCCAACATGGCAGTTGGGAGGATAGGCTTGATTGTTTCAGGAGGTGCCAAGTTTGGAAGCTAGACTGATTAGAGACCATCTTAGGAGGGAGTTATCTCCTTAATAATGTTGTTCAAGGTTTTTAAAGTGCAGCTGGCCACTAAGAACAAAAGGGATTATGTATTTCTCTAAGAATACTTTAGTGATTAATTCATGGGAAACTATCTAGCAGACTGACTGCTGCTTGGGAAAAGACTGAGGCTGGGGGCAGGCGAAAGGCAAAGTTAATGCCTTTATGGCTGAAGGAAAGTGTGACTTTTACAGCTTATTACACAGGCTTATTACAAAATGATGTTACATACACAAGTGAGATTTTACAAACTGAAGTTACAACAAAGCATCCCAGATCTTATCATTCCCCCTTAACGGATAAGACACAAATTCATTTGGGGATCAGGGATGAAGGTCTCAGCTTCCCAAGCTGCTTCATGCTGGAAAAGGTCATAGGGCTGTCCCTATCTCTCGGGTCCATCAGTCAAGGGGGCAGGGGGCAGGGACTTGTAGCCAATGTCCAGAACTCAGCAGACACCAGATCCAAAAGGTGTTGAGCGTAAAAGATACAAATCTAGCTAAGTGAGTAAACAAACAAGAGCCTAAAAGAAGTAGGAAAATGACCCAAAGTAGAGTGAGTCTGGGCTAGTATAATCCATTAATCAGACTATTTAACTGTCCTTAATATTTCTACATGCTACATACATAACTGTAGACCTTAAACAAAAGAGGTTTCTGACTTAAACCTCACAACTGAATAGCAGACATACATTCTTGTTTCACAAAGCTTGTCTATCTTCTAATTATATTCACTTTGGAAGAAAGAGATACTTCAGAAATTGAATCTTTTACATATACACTCAGTTACAGATATTAACCTCTGTTTAGTTCATGGAATAGCCACAAATTCATATTGGAACAGCAAACACTGTTCTGTTTTACACTCATTACATCAATTTAGCAATAATCAATTGAAAACTTTGTAAACCTTCAAAAACTGTCATACAAGACTTTTTCAAAAACATCCTTTCTAACAGTAAGGGGGATCAAAGTAATACAATGAGAATAAAAAGCAATAAGCCAGGACTATAGCAGTTCCTGTGCAGGCCTGGATTACTTGGAGAAGCTGGAGATGCCATCTGCATCTGATATCATCTTTTCCCGGTCCCTTGGCTCAGATGTTCACTCAGGAGCAGGGTACGAGCTGGAGTAGTCAGGCCCAACAGGGGCTCACAGAGACATGATTTAATACCAAAGGCACATAGAAATGGTTCAGTTTCCTAGCCATGCAGGACAATAAAGTTTCACAAACAGTTACAACATTGCATTAAAAATCCAAACTTTTGATCTTATTACCAAACATGCTCAAGGTTTGAGTTTCCATGATAGAGAAATTTTTGAAAGCCAATCTTATACATACATATATATATATATATAGTTCTTAGAAGAATCAATCTGATCCTGTTGCTTTCCTCAAAATTACAAAATCAAGTTACAAATCTTTCTGCTTTCTAAAAAAATACTTCCTCACACACTCTCAACATACTTAAACCTTTCTGAAACTGATATCAATTATCTGGAGACAGGAGGGGCTTAGATAAACCCTCCTTTGTCCCCAAACCTTCTTATCTGTCTTTCCAAATCCCTCAAAACCATTATTCAGTTTATTCAGCTTTCCTTTACATTTGTTAACCACAAAACAAGATGGTTCATATCTTCTACTGACTACTTGCTCTGATCATAGAAACTTGCCATAGAAGGGATAAGCAGGGACATATGACATTCCAAATATGACAAGATAAAACATCCTTGGCTCTTTTTAAGTTCAGGTAAGGTCACAGATATCCATCCATGCAGTATCCATACCACCTCACAGTTAGACTCAGGAATAGGTGGGAAACATTCCTTTTCAAAGGAATTTAATGGGTAAGCTGAGCCAGAAGGGGTCCCATCCTAGCTGAGGCTAAGATTGCTCCTTCGGCCTTTACCAGATGTAGACTTCCACCTGTTAACAGTATAGGATCACACTCCCTCTGAGTAGCTTGTGGCACTTGATGCAGGCACTGATTATGCAGGCGACCACACCCAAATTCAAACTCCAAACAAAATTTAGTTATGGTCTCAAATGCCTTTTACCTCAAACAGCAAGTCTCATTAATCACAGCTTAGGGCCAGTTCTCTTATTTATTTATTTTCCTTATGACCCTGAGGCCAAAGGCTCTACATACTTTAGCAAATGAGAGAGCACACTTTGTCCTACACAATACTATTCCAAGAGTGGTGCCATCATTACTGAAGGCAAGTGATGCTATGCTAGTGGGATCCCAATGGCATTGGCATCATCATTTCTTGTTGAATGGAATCCTAAATATTAACAAATCCATCAGATCTACCTGTAGCAAATGTGTTGTGAATGTTTTGAAAGAAAATGGTATTGACAGGATAAATCTGCTTAATATTGTTTTCTTTTAGTCTGTGACATTTGAATGCATATTTCTTCTTCTGTACTTCAGGATTTGTGTCCAAAATTCAACTGCCAGTTGTCTTTCAATAGAGCTTAACACATAACTCTGATTGTCTGGTATTTCCAGCTAGACTCTCTTTTCTACTGCCCATAGCCCATATTCCTCAAGTCCTATACCAACACTCTCCAACCAGCTGTTCCCACAATTAATCTGTCTCTAGTCACAGAGAATATGTAAACCTTTTCCAGATGAGAAAAGGTTCCTGCATTACAAGGAGTTCTGGGATCCCACAATTTAACTGTCTGATCCCAACTTCCACTAACCATAACATTCACTTCTGGACAATATTCAACATATCTAACAGGTACATTATGGGTTCTGACAAGGTTTTCTTGATTAGCATGCTCTCTGAAGTAGAGTTTAAATGTTTAGCAGTTTAGCTCAAGGAAGGATCTCAAGTGTTCAGTACTTTATCTTGCCAGGTGATCTTCAGAATCTTCCTAAGACAATTCAGATGGAATTGTCTCAGTTCAGTTTCCTGTGTGACACTGGTATGCTGTCCAGGTTTCATAGACATACAACAATAAGGTCAACACAATGGCTCTCTAATTTGGTAGACAGTCTAATACCTCTTCTTCTCAATGTTTTCTTTTGGAGCTTCCCAAACACTGAGCTAGCTCTGGCAATGCATGCATCAACCTCATCATCTATGTGTACATCCCTGAAAAGTATACTGCCAAGGTAAGTGAACTTATCCACAGCATTCAAAATTTCTCAATTTGCTGTAATGATGATTCCACAGATGGATGGTGTGGTGCTAGCTGGTGTAGAACCTGTGTTTTCTTGGTGTTGATTGTTAGGCCAAAATTAGCATAAGCAACAGAGAATTGATCCATACTCTGTTGAGCGCACAATCATCTGCAAACAAAAAGTCATGTACCAACTCTCCCTCCACTTTAGTCTTGGCTTCTAACCTTTTCAAGTGAAATAATTTACCATCAGTGAAGTAGCTGAACTTGATGCCTTTTTAGTCCTTGTTGAAGGTGTCTGAGAACATTGTTGAAAGCATCATGCTAAAAAGCATAGGAGCAACACAGCCTTGTTTAATTCCATTGGTGAGTTGAAAAGTGTAGCTCCAACATGACATTTACAGCACCAAGGGCAACTATGAATATGCTGGCATAACTCTGAATTGCAAAATATAACAGACTCTCCATGTAGAAGACAGAAGTAAAACATTTATTTAGACATCAGAAAGCCAAATCCTAGCACCAGAAAACTGAATTCATCATAGCAACAAAGAAATCTATACACAATAACACTGTCAAGAGCAACGCCATCCCAAAGCCTTTATACAAACAAACTCACAAGCCTAGATGTCTCCTTGTCTGTGTCCTCTCTCTTCCCTCTGTTTTAACTGCTCTGACTCCCAGCTTCCCCTCAGTTTTGCTCTGCCCTTCCTGCTCCACCCATTCAGCAAACTCCTCCACCACAGGCTTCATGTGATTACATTCAATCTATTAAGGGGCAGAGAAGATCTTCAAATTCCCTTAGGCCTATTAAGGGGCAGGAAAGATCTTTAAATTCCCATTACCAGTACATTAGGCCCCAAGATCTTTCATGTCCCTTACATAGGTCAATGGGACTTTAGGGCTAACTGGTGTCAACAGAACTTTACAACAATATAGCAGGGATAACACAAAATAAGTAAGTACATAAAACAATAGCTTAGGGTGAGACTTGAGCACAAGAACCCCATCTTTCCTCCCTCAAACAAATGAGGCTCAAAATCTTGGGGTAAGGGGTGAAGGTCTCTTCTTCCATAGCTACTTCCAACTGAAATTGGATGTAGAGCTGTCCCTGACCCAAGAGATCCCATTCGAGAGGTCAGTTTTTAAGCTGGCATCCGGAGCTTGGTCAATACCAGGTCCAGGGCTGACACATCAGAGTTACTGACAGGGGGTGACATCTGGCTTAAGCAATCAGGCATCTGCAGGTGGAGGGTACTAAGCCTGCAGGAAACAAATTTAGCAAACAAGTTTGACAGACAAAAAGCCAAAAAGAAACAAGGAATCAATAACCAGAAAAGCAGGGTAGATATGGGGTCAACCATGCTTCAGAAGTCCATGAACCCACTATGATAACCTAATTCACAGTAGAATATATGAGTTAAGGGTACAAAAAGCTTGAGAGCACTGTCCATTATCCAGAACCCAGGCAAGCATGCTGTCATAAAACTGACATACAATACTGATGAACTTCTCCAGGCAACTGATTTTGCCATATTTTGCCACAAGCCCTCACTACTGACAGTATCAAAGACCTTGGTCAGATTGACATTGTGTACAGACCTCTGTTCTTTGCACTTGAAAGTATGCAAAATGGTTTACCTGTATTGTCTTACAATAACCCCACAAATAGACTATCATAGATGCTATTATCCCTACTCTAGATATTAGAAAAATGGGTTCCCTTAATAGGAAATACAATGTACGCTACTTTTTTTTTAACCAAAAAGTTTTTGTCACCCATATGACTATAACAAACAAAACAGAAAATAAACCCAAAATGAAACAAGAAAAACACAAAAAATGGATCCAGCCCGGAGCTGTCCCAGACTCATTCTAGCGATTTATATTCGATCTCTTTGGGCAAAAGTGCTGTGTAAAAGCTGGATTCTCCTGGCTTTTTAGAGCAAATGACCTTCCTTTCCCTTATCTCTGAGGCAGTATTGACCATGGAGGGTCTAAGTTCAGGAGAGATGGAAAACACCAAGATAATGAGAATTAGTCATAGAAAAAATAAGTATGTAGAGGAGAGGGGAGAACCTTACATTTCCAAGGACAGGCAAGCTAGCTGTAATGGAGAATTCCTGATGTCATGAGTTTGATAATGATTAGAAAAGGCCTCTCTGGCCTATGTTAGGGCAGTCCTCAAACTTAAAAAAAAAATCAATTTCAAAAATTGATTTCTTTGTTTGGAAATCAAATATGTTATGCATTTGGATCTTGCCCAGCAGGTGTCAGAATCAACTGGGTAGGTATTAAATCACAAAAAGGCAAATAAATCAGAGGAGTTCTGTTGACCTGGTATAGGCAAAGGTCACTATATATCTGAAACCAAGGGAGATCCTTTGTTCAACCTGCCTCTATAAAAATAAAATCTTCCACAAATTCCCTGTCTCCTTCTGGCAGCACCAGTTTCTTACCAACGGATTTATGGGTTTATGGATTTTTCTAGTCAGATCACTTCTGCAGAACCATCCTAGTGGTCAAGTCCAGATTCCTTCTTGAACAGGTTATATTTCCAACGACCTTGGCTTTACACAGAAGCAGATTGCATACTTGGATACTGTATAGAGCATTTATTCTTATCATAGGAACAATAAAAGCAATGAACAATATATAATAAAATACTGAAGGAGTAGCTGCTTACCTGCAGCTTCTTCTTCTCCCCTAACATTCCCCAGGTACAATTGGAGTATATTTTGTTTCCCTGCTAGAAGAAAAGGACATGTCTACTCTATGCACTACTCATGCTTCTATTAGGACTAATCTTTAGAATCCCAAAATCTCTGGACTCTTAGAGTCTTGGCTGAGCTTGTGCAATGGAACTCTGGGACCCAGTGTGAACTGGGACTCTGGAGTGTTGACTGGTTGTTGGCAGAGACCTCTGATCACTTCTGGCTTTGGCCAGACATCCATCTTAGAGAAGGATGGGTGAACATAACAACCAGCCCTTACAAGGAGCAATGCTGCTGTTACATGCCAACTTCTTTCCAACAACTGTCTTGGCACCCAGATAAAATTCTCCTCATTTCTTATTTTCACTCTAAAGTTCAATTCAATTCGATTCATCATCCAGAGCCATGAAGCTCCACATAGCATGACCAAGGGAGAGACAGACAAGGTAGGTGAGAGGAGGTTACATTTTGGAACTACTTAAGTGGTAAATTTTAATCTTTTCACAACAGATTTGAGTTTTAGAAACAGTTAGAAGTTATTTGGAATACAACAGGAAATCGAGATTGGTTTTCTCTGTCAAAAACTATTAGCAGTAACCATGAGACAGCATCCAGAGATTTAGCACTAGAAAGGGCCTTAGATATCTGTCCCAATTGTCCTATTTTACGAATGAGGAAACTGAGGCCAGAAATGGGTCTGTGACTTACCTCAAGTAGCATTGATAGCAAAACAGAAATTTGATCCCCAAACCCGTGACAACAAATTCAATGCACCTTCTGCTTGTAGGTTTTGTTTTGTTTTGTTTTGTTTTATTCTATTTTTATTATGACTTACAAATTAACTTTGAAGGTAATTTTTTTAAAAAGGAGCTTCAAAAACATTCTGAGCCCTGGCAGCATCATTGGAATTAAACCTCCAAAGGGGCTTCATTAATGATATACTACAAGAGAACTCAAATGACAAGCAACAGAGTCACACAGGGATCACAGTGTATGTGTGTATACACATATATATGTATATATTATTTCCCTTTTCTTTGACTCTTTGGGATTTAGATGTAGGTGTATTATTATTGGGTGAAAAAGTATGTACAGTTTTATAGACCTTTGGTCATAGTTCTAAATTGTTCTCCAGAATGGTTGGACTGGTTGATGAATGACTCTTAATGTGACACATATGCAATTAACTTTCTATATATTCTAGATATCTGACTTGTTTTTTTCAGAAGGCAAAGTCCTAAAAAAAAGGTCTAGCAACCCTTTGTCCTCCTCAAATCTCCTATTTTGTAGTCTCTTCTTCAGCTTATTCTTGGCTTTGGTTCATAGAAACTGTCAGAGATCTTTCATGCAAATGCTTATTTTCTTTTTCGTCTAAATTGATTTTTTCAGCAGGCCTTGTTGAATAGGGAGGAGGTCTTTTTCATAATCAGTTCAACTATGTACTATCCTCTGCCCTTTAGTCTCTTGATCCATTGTTTTAACGTCATCCATTCCTTTCCAAACCCGAGAGCTGTATTGTTCTCACCATCTCCTTTCCCCGTTGTTGTTCTGTGATGTTGAATATCATAGAGGAAGTAATATAACAACTTTTCTGACTGAGTCCACTACAAATTTATAGTATCCAGTTTCAACAGAGCCCTCAATGCTGCCCAGAAATCTTTTTATCTCCTCTCCTGACTGATTCTCTATTTCAATCCCCATAGCTTCTGTCCTAAGCTTTCTATTCCCTCACAGAGCCACCCCTCCCTTTACACCTCCATCAGAGGACTTAGGTTTATATATCACTGTAAAAACTGAGGCATTCTGGGGTGGTTAGGAGACGCAGTGAATAGGGTACCAGCCCTGGAGTAAGGAGGACCTGAGTTCAAATTTGAACACAGACACTTAACATTTATTAGCGGTGTTACATTGGGCAAGTCATTTAACCCCAAATGCCCTGCCTTCCCCCCTCCAAAAAGCAAAAAAATAAAAAAAAATTGAGGCATTCTGTGTTGATCTGAGTCTCCTCCTGAATTCCACATTTCGAGTCACCTTACCATCTTCCTTCACTATTTCCTTCTTTACAGAGGTTGAGGTGGCTCATATCCTGGTAGATGCCAATCCCCTTGATCTCATGCCCTCCAAGCTCCTTTCTCAGCTTACTCCTTTGTTTATTTTATCCCCCTCTTTCTTCCTGCCCACCTTTCCAATTCTAAGACATTTGGTGCTGCTGGCAAGATTACTTCATGGTGACTCAACTTCCCTGTCCTCATTGCCTCATGAAAGACAAGCCAGTTTTCTTTATTTTCAAGTGCTATTTTGACTGTACAATCTCTTTTATAAAATTTGTTACCTCCTGTTTTTCAAAAGGGTAGGCGTGAGCAGGTATAACTCTCTGAAAAATGATTCTCAGTGTTTGGAAGATACAGGAGAACATTGTGGGGGTCTGGTAGGTGTACCCCAAATCCCAAACTCAAAGGCTAGGGTACTCCTTATATCTGGAATGCAAGGGTTGGACCCAAGAGTACCAACCTTTCTAACTCAGTCTGAATAGGTCTGCCATGAGTTCTGGTTCCTGCTAGAGGAGTGTCACGGAAGATAAACCCATCAATTCCATAAATAAGGGAGCACTTTGAGGGTTGGACAATTTCTTTAGCAAGAATCTGCTGCCTGCTTTGATTAGATCGAGAGTATGTCATAAATTGTGTGAACTACCACATGCTTGGAAGAGCATTAGGGAAAGCAGCATTAAGTAACCTCATCAGGAGGCCCAGGGTACACTGTTTACTGATCCTAAAACCAATCCAAGGTGAGCCCCAAGGCAACTGCACACAAGAGGTACCACATTTCCAGGAGTTTTCTGCTTCTGGATAACTGGAAAAAGAAGAAGGGGAGTACTGCTGGTTGTTTTAAGGAGCCATGGAAGTGGGTGTTCAATGTCTGTCCAAATTGCTTCTCCTTCGTGTTAGAAAGTTCCCTCTTCACCTGAAGAATTTGGAGCCCTAGCAAAACAGACATTTCAACATTTTTGTAATACTCTATTTTGTTTTATATCATCTTCTTTTTCCAATTTCCCCAAATCTTGCACCTTAGGGAGTTAAACCTACATAATGAAGAATGAAAAAGAAAGAGAAAAAAAAGGTCAGCAAAACTAACCAAAACATCAACTGATTGCGACAGTGTATACAGCTGTCCACACCCGCAGGCCCTCACCTCTGCAGAGGGGAAGGTCCATTCTAATTACTCTTCTTCTCTGGCTAACTGTTTTAACCGTGTTTCTCTTTATTACTCAGGCATCTTCTCAGATGACTGAAGGCTAAATCTGTAACCTCAGCACCTTTTCCAGGTTTGTTTAAAAGATTTTAAAAGGTGAATTAAAAACTATTATCCAAAGATGAAAGAATAACAGAAAATTGTCCAACATTTTAAAATGATTTTTTGTGACTTCAAAACTGCCATTGCTTCCCAAAAGGGTATGTTAATCTATGTTACTCATCATCTCTGTAATTTTCAAAAATTAAAAATATCCCACCCTACTCACTATTTTTCTTACTATATATCGTCTACCTCATTAGGACATAAGCTCTTTGTGAAAAGAAATTGTCTTCACTTTTATTTTTTTTATTCACAGTGCTTTGCCCATTTTGGCACATCATAATGCTTAAAAGCTTTTTCATCCATCCATTTGTTGTAATTAAGCAGTATTCTATTTACGTTATAGTCACTGTATTGATAGTTTTCTTGGTTCTGCACATTTCATTTTGCATCAATTTATATGTTTTCTCATTCTGCCCTTGGATTCCTCAAATTCATTGTTTTTTAGGGTACAGTAATAGTCTATTACATTTGTGTATCATATTTTGTTCAGCCATTCCACAATCAATGGGAATTTACTTTGTTTCCAGTTCTTTGCTACAATATAGAGAGATGATATAAATATTTTGGTGTGTATGAAATCATTTTTTTTTCTATTTTTGACCTCCTGGGATATATGCCTACCAGTAGTATCTCTGGATCAAGGGATAGACAAGTATTTTAGTCACACTTTTTTTTTTTTAACAAATTGCTTTCCAGAATAGTAGAGCCTCACTATCTTGGGGTTGGAGTAGGGGAGAGATGGGGAGAAAATTTGTAACTCAGAATCTTGTGGAAATGAATATTGAAAATGAAAAATAAATAAATAAGTTTAAAATAAATAAATAAACAAAACTGTAATTGGGAAATATTCAATCAAATAAACAAAAATACAATTGAACACAGAATAGTTGAGCCAATTCACATCAACAGTACATTTAGTATGCCTGTCTTTTCAAGCCTTTTTTGAGGTTGACTGTTCCCATCTTTTGTCATCTTTGCCAAATTGTTGGGTGTGAAATGAAACCTCAAAGTTGTTTTCATTTACGTATCTTTTATCATTAGTGATTTGGAGTAGTCTCTAATGTAGCTGTTAATGTTATTTTGAGAACTGTTTATATCCTTTGACTACTTATTAGAGGCAGGTAGGTGGAGCTGTGGATAGAGTGCTGGGCTTAGAGTCAGGAAGACCGTAGTTCTAATGTGACCTCAGATCTTTCCTAGTTGTGTGACCCTGGGCAAGTCACTTAATCTTGTTTGCTTCAGTTTCTTCATTTGTAAATTTAGCTGGAGAAGGAAATGGCAAGCCACTCAAATATCTTTGCCAAGAAAACCCCAAAAGTAGTTACAAAGATCTGGATGACTGAAAAGTAACTGCCCAGACGACTTATCAGTTGGGAAATGTCTACTCCTCAGTTTTGTTGCTAGCAATCTCTGCTTCTCTAAAGCTTAAAAGTAAGATTCAGACCTTAAGAGAGAAGGTATGTGATTATAAATTATCATTGTTCTTGGCTCAGTTAGATTCTTCTGACAAGACTACCAAATGTCATGGAAAAGCAAGTATGGCTGGAAATAATTGGGATGATTTGCTGATTTGCTAGACTGAGATCTGTGAGGGCCACTCCATGGAGCATGCATGGAAATAAACTTGTGACTTGGTACCTTCTGGTGGATCTGATGATTGAATGTAGATACTGTACCACTTGGTGCATAAATGTTTAGTAATGATATTGCCTCATTTTCGATGGTGCCTTTTAGCAGGATATAGTTTCCTCCCTTATCTCTTTTAATTAGATCTATTTTTGCTTTTGTCTGAGATAAGGATTGCTACCCCTGCTTTTTTAATTTTAGCTGAAGCATGATATATTTTACCCCAGCCTTTTACCTTTACCCTGTATGTTATTTCTTCCTCGAACCAAGATTGATGTGAATAGCTCTTGTGCAATGCTCCTTTCCCTCCCCTCTTTCCCTCTATTATGATAAGTTTTATGTCTCTTCTTGATAGAGTCCTATACTTAACTGATTGTGTCATTCCCTCCTTGCACCAGACTCAGTGAGGGAAAAGCTCATATAATAGTCATCTCCCTCCCTTCTTTCCCTCTACCAGAATGTTTTTATGCCTCTTTGTGTAGCATAATTTACCCTTTTCTGCTTCATTCTTTCCTCTTCTCCCATTGCAGTCCCTTAATAAGATTTTTTAATCATCATTTTGCATAATTTATACCCACACCCTCTATTTATCTATATCCCTTTTAGATGTTGCTGTAGGTATAGAATTCACAATATTAACAGGTATCAGCTTCCCATATAGGGATGTAAATAGTTTGCCATTGTTAAATAACAAGTTATGTGTATGTGTGTTTTTTCCCTTATTTACCTTTCTGTGTCTCTCTTGGGTCTTGTAATTGGAAGTTGAATTTTCCATTGAGCTCTGGCTTTTTCATCAGGAAGTTCTGGAATTCTGTTATGTCACTGAATGTCCATCTCTTTCCCTGGTAGATTATGCTCAGTTTTACTGGATAGGTGATCCTTGGTTGTAACCTGAGCTCTTTTGCCTTGAGAAAAATCATATTCCAGTTCCTCTGATCTTTCAATGTTGAGGCTGCCAAATCCTGTGCAATCCTCACTGTGGTTCCACGATATCTGAATTGTTTCTTTCTAGCCACTTGTAGTGTTTTCTCCTTTACCTGATAGTTCTGGAGTTTGGCCACAATGTTTCACAGACTTTTCAATTTGGGATCTCTTTCAGGAGGTGTCCGGTGGATTCTCCCAATTTCTATTTTATCTTTGGTTCTAGGATCTCAGGGCAGTTTTCCTTGATGAGCTCTTGGAAGATATTGTCCAGACTTATTTTTTCATCGTGATTTTCTGGTAGAGCAATAATTCTCAGATTGTCTCTCCTTGGATCTGATGATTGAGGTACTTCTGGTTACACATGCTCTCCAGGGATGGGGAACCTGTGGCCTCAAGGCCACATGTGGCACTGTAGGTCCTCAAGTACAGCCCTTTGATTGAATCCAAACTTCACAGAACAAATTCCCTTACTAAAAGGATTTGTTCTATAAAATGTGTACCCTGGAACTCCCTAGAAACATAGCTCCTTATCTTTACCTTGGCTATTTTCCAAACTGTCCCAAGCATAATCCCCCTCCCTCATGCTCTGAAAACTGTGATCAAATCAATACAGGCCTACCTTGGAGATAGTGTAGGTTCAGTTCTAGACCACCACAATAAAACAAATATCACAATAAAGTGAGTCATACAGATTTTTTGGTTTCCTAGTGCATATAAAAGTATAGTATATACTGTGGTCTATTAAGCATGCAGTTATGTCTTTAAAAAAATACCTTACATGTACATACCTTAATTTTAAAACATTTTAATGCTAAAAATGCTAACCATCATCTGAGACTTCAGAGTCATAATCCTTTTGCTGGTAAAGGGTGTTGCCTCAATGTTGATGGCTTCTGACTGATCAGGATGGTGGTTGCTGAAAGGTGGGGTGGGCTGTGGTGATTTCTTGAAATAAGAGAGTGATGAAATTTGCTGCTTTGATTGACTCTTCCTTTGGTGAAAGATTTCTCTGTAGCATGCAAAGATGTTTGATAGCATTTTACTCACAGTAAAACTCTTCAAAATTAGAGTCAATCCTCTCAAACCCATTCTTCAATGTTGTTGTGCCTCAGGGAATAGGGAGACTGAAAGAGAGAAAGAGGGGAAAGAGAGAGAGAGAGAGAGAGAGAGAGAGAGAGAGAGAGAGAGAGGTGAGGAAGAGAAATGACCAGTTGGTGGAGCAGTCAGGACACACATCAATTAAATTTGCCTTCTTATATGGGTGTATGGATGTGGTTCATGGCACCACAAAACAATTAACAATAGTAACATCAAAGATCACTGATCACAGATCACCATAACAGACATAATAATAATAATGAAAAAGTTTAAAATATTGTGGGAATTATCAAAATGTGACACAGAGACATGATGTGAGCACATGCTGTTGGAAAAATGGTGGTGATGGACTTGCTTGATGCAGGGTTGCCACAAACCTGCAGCTTGTAAAAAAAAAATCAATATCTGTGAAGAGCAATACAACAGGTATGTCTATGCTACCATTGTCTCTGAAATGGTGGGTCATTGGACTTTCTTGTTTGTTTCAGTTGGTCAGTAAATGTTTATTAAGTGCCTAATATGTGCCAACTTTGGGGCCTTGATGGATTGATTCTAGGACCTTAGAAGTTAAATTTTGAAGTTAAAATTGAAAGAATTAGAGACCTTACTAAAAACAAATCCCTGAATATTTGAGTGTTAGCTGGAGGAACGGACACACATAGTAGGGAACATCTACTTTAGTGGGGAAGAAAAGGATCTTCTAGAGAAAGTTTTTTTCTGTTTGTTTGTTTTGTTTTTTTAAAGACAGAACCTCCATATTAGTGGGAAGCTCCTAATTGGGGATGCTGTATTGTTAATGTATTTTTGCTTAATAGGAAGATCTTTACCGTACATTAATTGGCCTATGTGGCCTGCTTGAGTCACATGGAAACCCGAGTCACATGAGTCTGTGATGGGAGGAGCTTGCTGAATGGTGGAACAGGAAGGGGTGAAAAAGGAAGACTGGAGCAGGAAGGGTGGAGCTGAGCCCAGAGGAAGCTGGTGAGGGTAGTTAGAACTGAAGGAAAGACAGGAAGCAATTAGTGTTTGTTTGTGGGAAGTCCCAGCAGGGGTCAGGTGTGGGGATGAAGGTGCCCCCTGCAGTATTATTGTATATAGATTTCTTTGTTGCTATGATGGATTCGGCTTTCTGGTGGTTGAATAAATGTTTTGGTTCTGTATTCCATGTGGAGAGTCTGATATATTTTGTGATTCAGAATTATGCCAGCATATTCATAGCCACCATAGGCACTGTAAATATCATGCTGATGCTACAGATGTCCGCAGGAGAAATGAGGTCAGGCATTAGCATTCCTACATGATCTCCATTGGACAAGTTTTTGGTAGCCTGAGACAGAGGTGAACTCTCTGTCCTGCAGGAGATGACCAAAGACAGAGCTGTTACATTGTATAAAATGTAGTTTGATAATACAAAGACCTTAGGGGAATTGTGTTGGTCAAAATATGAAACATTTGACTACTCTACTCTTAAAAAGTTGCAGAATTTTATTGTGCAATCTCCCAACACTAGCTTAGAAGAAATAAATTATTGGTATTGCTGGGAGGCACTGCCAGATAAGCAGTCAGTCCTCATTTATCTATCCACCTTTACCAGATCTTTCTCTTCCTCCTTCTTTCTCTGTCCTTCCTGCTTATCTACCTTTCTTTGAAACACCCCCTCTCTTAATGAAAATTCAGGAAACAAAAAAGTCTTTCCTCTTACAGATAGAGTACATCAAACAGCAGCAGGAGGAATTTTGTGTATATTAAAGAACATCATCCTTTTAGGTCATCAGACCTCTTTAATTAAAGAAAAGTTACCCCTAAGTTTGGTGAAAATCCTATTGCAGTTATCGATCAATTTAAAGCCAAATTCTGCAGCAATAACTTCACCTGGGGAGATATGACTGACATTATGGAGACTCTGTTATTTCCAGATGAAACAGGTGTTAATGAGACTACAAATAAACAGACTATATGTCCAGGAGGTCAGGGAACTTGACCAGTACAAGATGCTCACTGGCATCCTTGTTTGAGCAATAGTTTGCTCAGTTGCAAAAGGGTAGGGATATCTTACTTAGAGGCATAGGACTTCTTGAAGAGTGATAAGATAATTTTAATAAATTTCAAGAGACCATTCAGGAAAATGGTGAGAACTCCATGTGGTTTTATGATAGATTATGTAATAGTAGAAAGTACTTTGCTGGATTAGATGCCATAAACCAATGATATGCCAGATTATTAATGTAACTTTTGTTAATCAATCATTGCCTAAGATCAAGGATGATTTTCTTAAGCATTGTCCAAGCTGGCATGAAAAATCCAAAGGGGAACTAAATGTGATTATACAACATGTTTATTAGGGAAAGAGCCAGTGAAAGACAGAGCAGATAAAGGAGAGATCAAACAAAAGGCGCAGCCTAAATCTTTCCTTGTATCTGTCCAGCCATTTGGTCATTCAAAAGCCCCTTTCTAACCTTCATTAACCTAACATCCTAATAAAAACTGTTTTTGTGGTGGAAAGAAAGGACATTTTGAACAAAAATGCAGGATAAGAAGGAAAGATCAGGTGGACCCCGGGCCTTCTAGACCCTGGGAGCAAAATGCGAATTGTTGGCAGAGGCAGAATTATGACCCACAAAGAGAGAATAGATTCAGAGATCCATTAAATCAAATGGAAGGGTGTAATGGGTCTAGAAGGATCCAGGAACAGAAAGAGAGAGAGAGTTTGAAAAGGGAAACTCCCATGTATGAAGGTACAGGTGAGAGGCAGGGAATGGTATTTTTACTTCTAATGTCCTTGCCCCTGTTATCCCCAACTCTGCCTCTCTCCTAACTAGAGAACCAAGCATTGCTCTTAAAGTTCTAAATGTCCCATATGTTTGTTTTACTGACACTGGAGCTACTCATTCTATCTTAATTAAAAACAACAACAACAACAACAAAAAGTCGAGTTCTGAATGCACCATTATTCAATCCATAAAAATAGTGAGGGACCATGACAGGCTCCCCTTTTATCTCAAGAGGTGACAGTGGGCTCCCCACCTGTTTTATATTCCTTCTTACAGATGTCTAATGCATTGGCTAATCTGTTGGGAAGAGATTTCTTGTGTAAATTCAGCTCCACGATTTTGTGCCTTCCAAATCATACCTTAACCTTACAGGGGCCAGATAACCCAAATTCCTTATTTCCATTATTGATTGACTTTCTTAATGATTTCCTTGATGATGAACTTCTCTCACCATTTTCTATGTTGTCTGCTCACAACAATTATGACAATGGTCCTCCTGTTCCCCATGATATCCCTAGTTCCTTGTGGGCTACTTCTTCTACAGATGTGGGCCTTTAGAAGTCAGCAGTCCAGGCACCATTGCCACAAGAAGGGAGCTGTCACCATCAGTACCTCAATACTCCCTATCTAGAGAAGCCATTGATGGCATCGTACCCATCATTAACTCTTTGATAGAATAAGGGATTTTCTTCCTATGCAGGTCTCTCTGCAATATTCCCATACATCCTGTTAAGAAACCCAACCATTAAGGGGGAAATATGGTCATTCAATGAAACAGAGGACCTTCAAGCACTCTTGATGGAAAAAAAAACAGAGCTGAACAGAAAATTTAACTTTCAAATACAAGAAGCAAGAGAAAGATGAGAAGGTAAACAAAAAAAGAAATCATAAGGAACTTATTAAAGTTGAACTATTTACATTCCTACATGGAAAAACAATAATTGTAGCTCATGAGACTTTTCTCAGTATGAAGATATTGAAGGGAAAATATATGTATATATGTATACATTCATATATATGTTTATATAGGAGAGTGTATGTGTGTATAAATACATATGTGAGTGTGTGTATACATGTGTACATGTGTACATGTATATATAGACAGAGGGCACAGGATCAGTTGAATAGGAAGGGATGATATATGAAAAATAAAATTAAGAGGTGAGAGAGGAATATAATGAGAGAAGGAGATAGGGAGAGATAGAATAGGATAAATTATTTCATATAAAAGAGGCAAGAGAAAACTGTTACAATGGAGGGGAAGAACAGGAAGGCAAGAGGGAATGGGTCAACCTTACTTTCATTGAATTTGGCTTAAGGAGGAAATAACATACACACTTAATTGGGTGTCTTACCCTACAGGAAGGTAGGGGAGAAGGGGATAACAGGGGGGATAATAGAAGGGAAGGCAAATTTGGGAAGAGGGTAGTTAGAAGCACACATTTTTGAAAAGGGATAGGGTCAAAGTAGAAAATAGAATAAGTAGGGGTGTGATAGGATGGAGGGAAATATAGTTAGTCTTTCACAATATATCTACTATGGAAATGTTTTGTGTACATGTACACATGTACAACCTATATTGAATTGCTTATTTTCCCAGTGGGGGTGGGTAAGGAGGGAAGAAGGGAAAGAGTATGGAAATCAAAGTTTTTAAAAACAAATGTTAAAAAAAATTGTTTTTTACATGCAACTGGGAAATAAGATATATAGGCACTGGGGTACAGAAATCCATCTTGCCCTACTAGAAAGTCAGAGGGGGGATGGGGGAGGATATAAGAGAGAGTAGACTGGGGGAAGGAGTATTCAGTAGGCTTGCTATTTTGGGGTTGGGGCAGGGGAAAGATGGAGAGAAAATTTGAAACTCAAAATCTTGTGGAAATGAATGTTGAAAACTAAAATAAACAAATAAAAAGGAAAAAAAAAAAGAAACCCAAGCCAGACATTGATGATAATCCATTTATTGTTTTGTGCAAGACCTGAATGCTATTAATGCATATGTTATACCAAGCCATCCCTAACTTTGCTACAACTATTTCTTCTATTCCTATGATGCTACCTGTTTTATAGTTACAGACCCATGTGCTGTATTTTTTAATATTCTTATAAGCCCCAAATCCAGACACCTGTTTGCATTTACCTGGAATAATGAGCAGAGGATATGGATTCACTTGCCTCAAGGCTTTGTTGTTTCTCCTACTTTATTCTCTTAAATTTTAGAGCAAGGCTGATGTGGCTGCTTCTTAACTCAGTAGCCTAAGGGCCAGCCTTAGGCTGTATTCTCAGGAGGGACTGAAGAAATCAGAGACAAGAGAGAAGTGTACAGCAACTGTCCTTTATTGTATTGTAGCATCCTCCTTATACACCCTAGAGGTAACATGATTAAAGCATGATCTCCACGTGCACTGGAGGGATGGACCAATGGGAAGACAGGCCAAGTTAGCCATCTCAGCTGCAGCTCATCACAAGAGTGGTCTTGCACAACTTTTCTGTGATCTTAGCAACTGGCCTGTGACCCTCAGCACCACAGGTGCTTTTAGACTCACACTGATCCCTACAATTCCTCCTTTTTGTTTTAGAAAAGTGCCAAGTGAGTGAGCTTGAATCGAGGCTAAGCTATTATAAAAACATTAAACTAAACAAAGCAATAATATGCCTCAACTATGAGGTTTTAGCCATTAACACAAAATGTTCTATACTTATAACCACAGTCCAATGCTGGTTGAATTAGCTGCTGATATTAAATCAATTCTGGCTTGTTCTTCAAAGCCTTTTGACACATTGAGCTTGCACCATTTGGTTTTACACAGTAGATATAGACATAGCAAGAAACTAACTGTACAATTCATACATGTCATATTAAACACCCCTTGAGCTCCTGTTACATTATGTCCCCTCATTTTCACTATGCAACAAAACACCAAACACAAAGTTGAATTATTTTAAAAGGATATAAAGGACTTAACTAAATGTAGTATTAACCATTTGCAAAAGAGGGTTATTAGCAGATATACAAATTACCAGTCTATGGCAAATCTTACATTTGTATAAACACTGATGAAACAATTTAATGAAGAAATTCTTCTTGGCATTTCACATTACAACTGAGATACAAAGAACATTACAACTGAGATACAAAGAATGCTTCACTGGAAATTTTCCTGAGATACCCTTGTCAACAGAATTAGCTTGTATTATGCACAACTGTTTAAAGATAGGACTCTTTGAAGAGGAATGGTAACTGTCCTGAGCTTTTTCCCCAAAACATGCTCAAGTGTAAAACTACATCAACATTTGCTTGTGCTTTCCAGTCCCCAGGCTTGAGTACATGCTGCCATGTTCCCCAATGCTGTCCCAAGCTGTTATCACAATTGGTCCTATGGAAACCACGGCTTTCCGTAGACCTTTCCAAGTTATTTCTTTTGATGGACTCCACATTTGCATGGGAACAGAACATATTGTGTATAGTTTATGATGTGCCATCAATGATCATCCACTGTAGCTTGACTGATGGAGCCAGTGGTGTGGTGGGTTGGCTGTGTTGTTCCGCATGAGCAGGTGATGAGATGGCAAGCATGGTGAAGGCAGCAGCCAGAAGCCACATCCCTTGCTGATTCATCTGGTGAATGATGGGCGTCGTCGGGATGGGCGCCTCTTCTTTTTCCTTTTCCGCTGCTGGTTTAGAGATAATGCAGACGCTCTTTGCAGGAACCCACTGTTGACCTTCATCTGTGGAGATACAAGCATATCCTGGCCCCCATGTTATGAGGGAATAGGGCCTTCCCAAGTACCCGTGGGTTTCTTACACATTACTTTTTCACCACTGCCACCTCTTTGCCAGCACCCTAGCTTCATGCTCTACAGAGCTGGTGCATAGCAGGTGTGAGATCCTTAGCAGTGTATAAACTATCTTGTTGATGTGGTCCTGTCTCACAGAGCCTGGGCCATCTCCCCCTTTTTGTTTAAGATATAGCTCCATAAGGTTGGGGGGCTAAGGTTGCTTGGGTGATAGGGTCAGCCACAACCATGTTTGTCAATAAGCAATCAGCCCTATTGTTGTCATCAAAAATAGGACCAAGGCCATTAATGTGAGAATACACATGAAGAATGTAAATTGGGTGTGCACGAGTTCGAATAGTTTGTTGGGCTTGGAGGAAAAGCTCTGATATCAGTTGGAGCCTTCTTTAGGATTGCTGTTAACTGTCCTTTCCATGTTGTAATAAACAATAAAGATTTACTAGGTTTTTCTTACATAACATTTTTCTTTTTCAAAGTCAAACATAAAAATCTCAGAAATCTTTTCAAATATTTTGTGAATTTCCTAGCAATTTCCAAAATAAACAAGTTTCCCTCTCATACTGAATGACCTTGCCTCTAGAGATAGTTTTCATGGGCTTTTGGTAGTTTTACAACATAGGAATAACTGAGAAGGACTTTAAGGAGGGGCTGGTGGTGATGCCCCTGCTTTGTCAAAATCCCATACATGCAAGAGGAATGGTCTGAATGGACAGAATTAATCCAAATAAAGTTTTCACTTAATCTCCTCCTTTCTACCTACAGCAATCAACTAACAACTTTAGGTTTTATAGTCAAAACAATAAAGTAACTTTGACAATAATTTCCATAAATTATAGCCAAATGGTTTTAAATAATAACTTCCTTTTAAACTATAGGTAAAGGTGGAAATACCTGGTTTTCTATGGGGCACATACAAAACGCAAGTGACCTGTTTCTAAACGATTTCTGCATCTTTTGATTCTGACAAAATTCAACCCAAAATTTTTCTGATAAAACACTACTTCTGGCTTCCAATGATTCCCCAATCTTCACTACACTTGAATTTTACTATAGTTAAGAAAAACTATAAGGACACCAATTTCATTTCCAAATCATCACTTGCAAAAGCTACTAACAAAAAATTAGGCTTTTCTCCTCTCCTCACAGATGCAGTCTTATTGTGGATTTAGAGGTTTCACTGGAGAGGTTCATTTGTTTATCTAAACAAGGTGTGGGCTTCAAGGTGCCTCAGTGCTTTTGCTAGTGGGATCCTTGTTAGATTTATTATAAACTTAAATTCCCTATTATTTTTGCAGCACTCTGTCTCTTAATCTGCTAATTTTACCTTGTACTTCAGTACTATGTTTATTCCTAAAAATTTCTTAGAGAGTGAAACCTCCACTCAACCCTCCACTCAAACGGAGTGGAACTTCTGAAAAAATTCTCAGAAGTGCGCTTTATTCCACTTCCCCAAAACTGAGGAACTTGAAGCTCTCACCTTTCAAATGTTTCTTTACCAGATCTTAGTAAAATTCCAATTTGCCTAAATGCCAATTAGTATAATAAATTCTGACTTATCTTAGCACAAGGTTATGAATGGTATTAATTCACTTTTCCACATTTCCCTTAAAATGACCAGAATAAGTTCAAATTGATACACAAGATTTTTTTCTCTAATGGGTGAGGCAGAAAATGGTTAATTGCTTATCTGTTTACCTTTTCAATCTAAGGGAAAAATTCCCATATTATTTCTTATCACCTTTTCCTTACTCCACTTGGCCAGAGTGGAATGAAGGGAAGGAGATTTTTAAACCTTTGAAAATCTCAGAACTTCTGTTCACACTTTTCTTACAGAATGACAAATGACTCTCACACATTTACTCACATAAAGACATAAAGACAAAACAGAGAGACACAAACAAACAGAATGGATCCAAA
>CM053581.1:101361867-101415293 GCA_028627135.1 Pseudochirops cupreus | reverse complement strand
ACTTGATAATATTAGAAACAGCTGTATCACACCAAAGTGTTCGAGCCACCTCTGGCACTTTCAGTTCTGATGCTAAACATATCATTAATGTACTCCACAGAAAAACAGCAGAAATTGGGAAATGCTGGAATCCCTTCTCCCAATTCAACTGAAACTTTGAAATATATGCAGTGGTGACTCCCCCCACTCCGGCCACCTGGGTCTCATTTGGCAGAGATTCCCATTCAGGAGGCTGTATCTGTGTGGGGAACACTGTCCTGTCAGCCCCTGTGTTGACCAGGCCAAAAAATACTCTCCCTCCTAATCTAAAGGTCATGATAGGCCTTGTTTGTTCAATTTGTTTTGTGAAGAGAGTTTCCTCCACGGATTTTACAGGGCAATTGAGGAGCATGCCTTGAGCTATGAGAGGTCCTTTGTTGATGTAAGTGTAATTAGCATCTGTATTTAAAAGAAGGACAGTGATGGGGATCTCATGATATATTCTAACAACCAGAGTGGCCATAGAATACGTGTCAGGGGGAACAATAATGAGGAAAGAGGGAAAAACCTGTGAGACAGGTTGAATTGGGACTTCACAGGCCCTATGTGGGAGAAAACTAAAGTAACCTAAACTCTGAAGTTGGAAGGTTTGGATGGTTGCTGTGCTGCCAAGGCTGCATTTTGACCCCTCCCCTCGGGTATCTGTGGTGCCTTTTCTCTTGAGCAACAAGTACCTGAGGTTGCAGGCCCTCCTTTAATCTGTCCTCTTTGGCCACAGGGATCTTGCTCCAGGCAAGGTGAGCACAATTAAAGATATTTAGATAGGCCTTCTCTGTATAGCCCAATTGTTGGGCTGTATCTACAGAAGGACCAGTGCCTGAAAACTGCTGAAACACCAGTTGCATATGCACACCAGGTGCCAATTCAGCAGGTGTGGAGGCAGCATTGCTCAGTGTATTGAACCATCAAAAAAACAGCCTGCCCTGGGGTCAATGTTGCTCTGGCTAATGCCTTAAATACCTTAAAAGAAAGAGGTTTATGTGGCCTTCTCACCTGTTCTTCAATGACTGGGAAGAATTCCCAACTGCCTATCATATCCCCTTTTTCTCATGCTTTCTCTAGTGTTTTTTTCTAATGCAGAGCATGTGTGCGGGACACCTGAGGGAACTCTAGTGCTGATTTTTAAATTCTGAGCCATAATCCCCTTTTCTACAACCCTCGGCTGACTGCCTGCCTCTATTTTACATGGGCTCTCCTCAAGTGACCTGCTTGGTACTTTCTCTTCTACCCTGAGGGAGCTTTCACCACCGTAATCCCTTCCTCCTTTTTCACCTGACTTTTGCCCAACTCTATCTTATCAAGCTGCTTCAGCCCTTCCCTTTTGCCTAACTCTGTAATCCCAGAGTCTCTGCAAGTGGCTGTGGGCAGCCGGAACCACTCCCTCTCTGTCTCTGGGCAGGAATCCCTGCTTGGGCCATTTTCACTAGGAAAGGCTGGGCCCTTTTGAATACAGGCAGGGATTGTAGGAACCTCCATTCTCTCCCCTTCAAAGGCATCTTTTACTGGGTGGTAAGTTGTGAAATTGATGCCCTGGACTTCCTTGGCCTCAGGACAGGTCCTGTAAACCTCTCTCTCCCCTGGTATTATGTTGCCTATATGTTGTCCCATTTTTACTCACCACTCTCCAAGCCTCTATTGATTCTGGAATATCGCACAGTTACTCAGGTATCCTCTCCTGGAGCCTCTCTGCAAATAGAGGTGTTCGTACCCCTTCTCTTTCAAGGCACACCCTGGTGTGATTCTGGGGTCCTTCTTTCAGGCCCGAGGCGTTCTTTTATCTGCCCTGCCCAACGTTGTGGAGCTGGCCGCTTCTTAACTCTGTAGCCTAAGGGCCAGCCTTAGGCTGTATTCTCAGGAGGGACTGAAGAAACCAGAGACAAGAGAGAAGTGTACAACAGCTGTCCTTTATTGTATTGTAGCATCCTCCTTATATACCCTAGAGATAACATAATTAAAGCATGATCTCCACGTGCACTGGAGGGATGGACCAATGGAAGGACAGGCCGAGCCAGCCATCTCAGCTGCAGCTTATCAGGAGAGTGGTCTTGCATGACTTTCCCGTGAGCTTGGCAACTGGGCTGTGACCCTCAGCACCACAGGTGCTTTTAGACTCACACTGATCCCTACACAAGACTTAGCCTCTATTGTCTTCACCGACTCAGTTTTTTGCTAATATATTGATAACATCCTACAAGTCTCACCTACTGCCAACATTTACCAGAAGGACAGTCATCATCTCCTCCTCTGGCTCTACCATTGTGGACACAAAGTCTCTAGATCAAAATTACAGTGGTGGCAGCCTAAGGTAGAGTATCCTGGTTTTGTATCTTGCTAGAAAGTGTTCTATTTCTCAGAAATGCACATGTACAATTCAACAGCAGTCACTTCCCAAGAGAAAAAAGCAGATATCTGCCATTTTTGGAGCTGTAGTATATTACCATCAGTGTATTCCATCACTTCATGAAATTACACTAAGTGTCTTGTTGCCCTAACTAAAGAACAAATTCCCGAACCTCTACATCTTGAACCTGAGCATCTCACTGCTATCATGGAGCTGAAGAAAGTACGAACATCTGCTCCTGCTCTAGGGCTCTGAGACTATAGTGAACCCTTTACTTTTTTCGTGCATGAATGAAGTGGGTGACTTCTGATGTTCTTATACAATCATTGGGACCCACAATGTACCCTATGGCTTTTTATTCAGTTAAATTGGACAGTGCAGCTGTGGGTGTTCCATCCTTGCCTGCTGGCTGTTGCAGCCACTGTCCTCCTAGTGGAGAAGGACCTTGCATTAGGAAATTCTTTAACCATTCAGAGTTCTCATGATGTTGAGGCTTTGTTGTTGTGTCACTGTACTCAGGCCTTTTCTGATCAAAGACTTGCTAAATATAAAATGACTTTACATGGCACAGGGGTTTCTTAATAAGACTCTTTTAGACATAAAGGAATCACCTCTGCCTTTGTGGGTGTGGCTACTTTCATTCTAATAGTACCATTAACCTATGGCTTCTTTGGATCACAACGATGATAGACGAACAAAGGTTCTATTATACTTTGCCTATGCTTTTAATGTTGCTCCCTGGTGCCTGCCTCCAAATGTTGTCAGTGTTGTTTGCTCTTAGAGCATAGAGACTGAAGATTTCTTTGGTGTCCCATAGCTAACAGCACCTATTTCCCCATCTTGCCCAAATTGGTTAAGGAAATGACTTGGAAATTGTTTGCTATCTAGTAATCCCAACATTTCTATTAATTGCTATTATGATGTGGGTGAGATATGGGCCTCCCTTATTATATAATTTGATGCTAATTGTGACTACAATGCCCCTGCTCTGTTCAGGTGTCTATCCTACTAACTGCAAGGTTAGGCAAAATGAAACCTTATCTGTAAACCTAATATGATATGCTGGAAGAAGAGGGATAGATCTCTTTTTTGTTACCCTGGAAAGTATTCTTCCCTGTTATGGGAATCTGAAGATCTTCCCTGCCCCTAGGCCCTTTGCTAAAGTGGCTACATGACTCTGAGAACCTTCCCAGATTTGAAAGTATACTCTGTTCCCTAATAGGCTGAATGTGGTCATGTGGAGCCTGTGGCACCAGGCTTGTTTTTCAGGAATGCCCATGCCTTGTAGCTTTGTGATTGGGCAGTGGGTCAAGAGGACTGTGACATTCTCCGAGCCAGGAGAAGGCTATATATATATATATGCCCTGATGTGAGGTTTTGGTTTGGGGCTCACTTTAAGAAGAGTTGTGTGATTTGGCCAGACAAGACTCTGGGAAGCCGTTGACCCTCCCCACCCTTTGAAAAACCCAGATGTTGGTGCTTCTCTCTCTGGTAGCTGAATAGGTAACTGACCATTAGGTCAGACACTGGAAGCCGTCTGCTGATCTGTTTTTCTGTTTGTTTGTAACTTGTGTTTGCATTCTCTGATGTTCAGGGTGCTGACTTTTCCCCCTGAACTAGGTAAATGATATATGTTTGATTAAAATGAGATTGTTAACCCATTTTGAGTTGCTTTCCTTTAGAAAAGCAGATCTAAGAACCTGTGCTAGCAGCCACCCTAGGTATGCTAGGGTGCTTGCTGATACATTCCCTTATCAAGGGAAGTGCAATCACTAGTGCTACTAAAACCTACATGTAGAAGTGTGAGGTAGGGAATGCATAACAGTCACCAAATTTCTTCCTTTTGGCAAATTGCCTTCTACAAGTAAGCCCATTAAATCCTTGCCTAAACCTACACAGAATCCTAGTAGCAATACTCCCTTGTTAAAGGGAGCATTTATGCACCTACTTGGTCTTAATATAACCTCCAGCAATGAAACCAGCAGTGGCCTTCCTACAATGATTCTTAGACCTACTACAACTTGGAACTTTTATGACCTTCTACAATCTGACCCTAATGAGCTTATCTATAATAAATCTGCTAGCGAATCCCCTTATGAATATTTTACTAGTGATTCTACCAATTTAGCAATCGATTTTTCTATAACTGTCAGGGAAAACAAAAATTCCCACTCTTTAAATTGTTCTTTTGGAGGATGGGAAAGCTGTCTCTCTTCCAATAGGATTTTTGTGCTATTAGCATTAGTGGTAGATGTTGGTTTAAGTGGTTTGGGAATTGACCATTGCTGTAAATGTTTTGTTGCTTAGGACAGCAATATTCCCGATTCAACTAAGAGTGATGTATTTCAAGACTTGACACAACCCCATATGGTTCTTAGCAAATATAACTGAACTAGAGAAAGTTCCTCTATAATAAATGAAATAGATTTTGAGACTAAAAATTCAGAGGATGTAGAGGCAGGTGACATCTGATATCCTCTAAGCCCTGAAATTCAAAAGGGAATTGATGATGTAGACTATGTTGAAGGAACTAACGAGGTGAAAACTGTAGAAAAACAAGAGCCCTGTAGAATGGAGGAACCTCCTCCAGGAGGAGTGATTGAAGTTGTTTAGTATTTTAATTCTCTATTATATTGAACTGTTTTTCTTCTTATTTTTACCCCTTGCTCTGGAAGGTAGCGAGATCCTGGCCTCCTCAAAATATAACATAAGTTATTTTTCCTTAGGGCATAAAGAGGCTACCTCCTTATTTAGGGAAAATAGAAATTAACAATCAATAAGGAGTCCATTGCTGAACAAAATCTTTTAATGTTATCACACAATTTGTACCCCTAAAAATTCAGGGGGCTTTATTTATGCTCATGTCAGACAAAGACTTCAAGAGTTCAATCCTAACCAAAGCCCAAATAAAAAAGAAATTGTTTGGTGGCTAAATTTCACCTCTGAGAAGGGAATATTTCCCTAGGCCAATTATAGCCATAGTTCCAAAGCTTCACATTTGATTGAGGATGTTTCCATATCCAAAAATGAATGGATTCTAACTAATCATATTATTGGAATGCATAGCCAAATAGGCCATAAATTGCATCATGCCAAGGTGATTGGAATGCATGGGTGCTAGATCTGTGTATCTATAGAAACTCACCTGAGCCTTGGATGGTTGTTCCTCTTGAAGCAGGAGAAACTATACCACAAGTACAATGCAACAACATTTCATTCACTGGGCTTTTGTTCCTTCTGCCTTGGTCAAATGTGTCATTAATGACTCCTCCTAGAACACGATCCAATGAAATGTTCCTCTTTCTATGAGAATTAGGCCTCTCAAATTTTTTTTAAGGTGAAGTTTCATATATTGATCCATAACAATGGGATCTGAGCTAGTTTTAAAGTTGTTTCCCCCAGTGATCGTAGCTCGACCCATGCCAAATTTTAGTCTTTGTGTAAACAAAAGACTGAAAATTCTGCAATAAATGTGAGCAATTCAGTGAGTTATAATTTTACTTGTTCTATTCCTAAACCTAATAATGTTTCCTCTTTTGTATGTGCCCTGAGAAAGAATTTACAGGGCAACCACAATTTTTCTTTTGCAACAGTCACTTGTAGTGGACACAACTTTACTAATGGAACTTAGAAAAAGTCCTGAGTTACCCTGGGATTTAGTAAACCAGGTCAGTTTTTTGTCTATGTTGGTATGGCTTTTTCTGTCCTCTTGCTCCCCATTTCCCCACCTTCCCCCATAGTATGAGACTTGTAGGATAGCCTATTTAGTCCCACTAGTGATTGTGACAAATCATTTCATGGGAATAAAAACAAACAGAAACAAGGGAGAATGGTGGTATCGTCAAAAATGGAGCAGTTGTGGGGTAGATCACAACCCTGTGGCAAAGAATGGTGTAGGGTACTGCTTCTTGTGGGGTCTCACTCCTGGTTTAGGTATGACTGCAGTAAAAGACAGTCAGAAACCTATCTGCTGAACTGGAAAATCTTGCTCAGGACTCCTCTGCTGTTATTCAACAAACTACTGCAGCTATTTTGGGGTTGCAAACAAAAATTTATTCTATAGCTCACATAGCAATGGAAAATTGAATGGCTTTGAATATGCTAACTGCTTTGAAAGGAGACAGGTGCCTATGCTATCATCAATCAATCTTGCTATTCTTATGTTAATCACTCAGGTGATATTACTGCCAACATTGATGAACTTCAGAAGATCTTAAATTACATTCAACAGATAGCACAATAGACTCATGTGCCTGCAAGTAGGGCAGGATGGTGGGATGTTTCATTATGGGGCTGCTGGATTGCCATTTTTTTTTCTTTTTGGAGGGGGGAGGGCAGGGCAATTGGGGTTAAATAACTTGCCCAAGGTCACATGGCTAGTAAGTGTTAAGTATCTGAGGCTGGATTTGAACTCAGGACCTGGGCTGGTACTGTATTCACTGCACCCACTAGCTGCCCCAATTGCCTCTTTCTTTAAGGGAGAAGGAATCTTCTCTGCCCTAAAGACAGTTTTGTCTATATCCCACAATATTGGGCATGTTATCTGAATGTTGTAATTTTATTCGATGAAATTAACCATTGTTTGTGTGATTAATTTTTTTAAACCATTCATTTCTTTAGGATTGTTACTTAGTCTAAAATTAATTTTAATCTTTTATTCAATGACTTCACTAAATATAACTGTAGTGAGTAAAGGGTGTGTATGATATTTCTGCTTTTCTGCATTTGATTGTGAAGTTTTATGCCAAAAAACATGACCAATTTTTGTAAACATATCATTCAGGATTGAAAAATATGTCTTTTTTTTTTCCTGTTTCTATTCAGTAATCACTAGAGGTCTATTATTTCTAACTTTCTTCAAATTTTATCCTAGTCCTTAATTTCTTTTTTGTGAATTTTTTTGGTTAGATTTGTCTACATCTGAAAGGGGTACATTGAGGTCTGCAATTATTATAGTTTTACTCTATTTCTCACTGTATCTCATTTAATTTTTCCTTTAAATATTTAGATGTTATACCTTTTCATGCATATATGTTAAGAATTCATATTAGTCCAATGTACATGGTACTTTAAGCATAATGTAGTTTCTTCATTTATCTTTATTCATCAAGTCTATTTTTTGTTTTTGCTAATTGGTACCATTTCTCACATCTGAGTTCTGCTGAAGTAAGTATAATAGATTTTGTTCTAGACTTTTATTTCAATGGTGTGACTCTTTATACATCCAGGTTCTGACCTGTATATTTCCCTGAAGTAGTTGAATTCATACTACATATTTCTATTGGGCTGGAACTACTTACCACATTTTACATAATTATAACTTTGAATTCATATACATGTGACTACTTAAGGGGTTGCATTATTTGCACTTCTAAGGACCTAGTTATATTTTATATTTCAAACATATCCACCCCACCTTTTTTTTGGAGGGGCAAAGGCGAGGTAGTTGGGGTTAAGTGATTTGCCCAAGGTCACACAGCTAGTTAAGTGTCAAGTGTCTGAGGCAGGATTTGAACTCAGGTCCTCTTGCTCTATTCATTGCACCACCTAGCTGCCCCCAAACATATTTCTTGTAAATGTTATATTGAGTCTACTTTCTAATGGATTCTGCTAACCCATTCATGTTCAGAGTTATGGTTATTTGTTTTTTTTTCCCTTTATGCTATTTTCTAATACTTTTTCCTCTTTTTGCTTCTTAGCTTCCCTTCACTAAGAAAAAGATGCTGACAAAGAAGTGTGCTTAGCACTAGTGATCTATACTTGATGCAATCAGCTTCTTTTCTTATGTTTTGCTCTTACTAATTTCCTCCGTGAGTCTACTCTCCTTTTCCTTTCCCAGTTATTGCCTCTTTTTCTATATTGGATGTATTTCTATACCAAACTCTTTGTGTGTATGCATGTTCTACCCTCCTTAGACCTGTTTAGGTGAACATTAGGTTCAGGTGACACCCCAGCTCTCCTAGTCCCCTCTTTTTTGTTTGTACAGTCATCCAGACATGGCATCCAGATGTGAGATATTAAATTCCCCCTTTATCTTCTAGGGCATTCTTCTCTTCTCCTTCTATCTTCTTTTAAGATAATCAAAACATTACATAACTGCTCCCAAGACCTTTGGATTATTTAAATTTCTGACTTTTTTATTATTAAATTATTAAATTATTTAAATCTCTGACCTTTTATGACATTATGGATCTGAGGGGACACTTGTTTCTTGTTCCCCTATTCTAATGTAAACATTTCATCCTTGTATAGTCCCTTCCAGTTACTCAAACATATTTAACTTATAAGTTTCTCTTGAAATGTTTTTATTACAAAGTTTCTACTAAGCTCTAGGTTTCATTTTTGGGTTTTTTTTTTTCATCATGAATGCTTGAAATTTCTTTTTCATAAAAGGTCAATTTTCATGTGTTTTAATTTGCATTTCTCTAATTATTAAAGATTTAGAGTATTTTTTCATGTGACTATTGATCACTTGGATTTTTTCCTCTGAAAACTGCTTATTCATATTTTTTGGGCATTTATCATATTGGGGAAAGGCTTTTATTCGCAGAGACCTGACCATTCTCTATAATTCTATATATCTTATATTCTTTATCTACATATTACATCTAATAGATCTCGTTACATCTAATAGATACATGTAGCTATATAACAGATTTCCCCCTCTCTCTATATATACATATATATCACATATATCTTTAAAGTCTATATATCTTAAAAATGAGACCTTTATCAGAGAAACTTCCTACCAAGATGTTTTTCCTCAGTTTCTTGCATCTTTTCTAATTTTAGCAGCACTGGTGTCTGTGCGAAATTTTTTTTGGTTTTATGCAGTTAAAATTGTCCATTCTACCACCTGTGAACCTATCCTGTATCTTGTTTGGTCATAACTTCTTACTTTTCTGTATATCTGACAGATAATTTTCTCCCTACTCTGCTAATTTGTTTATGATATAATTCTAAATAATGTAACCATTTGGAGGGTGTTTTGGTAATACAGTGTGAGATTTCAGTCTATACCTAGTTTCTGTCTGACTGCTTTTCAGTTTTTTTAACGGTGTTCATTGAATAATGAGTTTTTGTTCTAGTAGTTGGGATTTTTGGGTTTATCGAAGACTAGGCTACTGTATTAATTTTTTTCTATATATTGAATACTTAATCTATTCCATTAATCAACCTCTCTGTTTCCTATCTAGTACCAAATTGTTTTGATTATTATAGCTTTGTAGTATAGTTTGGGATCTGGCACTGAGAGGCCCTTTCTCTTACCATTTTTTTTTCACTGATTCCTTTGATGTTCTTGATATTTTGTTTCTCCAGATGAATTTTGATGGATTTTTTTCTTTCTAGCTGCACAAAATAAATTTTTGGTAGTTCGGCATGGCACTGAATTAAGTAAATTAATTTAGGTAGTACTGCTATTTCTCTTGTATTGGTTTGTCCTACTCATGGAGCAATTAATATTTCTCCAATTATTTAGATCTGTCTTTGTGAAGAATGTTTTATAATTGTGTTCATATGGTTCGTGCGTTTGTGTGTGTGTGTGTGTGTGTGTGTGTGTGTGTGTGTCTGTCTGTCTGTCTCGGGAAACAGACTCCTAAGTACCCAAGTTCTTCATATTGTTTGTAGTTATTTTAAATGCTGATGATTTGTGTGGTTTTATTTCAAATCCTACAACTTTGCTGACGTTGTTAATTGTTTCAACTAATTTTTAAAATTGATTGTTTAGAGTTCTCTAAGTAAACCCTCATATTATCTGCAAAAAGTGATAATTGTTTCCTCTTTGCCTATTTATTTCCTCAATTTCTTTTTCTTGTCTTAATGTTACTCCCCTAGCATCGTAGCATTATATTAAATTGTAATGGTGATAATGGACAATCTTACTTTATCCCTGATTTTATTGGAAAGGCTTCTAGTTTATACTCATTACAGATAATTCTGGCTCTTGGTTTTAGATAGATATTATTTATTATTATAAGGAAAACTTTATTCCTATGCTTTCTAGCATTTTTAACAGGAGTGAATGCTGTATCTTGTCAAATGTTTTTTCCTGCATCTATTGATATGAGTTTTGTTGGTTTTGTTATCCATATGATTATGTTGACCATTTTCCTAATATTGAACCAGTCCTGTATTCCTGATATAAATCTAGCCTGGTCATAGTATATAATCTTTGTGATATGTTGCAATAGTTTCCTTGATAATATTTTATTTAAATTTTTTGCATCAATATTTATTAGACATATTGGTCTAAAGCTTTTCCCCCTTTGTTTTAACTCTCCTTTATTTAGGTATGATGACCAAATTTGTGTCATAGAAGGAATTTGGTAGGACCCCTTCTTTTTCTATTCCTTCAAACAGTTTATGTAGCATTGGACTCAAATATTCTTTAAATGTTGGTAGAATTTTCTTGTAAATCCATCTGGTCTTTCTCCACCCTCTTGCCCCTTTGAGAATTCACTTGTGGCTTAACTTGTTTTTCTAAATAGGGCTATCCAAGTACTCTATTTCCTGTTCTGTTAATCTGGGCATTTAAAAATTTTTTTATAAATATCAATCCATTTAATTTAGATTGTAAATTTTATTGCTCTATAGCTGGGTGAGATGCTTCTCAAATTATTTCTTTTTCACTAATTGTCAATTCACCTTTTTAATTTCTGATACTGACTTTTTCTTTTCTTCCTGTTCTTAAAATCAAGTTAGGTAATGGCTTATCTATTTTATTTTTGTCCCCCACCCCCCCAAAAAAACAAATGAACTCAGTTCCTAGTTTTATTAATTCAATTTTTTTTTTGCTTTTAGTTTTGTTAATTTCTCCTTTGATTTTCAAGATTTCTATTTTGGTGCTAATTGAAGGTTTTTTAATATGTTGGTTTTTCAATTTTCTTTAGTTGTCTGACCAATTTGTTGATCTGCTTTCTCTTGTTTATTAATAAAAGTGTTTAGAGATATAAATTAAACCCTAAGTATTACTTTGGCTGATTCTCACAAATTTTGGCATGTTGTCTCACTGTTGTCATTATCTTTAATTAAATTAATTCTTTGATCCACACATTTTTTAGGATTAAATTATTTAGTTTCTAATTAATTTTTTATTTCTGCTTCAAAGACCATTTATCATATATAATTTTATTGTACTATGGTTGGCAATATGTACATTTAATACTTCTGGTTTTTTGTGTCTTACTTGAAAAAATTTTGCACCTGTTTTTTAAGCTGTTAATTCCCCTTCTAAGTCTTTCCTCAAGCATTCTAATTTATTTTACAATTTTTTCTTCTAGAGATCTTCTTTTATTTATATTATTTTAAAACTCCTGCTTCATTTTTCCCAATAAATTTTCATTGACTTTTAACCAAACTATGTTGTTCTTTGACATTTTACTTGTAGATGTTATTGTTTCTTCTGGTTTTATATCTTAGACATCTCCTGTTCTACAATAACGTTTCATCATAGATTCCTTTCCATTTTTATTCATTCTTGCAGTTGTATTAAAATGGGACTATGTGTTTGGCCCAGGATCCCACCTCTGGAGGAAATGTCAGGATGTTTTTTTTGGTCTTGATTTGTGTTCTCCAGGGTCCTGCTGCTGCTTTCTCCATGTAGTAAGAACTGTGTTCTTCAAGGAATTCTGAGGGGGTCAGCCCAGGGACTTGCAACATTTTTAGAATGCCTTATGTGGCATGATCTAGCATAAAGTTTAATTGTTTCCCTCTTGGTCTGAGTTTCTAACGTTGGTTTTGGCAACACAACTACAAATCTGACCCTAGTTGGAGCGCTAGTAGACTGCTACTGGCCCCAATTCCTGTCAACTAGCCAAAAAGGCTTCATAATTCAGGGTGACGGAGCTACAGGTTGTTCCTCTTTCTGCTCCTTGAAAGGTACATAGTCTCAGGTCTTACACCTTTCCTTACAATAATCTAAAGTCTAATTGTGGGGCTCCAACCCTTCTCTGGGGTCAGAGCAACCCATCTGCCATCTGGCTATTCTTCCTGCTCCCTACACAGCATACAGTGTCAGGCTCTATTCACACAGTGACCCTGCTTCTTGCTATGGGCCCCAATCTCCGTCCAAGATAGATCCTAGCCAAAGCAACAAGGCTGCTATCTAACTTCTGTTTCTGCGTTTTGTGCAAGACACAGCCTCCAGGTCTCATTCCTGCTGAATCCCAGACTGTTCTTTGCCCTCTTGCAGAAGAATTCAGGGAGTCTCCAATACTTCTAGCATGCCATAGACGGTATGATCTAGCATGAAGTCTAATGGTTTTCCTCTAATTGGTGCCTCTAGCCCATTCCCTTACTGGAGGGTCTTAACACCTGAGGATCTTCAAACAAAAGCCTATTACTCACATCTCAGGAGAACAGAATATATGTAGCTTCCTGTGCCCAAGTCAGCCCCATGGGACAAGTATGTGGGACAAGTGATGGCCGGGACATGAAATAAGAAGGGTGCCCTCTGTTCTTAGGTTCCCAGGCAGCCAGAGCTGGGCTTTCTGGGCTAGTGTAGGGGGAAGGATCACTCCATAGCAACCGACTAATCAGCAAGGGAAGAATGTTCTCAGACTATATACAAGGAATTTTAAATGCCCCACAAGACAGTCAAATGGACAATTGACAGTACACATTTCTCTCTTCTTTAGGTAAATATGGCTGGCTTTACAGGAGGGTGTCAAACTCAAGGGATTCCCGGCCACACATTGACTTAGAAAAACCACATATTAACATTGTCTATGCTCTTTGTTTGTTAAGTATTTCCCAATTACATTTTAATCCGGTTCAGGCTGTACTCAGTATTGCGGACAACATGGGAGAAGTGTCTGACACCTCTGCTTTCCAGATCAGGGTGGACAGTACCACTGTGAAATAAAAATATAAGAAAAATAAAAAATATAAATTCAAGGGGACAACCAAAAGGGATTTCATAAGACTGGACTATTTGTATCCTTATAGAGAGGATGATCAAAGAGTTCCTTTGGAATGTTAATGTCATAAAGAGTCATAGAAGTAGTCAAATGAGAAGACCTGTAAATTCTTTTTTTTTTTTTAACATTTTGATAATGCTAGAGATGAAAGAAGGAGAGAAAGATATATTAGAGTAAAATGCAAGAAAGGATGGAAGAGCTCACTGTCTCATATAATGTGGGTGTGCAAGTAGGTGTCAAATGTAGCAGACAAGGCCAAGAAGAATAAGCATTAAGAACAGACCATTAGAATGTCAATAAATCATGCTGACTGGGTCCCCTATAAATTTGTGTCATCTAATCTCAGCTAGGCCCTCACTGTAGCAAAGCAATCTTTCTATTCCTCCCTAATTACTGATCTCTTCCACTTAGCACAGTAACTATTCCAATGCTTCTCTCCTTTCTCCAAGTAACTCAAAGAATGTCTATGTCCACCACTATCTCATCTGAGGACATTATCTCATACTTGACCCTTAAAAGTGAAGTCCTTTACTGAGAGCTTCCTTTTCTTATCTCTCATACCCCTGACATTATCCCTCTACTATCTCCTCCTTCATCTCGGTCTCAGGAAAAGAATTGGTCCTTCTTCCCAAGGCCAGTTCCTATATGTACCTTTGATCTCATCGCCTCAAAGCTTATCTGCAGATTGCCTTCACTAAACATTTTTTCTCAAAGATTTCTTTCTAGTTTATTTAAAAACACTTAAAAAATTCTGCCTCAGGTGCCTCCTAAATGTGTGTCCCTGACCAACTCACTTAACCTCTGACTGATTCTATTTCCTCATCAGTAAAATGGGGATATTAATAGAATCTATGTCCCAGGGCTACTGTGAGGATAAAATGAGATAATATCTGTACAGTTCTTTGCAAACCTCAAAATGCTATATAAATGCTATTATTATATAGTAACACTTTTGTGAATGTGTATAGAGTCCGTATGACTCTTCCAAGGTTCCCTTCTCTCTGCAACGCTTCCTTCCTTGTTACTGTTACTCGTCCCCTACCCTTACCTCTAATGTGAGTTTTTTTCATGAGCATATTCTCAGCCTTTTTTGACTTGAATTCAGGGAGTTTCAAATTCTGTCTTGACTACTTGCTAGCTGTAAGATCCCGGGCAATTCACTCCACCATTTCCAGCCTCGGTTTCCTGCCTCCCCGCGCAGATGCGTGCCTCCAGTAAAATTTATAAAGCGCTTCGTAAAAGTGAACACACTATACACAGACGTTAGCTATTTACCTTGTTGATTATCCTCCGCTCCCCCTCCCCATTATTTCCAGCGCTTAGCACAATAGGAAGTGGGACTCAGGACGATCCTAATAGATGCTGCAGAATAAGAAATCTGGGCTAGATGCCCCTTCTGTTTTTCCTGAGCTCCGAACGATCCCCCTTACCTTCGCTCTTAGTTACATTTAGCGCTCTGCTATGCAAACCTCCACCCCCGCGTCTCCCGCTGCGCTCTCCCTGGAGGCGCCCCACACGCGGGTCCAGTTTCCAGCAGATGGGCGGGGCCAGGCGGCTCCAGGGCCGGATGAGGAGGGAAGAGAGAAAGGAGGAGGGGGGAGGAGAGAGGAGGAGAGAAGAGGCAGGAGGAGGAGGGAGGGGCGGGGCGTACAGGCTCTTCTTGCCTCCGGTCACCTGGCTGCACCCTGGCATTAGTGCGCGAGTTAGCTAGCGTGCGAGGCCATGGAAGACGACGGGGTTCCGCGCGCGCGCCCAGCCACCTCCCGGAGCCTTACGGGGCCTCCTGTGCTGGCGCTGCTGTTGCTGCTGCTCTGCGGCCCGGTCCTGGGAGAACTGCGCGCTCCGCCGGAAAAGATCGGTAGGAGAGCCGGGCATGCCCAGGGACGGAGGAACGGGGGAGTGCATGCCCATCCCCCCAGCCCCCACTCGCGTTCACTGCGCAGCTCCCTTTTGCACACCCTTTGTCCCGAGCTGGAAGTGGTAGGGCCCACCCCGGGACAGATTCATTGCACTGCTAGCTTCAAAAGAAATTTAAAAAGAATAGACTTTAGAGCCTGCCAACCTAGGACTCTCTGGGCATGAGCTGGGAATACAGATAGGGAAACTGAGGCCTGGTACGGGGAAACCACTTGCTCCCGAAGCTAGTTAGTAGCCGAGGCGGGCCTAGCCCCCATCCTAGGCGCAGCCGTGGAATGGGGCAAAGATTGCTGGTCTAACCCCCAGCTCTGCCAGTTGTGCCATCTTGGGCAAAAGTCACTCAGTTGTGCGGGGCCTCAGTTTTTCTTTTCTGTCTAATGGGCCAGGTAGGCATAGGAGATGAAATAGAAAGAGTGGTGGAGTGAATGGCCTGTTTTAACATCACTCTTTATATTTTCAAATTTGCATCTGCTTTGTGATTTCGTTGATATAAGAAACTCCTACTGATATTGAAAGGCTACTTTCATCTCTGACATTTTGTTACTCCACATGGAATGTTCTTTTCTACTGTACAGTGCTGGGTGAGGCCCTGCTAAACAGGTAGGGAGACCTTTGTGATCCTAGGTTTGGAGCTGCAACAGATCCTAGAGGCTCATTCATTCCCAGACTTAGTCTGTAAAGCAGCATGGCAGTTCCAGATGATTTCTTCACATCCAACTGGAAATTCTAGATGTTTACACCCCTCCCCACTTTACAGAATGTGAACCACACTTTTGGGAGTAAAGAAATGGAGTCAAGGAATATGAGCAAGGAGGGAAGGAGAATAGGTCCTAGATCACAGGTAAGACTACCCAGGCCTGTAAACTCCTTTAGCATCCTGAATAGGGAGCAGAGAGAGGGCTTTGTGAAGGCCCAGAAAGATGGCCTTTTTCTACAAGAAAACATGGTAACAACTCATGTTCATACAACGCCTTGTTTCCTTGTAAGACTCCCCTTGAAGTAGGGCATACCTACCAACATTTTGCAGATGAGGATGAGTGAGGCTTAGCTAAAGGCAGACTTTACCACTGTGAGGAAGTGGTCAAGGAAGTTTTACTGCTGGTCCTGGAACCTAGGCCTTCTGAATCCTGGTGGGTCGGATAGTTTTTTCCCTTTTACTATGCTCAACTGCCTCCTTGATGGCTCCAAACTCAAGCATTTGTAGAGAGCTCATGGGGCTTTGGAGAAGCCCAGAAGTAGGTCACTTGTTTTGTGTCTTGGACCTCAGGAGCCCTTTCCCCAATCCTTTGGAGGAAACTGCCCGCTAGGAGCACAGATTGTTCTTTGGATACAGCTTGGATGGCTCCTATGTATTGCCAATGAGAATTGCGTAGATCAAGAGTAACACGTAAGTAATCATTTAGATACAGAAGAGAATAAGTGAGTCTGGAGGCTATTTCTTCCTGGTTTCCGGTGGTAACAAAGGCGTTTTAGACATTTTTTGGGGGGGGGGGAGTGCAGTATATAGCTGCTACAGAGAGGGAATAAGAAGAGTAGTGAAGTGAGTGGCATATTTTAATGTAACTCCTTTTTTTTCCATCAGATTTGTTATTTCTTTGTTAGAGATAACTGAGGCTACCAAGGGGGAACCGCGCTTCTTTGCAGTTTATTGTTTAAGACAGAGCCTGAAGCACTGAAAAGTTGAGTAGTTTGTCCCAGGTCAGACAGGAAATGTAGTATAGGAGAAATACAGAGCCCTGATGGAGAGCCACTGAGTCAGAAAGACCACCACGTCTCTCTTCTGATAAATTATCCCTTAATATGCACCCCAGCAAAAAGTTTTTCATGGCACGAAGGTGTTTATTTTATGGTAAGTCATGTTGAATTTGTAGCCTGGAAGGCCTCTGGGCTCGCCTTGCCCTGATTCTTTTCAAACCTAAATCCTTCAGGTGCCTTAGATAAGTCTATTTTTGTCTTAGGTCAAACTACCTTATTGGTTGCCTCTCCTGTCTCTTGTTTGAAATGGTATACTCTGTAGTCATTAACATATGTGTGTCTCAGTCCTTCTGTAAAGTCCTTCAGTGCCTCATCACAGTGGAGTGTAACTCCAGTTTCCATATGGGCTATGGTAGCAAATTCTGTCAGGACCTCCCAAGGTGGAAGAGCTTGACTCTGGGGCTCAGTGATGACTGACTGACTGTCTGTATAGAATGTCTGTTTGAAGACCAGACTGGCTAAGACAAGAGAATCTTAGCACCGGGACATGTGTTATATGTTATCACACATTCAAGGCCATGCAGTCAGTGAAGGCCTCATCTACTAAAGTTGTATACAGTACTAGGTATCAATTGTGTATTCTTTTCTCATGGACTGGGCTCAGGGAGAGGTTTAGCAAGTGCTAATATTGTTGCTAAATCAACTTGTATTTGAGTAATATCAATTGGCACATCTCTGCTTTTTGTACGGGGTGGAGCATTTTGTTTAAAAGTCTCAGTTACTATTCTTCCCCCATCCTTCTGGTCACAAGGTTAGAAAATTACACAATCCCACATGTATAGTCTATATCAGATTGCAGAGAGGGGAAGAAAATTTAGAACTCAAAATCTTATAGAAGTGAATGTTGAAAACTAAAAACAAATAAAGAAAATTTAAAAAATAAAGAAAATTACACAGTACTCTCCCCCTACTCACATACTTCTAAAGAATTTTTCCATGTAGTTCATCAGAGGCTTTGAGCCTCTGTGGTAAGTGAATGCAACTTGACTTATCACAAAATAAGTCTCTTTGTAGGAGATATAGACAAAGCTGTGATATAGACAAAGCTGTCTTTAGGGGAGAGAAGATTCCTCCTCCCCTAAAGAAAGAGGCAGTTGGGGAGGCTAGGTGGTGCAGTGAATAGGACACTGGCCCTAGAGTCAGGAGGACTTGAGTTCAAATTTGACCTCAGACACTTAACACTTAACTAGCTGTGTGACCTTGGGCAAGTCACTTAACCCCAATTGCCCTACCTTCCCCGCTCCAACAAAAGCCCCACCCCAAAATAGAAAAAGAGAAACAAACCCATGTAACAGATATGCCTAGTCGAACAAATTCCCACATTGGGGGAATTTCTAGAATTGTTAGATTCTTTATATCTAGTCCATCACCTTTCTGTCAGGAGTGAAGATGAGATTTGTTATTACTGGTCATCAGGGATCAGGGTTGACCATTGTTTTGAATAGAGTTCTTAAATCTCTCAAATTGTTTGTTATTATTATGGTATAAATTGTTCTCTTGGTTCTGATAATTTCCCTTTGCATCAGTTCCTAAAGTCTTCTCAGGTTTCTCTGAAACCCTTCCTTTCATTATTTCTTATGGCACCATAACATTCAATTTTATATATATATATGTGTGTGTGTGTGTGTGTGTGTGTGTGTGTGTGTGTGTGTGTGTGTGTGCGTGTGCGTGTGTGTGTGTGCACACACGCACACACACGCACACATGCACACACACACATATATATACACACACACATACCATAATTTGTTTAGCTATTCCTCAGTTGATTGGCAACCCTTTTATTTCCAGTTCTTTGCCACCAGATAAAGAGCGGCTATAAATATTTGTGTACAAAATATGTGTGCACAAAACAAATATAATAAAATATAAAATAAATATAATAAGAGCTGCACTTTTCCTCTATAATGAGTAATATTAAAAAGTGCTCCTTGTTGCACTTTCCTGCAGATACCACCTTTCTAAGCCTATCTTGCCTATCCATAGTCCATAATTCATAGGAGCATGGATTTAGAGTTGGAAGAGACTTTGGAGTTTTGTCTTGTTCAACTTCTTCATTTTATAGATGAGGAAAATTAAAACTGAGAATTAAATGATTTATTGAAGGTCAAAGTAGCAGAGCCAATATTTTAAGCAGACCTTTGACTCCAACACTATTGGTTTTCTTATCTCCCTTATGCTACCTGCCTCTCTTGCCAATATCCATATCTCCTTACCAGTGTTAATTTCAAGAGTCTCTGTGGCTGCCATCTTTCATTTTCTTTAGTTCCAGTTAATAAGAATTGAAACGTTGATAACATTTTAAGGTTTACAAAATGCTTTACCTTTCTTTTCACCTGTTATAACCTGTGAGGTGAGTGGTATGAGTGCTATTCTGTAGTACTTAGCCCAATTTTCAGCCCATAGTTGCTTAATAAATGTTTGCTGTGTTGAATTTTTATAGATGAGGAAAACAAAATTCATCTTAAGTTATTTGCTTGTAAATGATAGACCTGGACCTGATCCCAGATCCGCTGTTTTATTTACTCCACTAGAGATGTCTCACCCACACCTTAGTGAAAACTCTAAGAGAGGCAGTGTGGTATAGTGGGGAAAGAACCTGCTCCAGCATTGGGAAGATCTGGATTCAGGCCCTGCCTCTGGTACCTTCTGGCTATGTGACCTTGGCAAGTTCCTTACCTTCTCAGGGCCCCTGGCTGCTCTCTTCTCCTTAAGACAAGAAGTTGGTGAAGACTTGTCCATGTATATTGGTAGGAGGGGTTTCTTCATTCTGAGGAAGCTTTAAAAAAAAAAATATATATATATATATACATGTATATATATATAAATTATAAAAATATATGAAATACAAAATTTGATATAAAATTACAAATCTGGACAAAAACTAATAACAACAACAGAAAACTGGAGAAGAGAAAGATAAACCACCTGCTAACCTTGATTTTAGGAAGGAATATAATTCTCATTTTTTTTCCTCCAGCTGTTATTGGAGCTGGAATTGGTGGCACTTCAGCGTCCTACTACCTACGACAAAAATTTGGAAAAGGCGTGAGGATTCATGTGTTTGAGAAAGGAAAGGTTGGAGGCCGTCTGTCTACTCTCAACGTGAAAGGGCAAGGCTACGAAGTTGGAGGTTCTATCATACATCCCCTGAATTTGCATATGAAGCGCTTTGTCAAGGAACTGGGTACGTAAGTTTTTTGCTCTTAGGGAAGTAGGATGATGTCATCTGGTGATCTATGGCTATTTTTATCTGATAGAACTGAAACTCCAGCATTCTTGAGATTTTTCTTTTCTTTTCTTTTCAAAAGAAATTAGTTGGAAAAAAAACCATTCCATCATTTCTCACTTTTCTGAAACAGCTTAAGGTAATGCCTTGGGAAACATGTTTGCTGTTTCAAATATGGTAGTGGTGGGAGAAAAGTTCTATTAACTTAAATCTGTTTTCTGAATGATTGAGAGCTGCCACAGGGGAAATGCTATGGTGGCCATTGAGGATGTGTTCATTAGCCGCTGACTTTGCATCTTAAAATCATGATATTCAAAAGGGGGGAAACCCCCTTGTTTTTCTGATGCAGAAGTGTCAGAGAAGCAAGGTGATTTGTACAAGGTCATGCAGCTGGTTAGTGGCAGAGACACTTTCAGTGCCAGCCCACTCCAGACCCTCAGTCTTGTGACTCCACATAGTATTCATTCCACTATAGTAATAAATAATAGTGATAATAATAATGATGATAATATGGTAAAATTGTATAGATATTATGTAAATATAAAAACTTACTAATTATTGCATAATAATTATTAATAATTAATTATAATAACTAATGTTGATGATGCCTGGGATAGGGACTACATCTGTGATTTCACTGGCATAGAGGACTCTCAGGTGAGGACACACCATCTAGCAGTGCAGGTCAGCAACTTCTCTGCAAGTTATGGTGTCACATGGTTTTCCCAAGCACTGAGAGATTAAGGGGCTTGCCCTGGTCAGATGTTAGAGATAGCACTTGAACCCAGGTCTTGGGGCTTCGTGGTTTGCTCTCTATAACACTAACTATATCATGTTGCTTCCACAACAGCAAGAATAATGGGTAGCATTTAAATGCCATTTCAAAGGTTGCAAAATGCTTTCTAGATATTAATCTCATTTGATCCTCCCAACTCCCTTGTAAGTGCTATTGTACCAGTAAGGAAACTGAGGCCCGGAGAGGTTAAGTAATTTACTTCTGGGTCAAACAGCTAATAAATGCCTGAGGCAGGATTCTAATTCAGGATTTTCTGACTTTTTTCAGCACTGTTAGCCTTCCTGTGCACAGGTGTGGAGTGGGGTAGGCAGGGCTGGGAAATGAGAGAGCTTGCCCAAGTAGTGAAGAAGACTTAGGGGTACAGTGTAAAGTTTGAAAGTTTTGTGTTATTTATTCAGTTATCCAGAGTGTTCACTTATACTGAATAGACTATTTTCTATACTATTTTTCATTGTGAAAAATTCTGTTGTGACTCACTGCCTTCAGACCTTGCCAAATGTCATAGGAATAGTAAGTAGTGAATCCAGGATTTGAACCTAGGACCACTGCCTCCAAAACTGCTGTTGTTTTTGCCTACATCATGCTACTTGGCTCTAGACCTGAACAAAATGGCACATTGCCAGATTACCAAATATCAAATGGCTGATGTTGTAGTCAGAGAATAGATATACACGTATGTAAAATTCAGTTAAACGTTGACAGAAAACATTTTCAGGGAGGTTAGTGTCTTAGACCCACAATGCTGGCAACATTTTGGGCAAATATTTACAACAGAGTTAATAAAAACCTAAGAGAACATCAGTATAAATAATTCAGATCCAAATGTGCTTACTAAATCTTTGACTTTTAGTAAACTGCCTTATTTCCTGGACTTTTCATTTCCTTTCTCTGGGCATAAGCTAATAGCAATCAAGAATCGTAATGTATCTGAGCTTGAAGGGACCTTAGTGATCATCAAGCTTAACCTTGACCTTTTGCCAAGAAAGAAGCTGAGACCTGTAGAGATTGTGTGACGTACCCAAGGTCACACATACAGGCATTGACAGAGCCAGGATTTCAGCCTCTATGGTACCTTCGAACATTTGCATTTCCTGGTTCTGTGATTCAGTGGACCCTGCCAATGTCACATGGCATCTGGAGTTTTTGTGGTTGGTTCTCAATGTCCATGTTAGGTGGAACATTGACTAACTGGAGTGAGAGGAGGGTGGCTAGGCCCCAGGGAGGACCACCAACCATGCCATGGGAGAAAAGGCTTGAATGATTTGCAAGTGTTGAGCCTGGAGGAGCCTTAAAAGGGGGTCTTGATGGCTTATCTTTTTTTTAAGATATTTATTTAAAGGACTCTTATCTGGAAAAGAGATTAGAATGAAACTCTAGGTCCAGAGGGCAAAATTAAGATAAATAAGCAGAAATACCAGGGGGAGTATTGGGGCAGCTAGGTGGTACAATGGATAGAGTACTAGGCCTGGAGTCAGGAAGACCTGAGTTCAAATTTGACCTCAGACACTTACTAGCTTTGTGACCCTGGGCAAGTCAGTTAACTCTGCTTGCTTCAGTTTCCTCATCTGTAAAATGAGCTGGAGAAGGAAATGGCAACCACTCCAGGATCTTTGCCAAGAAAATACCAAATGGGGTCAGGAAGAGTTGGACGTGGCTGAAATGCCTCAGCAACAACAGCAACAACCAAAAACCAGGGAGCAAAAGTTCACTTCAATGAAAGGAATGTATGTGTGTGTGTGTGTATGTGTGTACACATATGTATGTGTGTATATGTATGTGTGTGTATGTATACACACACACAGGCAGCTAGGCGGCTCAGTGGATATAGCACGAGGCCTGGCTTTAGGAAGACCTGAGATCAAATCCAGCTTCAGACATTTACTACCTGTGTGACCCTGGCAAGTCACTTAACCTGTTTGCCTTAATCCCCTGGAGAAGGAAATGACAAACCACTCCAGTATCTTTGCCAAGAAAACCCCATGTGGCGTCATGAAGAGTCAGACTTGACTGAATGACTGAACAGCATCCACAAATACATCAACAAAATGTGTGTGTATGTAGATGCACGCATGCACATGCATATGGATATATTTATACATTCATACATGTATATTTATATGTATGTGTCTGCACATACACACACACACACACCCACACACCAATTAGAACTGAATTGGGCTACGTCACAAAGAGTGTACCTGAAGTTTTCTTGTAGATTATGTAATCCAGCTTCAGAGTCGGCAGGAACTTCAGACTTATCTTGTCCAATCTCCATATTTTATGGGTAAAGATGCCAAGGTCCCGAGCAGGTAAGGTGACTTGTCCACGATCACATTAGTGGCTGAGCCAGGGCTAAGAAATACAGTTTTCTGACTCCCGAGCCATTGATCTGAAAAGCAAATTTCTGTTCAGAGGCCTCCTCTCCCTTTTGCATCCTACACAGACACAGACACACAGATGCATTCTGCCTCTGCTTTTCTTTCTTTCTCTCTGTCTGTCTGTCCCTCACTTTTCCTCTCCTCCTTTCTCCTTTCCCTCTTTTTGTAGCCTACAAACATATATGTGTGCAGGCACATACTCAGAATCTCAGTCTGGTCAGCCTGGGTGAGGTATCATCAAACAGAAGCCAAAGTATGAACGACAGAAATGCATATTAGAGTCAAGAGGAGAAGAAATGGAATATTAAAGGGAGTTTTTAAAAAAGATTCTGTTTATGCTCAAATTCTGCACATTGAGGATCCAGCCGGGGGAGCAGGGGCCACTCCCATTGCTAAGATTCTGGGAATATTAGTTCCTGGCATATAGTAAGTATATATACAGTATGCTAGTAGATTGCTTGACTTGACTCCTTCCTATTTGAAATCTCTGCTTAGCTCCTGTACTTAAAGTCTGAGTTTTTACAGTTAGCTTCTAGATAGGGAAGGCATTTTTTTTCTTTTTATAGATTTCCTTTTCTAAAAAATTGTGTTATCGATGCCTCCATTTTTCTTACAATACTGATATTTCCTAATAACTCCCCTTTCTTCCATAGAATCCTCTATAACAAAGGTAGTTGAGTAAAATAAATCAATGCATTGACCATGTTTGAAAATGGATGCCTCACAAAACCTGTACACACTCACAGACACATCGTACACATGATGACCAACCTTGATAAACTGGACTGTCCTCAACAATGCACAGCTAAAGACAACTCTGCAAGCCTCAGGATGGAAGGAGATACCTAAACTCAGAGAAAGATATAGAAAGACGAGAGTTTAAATGGAGACTGAAGCAAAACGCGCTATCGTTCTCTTTCATGTCTGGTTTACTTTTTTTTTCTTTTCCCAGTGATCACTCATTGGTTACAACCCTTCTATACAACCAGACTATTGTACAAGGTGAAAGTATTTGCAGATCCTATACATGATTGCACGCCACCATGGCGGGGAGGGAGACGAAAAGGGAGGGGAGAAAATCTGAAACTCAAGTGAAGGTAGAACCAAATCTTGTAAATTAAAAGCAAATAAACAAGTCATTTAAAAGAAAAAAAAATGGATGCCTCATTCTGCTTCCATTCGGAATCAGAGAAACATCAGTCCTCTCAGATTGTGGTTAGTCATTACACTGATCAGAGTTTTGGAGTTTTTCAGGGTTTTTTCTTTGCAAGTATTTGTAGTCGTTGGGCAGCTATGTGGCTCAGTAGATAAAGTGCTGGGATTAGAGTCAGGGAGACTCCTCTTTTTGAGTTCAAATTTGACCTCAGATACTCACTAGCTGTGTGACCCTGGGCAAGTCACGTAACCCTGTCTGCCTCAGTTTCCTCATCTGTAAAATGAGCTGGAGAAGGAAATGGCAAACCACTCCAGTATCTTTGCCAAGAAAACTCCAAATGGGGCCGCGAAGAATCAGACACGACTGAAATGGCTGAATAATGACAACAGCCACATCATCATACACATTGCCCTCTTGGTCCTGCTTATTTTGTCCTACCATCACTTCACATAAGTATTGTATTAGACTACTTCTTAAAGTGATGTCCAAAATGCACACGAATCACCGATTTTCCCTTTCTGTTTTTGCAGATCTCCCCACTGTTCAGTGTACTGACGGCCTCATGGGTATTCATGATGGGGAGCATCTTGTGTTTGAAGAGAGTAGTTGGTTCATCATTAATATGATTAAGTTCTTCTGGCACTATGGGTTTCAGTTCCTGCGGATGCATATGTGGATGGAAGATATCTTAGACAAGTTTATGAGGTAATTGTTTTATAATAAAGTTTAAAAACATTTTTTTTGGACTTTAGGCATTCCAGTTTCTGGATTTCACCTTCCAGATTTCGCAGTGACTGTGATGAACATTGTAGGGACCCCTGGAGAGATTTTCTCCATTCACAGAGTGGAGGGGGATCATTGCAGTTGGAGAAGTGTTTTCAAGGAGTTTGGCAGTACTTGTTAATAAAGCCAGGCTGGAGGGGTAGAAGGTATTCAAGTTTCTTAGACTGGCCTATTTTAGGCTCTGTCACCATGACCAGATCAGTTAGCAACAAGAGCAGTTTGAAGAGTGCCTCATTTTTCATAGCACTTTAAAGCTTACAAGATGCTTTCTCCACCACGACCCTTTGAGGTAGGGAATATAGTCAGCGTTACCCTTATTTCAGGGAGAGAAGTGAAGTGATTACCCAAGACCACACAGCAAAGATCAAATCTGAATTTGAACTCAGGTATCCCAATTCCCAGGTCAAATTCTCTTTCCACAATACCAAACTGCCTGTTTGTGGGTTTATGGGTCTTATATAGTTCAGAGTTTTTATTAAGGCCACACAGTAAGGATCAAATACGAATTGGAACTTGGGTGTCCCAGTTCTGAGGTCAAATGCTCTTTCTACATTACCAAGCTGCCTCTTTATGGGTCTTATGCAGTTAAGAGTTTTTATTAAGATCTGATATTTACCCACAGCCTAATTCTCTTTCAAGGCATAGCCCAGTTAGGGGTGCGATTAGGGTTAGAAACGAATCGAGAGGGGTGGCTAGGTGGTGCAGTGAATAGAGCACTGGTCCTGGAGTCAGGAGGACCTGAGATCAAATCTGGCCTCAAGACATTCAACACTTACTAGCATTGTGACCTTGGGCAAGTCTCTTAACTCCAATTGCCCTGCCCTCCCCACTCCAAAAAAAATGAATTGAGGGTTAGGGTTGGGGATGATTGGGGGGAAGGTATGTGCTTATTGGAATGGCTTGTTTTGAACTTTGTGGAGAACAGGGCATGTGTATACAAGATGGTGGCAGGAGTAATAATTTATTACCACGATGGCCCTGCCAAGTGAATAAACTAAGTGCCAAAATATCAAATTATGTGCCATATCACAAAGCCTACTTACTCTTCAGCTCAGGTGGGATAAACATGCTGTTATTTCTTCAACCGCCTGATGAGCATCACAGATTTCTTTCTTCCTCAAACTTTAATTTCTGGGTTTATGAAATTTAGTTTTTTTGGTATTTCTTCGGAGTCCCTGGTATCTCAGTATCGTGGATTTTCTTCTGAAGGATCTGTCAGGGCCACTGAAGACATTAGTTAGAAGGAGCAAACGTTTATGAATCAGTCATCAACCCAGAGACAAAGTTCTCCTTTTAAAAGTCAGTAGATAACTTGTTCTTACAGGCCCCAGAAGCCAGGCAGGTTGGGCTGGGCTGCTGTGCAGGTACCTTGTCTCTGTTTTTTTTTTTCCCCCAGCAAATAAGGAATTGTTTGTTTGAGTAACAGAGGGGAACCTCTCTTGGGCTTATTGTAGCAGTGAATAGGTCTTAAACAAGGACCAGCAACTGATGAGTCTCAGAGTTTTGGAAATTGTGTCTTGATCTAATTTAGTTAAGCAGCTAGATGCTGTAGATACAAAGAATGAGTGAGTCTTGGCTCTCTAAGAGTCTTACAGTAAAATGTCTTAGTTCCCAAATTTTTTGCAGGTGTGACTATCTCATCTCCTTTACTGTTTGATTACATGACGGGATAAATGTATCTTTTTTTTTCCCCCTTGGAGGCAGTTGGGGTTAAGTGACTTGTCCAGGGTCACACAGCTAGTAAGTGTCTGAGGTTGGATTTGAACTCAGGTCCTCCTGTCTCCAGGACTGGTGCTCTATCCCTTTCACCACCTACCTGCCCCAATAGATGCACCTTGTACATATCTATTTGTGTGTTGTTTTCTTTATCAGAATATAAAATCCTTGAAGACAGGTACTGTTTACTTTTCTTTATACAGTCCCTAGCTTATAATAAATGCTTAATAAGTGTTTGTTGATTGGTTGAAAAGTACTGTGTGATGTATTTTTTATTAATAAAGCAAATTAGGATTTTCTTTTCAAAATTCATAGTATCCCCTAGAATATTTAGAGAAGTCCCAGATGGGGACAAAGTTAGGGTTGGGAATTAGCAGGTGAATCTGGATCTAGAGTACCTGGTTTACCTGTGTTTCATTGCATCATAATTCTTGCCAAATCTGAATATTATATAATTGCAAGATATTCTCATCAGTGTTCAGTTTCTTTGAGTAGCACAGAAACTTTAAGCTTTACTCACATTTTTTTGCATGGGAATGGTAGTTTGCCCATGAAAGAGTCCTTTGGCTTCTCCTGAAACTGGCCTGGAAAATCCATTTTCTTTCAGGGTATCTAGCGATCTCAGTAGTCATTAGGGAGGATGTGTTCCCTCAGTTTCATAAAGTGTGTGTGTGTGTGTGTGTGTGTGTGTGTGTGTGTGTGTGTGTGTGTGTGTGTGTGTGTGTGTGTGTGTGTGTGTGTGTGTGTGTGTGTGTGTGTGTGTGTGTGTGTGTGTGTGTGTGTGTGAAGTTTATGGGGGGATACTGGGATCCTTGTTAAAAATTCATTTACAAAATGCTACAATGCATTGGGCAAAGTACCACAGAGTGGCTTCTGGTGACTTACTGACAAAGTCAGCGGGGAAGACTTTAGTGTACAAGCAGCTTTGGGGTGACTCATTTTTGAGAAAAAGTGTAGTGTTAGCTGATTGGTTTCCCAGGCCTTCCATAGACTGGCCCACTCTTCTCTTTCTTTGCTCCTTGATGTGCAGTTTTCCAGTTCTATTGGGCCTTTCACCCCATTCAAAGTACCCAAATCCCAATACACACTTCTTTCATGAAATCTTTTTCTAGAGCACTTAGATCTCTCTGTCTCTCTCTTTCTGTCTCCTCTCCCCCTCCCACTATTTCTCTCCCTCCCTCTGTTTCTGTCTCTGTTTGTCTCTCTCTCTCTCCCCCTCTCCTTCCCTCACTCCCCTTTTGCCTTCCTTTTTTTGAATTTCTGTAGGTGGAGGTGGTGTGGGTGTTGTGGAACGAAAGCCAGATTTAGAGTATAATCACAACTCTGTTACTTCCATGTCTATGAGTTCTGTTAAGGCGCTTGACCTCTATGGGTCTGAGCTTCATCTATAAAATAGGTGGGAGTGCAGGTGGACTAGATCAGTAGTGTCAAACTCAAATAAAAACAGATTCTTCAGGCTGCATATTGACTTAGAGAATTGTAGGTTAACATTATCTATGTTTTATTGTATCTTTGTTTGTTTAAACATTTCCCAATTACATTTTAATTTGGTTTGATAAATCTGTTGTAGGCGATAGGAGTCACAGGTTTTTGAATAGAAGACTGCCTTGATGAAAGGGATATTTCAGTAAGATTTATCTGGTAAGAATGTATAGAATGGATTGGATGAGGAAGAGATTTGTGTAAGGGAGAACTATTATTGCTCTAGTCCATGCTTCAACCAAGCCTGTGACTGTGGGAATATAATGGAAGGAAATGAGATATTTTGAAAGAAGAATTGATAGAAATTGGTGACTGACTGGATATGAAAGTTTAGGGAGGTGTCAAAGATGAGCCAGCCCAGATGACAGGGAGAAGATAATAAGATCTTTGAATTAGGAAAGTAAGAAGAGTCAACTGGTTTTCCTTCCTTCCTTCCTTCCTTCCTCTTTCCTTCCTTCATTCCTTCCTTCTTTCTTTCTTTTCTTCTTCCTCCTCCCTCTCCTCCTCTCCTCTCTCACTCTGTATCTCTGTCTGTCTGTCTCTGTCTCTCCCTCTTTGCAGAGAAATATGAACTTGGTTTTAGAAACATGTTGAATGTATGGTGATTGTAGAACAAAAACAGGTAGACATAGCCAGGAAGAGGTAGAAGACCAGGGGTAGAAACTTAGGAAAGGAACTAGGGCTAAAAATATTCAACCCCCATTGTCTTTTGATTTCATGATACCATTTCCTCCTTCTTTCTTCTGTCTCTACCCTTTCCCCACCCTTCTCATGCTGACAGCCTCTAGAAACACAGACTGTGGGGTCAGGAATTATTCTCTTTGGTGCTTAATGGCTCTTTCCCCTCTTTTCAATGAAGGATTTACCGATATCAGTCCCACGACTACTCTTTTAGTAGTGTGGAGGGCTTGATGCATGCCCTAGGAGGGGATGAATTTGCTGGAATGCTCAACCGGACCATTTTCCAGTCTATGCAGAAAGCGGGCTTCTCAGAGAAATTCCTCAATGAAATTGTTACTCCCGTTATGAGGTTCAATTATGGCCAGAATGCAGGCATCAATAGCTTTGTAGGTAAGCCAACACATTCAGTTTGCTTTGGATTTACTCAAGGAAATGTGTTTTGTAAAAGGGGTATGGCTGTGGTTTTAACAGCCCTGGCTTTTCTGTATCATCTCCATGTCAGAGAGAATAGCTTTTGTTCTACAAGACCACAAAAGGCCCATGTACAACAGAGAACAGTCTGTTTCTTGACTCTCTGTTTAGAGAAGACCTAGCAAATATCTAATGGAAACAAACATGAAACTCCCATAGAATCAGCCTTCAGAAGAAGGCTCCTGATTCTTTGGGTGAGGAAGTATGAAAAATCTAAACATAACTTCATCCATCCCATTGCTGTTTTGAACTGCAGAACCATGCTGACAAATTTGGGGAGACTGGATGGGTGGAAGCCTTCCTCTGTGGCCTGTCTGCCTTTTTAAACACTTTTCCCCCTCTGACAGGTGCAGTGTCCTTGGCAGGTATAGATTCTGGCCTGTGGGCTGTAGCAGGTGGAAATAAACGTGTTTGTGAAGAGCTCATAAAGTTTTCCAAAGCTTCCCTTATCTCTGGCTCAGTTATCTACGTAGAGGAGAAAGCAAGGCCCACAGAGACAGGTAAGTTTCTCTGCAGGTTTTCCCGTGTTTTCCTCCTAACCTCTTCTAGAAGCTGATTATTTCGTGCCTGGAGTGGGGCTTGGGGGAGGGGGCAAGGATGGGGCAGTAAGAGAAGTTTTTCTTTTCTTTTCCTTTCCACCTCACTATCCCAGATGTACCATTTATGTGTTCGTTTCAAATTAACAGACATTGATTAAATACCTACTATGTTCTAGGCACTCAGAATACAGAACCAAAAATTAAAACAACCCCTACCCTCAAAGAGCTTACAGCTGTGTTTGTAGTATAAAACCTGTGTCTGGATAAGTAAATTCAAGATAATTTGAGGACAGAGGGGATATTAACAGCTGGAGGCTGAAGGGTGAGATGGAGTGACCTAAAACTTCAGAAAGGAGGTGGCACCTGACCTGAGCCCTGAAGGGAGAGAAATTTTCTGAGAATGAGAGAGGAAGTTGTTAAATAGTTTCTGACTCTTCGTGACCCCATTTGGGGTTTTCTTGGCAAAGATACTAGAATAATTTGCCATTTCCTTCTCCAGCTCATTTTCTTTTCTTTTCTTTCTTTTCTTTTTTTTTTTTTTTGGAGGGGGGAGGGCAGGACAATTGGAGTCGAGTGACCCACCCAAGGTCACATAGCCAGCAATAGTTAAGTGTCTGAGGCAGGACCCAAACTCAGGTTCTTCTGTCTCCAGTGCTGGTGCTCTATTCACTGTGCCACCTAGCCACCCCTCCAGCTCATTTTCCAGCTGAGGAAACTGAGGCAAACAGGATTAATGACTTGTGCAGGCTCACACAGCTGAGTAGGTGTCTGAGGCCGAATTTGAACTCATGAAGATCAGTCTTCTTGACTCTACGTCTGGCACTCTTATCGGCTGCACCATTTAGCTACCCTGGAGATGAAGAGGCAGGTGTATTTTACCTGTGGGGGACAATTTGGGCAAATGCATGTGGTGGGGATTTGGAATGTCAAGTTTTAGGCCACAGTTCCTGGCCTGATTTGACCAGAACATAGAGAATATGAAGGTGAATAAACAAAAAACCTATTTAGCCAGTGATTTCTATGTGTGAAGTACCTGATAAGCATCATGGATTCCAGTACAAAGGTAATAACTAGTTCCTGCCCTCAAGGAATTTACATTCTAATAGAGGGAGATAACACTTAGGTAGTAAATTAGAGACTAGGGAAGGATATTTTGGATTAGTTTGTCAGAAGTAGAGCCAGAGGGGAGTAGATTAACACAAGTAACAGGGCAATCTTGATTTGATAATGATTCCAGATACAAAGGGTTGATGATAGTTGAAGAGTAAAGCATAGTTGGAGATGGGCCTAGATGTAAGTGGGTGACCAAGGCAGATGAGTTGTTTGAAATGAGGATGAAAATGTAGGGTGGAACCAGATTGTGGTGGGCATTAAATATGAAGCTAAGGTATTTGTGTTTTTTTTTCTAAAGGCAATGGAGAACCTCTAAAGATTTTCTTTAAAATATCTTTATTACAACAATAATTGTTAACAAAAGGAGGTAGTATATTAAATATATAAAATAAAATATTTATTAAAAATATATAAAATAAATAAAATCTGTATTGTATAAGAAATTCTTTAAAAGGTAGAACCAAATGAATTAACAAACAACAAAAAAGCTTTTGTCCTTGGTTGATTTGAAATTCTGCTACCTTTGTCTTTGTCTTTGCTTTCTTTTTTAAAAATATAATTGGCTGTGTGATATGGTCAAGCATATGCCTTAGGAAGAGAATATTGGGAGCTATTTGGAAGGTGAATTGAAGAGGAGGTCGTGTAAGTACAGGACCAGTTAAGAAATTATTACAGTAGGTGAGGCAAGAAGTTCTGAAAGTAGGTGGGGTGTACATTGACATAATGGTACTGATGAAAGAGATGCAGAAGTAGACTCAACAAGACTGGTCAATGGATTGGATATGGGAAAGGGTGGTGAGGAAGAGGGGATGATTGTCAGGTTAAGAATGAGTGATTGAATTCATTACCATTGTCCCTACAAATATAGAGAATGTGGCTCCTTAAGGGTGAGTTGTATTTTTGTCTTGTAGAATTTGAGAGAGGGAGATGGAACAGCTAGTAGGCAGTTCAAAATGTGGGACTGAATTTCTGAGAAATGGGGCTGTACCTCTAGATTTTGGAGGCATTCTGTATAGCTGAGATGATTGAAAATATGGGAGCCAGGAGTTCAGTAATGGAGAGAATATAAAGAGAGAAGAGGAGAGGAACCAGAATAGTCTTAGATGGCAGCTAAGTTCAGGGGGCAGAATTGGAAGGGATGTCAGAGACTAACCTATACATGAGCAAGATCCCTGATAAGTGATTCCACAATCTTCACTTAACTCCTAGCAAGAGGTACCTATTATTTGAAGCAGCCTCTTCCATTTTTGGATTGATCTAATTGTTAGGACAGCCAGGTGGCACAGAGGATAGACTCTTCTTCTTGAGTTCAAATGTGGCCTCACACACTTGCTACATGTGTGACCCTGAGCAAGTCACTTAACCCGGTTTGCCTCAGTTCCTCATCTGTAAAATGAACTAGAGAAGGAAATGGCAAACCATTCCAGTATCTTTGCCAAGAAAACCCCAAATGGGGTCACAGAGAATTAGACATGACTGAAAAATGACTTGACAACAACAGTTGTTTGGAAAATTTTCCTCATACCATGCCGAAATCTGTACTTCTTGACTTCCATGTATTGCTCCTAGTTTTGGCCTCTAGGGCCAAACAGAACAAGTCTAATCTTTCTTTTACGAGATGGTCCTTCAAATACTTCAAGACCTCTTTTGTGTCCTGTCTCCTTCTACCCCTTCCACCCCCAGTTACTGATCTCATTCTTCTTGCGCTGTAAGTCTTGTTTTCTCTTCATTTCCAATTCCAGTTAACCTGATCCCCATATAACATAAACTCATGGTCCATCACCATCTTGGTCATCCTTAACTGGATACTCTTCAATATCTTATTAATGTTTGTTCCTAAAAATGTGGTGCCCCAACCAGATGTAGTACTTCATATATTGTCTGATCAGGACAGAGTATAAAGGGGCTATCACCTACTTAATCCTGACCACTATGACTCTTAATAAATCCTGAATTTTCCTTACCTTTTTAAAATGTTGTATATTTCACTGCTGTCTCATATTGAGCTTGTGGTTCACTAAGACCCTCAGATCTTTTTTAGAATAGCCACATAGTAATGACTTCCCCATCTTAATGCTTGATTTAAAAAAAAAATACACACATTTAAGATACATCTTATTAATATTTATTCCCTAAAATTTTCACTTATATCTCCCATTACTCTTTCCCAGAAAGCCATCTCATATAATAGCCATCTTATACTAGTGAAGTTGAATTTTTTTGGACACAAATTTAAGACTTTCCATTTATCCCTATTAACTTTTGATTTATTAGATTCAGGCCCTGAATTGTATCTTATTGAAATCTTTTTGGATCCTGACTCTTTCAGCCAACATATTAGTTATCCCTCCTAGATTTGTGTTATTTGCAAGTCTTGTAAATTAGCTATAACCAAGTTATTGGTAAGAAAATAATAGCACAGGGCTAACTAAGCATAAATCCCCATGGCTTGCATTGTAGATTTCTGTCCATGTTGACAGCAAACCATTAATCCCTAAATCTTTAGGTGTAACCATTTCTAGGATTGTAGGCTCCTAAAATGGTCTTTGCCAAAAGGAGGCGAAATTAGTTTTTCTTTAAAAAATCAACGCTAACTTTTGTTTTTGTATCACCTTCATTTCCCAACATATCCTTCCTCTTCCCCACTCAGTAAGCCATTCCTTTTAATAGAGAATTAAAAAAAAAGCAGTTTGGCAAACAACAACAACAACAAACCCAATAAATCCCCCAAGTCTGATAGTATATGTGATGTTCTATATCTAGAGTCCTTTATCTCTACAGAAAAGGAAAGTAGGTTCATTTTCTCATGTCTTTAGGGGCCAGATTTACTTATCATAATTACAAAGTTTCTCTGTTGTAGCTGTTGTTCTTCTACTGACATTTTGGTAGTTATTATGTATTTTGTTTTTCTCTTATTTCACTTCGTTCATAAAAGTTTTCCCGTGTTTCTCTGAATTCTTCATAGTCGTGAGTTTTTAAGGTACAGTAATCTTCCATTACATCTCATGCCACCATTTGTTTAACTTTCCCCTACATGATGGCTGTGCTTATTTTAGTGCATATGGAGGCCTCTTTTTTATTTTTGACCTTTTTGGGGTATAAGTCTAACAGTGGGATCTCCGGATCAAGATATGAACATTTTAGTGACACTTTCTTAGTTTTTGAGAATGGTTGGACCAAGTCGCAGCTGCACCAACAGTGTGTTAGTGATACTGTCGCATTCCAGATCTCTTTAACGTGGATTTTCCCAGTTTGTTGGTTGTGAAGTGAAACCTCAGAGTTGTTTTGATTTGCATTTTTCTTATTGTTAATGATTTGGAGCAGTCTTTCACATGGTTGTTGGTAGTTTGCTGTACTTTTGAGAACTGCATTCTTAGACAACTTATCTATTGAGGAATGGCTCTTAATCTTAGATGTTTGGGTTAATTTTTTATATTTCTTGGAAATCAGATCTGTTTATTGTAATGTTTTTGTCCTCCCAGTCAATAAGATTCCCCTATCCCTGTCATGTTGATTTTGTCAGTCCAAAAGTTTTTTAATTTCATGGAATCAAAATGATCTATTTTAACTTTTTGATAGCCTCTTATTCTTTCTTTGGTAAAGAAAAGCTTACTGTCACCATAGCCAGCAGAGGTACCTGGTCCAATTTTCCTCTGGTTTTTTATTGTATAACTTTCAATATTTTGGTCACATGCAGTTAGACAAAAATGAATTTTAATGGACTCATTCATCAGAGTTGCATGATTTTCAAAAATATGGGAGTAGGAACAGAAAAGGTGAGTTTTGAGGATGAAAATTGGCAGGCCATAGTGATGGGACAAGGACGTTCAGAGTTTAAGGCTGATGGTACAGTAGAGATCTGCAGGTATCAGTCAAGAAGGACAACTGAGCTGATCCCTCTTCCAGACCCTATGTCAAGAGTGTGAGAATAGGAACAAGGTTTCTGTCAGTGATAGAAGATGAACAGAGTATGAGATGGAAGGAGTTCGATAATAATGTTTCCTGAAGGCATGGTAGCACCTGAGGGGAGTGGGTTATAGGGGCTGCAGAATGGTAGGGCTGAGGTGGCAGTAGAGTCCTTACTCTATGCCAGGGCACTGTGCTAAAATAGAAGCAAAAAGAATGACGGACCAACCCTGCTTGGAAGGAGTTTACATTTTAAGAGGTAGAGTTGTCAAGGCAAGATTTCATGGAGCAAGTTCATAGGTTTAATGCTAAAAGGCACCTCAGAGATCATTTTATTCAGTCCCCTCTTTTTACATATGAGGAAACTGCTGAAGCAAGTTGGTCAGGGTCAAACAAGTAAATTGTCTAAGGGTTTGAACTTAGGTCTTTGAACTCCCAGTTAAGAAGTCTAAGGACATATCCTTCAGAAAATACCCACGTTAAAGGGTGAGGTAAAGGTTAAGTAATCATGAAGGAACAGTTGGAGAAGTAGGAGAACCAGTGGAGCATGGTGTTGATTATATCCACCTAATCACAAATGTGTTAATATATAAGAAGAGATCCCTTTTATTCCCCCAATATAATGCTGTCCCCCAAAGTAAAGGTCCTGTGATATTTTACCATTTGTTTGTAGGGCACTGTAGTTTCTCTCCTGAGTTGTTCTATTGAGGGGAGGCCAAAGAACAGCCTTTTATCTTTTAAGGATTAAAAATTCTTGCATTCCTCCTTCCTTGTAGTATTTGAGAAAACAATCCTTTAAAAATAGTTTTCCAGACACTGTAGAAATAATGTGTTATTTCTATAAGCATATGAAAGAATGCGCTAAATAACCGTTGATCAGAGAAATGCAAATCAAAACAACTCTTAGGTACCACATCTCACTGGTCAGATTGGCTAACATGACAAAAGAGGAAAATGATAAATGTTGGAGAAGATGTGGGAAAATTGGAACATTAATGCATTGTTGGTAGAGTTGTGTACTGATCCAGCCACTCTGGAGAGCAATTTGGAACTATGCCCAAGGGGCTATAAAAATGTGCATATCCTTTGACCCAGCAATACCACTTCCAGGGCTGTATCCCAAAGACATCATACAAGTGGGAAAAGGACCTGTATGTACAAAATATTTATGGCAGCTTTTTGTGGTGGCAAAGAATTGGAAATCAAGGGGATGCCTATCAAATGGGGAATGGCTTAACGAGTTGAGGTATATGAATGTAATGGAATACTCTTGTGCTATAAGAAATGAGCAGAAGGACTTCATAATAATTTATATATTATTTATTTATATTTATATAAATTTATAGAGATTTATATAAACTGATGCTGAGTCAGGGGAGCAGAACCAGGAGGACATTGTACACAATCACAGACACATCATATCTGTGATGGCCGACTTTGATAGACTGGGCTCCCTTCAGCAATGCAAGGTTATAAGACAACTCCAAAGGACTCATGCTGGGGAAGGCTATCCACATCCAGAGAAAGAATTACAGAGTCTGAATGCAGATGGAAGCAAACTACTTATTCTTTCTTTTTCATTTTGTTTTGTCTCTTTTTTCTTGTTATTCATTCCATTGGTTATAATTCTTCTTTACAACTTGACTAATGTTTAATGTGAAGGTATATGTAGAATATATATCAGATTACAAGCTACCATGGGGAAAGGGGAGTAAGGGAGGCAGAAAATTTGGAACTCAAAAACTTGTGGAACTGAATGTTGTAAACTAATAGTAAATAACTTTTTTTGTCTTTATTAATTTGTTTACTTTTAGTTTACTAGATTCAGTTCCACAATCCCTTGAGTTTCAAATATTCTCCCCCTTCCTCTCCTCTCCCCTCCCCACCATGGCAGCATGCAATCAAGTATAGGATCTGCAAATACTTTCACATTAGATATTAGTCAGGTTATAAAGAAGGATTGCAATGGCTGGAATGAACAATGGGAAAGAGGAAACAAAACCAAACAGAAAAGAGAGCAGGTAGTTTGCTTCAATCTGCATTTAAACTCTGTTCTTTCTAGTCCTTTATCTGAATGTAGACATCTTTCTCCATCATGAGTCTTTTGGAGTTATCCTATAACCCTGTAGTGCTGAGAAGAGTCCAGTCTATCAAAGTTGGTCATCAATAGTAAATTAAAAAAAAAGATTATTACAAAAAAAATTAATGTGTTGTCGTTATTTCTTTGTTACAAAAAAATTTTAATGAAAATGTGATTTTTCCCTCCAGGAGGACCCAAGAAGGCATATGAAGTCACCTATAAAACAGATTCAGGGATAAACACAGACCTCTACGACATTGTTATCGTGGCTACTCCATTGAACAGCAAAATGTCCAATGTTACTTTTCTAAACTTTGATCCACCCATTCCGGAATTTCATCAGTACCACCACCACCACTTGGTGACTACTCTTGTTCATGGGCAACTGAATCCACTTTTCTTTGGCTTGTCAGCAACTGATAGCTTGTCCCTTTCTTATGTCTTCGCCATGGACAACCCAAAGTCATTTATTTACAGCATCTCAGTGTCGACCCCTATAAAAAGGGAGACTGATGTTCAGTCTAAGCCAGCAACCGATTCGGCTGTTTGGAAAATCTTTTCCTCAGAATCTCTTACTAAGGAGCAACTTAATTTGCTCTTTGCATCTCATGATTCAGTAGAGGAGCAGGAGTGGCTTGCATACCCTGAGTATAAGCCTCCAGCCAAATGCCCTCCCATCATACTCCATGATCGCATATACTATCTCAATAGCATAGAGTGGGCAGCAAGTGCTATGGAAATGAGTGCCATTGCAGCCCATAATGCAGCGCTCCTTGCCTACCACCGTTGGTATGGGAACACAGAGATGATTGACCAAGAAGGATTGTATGAGAAACTCAAAACAGAGCTTTGAAGTGTCACCAGCATCCTCTTATCCCTTCCTCTCATGCTCCCAAACCAAATCCCAAGTTTGGAAGGGTTGAGTCCTCATGAGCCAGGGATGTTGGCATTGGGTTAGATACAGTTGATTTGTCATTATCCTTAGTTGAATGAAAGTAATCAGTGGTGGTTTTGAAAGAGGTAGAGGGTTCAGTCAAGGATGAACGTGTAACCACTGCCCATAATTCTGTCTTTAAAGCTATTAAGTAAATCTTTGAGGACCTTTATCAGTCTAGGCTGAAACTAGGTACAGAAGTAAGGAATTTGATATACCAGTTGTGTTTTAGCAATTAATTTGGAACCTTTCCCAACTTTGGAGTAGCTTTCACTGGTTTTGTGGAAGTTGTTGAAGGAGAGAGGATAGGAGTTGGAGGCAAGAGTTGCTAGTTTGTGTAGTCTTGGGCATGAGGCTCTTTTAGCCTTATTTTCCTCATCTGGGAAATGAGGGGACTCAGTGAAATAGATAATCTCCAAGGCCCTCTCCTTTTCATCTCTGAGACTTAAAATCTGGTAACCGAAGGCTAGCAGATTTCTTTTTCAGTACTATACGCCCTATCCCTCTTCATTGTAAATGTGCCATTGCCAAACACACTTTTTGAAGGCCAAATTGTTAATTCTGTAGCTCTGCTGTGCTTTCTTTCTTTCTTTTATTTTTAAAGGGTAAGGCTCAGGGACTTTTTTAGTATTATATCCTCTCAGATATCAAGGCTGAAGTTAGAGTTCAATCCTGAAGGAAAACCAAGTGATTTAAGTTTTATTGTCATTTGGGGAGTCAGGTAATCTTTCTATTCTCAAATCCACCTCTAAAGTTTGCCTTAAGCACTAGTTCCCTGTAATTATCAGTAGAGTATTTCACAGGTCCACTTTGAGAATGAGATTCACGAAATTGAAAATTCTTTTAAAGGTACTCTAGAAGTGTATGCTTCTAAAGTTGGTCTTGCCTTTGTATTTTTTTAAAAGTAGGTAGCTAAACGGGCATTTTTAAAAGTTCAGTGTGAACTACAGAAAAATTTCATTTCTATAGCTAATACTTTGGAAGCAGCCTTCCATAAAGGATTTGGGTTAAGGCTAGAGCAAGCCCAATCACATCTGAATCAGACCAGACTGCAGCAGGTAGAATGTTGGACTTTGGAGTAAGACCTGGGTTTTAATCCAGCCTCAGATACTTACAAAGTGTGTCCACCCTTGGGAATCTGTGTAACCTTTCTGGGCCTTAGTTTTATTTATAAAGATGGTGGAGTTGGACTCCACACCTTAACATCCCCTTCAGCTCTTAATCCCTAACAAAGGTTTATTATTTTATAAAGCTCTGGGATAAGCTAGAGGGGTTGTAGCTACAGCCTTTGAAGCTCTGTGAGTAAACAGATCAAAATTAGCCAATGGGTGGTAAGTACCCATAGTAGGCAACTATACACCTGGGAAAAAAATAGGTTGTGAATAGCTTAAGTGTTCACATAAAATCCTGTTACAGTCAACTCCAAAAACAGTAAAGAAAAAAAAGTGAAAAAATGTGCATTGAGATTCCCATGAAAGAGATATTCCATACTAAGTTTCTCCAGCTTTCCATAGAGGTTTGGGAGGGAGAACATTGGGATACTTGATATAATGAAGTTTGAGATAGTTGCCACTCAGCTTTTGGGAGCCAATCCCAGTTTACCTATCATCAGAGGGGAAGATCAAGTACTTAATTAGCATTATTCATATGAATGATAACTAGCAAAAACTTAGGTTGTATACAAAAAGCAAATGATAATTACTGCTTGATTATGTGAGGGGATTTTTATCAACAAAATACTGAGGAAAGCCCTCCAAAGGGTTGTAGAAATCACTCCTACCACAGAAATCAGTTACCTCAATAAATTTTTGCCTTTCACAGCTGTGTATACTTATCAGTAATTAACAGGTATCACTATTTAATGTTCTATTTCCAAAGCCCTTGGGATAGATGGTTGCTGTTCTTTAATGACAAATATTGAGCTTACACATGTGGTTGTTAAAGGGTGCTATATCTGCTTTTAGCATTCACAGGCTAATTATTAAAATCAAGAATTGGTCTAAAAAAACCATTGTTTCCCCTCGTGTAGATTCTTCCAGGTGATATAACATCCCATGTATATGCTAAAGATTGATGAATGATAACAAGATTTGAGTACGATCATGTCTATCATTAACACTGCTTTTAGCTACTTTGAGATAGTGTACCAATTGCAAACTTAGACATTAAGAACAAGTAGGATCTGCTCTGTTAATAAAGTTATGCCGGGCAAGCCAGTTATCAGTAGATAACCCTTGTTCATGATGCAGCGGAGCCTTAGTATGTGTTTTCAGAGGGTTGTTTTGTGAAAGGGGTCAGCCAGTGTTCAGAGGGCTAATAGCAAAACAGAATGATTCTGGGTTAAAAGGTTTGTGGGCTGATTCCATTTTCCATAGTGTTTCTCATTCTGGGTCATGGTGGTGGTGGATCATTTGTGGAAGTGCTGGGTCACCAGAAAACGGGCTTTATCCAGATTGACTGTCATGTTTCTCACTACACTGTTAAAAGGATAAGCCTAGATCATGTCACTTTTTTCATAATTCTAACTCAGGGGCCTAAATATTACAACCTATATATGAATCCTAACCTGAGCTTTTAGAGGAAGAAATACTATACCCTGCTCCTCACCCCTAATAATCCACCAGCAAACTTAACCCTACAAATGATTTTTCCTGTGGAGTTTTCTACCTAATTAAGGCTTGGCTAAGGATTTATATACCCCTCTCCCATTTTTTTTCTTGCTCACAGTGAACTGAAAATAAACAAATATGCCACTCTGTCCAGTGTCTTTATTTTACCTGTATTAATGTAAATAGAATACAAAAGCCAAAATGGCCATAGTATTGATATTCTAAACAGTTTCCTGGGTTTCAGTTTTTCAGTACTAGTCTCAGTGAAAGTTTCAGTACTTTTAAATTTAAAGGAACTCTGACTATCCTTAACTTGTAGCATCAAACAAAATTGAAGAATTAAAGAAAAGGCATCATTACTATGTGGTTTTCCTTTCAGCAGTACCTAAGAGAAAGAAAACATCTAAACATCTTACCAAAAGTTTATTTTCAAAAAGTTAAACAAAGAATATACAATGACTAATTTTATGTATCAAAAGAAAAAAAAAGAGGCTCTTGGGAATGTAAAGTGGAGACCCAGGGCATCAACGGTGCTTCATTCCTTATACTCGTTCCAAGGCTTCTAACATGATGATACTGTTTCCTCTGATTACCTAAGAATGAGCAAGCCTGTTAGTAAAGTAGTATGTGAAACCTGGCTACAGAAACAGAAATGAACTTTAAACTTCTCTAGCTGAAAACTTTGCTGCCATTATGCCAGTCAGTTTTTTAATAAGAGTTTCGGGAGCCTGTGAGGACCATTTTGTAAAAAAGCACATAACCAAACTATCTAGCAACTGAGTTTCACCCTGGGAGTTTTCTTCTCTTGTGTGTTATGACAGAGAACCTGAATGGACTATGTATTATTAAAAGATCCAGTTCAGAGGCCAACAACCTTTGGGAGAGAAGAGGCCCGGGCTCAAATCCAAATTCTGATGTTTGGCAGCTTAACTTGTGAGCCATCAATTTCAAACAAACTAACCAATAAGAATTCATTAGATATGGTGCTGCTGCCATAAAGTTACTGCAGTAAGGTTGGAACAGACTGTATCTGCACTATCTTATCATTTACCACCTTTCATCCCATTAGGTCTTAAAGACTTTGCTTTTGCAGTCTTTTTAAAAAGGTAACTGGCAGAGCTACATAAGATATTAATTTAGGACTTCTCAGTTAACACTTTAGTAGGAATTAGTTTACAGCTGGAGCTCAAAGCCAAAGAACGGTTTTTCTTTTTAGCATTGGAAGGCCTGGGAGGCAGGGCGGAAACATTTCAGTATAATGCAAACCAACTCCAAATTCCCAGTACTTCCTACTGAGAGTTACTAGTGGTCCCTCAATGCCAATTCACAGTTTAGCTTAAGTTTATAGACCTCCCTGATCTAGACTCATGCTTGTAAGAACTACTTGGTTCCCTATTACATCAGAATTAACAGTCACTAAACTCATGTATCTCCTGGTAACAGTGGCACGTGCTTTCTCCTTAGAAAAGAAAACTGGTATCATGACCATCCATCTAACCACACCTCAAGGTTAATGTTCAGGAAATGACTACCTATAAATCTTAAAAGAACTATAGTTATAAGTCAAGGTGGCATCTAACCTAAAATGTTTCAGATTATTCCTATTAATGGTAAAAGGAATGGTGGGGTGACAAACAATTTATATTTGGAATCCATGTGAATGTATCTGACATGGAAATTTGCAACAGAAGGATAAGAATTCATACTGTAGAGAGGCTGTATTAGTTGAAATTATGTTAGCCAACTTAGTCATCCTACCTCAGAGGATCTGCACAAAGCATGAGAGATACAAAGACATAAGACAACACGGATCTCACTCTCAAGAAATGTAAAATTCTAGTGGTGAGAAGTGGAAAGGGGAATATGCCCATAAATAATACTTCAAGGCAAAATGCTAAAAAGTTTGAGGAAGGAGATAGCTTTCAGCTTGGGAAGTTCTGGGAATGCTTCACGGAGGAAGTGACACCTGAGTTAAAGCTTTTTAAAGGAAGGAGAGGTAGAAGTTGAAAGTGGTTTTTTTTTTTTTTAAGCACAGGACAATATGAACAGAGGCACTTAAGCGTCAGATAATACTCTAGTTAGGCAATCTGACCTCTAGACAATGAGGTTTTTATTACAGTTTAAAAAATTTGCCTGGGACAAGCCATAAAATAGCTGGACCTAGACTGTAATCTGCTTTTCATTTGTCCATATGTGAGTTTGAAAAAAAACCAGAAAGCCCATCTATGTAACATTTTCAAAAAAGTGAAGAGAATTAGCTTTTTAGGTGTAGAAAGTTACTGAAGATGAAGGCAGGATTAGTAATAGTCTCTGAGGAATCCAGGTATGTTTAAATGATTTATATCAGCAGCCTGATATGACCCTTAAAATGAATGGCTTTCTTATATTCCACAAATTTATTATAAAAGAGATGCTCATGACATAAGCACTGTGCCTGGTAGGTTTAATAGATGCTTATTAACTACAATTGTCTGGAAAATTGTTACTTACCACCATTCCAATATTGTTCTGTTGCCCACCTGGTGCCATCTCTACACATTCATCAATCACAAGATTCATAAATGGATCAAACCCCCGCAATATTCCTTGGACATGCCTCCCACCATTTAATTTCACTAAGAAAAAAAGTGAAATGTTAGCAAAACTGTCCATTAACCATACTAAGAAAAAAAAAGAATAATTACTAACCTTTATATAATGCTTTAATTTTTCCAAAATGCTTTATTATCTTGTTTGATCTTTCAAGCCTAGGACTCTACACACTTAGCTGTCCATCCTGGCTATACAAATATCAAGTAACACAAATCACAAATGTGTGAAATAAGATCACCTCTTGCCCACTTAAGATACTGTGCCAAAACAGTTCACTGAACTTTCAAAGAGTAACATTAAAGAATAAATTTCATTCAATTGGCCTCAATTACATTAGTGATTAAAAATTAGTGATTAAATTAGTGATTAAAAATTAGTGATTAAAAAAAGAAATTAAATTATTTCAGTATTTTCAGAAACAAATTGGAGTTGATCAAGTGTTATCTTGTGGAGGGTCTAGTAAGTATTTTAGTAAGAGGAAAGATCAGAATGATCACAGGCATGTCACAGTAATTACAGGCATCACAGTTAAGCTTTTAAAGAGTCTATAAGAGACTATGAATTCAAGTAGTCTGAATTTAAATATTCTCCCTAAAACGATCTCTTAATTTTTACTTACTATGACTTTAACAGAGATGGACTATAGTTCTACCCCCATACAAATCACTGAAACTGAATTAAGGGTTTTAGTACATATTATTTCAATATTAACCAATTGTACTGAATTAGATACTGCCACCAGACCCACATTAATAAAAATTTAAAACATTTGTTAGTAAAATCATCTTAAATAACTTACATGATAGCTTCTTGTCCATAAATCTGAAAAAGCAAAAGGGAGAAAGTAAAATAACTCTTTCAAACTTTTTTCTTTAAAAGCACAGAATAAATGCCCACCAGGTGTGCAGTAGTCAATTGCTTAAAACTCATGAAGGATGGGTGAAGAAGGTATCTGAGCTTCCCAAATTGGTACAAATTGTCTTTTGTTGGGGGCGGCTGGGGTGTCAAAGGAATATAAATTCTGATCAAACTAATCCCAAATCACTATATTCATTAACTTTTGTAAACCTAAACATATTATATAAATGTAAATTCCCAAAACAGTCCTGTCTGACAAAGGAATATAAATTCTGATCAAACTAATGCCAAATCACTATATTCATTAACTTTTGTAAACCTTAAGCATATTATATAAATGTAAATTCCCAAAACAGTCCTGTCTGAAATGACTCTTTTTCAGATTCAGAGATAAAGGTTAACCTGTGGTTCATATTATTTTATATTAAAGCAGTAGTTTCTTTTTAAAAAATATTTATTTATTTACTTTTAGTTCACAACATTAATTTCCACAATCCCTTGAGTTCCATCATTTTCCCCCCTCCCTCTTAAAGCAACAGTTTAAAAAAACTGAGAAACTCTTTCATCAAGTAATTTGATGTTTTTCAATATCATATGCAGATTTAAAACAAAACAAATAATAGGGTATTTTTTTGGGGGGGGGGGAAGGGATTAACTAAATTAAAAGTATTAATTGTATAATTTATTTTCTGTAAAAAAAATTAACATTTCAGCCAGGTTAACACTAGAAATTTAAAGTATTATGTTATATTCAGTCTTCATCTTTTTCTTTTAGGTGTTCACTGACTGGAAAGTTAGATTTTTCTATTTTTTTCAATTCCCAAAGTATTTGTTTACAATCAATTACTCGAAAGGAAGAAAAGATGTAAGTTACTGATGAAGGCTAGATTAGTAATAATAGGCTGAGGAATCCCAATATGTTTTATTTACACCAGTAGCCTGAAATGACCCTTAAAACAAATGGCTTTCTTATATTCTAAAGATATATTATAGAAGAGACATTACATAAGCAACTTTTAAAATCAATCTAATCTATAAGTAATTCAGGATTGATTCTGATAGCAAATAAGAACACAAAAGCTGAGCTGTAAAGATTCAAAAAGCTGTTGTGCCCTATTTTTATATATTTTTTCCTACATGGGTTTATAATATTTGGATCATGAAATAAGAGAATTTAGTTCAATTCTTTATTTTAAGGATGAGAAAACTGAGGCCCACTTAAGAACTTCTATACTGATCTGTGACATAAGCCCAGATTCCTATCACTAACCTTAACTTGGTCTTCACAATAATTTTTAGTGCTGGAAGGGACCACAGAAGTCATCAAATACAATCTACACTTGAATTTTTTTTAATAACTTAACCAGCACTCATCTAGTCTGTGGTTGAAGACCTTCACTGAGGGAACCCTAGCCCACTCTACTTTTGTCAGAAGTTCTTCTTGAAATCAGGAGTAAGCTTGCCTTTTTTGCACTTCTCTCCATTGCTCTTGGTTCTAATGCCTGGGGCCAAATGTCCTCTGGAACATCTCCAGTTTAAAAACGTCCTCCATACATTGGTGGTCTCTGGAGGGTAGGAAGTAGGACAATTACCTCCCACTCCTGGAAGCAATGTCCATCTCTGCTAGAGCCGTCTGACGCTGCACTCCCATATCACACTGCTGACTCCCATGGAGTTTGCAGTCCACTAAAAAAACCCAGATACTGTCATCATTTCTCCCCATCCTGATCTTGAGCTCAAACCTCCTCCTTCCTCAACTTTACAAGTGTAAGACTTTATATTTATCCCTACAGAATTTCATCTTATTGAATTCTGCCCAACATTCTAGCCTGACAAGATCTTTCTGTTTCCCAGTGTCATGAGCATATTAACCATCACCTGCCCTCTTCAAGCCTTTTTCCATGAAAGTGCTTTGCAAAATTTAAAGCATCATATAAATCTAAGTTAGTGTTACCCCTTTCCTTTCCTTCCATATCTCAACACTCATCTATAATAAGCCTCTCTCTATCTCAGTCTCCCTTTCCCCCCCAAAGTTAGGTATAAGTCCTTGGAATAAGTGTCCTTGATCCTATCCTCTCCCAGCATTTCAAGCATTTTGTTTGATTTACTCTAGTTAAAAAGCATTTCCCTCCTGTCTCTAGGATAAAAACTCCTGAGGTGGGTAAATTTGTAGCTGTCAATAACCTATCTTTTCAAATGCATTTCATGTTATTTCCCTTTATGTACTCTACGTTCTGGCCCAAATGCCTCGCTATTCTCTATCCTACATCCCACTTCTATACAATCATACAAGTCATCTCTTGCTGGCCTCTCTGTTCCCCTCCCCATGTAGGGCCGTATCTCTGCCTGTCAGAATTCTTATCTTCCTTTGATTCCAACCTAGGTGCTTTTCCTGATCCTTCCAGTTCTTAATACTCTCTTCCTCCTCAAATTACTCGTTCTTAACTTATGTTTAAACATTTTATCTCCCAGTAGACCAAGTTCCTGGAGGTTAGGGGCTGTTAATTTTGTCTCTGTATCCCCAGTACTGTCACGCACATAGGTTAATTATTATAAGTTTGTTGAATCAGAGTCCTAAAATCTGCAGCTGGAAATTAATTTAGAGATGATGTAGTCTAATATTTTTATTTTACAGATGAGGAAATAGCCTCAGAGGTGAAGTGATCTGTCCAAGGTTACACAGTGGCAGACCCAGAACCAGAAGACTGGGTACCTGCCCCCCAGCCCAATACCTTTCAAGGCATTTATATTACTACCATCTCTCTCCACAGGTTTCTTCCTCTCTAACTACAAATATGCTCAGGTGTTTCCAATCTTGAAATACCAAAACATAAGCTTTCCTAAATCTTTCTACTTCCTTCAGGTATCATTCTTTCTAATTTCACTAAAACATTTATTGAACATTTACTATATACAAAGGATTCTAGCCCTTAAGAAATGTCTATTCTAGGGGGAAGGGAAATAAGCATTTATATAGTGCCTATGATATGCAGGGCAAAGTGCTAACTGCTTCACAAATATCTAATCTGATCCTTACAACAACCTTGTTATGTAGATGCTTTTATGATCCCTGTTTTACAGTTGAGGAAACTGAGGCAGACAGTGGTTAAGTGATTTGTCCAGGGTCACAAAGGATAGATTTGAACTTGGGTCTTCCTTACTCCAGGCTAAGGGTTCCCTCCACTTCATCATCTAGCTACAACAGAGTAAGTCACAAGTACAATACAAGGAAAACTGAAAGGGGGAAAGCTGAGGAGAACTGAGAAAAGCTTCATGAAAGAGATGGAACCAGGGCTGAGTCCTTAAGACAAGGAATACTTTTAGGGCACAAATTTCTTGAGTTGCCTAAACAAGATGCCTCTACTTCATTACTCACTTACAAAACCACTGGTTTTCATACCTAACTACTGAACGAAAATTGCTTTCTCCAAGTTCACCAATGGTAGCCTACTTGTCAAAACAAATTTTTTTTGGGGGGGGGGGAAGGAGAGATGTACCTCACTAGATCAAGCTCCTTCTGGACAGCTTTCCTTCCCTTGGTTTTCATGATATTCCACTCCAGGTTCTCCTAATATATCTAATGACTTTTTTCACCTGATTTTTCTCCTCTTGCCCACCTAACGTGGCATTGCCCAAGGTTCTATGCTAAGCCATGTCCTTTTTCCTTTTTATACTCACCACCTTTGCTATCAAATTCACTTCTAGTTTCAATGGACACTTTTATGAGACTGATTCCTTAATTTATGTTCAGCTGTGAATTGTTTGGGGTTCCATGATAATAATAATAACAGCTAGCATTTATATAGCTTGGCAAAGCACTTGACACAAATGTCTAATATCTAATTTTGTGCTCATAACAACCATGAAAAATAGTTATTATTTCATTTTACAAATGAAATAAGCAGACAGAAGTTAAATAACTTAGCCAGAGTCACATAGCTAGGTAAGACTGAAACTCAGTTTCTTCTAAATTCAGGGTCAGCAACCTTAACCACTCCATTACCTAGCTGCTCAGACCTCAATGTTCTACCAGCACTTTAAAGCAAGTGTTCCAACTTATCTTTCCTTCCAAACCTATTGGTCTTGACTTCCCTATTTCCGTTAATGGCTCCACAATTCCCTTAGTCTTTTATGCTCAAAATCACAGTCCTATCTCCAATTCCTCTCCGTGAACTGGGAGAGGGAGAGGGGAAAAGAGGGTTGAAATGCTGCTTCCACCACTTCCTGTAAAACTAATTTGATGTGTTGATCACTTCTGCTGAACGGAGTTTCTCCTCCACCCACTTTTCTTTCTTATTCTTTATTATAAGGTATGACTCTCTTGGGTAGGAAGGGGAGTGGGATATATTGGGAAATGAAGGTGGTGTTAGAACAAACGATCAAGACATTTTTAAAAAGAGAAACAATGAGTAGTAACTTCATAGCACTATATAAAAGTGAGCTTGCTCAAGCCATTTCCCCTCTGGTCCTCAGTTTCCATATCTGTAAAAGCAAAGTACTGGATTCGATGTGCATTCTTCCTATCTGATTAGGTCTTTATTCCACTTTAAACTCTGGCATCTTTCCACCATTCCATTCCAAATGCTACAAGAAAGAACGAGACCTAAGTGTGTGAGGGGTTAAAAAAAAATCAACATGCGAGAAGTTGTGAAATCTGATTCTACTTAAACCACGTTTGTCCTCTGAGCCTCAGTTTACCCTTCTGTCAAAGTGGTTGGGATTACCTCTAGGTAGGTTTAAATTCCATTTTTCCAAATAGATTACACTAATTCAAACCAGCATTTAAGTCCCAAAAAAGCCCTGGGGGAATCTTAACGGGGTAGAAGCAACGACTGAATTGTCCTGCTAACTATCTATCGATCCACCTGGCCGCATCCAGCTTCGACTCCCAAACTTAAGGCCACGCAAAATCCGCGGACCCGAAAAGAATGAATGGAGCACGACTCACCACAAGAGGCCGATTGCGCGCGCGCGCCCCTCCCCCGTCCCACGTGGCCAGGGTCGCAGCGAAGGCCGGGAACGCGGCGCATGCTGGGAAGCAGAAGACTAATCGGCTTCCTCAGGCCTCCCTCAATACTCGGTGCAGCCTGAGCTGAACCCCTGGGTCCTCCAATAGCCATGTCACAGTACTTACTTTTTTAGCTCGGGCGGGTGTGCTTTGCTCATTTTGTTTCAGTTGCGGCCCTTCGTCTCTTCCCTGTGCAATTCTCGGCTTCTCTCACCCTCCCCTTGCCGCCACTGACGCCACTTTACGTCTGGCATCACCGGCTCCGGTGAGCCAATCATAAACCCAGAAGTCCCGCCTCGCGCTGGAGCAGCCAACCGAAGCCGATTGAGCATGCGCACTACCCGAGGTGGGCGGAGTCGGGAACTAGCCCGGTAATTGAACAGTTTGTTGGATTTCAGCGTGGAACCTAAGCTTGGAAAACCTGTCATCTCTTTTGGGGAAGGAAGACGGAGACCCAAATAGAGGGAAGGGACTTGTCTGAGGCAAAGGCAGATAAGCAGTTAGTGGAAAGGACTCAAACATAGGTCCTTCTGTTCCCAGTATGTGCTATTTCTTTTATTTTCATATTAATTATATTTATTTCGTTATGTTAAATCCAATCCATCCAATAAGCATTTATTAGGAGCTTACTATGAGCCAGGAATGGTACTAAGTGCTGATCCTCTTATTATAAATATGCAGCCTCTAGGGCTGTACCTGCATGGGAGTCAGGCCCACATCCACATCACAATAAAGTGGGAGACTCATATAAATCAAGGTGGGAAAATCCATCCTTATGAGTAAGTACAGGAGTGTGCAGGGATAGTAATTTTGGAACCTTAAAATTATCGTGCCTGGGAATGCCCCCAAAATCTGATTTATCAGAATGGATAACTTCCTTCGCCAGGAATAAATCAGAAAACCCGAGAGTTGGAAGGGATCTAAGTGACCACCTAGTCCATCCCATATATATGAAAGAAATCCCCACTACCAGACAAGTGATCATCTTGATTAGATTGCTTCTGAGGAGAAATTTACACTTTTGGACAGCTCTATTTCTCAGGCTTTCTCTAACACCAAGCCTAAATTTTCGTCTTTGCAAGCTTCCACCCAAAGCCCTAGTTCTGCCCTTATGACTAGACAAACCTATAAAATGTAAAGTGGAGATATCACTTACCCTATAGGGTTGTTGGATGTATCAAATGAAATAACATGTAAAGCACTTTGCAAATATTAAAGTATTATATAATTGTTAGCTATTAACATTATTCCTATTTTAATGCAGCTCGAGATCATATTAACTTTTTTCTTACATCACACTGCTGATTTGCATTGACCTTGTAACCCAGATGTTTTTCATAACAGCTACCATCTAATCAAGCCTCCCCCACCTGGTACATGCCAAAGTTAACTTTTTGTACCCAAATGTAGGTAGAACTTTACAAATCTGAAAAGAATTCTCTACTATATAACAAGTCATCTTATGGCCTCCAATCAGAGGGCACCCACTATCTTGTGAGGCAGTCCATTTCTAATTATTTTAAAAGTATTTCCTGACATCCTGTCTAAATTTCCTCTGCAACTTCCACCCTCTGTATCTAAACAACCATTTTACAGATGAGGAAACTGAGGCCCAGTAAAGTTGCTTGAGTGCTGACCACATGTACAAAATGGTCAATATGGTGATAATCCTCTCTGAATTTAGCTAGGATCATCTTAAGACAAACATGAAGCCTCTTGGACTTCACCTGCATGGAAATCACAGTAATGAAACAGGAGAATTATATAATCAAGAGGGAAAATATCTTCCCTCTGGGGCCAAGGAGAACAAACCTAATCCTTCTTCATTATATCTCTCTAATACTTGAAGACAGCTATCATGTCCCCCAAACATTCTCCACCAAAAGCTAAACATCCTTTGTTCCTAGAAGTTAAAGTGTTGGACTTGGAATCAAGAAGATTCAGGTTTGTATCCTGCCTCTGTTGTGTAATCCTTGGCAAATACCACTCCTTCAGTTTTTCCCTTTGTAAAACTGGAATAACACTACCTACCAGGTTGCTGGTTCAAATGAGAATGAGAAGGCAAACTATTTTGCAAACCTTAACGCATTATATAAATATTATCTATTGTATGTTGTGAACTTAAAGCCCTTCATAGTCCTGCTGACCTTCCTCTAGATATCTTCCAATTTATCAATCCCCTTCCTAAACAGCAGCACTCACAACTACAAAGTACATTAGATATGGTCTGAAGAGGATAGATGACAATGGAAGTACACCTTCTCCACTTTATACTTGATATCGACATTCTGAACCCATAGGTAAGGCTATGAATTTACTCAAATTAATTTTAATTTGGCCTGTTCTTTTTTGAATGCTATCAATCAGCGGATTATCACTTTATCCATTATTCCAAGTTGCCATTACTCTATAAAAATGAGTTTTTATAAAGAAGCTAAAATTATTTATCCATTCATAATACCTTGATAGTTCTGATTTTAAAGATTATTACCCCTCACATGTTCCTGTTCTTATTTTTGTCCAAGTTTTCTCATAAATTTTCCCTCATGGATTAACTAGTTTGATAAAAATACAAAATGGTCATCAATCTATTAAGAACAAAAATTTAAAATAGGTGTTGTGGGGTTCTTCCTTAACATGATAAAATGTATCTAATCAAAATAATGTCAGTAGTTAGTAGTTTTAGCGGTTCCCAGTTTCCCTAGGCAAGCTCTCAGGTCTATTCGTCTGTAATTCTAAAAGCCACATTCCAAGAGGTCTACCACCGATCACAAGCATTCATCAGGTATCTCCTATAGGCCCAGCATTGCTCATTACACAAATAATACAACACTAACAGGTCCCTCAACAAATCCTTTCCCCGGCATCTTCTTCCTTGTTCACTATGGAAACACTCCAACCTCCCTGATTTGAGAAGCAAGGGGAAGCCAACAGACAGAACATCTCACATGTAAACTCCTTGCCTTAATATGGCCTTAAGGTTAACAGACTATTACAACTGGAAGGATCTTGAGATTTAGTTCAACCCCCTCATTTTATGTGAAGTCTGAGACCTAGAGGAATGAAGGAGCTCACCCAAGGTCTTATGGGAAGAAATGTTTTCATTAAAACTGTATCTTGCTTATCTGAAATCAAAGTAATCCTAATGATCAGATATTTCATAGAACATCTGAGCTGGCATCTCTCATCAGCTAGTCCAATCCCATCGTAGGAGAGCACAGGTTTATGCCAACTGATGCACAATTTTTTTTTTTTTGGAGGGGGAAAGGCAGGGCATTTGGGGTCAAGTGACTTGCCCAAGTTCACATGGCTAGTAAATGTTAAGTGTCTGAGGCTGGATTTGAACTCAGGTCTCCTGACTCCGGAGTCAGTACTCTATTCACTGTACCACCTAGCCACTCTGCCCAGGTTTCTTGATTCCTATTCTAGTACTCTTCTTGAAGACATGAACAATGCCTCCACTAAGTGTCAGAATGGGTTTAGGTGTAAATGGGCAAGTTCCTGCATGTGCTGTATATGTTTCTGACATCTGCAGAAATACATTCTTCACACATGAGATAACATTGAGAACCAGGTAAAATATATCACTGTGCAGATGTAAAGAGAAAAACAGTTCACTAATAGGGGAAGTAAAAAAAAATCAAACTATTTATTTTTTCATCAAACCGCTAGGAAAATATGACATAGCCTTGAAACACTGAACAGGAAGGCTATGTTAATTGCATTCAGTAAGAAGTTGGTATAAAGAGAACAAGATCTTTTCCAACACAAGGCCTGGTACTAACATGTTGCTCAAAGTTTTAACCAACAGTGATAACTGGATAATTGTTATGTGCTGCCTCCTGTTCTCCAGGGTAGACAAAAGCTCTCCTTTGCAACCTGCTTAGACATTTAAATTGTCTTCCTACCCTTCCTTGTCCTAAGAGAGTCCTCTCAACAAGTTGTTTCTGTTGAAAAGGGCAAATGAGTAGGGCCAGGGTCAGGTATCACATCTTTTCTCCTCTGGGGAAAACTAACTTTCCAAACCAGTCATTTACTATTCCATTAAGCAAGAGGCTTAAGATTGTTCTGCAGGCAAAGAGAGGCTTTCTTTGGCCTTCACTCAAAACCATTTCATGTTAGAA
>CM053581.1:101351589-101361767 GCA_028627135.1 Pseudochirops cupreus | reverse complement strand
CCGGAAGCTGCTCAGAGCTCTAATCCAAGTAACCCTCTTTTCCCAGACTCCTCTCTGAATGCCAGGTTCTTGTACTGGGGAGAAAAGCACAACTGTGCTTCTATTTTCCAATCAGTAGTGAACTGTGGCTGCTGCTTTCTGGTCTATGGGAAATGGTTCAATAAGGTGGGTGTGAAGTTGGCACCAAACAAAAGTGGACAGCTACCTCTGGGATTCATACCAAATGGGAGATAGGTCAGGGAGGAGAACTGCTAATACCCATAAACCCAAAGGGCTATTCCAGCTTTTAGGAATGGAATACCTCTGAACCAGCTGAAAGCCGTTAAGGGCTCCAACAACTAGACAGAGGCCATCTTCATTGAAGGGATGGACCTGGGTACTATTAGCCCTCCATGCTGCCTCCAATCCAAATCTGAGAACCAGTTTTTCTTTTCTTCACCTATGGGCTAAAACATATAATGGAACCAACAGAGTCCAGAGGCAGATGTGAAATTCCCATAAAGGTATTCTTAAACTTGCTACCAGCCTCTATGTCTTCATTCTTAAATTTTCACTGAAAGGTAAAAATTTTCATACATTTTTACAAGTAGACCCATTCTCCCACCCCAGATGACTACTGACAATGTCTCTATTTTGCAAGAGATGCCAGAGAATCCTTCATCTTCTTGGTCATGGTAGGGATGAGGTGCATATGGTCATCAACACATTTGGCCACACAGGACTCCAGCTGCCTCTTCACCTGCTGCTCTTTGCTCCCAGCATCCATCAAGTCTTTGGCTTTGTCATTGCAGTGCATGGTGCATCGAGCCAGGCGGTCCTGTAATCAGAAACCAAAAGTCAGGGATATAACTAATATCCTAGTAATATGGTATCAGCTAACAACCTGAACAGTACTGGCAAAGCAGATATGAACCAGAGGCTGGAATAAACCATTTGTTCAGAATAGTTTTCCCAGGAAACACGGAGAAGTTAAGTTAGTTCAAGGGTCTTTGGTCAACAATTTGATTGCTAGCTGATAAGGGAAGAGCAATGGCTCTGGAGTCAGAGAATCTCTGTCTAGAACTTGACTGTGCTGCTTACTGCCTGGGTGGCTTTGGACACATGACTGAAGCTCCGAGTCTCCATTTCCTTATCTCTAAATTGAGGGAGTTGGACTGGACGATCTCTAAAGTCCCTTTCAGTACTAGAGCTACAAACCTATGATAAAACTGTTGTAAATTCTGAAATTTGTCCTTATGAGTCTTAGTACTTTAGTCTACAGAATTCTTACTTTCCTTTCAATTTCTGCCCTTGTTTATTAGGGCTATAGATTTTAAAAGGGTTTCTTTCTGCTGAGGGTCCTGTGGTGGCAAGGGAAGCTTTCTCTCCACTTGTGTAAATCTCACTCATCCTTCAAAATTCAACCCAACATTCCCCACCCTAGAACCGTGAAGATGACTTAGGAGTCATCTACTCTTAACCCTAACTCACATAGCATCTTTTTTACATATAGCATCTGGTATCGAGGAGAGTTAATACTGCATCTACCTGAAATGCACTCCTAGTGATCTTTCTCCTGTCTGAGCTTCTAAGTCCACAGCTTATCCTGGGGCACTTAAACTCACTAGATGGAAATAGACAACAAGAAAGGTAGTAAGCAAGACATCCCTGAATCAATTTATCAAACAAAAAACAAAAACAAAAAAAACCAGAATACTTCTTGAATGCTTACTTTCAAGCAGGAAGGAAATAATGGAAAAGGCAGTATGGTCTGTCAGATCATAGTTTAAAGGGGGCCCTATATTGGCAATGAGGAGTATCAGAAATTAAGACTACAGGTACCACCAACTAACATCATAAAGGGGAACCAACAATATTGTCTAATTTACCCCATCCCACCACAGCATTCACCTCTAAGGATGGTTGCATGTATTATATATTCCCTTTTGTCCCTTGCTATGGTACTGGCATGGTCAGATAGGTGACAAATGAACCATCAATCAACAACTTTTTTTAAAAACAGTAGCTATTATGTAGAGCAAAGTCCTAGATTTGGGCTAGGAAGACAGGTTCAAGTTCCTTCATCCCTCTGGGTTTCAGTTTCCTCATCTGAAAAGTGAGGAATTAGAAAGGATAACTTTTAAGATCCCATTCAACTGTAATTCTGGCAATCAGTGTAGAGTATACCAAATGTGTAAAGATGGTCTGTGTGCTTAAGTTTATAATCCAGGTAGGATTCAAGGCTTAAACATACAGGAAAGAAGAAAAATATAAGACTAATAAATAAATGAAAGTTTTTTTGTTTTAGAAACCCAGACATGGAAGAGATTACCAGGAGTTGTAGTAGTATTACACACTAAATCCCATATCTTCTACCTAGATGTTGCTGAAGGAATTCCTATATGGGGGAAAATTTAGACTAGACTGAGTTCTAATGTTCCTATTCCAACTCCAGATTGGGAAGGGTATATGGAAACAGTGGGACTTGGGCAGAATCTTGAAAGATGGGTAGGATTTGGATAAGTGATGAGAAAGCCTCCCTTAGCTTCAGAAACCCCCAGATGTCTGTGAATATTCACTGAAAGAAACACTTTAAAAACAGGCAAAAAGTATTAAAGCTCAAGGGTCACAGGAGAATAGTTGTAAAGCAGGAAGTGGGTTAGAGTGCTAGCTCTGGAGTTACGGAGATCCAAATTAGAATCTTGCCTCAGACTAGCCATGTAACCCTGGGGAAGTCACTTAATCTCTCTTAGCACTCTTTTTCACATCTGTAAAATGGAGATAAGAGCTACAGCAAGGCTCCAATGAGATAACATCTAAATTGCTCTGCCAACTTAAAAGTGCAATCTAAATGTCAGCTTTTATTAGGGCCCAGGACTCCTCACTGCAAATCTAGGGCTCTCCACAACTGTGACCCTCTAGTGCTGGAAGGGCCCACAGAAATCTAATCCAACCCCATCATTTTATACCTGTGTTTCAAAACAGCCTTATTTCTTCCCATGGGGACTGAGTTACAAGTTCCAAAGTTTATAGTGGGTTTGTCAACTTATCTCAGTCTCATATGCAGCTACATGAGTTCATTTTCGTTTTTAATACTAATAAATATAAGCTTTTTTTTGAGGCAAATGGGGCCCAGTGACTTGTCCAGGGTCACACAGCTAGTAAGTATCTGAGAATTGATTTGAACTTAGGCCTTCTTGACTCTAGGGCCTATCCAGTGCTCTATCCATTGTGCCACCCAGCTGTCCCCTTGATAAACTCTTGAAGCTTAAGACTTTGCTAAGGCATCTGACACACTATCTCATTTAATCCTCACAACAATCCGGTCAGGTGGGTGCAATTATCACCTTCATTTTACAGATAAGGAGACTGAGGTTGGGAGGCTAAGTGACTTGTCCAGGGTCACACAGCAATCTACTGAGGTAAATTCTGGGCTCAAGGTCTTCTTGATTCCAAATCCACAGCCCTAATGATTATGCCTCCTCACACATAAAGGTATAAATGTGCACATATGTATATGTATACACATACACACATTTTACATAAAGGGTTCTTTTTCACTCTCAGTAAAGAAATCTGAGTTGAAGGGTATGAACAATCTGCTAAATACTGTTGCTTAATTTCAAAATGTTTTCCAGAAAGTTGAACTCTCTTCTTATGTTCTCCCATCTTTGCTTGATACGTAAGGCCATGCTCCAGTGTCGTTCACATTTTGGACATCTGATATATTTCAGTTTTGAGAAAACTGTCCATATCCTTTGACTACCTATTTGGAGTGGATCTGCCCTGACAGCCCCCCACACTTAGAATGTTATAACTCACTTCCACCTTCTTTCTTCCTTCAAGTTTCAGATAAAAGTCCCTAAGAAACCTTTTCTAGGCCTCTTTAATCTAGAGATTCTTCTCTATTTTTAAATGTATTATGTGACCTTTATGTTAAGATTATTTATCCATTTGGAATTTATGGAGTATATAGTTAAGATGCTGACTAAACCTGTTTTCTGCCAGAGTGTGGTTCTCATGGACTAAAGAGATTCTTTTCCAGTAGTGTACATTTTTGACCCAACTCCCTATTTCATAGAGAAAGTTGAGAAATTTGTACTATATAATGTATAGTTGAGAAGGGGAAGAGTGGAAAGAGCCTGGATCTGGAGTTAGAACACCTGAATTAAAAATCTAGTCCTGCTATTTCATACTTGTGTGACCTTGGGCAAGTCATTTACTATGGCTAGTCCTTGGTTTCCAGATTATCTGTGAGACCTGAGGGTTGGACTAAATAAAATTCATTCCAACTTCAGATATTATGAACTAAGTTAAGTATGTTGCTTACGATCATTTCTATTAAAAATGGTCATCAGGTTCTTGGCTAGGTACGCGATTTTAATAGTTTTGATGGGAAACTTTATTTTATAACATTCTTTCAGGAAGAAAAGCAATTATATGTACAGAAACTGGCAGCACTAACATAAATGTTAAGAGAATCAAGACATAGATCTAGAAATGGAACTTAGGGAATTTTGAACTTGTCATCTCTGATGAAGAGAGGATGCTCACTTGGAATTTCTCCAGTTCACTGGTCACAAGGGCCTGTGCCTGAGCCAAGGGGGCATGGCAACGTTCAATGCACTGATGAACCTGCTGCATGGAGGCCTGGGTATCTTCACAGCAGCTGGCACTGCACCGGAACATGGTACCCTAGGAAAGACAGAGAAGGGAGAAAGGTCAAGCAGGAACACATTCCTCAGCCCTGGGTGAAAGACATGCAGAAGTATAAACTGAAAGACGCAGAAAGACATAGCATTGCATGATGGAAAGCATGCAAGATTGAAATTACAGGAGTCCTGGGTTTAAATACTGTGATTATGGACAGAGCACTTAATCCCTCTGTGCATCAGTTTCTTCATCTGCCAAATGAAGATAATCTACCTGGCCTGTACCTGCCCACAGAAGCCTGAGGCAAGGATCAAATCAGGTAATACGCACAAAGTACTAGGGAGACCTTAAAGTTTTATACGAATGCAAGCTATCGTGATGGAACAAGATATGATAATAGCAGAAAAGAGGTGAAAAGTATACTTCTGTACCACTGCCTTGTTCCTATCTTAAAAGGCCTACCTTTCTCACTTACCAAACAGGCAGACTCTAGAATCTCAAAGCCAGAAGTGAAATCACAGGCTATCTATCTAGTTCAACCCATACCTGAACAGGAATATCCTTTATATTTCCCCCCAAAACTGCCTGTTTAGTCTGACCTGAAGACCTCCAGTGATAGAAAACTTTCTAACTCTGCTACCTACAAGGCTCAAACCACTATGGGATAAGTCTAATTGCTAGGTTTTTTTCTTATATCAAATCCAAGCCTGACTCTCTGCAAGTGTTACCCACTGCTGTTCTGGGCTTTTGTACCCAAATAAAACAACTCTAATTCTTCTTCCATATGAAAAGCCTCCAAATGAAAATAACTTGACATTTACATAGTATTTTAAAGTCTACAAAGCTCTCTCTCTTTATATATATATCACCTCATTTGAGCTAGGTGTCAGAGTGGAGAGAATGCTGGACCTGGATTCAGAAGATCTGAATTCAAAAACAGTCTCGGACTCTGACTAGCCTAATGACCTTGGAAAAATCACGTACCCTCTCTGTGCCTCAATTTCCTAATCTGTAAATTGGGGATAACAGCACCTATCTCCTAGAACTGTTGTGAAGATCAAATAAGTTAAGATTTAAACTGCTTTATAAATGTGAACTATACTTACGAGAAGGTAGCAAGCCTTTACATAGCCCCTACTATATGCCAGGGATTGTGCTAACCACCACATGCAGGGCACTGCCAGGCACCCTAGTGCTAAGACATGGAGTTTAGAAAAGATGTAGTCTTTGTACTCATAAAGTTTATAGTTTTTGAACAGTTGTTGAGAAGAAATTACAGAAAAGGCAGTATGGTTTGGTATATAAAATCCTGTAGAGGTGGTCAAAGGATGGATACAATTGTGATTTAGCCAAGAGTCAAAGGGTCATTACACTATGATGCAGGTGCCACCCAATCAACAAATGTCTCTTGAGGACTCTGTGCCCAGCAGGGTAGGCAATACAAGAACTGTACCACATGGTTTTCAGGTACATACCATATTCAGTATAAAGGAAGTAATTTCTGTATAGGGGAAGACTGGTAGTTCCCAACCTAAGTTCTCGAAAAGGGTCTGTGCATCCCTATGTGGTACCATACATCACAACATCTGTGCAAAGAACTTACTTAAAAGCCAAACACAAAGTTCTATATGGGAAGGAGCTCAGCACCTTTGTCCTGGTGGACTCAAGTCCTCTGTGGGCAGGGGCTCTGCTAGGCCTTTTATCCCCTTCTCTGCTCCCATCATTCCCCAGATAAAGAAATAACTTGCCCAATAAAGCATTTTCTGAGTAAAAAATACACCCAACTCTAAGCTTAGACTTTTAAATCCAGTAACATTTATCGAACATCTACTGGACCCAGAAAAACAGAAGCCCTTGGAGGGCCCGCACTCGTTTGCTGAGCCTCCCCAAGCTCCATTTACACGGCTCTGCCTGCCTGGGGTGGAAGCTCAAACTTAGAAACTTAGTCCGAGCTCGGCCCTCCAAGCCCCAGGTGCAGGCGCTGAGCACCCCGACTCACCGGGAGTGGGGGGATTCGATGGCCACCGGGGGCGGGCATGAGAAGGAGCCCAGACGCCACCGGTCCAGGTGCCACCCACAGTACCCGGGGGGCCCCCTCATTAGACCTGTCCCTGATTTTGCTTCTAGTTCCTACGGCTTAGTAAAAGGAAGAATCCCTCTCTCTCCACCACCCTCAAGAACACAATCATCTTCCTTCTACGGAAGGAGGTAACTGAGCCTCGGAAGGGGAGGGGGAAGTGACCTACCCAAGGTCACTGCTGCTGTAGTCGACCCGGGGCCTCTAGACCCGGCGGGCAGGGCTCCTTCCACGCGGCCTCCAAGGCAGCGTCCACAGGGCACTGGTCGGGGGTTCTCCGCCCTTCAGTGACCTTGGGCGGGCTCCTTTCCCTCCGCCTATGGGCGCCTCAGTTTCCCCGCGCGTAAACTAAGGGGTGGGGGTGGGGTAGTTGGACTCGATATTCTGGGCGCCTCGGTTTCCTAGTGTGTAAAATGAGGGGGGCTGGACTCGGTGCTTTGCGCCTCGGTTTCCCAGTGTGTAAAGTTACGGGGGATCGGACTTAGTGCCTCGCGTACTTCACAGCGTGGGTGGGGTGCGCTCGATGCTCTGCGCCTCAGTTTCTCTGTGTGTAAAATGAGGGGTATGGGTTGGACTTGGTGCTCTGCGCCTCAGTCTTCCCGAGTGGGAAGGGGGGTTTGGGCTCGGCGGCTCCCTAAGGGCCCTCGCATGACTCAGTGGTTTTGATCCTGGGGGAGGGCTCCCGCCTGCCCTCCCGCCGCCGATACCTGCATCTTGCGGATATTCTCCCGCTCCAGCCCTTTCACCATGGTGTCCACCGCCTCCTGCACCCGCAGCTGCTGCGACTCCGCCATGGCGTACACCCCCACCCCCCGGTCCCACGCCCTGCGCTGGGCTGGAGCGCTCTAGCCCGGCGTCCACATGGAGCCCCGAGAGCGGCCCCGCCCCCCTCGGGATGCCCACTTCCGGCGTCCGCCGCCAGCGGCGCTCCCAACCAACCAGCGAGTCCGGCCGAGCGACCCTTCCTTCCGTCTTACCTGTGCGGGGCGGTGGTGCCCCCTGGCCGGAGGAGAAGAGGAACTGCGGCGCTCCGGTCGATCTCGTGGTGCAGGATTCTCCTCCCAGCCTTCCCAAGGAAACTCCGCCAGGGCAACCCTCTTCTATTACAGGCGGGGAAACTGAGGACCACAGATGTGAAGCGAGTGGTCCAGACTGCAAATAGATGCCTGGGATTTGAACTCAGGCGTTAAGCCTTCATCTCTAGCAGCCCTTCAGTCACTTCACCAGACTTCCTCCTTATAATTAGCAAACATCAGCCCACATGTTGCTTTTGAGAGTATTGGAGCCTTTAGAGGTGGACTACCTGATGATCCTCTACAATGCCTGCTGCAGCTGCCTTTGTGGCAGTTGGAACAAATTATTCTCATCTGCCTGTTTCGGGGGAGGAAAGTCTTTACATGCTTGGGGGAGTCATCCCTCCTAACTCACCAGTGGGTTTGAGGCCCGTAGGTGATCCTCGACCTGATTTGGTTTTAGTCCATCTGCATAGTTCCAAATTATTTTAATTAATACATTAGATTAATATCCTATTAATGCATTGTATTAATGTTCTGTCCCCATAATATTTGATCAATAATCAGCCACTCATTTGTTAAATCAAGCATTTATCCAAACGTTACTACGCACCTACGAGGTTCTGGGGTTACAAATACAAAAATCCATTCTCTCAAAGAACTTACATTCTAAATATTGCCTCTTTTCATCCTTCAGCATCATATATTTTTCATTCAAAAACACACAGAGATTATGCTAAACATTTCTCTGGATGTGGCATTGCCATCACTAAGTTTGCAAAGTAACAGACCTTTCCTAACAGATCCCTTCCAACACCACATCATAATCAAGTGAGTATCTTTAATTAAATCTATTGCTTCATCTACTAGCATTGCAACTGAAAGGTGCAGCTATGGTTTTAGGAGTGCTAACCCACAGAGTACCTTGGGACTGGGGTCCAATCATTCAGTCTCAGGAATTGCTCACTATCTGTGTGGATGGCATGTATGTTTGCAGGACAGATGCCTAAGGTTAGGAGGAGGGGCTTTCTTTATAATTTCAGCCAATGTATATGCTTTGAATTCTTCCTTAATCTCAATGCCTTGCTTCTAAGATTGTCTCCAGTTTATCCTGTATATAACTTGTTTGTGCATAGTTATTTACATGTTGCTTCTTCTGTTAAATTGTGAGCTCCTTGGGAGCAGAGACTCACTGTTTTTTCCCCCTTTTTGGGGATATCTTTGGTTTAGTATTGTGCCTGCCATATAAAAGGAACTTAACAAATGCTTGTTGACTTGACTGATTGTATCCTGACTATTTTGGATTTAGGAGTGTGGACCTACAGGATGCCTAGAACCTGGGTGATATACAGTAGGCATTCAAGGAACTAGAAAATTATATAGGCGGAGCCAAGATGGTGGCATAGAAGCAACAAGGTTCTGCATCTCCCACATAGCCACCTCAAATACCCATAAAATATGACTCTAAACAAATTTTAGATCTTCAAATCTCACAAAAATACAGAAAAACACATCTCTCGCTGAAGGCAGCTCAGCAAGAAGGGCTAATCGCAGCAAGCTGGGAGCCGAAACCAGCCCAGCCTGAAATGTGGCTTGGCCCGGAGCAGCCAGGATGAGCCACAGCTGGAGCCTTCAGGAGAGTGGATCAGCGGCAGCTGTGGCAGTTTCCAGAATTATCAAGCCATAAGAAACAAGGACAAAGTGAAAGGTTGGTAGAATGCAGCCAAATTTGAGGGAGAAAAGCAGTCTGGCTGAACTGCCTCCAGAGTAAGGAAGCAGCAAAAGCATGGCACCTCCACTTGGCTGCTTCAGAGCTCCTGGCCTGCAGACTGCAGGGGGGCCAGGCCATAGTTCAGAGGCTAAATGCTCTTGCGTTGAGCAGCCTGGATCCAGATCATGGTCTTGGGTGGTGGTCCTGGGATGCGTTTTCAGTGTGCCAAAACTGGTGGAGGCTGCAGCAGCCTCCCAATAGCTCCAGCAGCTGGGAAAACCTCAGCGATTTGGGACAGAGCTTTCCCCATCTGGAAGCAGAGTTCCACAGAGCTAAAAAGTCAAGTAATTGACTGGCAACAACATGAGCAGGCAAAGGAAGCAAAGTAAGAACAGCAATCAAACTCTAGATTCCTTCTTTAGGGACAAAAAGGATCAAAGCATGGAATGGGATGAAGACAACACAGTCAGAACTCCCACACCAAAAGCTTCTAAGCAACATGTAGACTTCCTACAAGCCATAGATCAGCTTAAGAAGGATTTTGAAAACCAAATAAGAGAAGTGGAGGAAAAATTGGGAAGAGAAATGAGAATGATGCAAGAAAATCATGAAAAGAGAGTTGATCACCTGACTGAAGAAAATAACACCTTAAAAAATAGATTGACCCAAATGGCAAAAGAGGCCCAAAAAGCCAATGAGGAGAAGAATGCTTTAAAAAGTTGAATTTGCCAGATGGAAAAAGAAT
>CM053581.1:101320217-101351089 GCA_028627135.1 Pseudochirops cupreus | reverse complement strand
TGTCCATTGTGGAGATGTTCTGTGTAATTACACATGTACAGCCTGTATTTAATTGCTTGTCCTTCCAGTGGGGGTGGGTGACAAGGGAGGAATGGAAAGAATCTAGAATTTAAAGTTCTATAATCAAATGTTAAAAATATTTATGTATATATATGTGTATATATATATATATATATATATATATATATAATTATTATTATTAACTACATTCAACTGGGAATTAACATACACAGGCACTGTGATAGGGAGATCCATCCTGCCCTACCAGAAAGTCAGAGGGGCGAGGGGGTGGACATAGGAGAGAGCAGATTGGGGGGAGGGGTTATACAGTGGAATGGATGTTTTGAGGTGTTACATAGGGGAGAGATGGGGAGAAAATTTGTAACTCAAAATCTCATGGAAATGAATGATGTAAACAAGAAAATAAATAAATTTATTTAAAAAAAGAAAATAAATAAATTTATTTTAAAAAAAGAAAAATTTATATATATATATGTATATATATATATATATATACATATATATATATATAAAATTTGATTTGTTTATTTACTTTTAGTTTACAAGATTCAATTCCATGATGTCTTGAGTTTCAAATTTTCTCCCCTCCCTTTTTCCCTCCCCCCTATGGCAGCATGCAATCAAGTATGGGATCTGCAAATATTTTCAAATTGGACATTAGTCTGGTTGTATAGAAGGGTTGTAACCAGTGGGGAACAATGGGAAAAAAGAAAGAACCAAACATGGAAAAGAATGATAGCATGTAGATTGCTTCAGTCTCCATTTAAACTCTGTTCTTTCTAGATCTTTCTCTGGATGTAGATATGTCCTTCCATGAAATTTATATTTTTAAAAAAATGTGTTGATCAAAGGTTTGCAGACATGTATGGGCATTTCTCCTTCCCACTATATTATTTGCAAGTAGAACCATTTAAAACCACTCTGCATGTGATTTCCCACGTATTGTTTCAAATATATAAATAGTGACAGATAGCAGCAACATCTCTGTTATCAAAGGTTTTTTACACTTGGCAATTCTTTAAGCAGCTTTATGTAATTCAAGTAATTTTTTCTGGCACATTCTAATATTTCATTTTAATTTATTGTTTCATAAAACATATTGTGCTAGGTGCTAGGGGATATGTAAAATTTAGGTAAGGTACAACTGGTTAAATGTTTAGAGAGAAAGTCTTGGAGGAAAATGAATTCACAGATAGTGATTATACGCAATATATAAGAGACTTACAGACTAAGTCCATCAGAGTCTAAAGAAAATGGATGTGAGATGAAACATCATAGCCAAAGTAAGTGAGACTGAATTGTGGAATAGAAAATGTTCTGTGCGGGATAAAGATCCCAAAGACCCTTACCCAAATAAAATTCAGAGGTTTTTCCAGGTAGAAACAGAAGCTACTTAAACTTATTTCTAAGCATGTCTCGTGAGAATTGGGCATCACCTACCCAGAACATGTATTGGTATAGGGAGGCAAAGTACAGAAATCAGGCAAGCAGTTATATACCTTTGTACAAACAATTCTAGGACAACCCCAAACCCCAAATCTCCTCCCCATTATCCAGACCTTCATTCCCATTGGTGGGAAGGTGTGTCCTTACAATCCTTTTACTCAATACAAATGCGTATTTCAATTATTTTCCTCATTTATCAGAAGTAAGCTATTACAGATTACAAGCTACTTTTCTTATTTGCCAAAAGTAGGCAATTACAAGAACACCTGGCAGACAAATTATTTGTTGCTTTCCTTGTTTTCATCAAGACTGGGTGTTCTATAGAAAAATAAAATTTGGGCCTATCAGAACTAAACCCCAGGTAAGTTTGGTGACTGTCTCCTTTACCTTATGAAAATATTTTCACTTGTACCACTTGGTTCTATTAAGACTGCTATGTTTGAGTCTCAGTTATGCTACTAAGTAAGTATAGGATGTCTTGGCCTCAGTTTCCTCAATTTAAAACTAGAACATTTTGGGCTAGATGACCTTTAAGGTCTCTTTTAATTTTACACTCTCCAAATCTAAGTGACTTTCCTGTGGTAAAGATTAAAGCCCTTTATAAAGGCACTGAAGACCATACAGTTAATAAGTAGAGGCCACATAGAATTTTGGCAGAGCCAGACTTCAAGTTCAGGTTTTCTGACTCCATGTCCAGTGCTGCTCTTTCCACTACTCTAACTGCCTCTGGCTTTCTCCTCCTCCTCGTTTATCCCCACTCTAGACACCTGGATTTTGTAGAGGAGATACCTGGATGATAAATGGGAAAGTAGCAGTGCAAGTACCATCATCTGGGGTGGGCTAGGATGGCAAGATTCCCTGGGCCATCTTAGGCAAATAAATTGTTGTTAATCAAGACTATTGCAATTATGGGAAATAAACAACAAATATTGTTTTTTTGCTAATTATTATCCTTTGATGTAGTGACAAAAATTTCATTCAATGCAAATCAGATACTGCCCCCCCCCCCAAAAAAAAGTAGAAGGGAAAGAAAAACAAATATGCATAGTAAAAAAAAAACCCAATTCTCAACATTAATTATGTTAAAAAAATTTTTTCCTTCTGCAACCTGAATCAGGAAGAATGTCATGGTCAGCTTCTGGAATCATGAATGGTCCTTGTATTGATCAGTTTCTTAAGTCTTTCGAAGTTGTATGTTTTAACAATGTTGTTATTACTGTATAAATTGTTCTTCTGGTTCTGCTCACTTCACTTCACTTCAGTTCATGTAAGTCTTCCTACATTTTTTCCGAAACCACCCACTTCATGAGTTTTTATAGCACAAGAGTATTCCATCATATGAATATACCGTAATTTGTTTGGCCTTTCTCCAATGGGTAAATACCCCTTTAGTTTCCAGTACTTTTTTTTACCATTATGAAAAGAATTGCCATAAATATTACGTGTGGATCCTTTTCAATTTTCTTTGATCTTTTTAGAGAATAGGTCTAGTCTACTGCTGTTGCTGGGTCAAAGGGAATATATGCCCCTCAGTAAGTAGAAGTAATAGCAATAGGGACTAGCACCAAATTGCTTTAACTGGGGCTTGTTTGAGTACATATCCCCTCTAGTTTGCCATGTGGAGGCCTTGGCATCCCCTACACATGGGTGGGAATAGTCTCCTTTGATTGGTTACCTACATCTCTAAATCTGGCAGGCTCTTTTTTCCTTCTCCCTGCTGTGTCCAGGGGGTAAAGATCACAGATCACCCCAAGCATGGGCTCCATGAATGGAACCAATGAGAGGGGAAGGACTTTTCTTCCCCTAGTCTCCTTTTACCCCAATTCTGAGCAATGGACCTTGGTGTTTGTTTCTGTTTTGTGTAATTTGTCTTCCTTGGTTTTAGGTGCCAGAGGTGATCCTGGTGGGATGGAGAATTTGAACTATGGTGGCCTTGGAGCCAGCATTACAGGGGATGATGGTGCAGCCAGTCAGCCTAGCAGAGAAATCCTGAAAAACCAGGGTACCTGGAACATGGGATTTTAGACTTGGAACTGGGACAGTGCTGGGACAGAGCTAAGCTATGAACCTAATTTTCTTCCCCTCTTCAGAGACTGGTATAGAGCAAAAGGGGAGAATTATGCCTCCCACATGTGGAGGGAATAAGTTTGTTAATTTTCCTTACCTTTTAAAGTAAATAATCCTTTGTAAAAGCTCCAGTGTTACACTAGAATGGTTGTGGGAACAATTCACAGCTCACTACCAGGGCCTCCGCCTTACCTTGACCTCACCCAATTCTTAGTTTCCTTTAAGGTTTACCCAAGGTATTCCCTTCTTTTTTCTTTTTTCAATTTTGATTTAATTTTATTTTATTTTCAGTTGCAAATTCTCTTCCTCCCACTTTCCCCCTTCCCCACTCACTAAAGAAGCAAGGATATCCTTTCTCCAGAAACTATGACTCACGCTACCCTGCCCCTGATGTTAGTACCCTTTTCTTGGTCAAAGGACTGTTTATTTGCTTATTAGTATACACTTGGTAGATTACAAGGCCCCCGAGGGTGAGGAACCAGTTGCTTGTGTCTTTGTTTGAATGTATATCCCTAGATTCTCCCCAGTACCTTTAACCTGTGAAGTACTGTGGTGTGTAGTGGATAAAATGGGGATTTGGTATTAGGTGGATCTGAGCTCATCTTACTTCTGTTGTTTATCAGTGTGTCACTGTGGGCAAGCCACTTAATGCAATCCGAATTATTTTTGTATCTATTTTTATTTACAGGATTCATGTGTATGTTGTCTTATACACATTATTTATGTTTATACACTTATTTATATACATACACATACACACACATATATTTATATACACATATATGCATATGTTATTTTTCTCTAGTAGCATATAAGGTCAGTATCTTCATTGGTAAAATAGAGACCACAGCACCTTCCTCATAGAATCATTGTCAGATGCAAATGAGATAAGATAAAACAAGCCATTTCCTAAATGCCTGTTGTGTTTATAGGTGTTTAACTCATATCAATTGAATTAGTATTGTTCAAATGATAATTATTTACCTACCTGCCTAGGTTTTCTTCAAACTTAGGAACCTATGAGTAAAAAAAAAAATGGGAAAGGCAAATTGGACTTGAGGTGACCTGGCTGTATTGCTGAGAATGCCGAGAGCTGGAAGGACAGGAAACAATCTCTTTGAGCTCATAGGTTTATGGGATTTGGTGTGTATGTGTGTTGGGGGAGCGGAGGATGTTGTGGAGAAGAAAACAAGCAATTATTAAGTATGTACCAAGCGCTTTACAAATATTATCTCGTTTGATTCTCACAACAACCCTGGGAGGAAAGTGCTATTATTATTATTATTATTTTAGAGTTGAGGAAATTCAGACATATAGAGGGTAAATAACTTGCCAGGAATCACGTATCTAGTAAGTATCAGGGGCTGGATTTGAATTCAGGCCTTCCTGAATCCAGGCCTGGTGCTTTATTCATTGTGCCACCAATTGGCATAGATTCATAGGATTTGGTTTAGGGTAAGGAAATAACCATTTATGAAGTACCTACTGTGTGCCAGTCATTGTGCTGAATGCTTTATAAATATTATCTCATTTTATCCTGAGAGAAGCGGGTGTTTTTATTATTCCAATTTTACAACTGAGGAAGCTGAGACAGAGGTTAAATGAGACTTGCCCAGGGTTGAAAAACTAGCCAGTGTCTGAGGCCAAATTTGAACTCAGGCCTTCCCATTTCTAGAGCCCAGTGCTCTATTCACTTCACCACCTAGAATTAATTGCTAGCAATTAGTTGCATTAAGTAATTTGTCTAAGGTAACACTGGTAAAAGTGGCAGAGTTTAGATCTTAAAATAAGTATTTTTGACACCTAATCAAGTATTTATAAGATCATCATGGAGACTTTAAGTTAAGGTAGTGCAGTCAGTGACTGATCCTCATACTGGTTGGAAGATCCAGCCTTTAGATAGAATCATCAAGGAATAAAATGCTCATTACCTTTGACCCAGTATTACTACTACTGCTAATATACCCTAAGGAGATAAAAAACAGAAGGAAAGTTTCCATTACGAACCAAAATATACAGAGCAGTATTTTTTGTGGTAACCAAAAACTAGGAACAAAACAGGTACCCCTCAATTTTGGCATGGCTAAACAAATTATGGCTTATGAATGTAATGGAATATTCTAATGCCTTCCTTCTGTGGATTACCTCCAATTTATCCTGTATATATCATGTTTTTACATGGTTGTTTTTATGTTATTGCCTTCATTAGATTGAATTCTTTGAGAGAAGGATCTGTCTTTTGTCTTTCTTTGCATCCCTTAATAAATGTTTGATTGACTATTACATTGTAGGAAATAACCAATATGAGAAACCCAGAGAATCTTTGAGGAGATTTGTATGAATTGATGAAGAGTGAAGGAACCAAGAGAACATTGTACACAATGACCACAACACTATTTTTTAGAAGGAAAACAAACCAAAACACATCAGAATTCATATTAATGCAGTGACTAATTTAGATTACAAATGATTGATGATGAAAAATATTTTCAGTCTCTCAATACAGGGGCAATGAATTATGGATGCAAAATGTGGCATACATTGTCAGAGGTAGTCTTTGTTTTGATTAATTCTGTCTTTTTTTTTTTTGTGAGTAAGGGTCCTATGGGAGTGGGGAGGAATTGGAAAGCAACAGCGATGTTAAAAAACCATAAAAAAATCAATAAATTTTTTAATATTAAATGGAAATTAAAAGAAAAGAGTACAGTTAGGCTTTCACTAACAATTTTCTATAACAGAATACATCTTGAAAGTTTCATTGAAAGGTACCAGATTACACGAGGCTTATTGCTTTTTGAAAAAAATTTTGATCTGATGAACAAAATTCTCCCTTAAAGGTTGTTCTCCAATAAAGTGTGTCCTCTTGTATATGTTAAAAGTAATATATCTTTAAAGAAGTTAGAAGTTACAGAGATAACTTTGATGACTCTGATTATAAATATCAAGTGACACAGAAGAGGAAGATAAATATCTCTGCCAAAGGAGTTTGCTACTGTCAATGGAAGGTGCCCAGTACTGAGTACAAGTTAAAGAGGAATTCTTCATTGATCGTGTGGCTCTCCAAATGCTTTCTCTTTGCAGATGAGAGGCTGATTGCTTCAAGCCTTGAAAATGAAATTCATAGCCATTCAAAAGAGTTTGGCCTGACCATCTCTATAGAAAACAACAACAACAAAGGAGATGAAGAAGGCCTATTGTTCAGACTGATATATAGTTCAAGAGACAGCCCACAGCAACAATCCATCATATCTTGGAAAGATAGACAACAAACTGGGACCAGAATTGGAGAGTAGGAAGAGAGTAGGCTGCATTGCATTTGGAAAATTTGACAGTTCAGTGCTTTTAATAACCCCAATTTTGAAACAAAGATCTATCTTTTTAGCACTAATATTTTACCAGTGATGCTATGTAGCTATGAGGCATGAAATACCATTGATTCCAAAGAATTAAAGTTTTGAGTCACTCAGGGGACAATGGAGAGAAACATGGTGGATGTGGAAAGGTTGTCGTCCATACTAAGAGTATATCATCAGACTGTTGAGGTGGGCTGGTCATGAAGTAAGAGTAAGAGGTAACCAATGGAAAGTTCATCTGTTCCATTGGTATCCACACAATGTCAAGAAATGTAGAGGATGGTCCCCCAGCACACCAGGCATACCCTCTGTGGAGGACTGGCAGGAGAATATGGAGGAAAGCTGAATAGACTGAGGAGGCATGGATGGTTTGTGTTTTGTACTCTTGGAAGAAGTTTCCACATCAGTGAGATCACAGATCTATCAAAGTATTAACAGTTCCTAATTGGTCAAGTAGAAGTGGGATCTTTTTTTTTTCAACTCAACTATTTAGCAGTTCATATTTGTTTATAATAACTTTAGAAGAACTGAGCAGTTTTCATCAGATTTAGTTCATTTTGCTAAAGGATTTCAATTTTTAGTTCTTTTTTGAGGCTACCATTAGAAATAAAATGGTAACCCAAAATGTTTTGCTGTATGTAGATCTGTGATTTTTAAAAATATTCAGTTGTTGTTTTAATGAGTCCAAAATTAACTCACATTCACCTTTTCTTAGTATTTTCTTCATATTCTCTTCTATGTTTTTTCATGTTACTTCTTAAAAGGACCTAGAAGTGACTATTTATAAGGAAGGAAGTAAACATTTATTAAGTACTTACTATATGCCAGGAAGTATACTAGGCACTTTTGGAAGTATCTCATTTGATCCTCATGATAGCCCTGGAAGGTAAATGCTATTATTATTCCCATTTTACAGATGAAGAAACTGAAGCAGAGGATAAGTGACTTGTCCAGGGTCACACAATTAGTATATATTTGAGGTCATAGTTGAACTCAGGTTTTCCTGACTTTAGGCCTGGTACTCCATCCATTGTATCACACAGCTGCCTCTATTCAGGGTTATACAAAGGGGATTTTCTCCTAAGTACCTACAATACTTTTAATGCAGATCTGTGATTTTTAGTAAACTTCAATGAGGATTAGTTTATAAAAGGTAGGTTGATAGGTGATCGATAGATCCATAGATACGTAGATAGATAGATAGATAGATAGATAGATAGACAGATATAGCATTTATTAAGTTCTTCTTTAGTTCTAGGCACCATGCTAAGTGTTAATGATACAAATTAAGTCAAAAAGCCATTAACTTCAAGGAGCTTACATTCTCATGGGAGAAGACAAGGGGGGAAAGGGAGACTACTGGCTAGGAGGTAGAGAATTTAAAAGAATGTGGAACTGAAGTAAATTATGAAGTGAGTATAGCCTGATGCCTCATAAAATGGTAGTTTAGGCCAGAGACTCACCAATCAAAAGAAAAGGTCAAATGATGGAGGCATCTTCAGGGTGAAAAGGTTGCTGTTTGAGAGTGGAAAAATACAGAGAGACAGGAGCCTGGAAGGTATATTATTTTTCAAGGTAGCAAATTCCATTCTTGAATAATTCTAATTGTTGATTCTACTACTACTACTACCACGACTGCTACTACTGCTGCTACTACTGCTGCTGCTGCTGCTGCTGCTGCTGCTGCTGCTACTACTACTACTACTGTAGCAAGTTCCATTATTGAATAACCCTAATTGCTGATTATGCTACTACTACTACTTACTACTACTGCTATTACTACTACTACTACTACTACAGTAGAAAATTCCATTATTGGGGCAGCTAGGTGGCACAGTGAATAGAGCACCGGCCCTGGAGTCAGGAGGACCTGAGTTCAAATCTAGCCTCAGACACTCGACATACTTACTAGCTGTGTGACCTTGGGTAAGTCACTTAACCCCAATTGCCCTGCTTTCCCTCCTCCAAAAAGCAAAAAACAAATGAAGAAACAAAAAAAGAAAATTCCATTATTGAATAATTCTAATTGTTAGTTATACTCCTGCTGCTGCTGCTACAATTTGTCTCTATCGAAGATAATAAATTTTCTTTTTTTTTTAAATTGAAGAATAAATTTTCTGAAATGATAATAGTTTACCTTTAAATAGCACTTTTGGGTTTGAAAAGTGCTTTATATATATTATGTCATTTGAGATGGGACATTCAGAAGTCCTTCTTCATATTAAACTGGTATTTTCCTCACTATATGTCCTATTTATTGGACCCAGTTTTATTTTCAGACGCTACTCAGAATTGTCTAGTAGCTCTTCCACTAAAGAGCTCTTTAAATCTCAAGGATCATGACCCTCCTAAGACTACTCTTTTCCAGGCCACCCATTGCTAGTTCCTTCAACCATTTCTCCATATCATTCTTTTCAGTCTATTCACTATGCCTTCCTCTGAGTGACCCCCCCAACTGTAATTTCTGTCTTGAATTCAATTAGAAGTGGTTTTCTGTCTTACTCCAGACTCAGCACTAGGTGGCAGAAGAATCCTGGGCTTGTTGCAGCAGAATAAAAGCTTTCGAAAGAAGGGTCAGAGCAGGGAGCAGGAACAAATGAAAATGTTAGTTTTGGTTTTGTTGAAAACTGTGGTGTAAGGAACCACCAACTTCCCCATGTGACGAGCAACATTTCTTGTTTTTTTGCTTTTTGTTTTTTGCCCACCTTTAACAGGCATTAAACAGAACGGGTATTTGGCAGGGGCAAACTGGGGTCAGTTGGTACCAGTTTCAGAATTAATTGTTAAAGTTGCAATAGGAGCATTTACATCTCAGGAGCTGCCCAGCACTACAAATCAGGGCTTCATCTATTGTCTTTTGATTGTTGAGACAATTCATTGTTTTTTGATTATCCAAGAAAGTGATGGAGGAAATGTGGATAATACAGAATAAAACTGAAAGTTATCAGAGAGCTAGTTGTTAAACATCTGCTAGCACACTGGTGGGCATTTCCACTTATTGAGTAGATCAGAAGAGGATTGCACATAAAACTGCAGGCTTCTATTATGTATAGCTTGATTTTTCTTTATAAGTATGTCATAAGTTTAGAGGTAGTTAGGTGGCTCAATGGATAGAGTGCTGGCCCGGAGTCAGGAAGACCTGAGTTCAAATTTGACCTCAGACCCTTACCAGATGTGTGATCATGGGCAAGTCATTTAACCCTATTTGACTCAGTTTCCTCCTCTATAAAATAAGCTGGAGAAGGCAATGGCAAACCACTGAAGTATCTTTTCCAAGAAAACCCCAAGTGGTATCAGGCAGCTAGGTGGCACAGTGGTTAGAGTGCTGGGGTTGGAATCAGGAAGACTCATCTTAATGAGTTCAAATCTAGCTTCAGACACTTATTAGCTGTGTGACCTTTGGACATGTCACTTAACCTCTGTTTGCTTAATCCATTGGAGAAGAAAATGGTGAACTACTATCTTTGTCAAGAAAACCCCATGGACAATATGGTCCACAAGGTCATGAAGAAGTCTACCACCATTGGACAACAATGTGCTCAAGCTGTCATGCTTGTCTACAATTCTTTGTAACCTTCCTTATGTCCTCTACATTTTTTAAAAAGATGCCTCAGTAACCATCTTTTCTTTTTCTTCTTGCTATCTTAATTTCATTCCTGTTGCCTTCCCATCCTCAAACCCTCTCTCATCTCCCACTAGGAAACAGCAGCAGCAACAATGGCAGTGACAATGAAATCTGCCAAGTGACATTTCTTAAGAATCACAGAATCATAATATCACAGAATGTTAGCTCTTGATTAGACTTCAGAGGTCTCCAGGTACAACTTCCTTATTTTATTGACTTAGACAAAGAAAGTGGCTTTGCTTGAGATCACAGTGAGTATGTACGCAAAGTATGTACACAAAAGTTTTCCCCTCTACACTGCTTTTCCTCCCTAATTTGAACTGCTTAATGAATGTCTTAGAAGCCTCTGAGTCTGAATGTAATAAAGCACTCTATAAATATGGGCTATTGTTAATACTAATAACATGATATGTAATTTTAAAGTATAATGTAATAGAATTGATTTTTGTGTGTGGCTTGTAATATCAGCTAGTCTTATTACTTTACATTCATACTGCATGTGTTCCCTAGCACCTCATGTTTCTTTTCTCTAGTTCCAGTCTGAAATTCCTGATCTTTGCTTTCTCCTTTCCTACTTCTTAGTGAGGGAGAATGGATTTATAAGAAAGGCTCAAACACATTAGGTACTTCCATGACCCTGACTAACTTGTTTGACCCTGTCAAGGGCGGCTGACTCATCCCTGAACAAAACTGTCACTGAAAAAAAAGAAGAATAAATAAGTCTCTATGGTTTAAAAAAATTAATTAAAAAAACACAAAACTGTCTTCTCCTCTTTTCTTTACAAAGTGAATTCTCTAACATGTGTGAGGTAATATTATTCCTGAGTAAGACCCATTGAGTGTTGCAAACTGGGTGGAAATGGTGACAATGTCAGTGAGTGCTGACGTCATTTTCAGGGATTAGGGACTAATGTCAGCATCATATTCTTAGTATTCTGGGAAGGACAAGGGAGACTTCCTTAAGAACTACAGAATCATCATAATGTCACAGAACATCAGACTTCTAGGATCTGAGCTCCGGTGAGATTGTGGCCAACTTTAGTCTTGGTTCCAGGGTTCTTTGGAGGCCTTTCACTGCCCTGAACGGCTAACATAACTAGGATATTCCCTAGCCCCTTCTATGTCCATTCTGCACTTGCAGGTTTTTTACTCGTGTAATAAAGTCTCAGGATGTCCATGGATACTGGTGTCAGAGATAGGGTAACTATTCTGTGACCCATTTCTTGTTCTCTGGTTTTCCGTATTCAGAATTGGGGAAACACAAATATTGTGGAGGGAAGGAGGGAAGGAGAAGAGAGGCTGACAAATAAGAATAGTGGCAGCTAATAATAAAAGGAGCATTGATTTAGGCTTTAAGGCAGCTAATGATAATAGATAGCTACATTTACATAAACTTTTAAGATTTGCAAAGAGCTTTTCTAATTTGAAGTGTCCGAGCTCTGATTAGAACTCAGGTCCTCCTGATTCCAGGGCTAGTACTATATCCACCGCACCACCTAGCTACCCCAGGGTCCTATATTGTTAAATGTCTGAAATAAGATTCAAACTCTGGTCTTCCAGATTCCAAGTGCTGATTCAACCCACTGAACAGTTTAGCTGCTATATTGAGCCCAATTAGTTCATAAAGAAACAGTGTCAGCTAGAATTCCTGCTCTAGGCCAAGTTCAAGCTTTGCCTTTCCAAAGGTCCCCATGATGATTTATTAACTAATCATAATAATTTGATCATTTTAAAATAACAATGCCAGGACTTATTTTTATAGCTTTCTACTCACAATACTTTCTGTAGACAATAAGCATTGCTCTTTGATGGATGGAAGAACTTAAATCCTGAAATAAAACTTGAAATATGCAACAAGGAATTTTAGACTTTTTGAAGCTGGGGAATCTTCACAGACATACACATGCATGTATAGACATTTCAATGATTTAGCAGAGCTGTCATCTATCTCATTGATGTGGGCACTTCTTTCACTGGTGCAAATCACAGCCTTTCCTTCCATATCTTCTCATGGGCAGCTAAATGCAGTAGATAGTCCTCTGGGCCTGGGGTCAGGAAGACTTGAGTTCACGTCTGACCTCAGATACGTATAAGTTGTGTGACCCTAGGCAAGTCACTTACCACGATTTTTTCATCTTCAGAATGAGGATAATAATAGCACATACCTCCAGAGCTGTTGTGAGGATCAAATGAAATCATCATTGTAAAGTGCCTGGCACACAGTGAGCGATATATAAATGTTAGCTGTTATTTTACACTTACAAGTTGTGTGATTTAATCTTTTAGGCTACCTCAGTTTCCTCATCTGTAAACTGGGGATGATAATAATAGCACCTACTTCCCAGAATTGTGAAGATCAAATGAGATAATAGTTGTGAAGTGCCTGCATAGTGCTTGGTATATAGTTGTTGGGTTTTTTAAACAAATAAAATTTATATCTGAATGTTTATATTAACAAACGAGAAAATGAATGAAACATATAGCTTTATAAAAAAAATCCTAGGAAACAGTCAAATACATGAAACTAAAAAGATGAATGAAATTGTTAGTGCTTGCAAAATGAAAAATACTCAGATTATTATATTAAGAAACAGAACAATGTAAAAATGTAACCCTAGAATGAGAAGTCTAAAAATCTGGAGATGAACTCATGAAATGAAAAAAAATTAAAACTCATTATCCAGATACATTTTGAGCTAATTCTTACACCATTTATAGTATAAGCAATCTATTTCCTAACCAGATTCTTTGTGCTGACATACACACAATCTGTGTGGCTGATACATGTGCAAAAGTTATATGGTCTCTACCCTCAAGGATCTTACATTCTTGCATGGGGTCAAAAAAGAAGATGGCTACTATTTTCATTTTGCTTTGAAATAGTGTTAGAACTGACAAGTTAGGGCCTGTTATGTAAGAAAATCCTCTCCAGAGAGTAAGCCAGGACCAAAACCCCAGCAAGTAGAAACGGAATGGGAAGACACACTGGTCCCAGGAGCATCTGAATCCAATAGATGGCACGAATTAACAGAGCCCCAGGAGCTAAGTGGAGCAAAGAGCTGAACTCTAGGACCAAAACTGTGGGACTGAATAATGCGTTAAACTAAATGCATCAGTAAACACTGCATTGTTGTAATGGTAACGGGAATTTGAAGATCTTTCCTGCCCTCTAATAGGCCGAATGAAATCACATGGAGCCTGTGGTAGGAGGAGTTTGCTAAAAAGGTGGTGCTGAGCCCACAGGAAGCTGGGAGCCAGAGCAATTAGATGGTGGGAAAGAGACACAGGCAAGGGGACAGCTAGACTTGTGAGTGTTTGTTTGCCTCCTGCTGTGTTATGGTGTTTGTGGGAAGGCTTTGGGATGGTGTTACTCTCTGTGGTGATAAGGTGTATTAACTTCTTTGCTACCATGATATATTTGACTTTCTAGTGTTGGAATTTGGCTTTCTGGTATCTGAATAAATGTTTTGCTTCTCTCTTCTGTATGGAGAATTTGTTATATTTTGTGATTTAGAATTATGCCAGCATATTCATAGTTGCCATTGGGGCTGTGAATATTGTGGTGGTGCTACAATTGTAAGCACTATATACATGTTGGCTATTATTATTACTATCATCCACATCCTTCTATAAATCCTCCATGGAAGATCTATTCAGTGTGCCAGAGATACACGCACACAAACACCCGAATATGCACCCATGTACATATATGTATGTACATGTAGACACACACAGAAGTAGTTTAGTATTACGAATAAAAGGCTGGCCTGAGAATCAGAAGGACTTGGGTTCAAGTCTTACCTCTGACCCATAGTGATTATGTGGCCATGTATAAGTCACATCCTCTCTCAGTGGCCCAGGGAAATCAAAACTAGAAGTTTCTGATTTTCATGAAAGGAGTCTCTATATCAGGGGTTTCTTTGACTGATGAGTGCAGAACAAAACAAATCCCCAAGAATCCATGAATCCATCTTTCTTTCTTTCTTTCTTTCTTTCTTTCTTTCTTTCTTTCTTTCTTTCTTTCCTTCCTTCCTTCTTTCTTTCTTTCTATCATCTGTCTAGATATATACTATATATATATATATATATATATATATACATATATATATATGGAGAGAGAGAGAGAGCGAGCTAGACAGAGATAGATATAGCTAGTTAGCTCAATATAGTTAGCTCAATATAGCTAGCTAGCTAGATATAGAGATAGATAGATATAGGTAGATATAGGTAGATATAGCTATGGATAGGTAGACAGATGTGTAACATACTCCAAATGTACTGGAAGTATATATATACATGCGAGTACATGTATATACACCTACATATGCATGCACATATACACTACAAAACATATAGATGTACATGTACAAATACACAGTCATTTACTAAGTCTTCCTCAGATACCTCTCCATGGAGCAAAGGTCATGCTGGGTTCCCCAGTGCTGCTCCTGCTCACTCAGAAAGGTCCAGATCCCAGTGAGCTCTGTAAGCACAGTAGGAACAGGACATGGGGACTCTTTTCGTCTCTTGCCTTATCCCCCATTGCTGCCATTGCCACCAGGATTTGCTCTCCCAGCTGTAGGCTGACTTCTTCCACCTTGCCCCACCCACACCAGAATTCTGCTCCACTCAGACCCTCTGACCCAATAATAGCCTCTTCCTGACAGTTTTTGGTTAGAGACATGGCCACTTATATTGCTTGAAGAGGGAGTCACCAAGTATAAATCTCACAAGATAGGGGACCACTGGGCTTTACTAGTTTGCCCTGCTGGTCTTCTCTCTGGAGCTCCTGGCATTTTCATTTGACCTGTTGCAGAGTCATAAGGATGCCTAGATTCTGTCATCTGCCTTGTCCCTGTACCCTAAGAAACAGCAGGCCTTGCCATCTGTCCTGTGACTGAATCTTCTTGTATATGTTGTCTCCCCTAATTAAAATGTGGATTCTTAGAGAGCAGGGAGTATCTTGCTTTTCTCTTAGTAGCATTGTGCTTGACTCACAGGAAGCCCTCATTGCCTTGCATTGCATTCTATTCCACTCCATAGAAGGTTATTCCAGGGAAATATAAACTCTGGCAGGTTCTATGAAGGCAGAGAGACTTTGAATTTGGCCCTGATCATAGATGTATATCTATGATCAGAGGCCTAGCCTGGGTAAGTGCAGAGAGCCTCATCACCCAGAGGGCCAGCCACATAGTGATGGATTTCTTCTGCCATAACTCCTCTCGAAGGCCTTTCTTCATACTGAGGCATAAAAGGCAGTCCAACTATGTGTTAATAATGAAGATAGCACTCACAGGTACTTAAACACTGAACATATGTAGGTATGTTTATATCTGAATATACACATACAAGTGGAACCTTTAATATAATAAAGTAAATATTAGGACAGTGCTCCTCAACATGGCCTCAGCACAACTCAGAAGTGAAGCCAAGAACATCTGGCAGGCTTGTCTCAGCATTCTACTCTGCCTTACCCGTTTGGTGCTCACGCTTTGTATATTGGTCTGTACTTCTAGCAAAGCCTGACATCTGTTGTATCTCCTAGAACCACCTGAGGCCTTAAAGTCAGGATTTATAAAAATGCAAACAGGTGGCATAATGGAAAGATAAGGAGGCTTGGAAGGAGGAGATCTTTGTGTTGTCCCTTTGCCACTTGGCATCCATGTGACTGTGGGCAAGGCACTAAACTTGTCTGAGTCTCAGATTTCTCATCTATAAAATGGGTTAAAATGTGAATTATTGTCATGGTTGTTATTATATTATAAGCATATTATAAGCTGCAAAGTGTTACAGAGATGTGAGCTATTGTTACCATGTAAGTTCCCAGCTAGGGAAGTAGGCAGGGAGGTAGCATGGGGCAGCTAGGTGGCACAGTGGGTAGAGCACTGGGCCTACAGTCAGGAAGACTCATCTTCATGAGTTCAAATCTGACCTCAGTTACTCACTAGCTCACTCTTTGCTTACTTCCTTAACTTACTATTTGCCTCAGTTTCCTCATCTGTAAAATGAGCTGGAGAAGGAAATGGCAAACCACTCTAGTATTTCTGCCAAGAAAAACTCAAAATGGGGTCATGGAAAGTTGGACATCACTCAACAAGTTCCTATGGCCCGGAGGGAATGGGTGTGGGGTGGTGTACTGTCTCTTACCAAGACACACTGTCTTTGGATTCCCAATGAAATTCAGGCTTTTCTCTGCACTCTCTGCACCCTGCAACAGAATTTGTAAAACCTTTTGAACAAATCTGAGGAATGGCTCATGTTTAGGGTCTCTTCAAAAGGGACTGACAGAGTCCTTCCTAGAAAGGTAATCATCAATGTATAAAGTAGGTCAGATACAAGAAAATTAATTTTTTTTCCTACTGACAAAATAAATGCTTAGAACACATTTGAGTCATGAGAACTTATTGACAAATATGTAAAACGTGAAATAGTAATGTAATTCCTATTATTCCCTCCTAAGAGGTTGGTACTTAAAACATTACGACATGAAACATGGTTTTGTGTGTGCGTGTGTGGGTGGGACTGCTGAATAGGCATTTCCCACTCACTTTGCATGTTCCCTGTCCGAGGAATGCCTTCACATTCCATATCTTCTAGCAGACCAGACCATGGCTTCAGCTTTCTTAGACCTTTCATCCTTAGTATCCTTATCTTTCTGAATGGGGCAGTCAGAGGGTATAGAGGATAAAGTACTGGGCCTGGAGTTAGGAAGACTCATCTTCCTGAGTTCAAATCTGGCTTCAGATACTTAGTCGTTGACCCTGGGCAAGTAACTGTTTGCCTCAGTTTCCTCATCTGTAAAATGAGTTAGAGAAGGAAATGGCAAATCACTCTAATATCTCTGCTAAGAAAACTCTAAATGGGATCATGTAGAGTCAGACATGACTGAAAAATGACTGAACAACATCTTTCTGAAAGGTCGTCTCTTCTGAGAAGTTATTGCAGAGATTTCTGGGCAATCAGAATTGAGATGTAGGCAATTCTGACCTTTCACACTTAGGAGGTTGGTTCCAAGGCTAGAAACATTTGCCTCAGGATTGCTGTTCAGTTATCTGTGTTCATGGAAAGAAGCACAAAGCAGAAGAGACAGGTAAGGACTTAGACTCAGCAAAGTGCATGTTTTCTCTGCTGTGTTCAAGCAGTTGCTGTAGCTTCTGGGGGAGAGGGGAAGGGAGAGAGATTTCCTTCTCTCTGCCCCCTCCCCCCTTCCTCTGGAAGCTTGAAGGAGAGTACAGAAGTCCCCACATTATATATAGATAGGAAGGAAGAGAGTGATGGAGAGAGGATGGAGTCATTATTCTTAAAGTTGACTGTGGGGGTGCCTCCTCCAGTTCAGTGGTTAAGAGTCCTTTCCTTCCTGTCTTGGGGACCAAGGAACCAGTCAAGGATTGTTGAGTAATTGCAAAGCACAAGTCATTGACCCTCTTGAAATGGCCCACCCTTATGCCTGCTCCATGGATATACTCCAATACAACTTTCCTCCCTCCCACCTGCCTACCATAATTATTATTGGAAGCAATTCTTATAATTGGGGCCTGTAACCAATTTGGGATTATGACAATTGCTGGTGGAGATCCACATGTTACTTCCTGGTCTGTAGACCTGATTCTCATTGAATAAATAGATTTAGAGCTGGTAGAGGCTTTAGAGGTCTAGTTCTCCCTCCTCACTTATATAAAGAAGGGCACAGACCCAGAGAGGGAGGTGACTTGCCTATGATTGTAGATTCCATAAGTGACAGTCAGGATTCAAATTTAGGTCCTCATTCCAAATCCAGTGATATTTGCACTACCCTAAATTTTGAACTTCAACTGTCTCCAGCTACTGGGAGACTACACTTTATCCTGTCAGAAATTCTTTGTGGCATTCTATTAAAACAAGAGATGATTATCGGGCTGAATATGGCTGAAGATCTGGGTCCATACGAATCTTTGGACCAACAACTGACATAGTACTAAATGGAGCCTTGTGATGGTAGGGAATTCCAGTCCAAAGGTCATGAGGATCACCACTTGGCCTAGGGGGAAATGCACAATATTCTCATCTTTCATTTTCAGGAAGAGTCAGCTGGATCAGAATTTCCAAGTTGACAGTCACATTTCTCCAACTTTTGCCAGAGGTCCAGTGGTATTCAGCAATCTGTTATGTAAGTGGCCTTGGCATTATCTGGTATGGACTATAAATCTGCCTGGACTGCTTCCAGATTTCCTCTGGGTAGCTGTCAGCAACATGGATGCAGCACAAGGTCTAATGGATGGGGAGAAGTGAGGCCAAAATCCATGATTAGAGAAATTAAAGGGTTTTCTGTGATAAAGTGCTCTCTCTAGGCTGATCAAAGGAACTTCTCTCTTGAAACATATCCTAAAGGTTATATGTTGTCCTTTTGGAAATTTTTCTCTTCAAGGCTGCCTTTGATATTCGTTTTAACCAGATTTTACCAGTCAGTCAACAAATATTGTGCCAAGAACTGTGCTAAGTAATGGATAAGTGTGTGTGTGTGTGTGTGTGTGTGTGTGTGTGTGATTTTGGGATTGGGGTGGGAAGAGAAGAATGATACAATTCAGGCCTGATACAGAATTAATTGTCCTGGATCCTATACTCTACTAGGGACACAGTCTCTTATTTTATACATGAGGAAGCTAAGGTCCAGAGAGGGGAAGCATGGGGCATAGTTGTTGAAAGTGTGCTGGAGTTGGAATCAAAAAACCTGTGTTCAAGTCCCATCTCATCTGTATATATGACCATGAGTAAGTCATCTCCCTCTCTGGGTCTGTACCTTCCTCTATATAAGTGAGGAGGGTGGACTAGACCTCCAAAGTCGCTACCAGCTTTAAATCTATTTTTCAATAAGAATCAAGGTCTGCAGACCTGGAAGTAACATGTAGATCTCCACCAGGAATTGTTATGATTACAGATGGGTGCATTTATGAGATGTGTGACTCTGAATAAGTAATTTAACCTTTCGAAACTTCAGTTTCCTCATCTGGAAAACGGAGTGTTAATATTTGCACTATCTAGCTTCAGGGTTATAGTGAATAAATTGTTTTGTAAACTGAAAGGCCCTCTAGGAACTTAAGCCATTACTGTTATTAACTCAAGTCATATAGCTAATTACAGTACAGCTGGAATTGGAAGCCATTCCAACTTTTCTATCATGTAACACTCTCAACTCCTCTACATCCGATTTTTGCCAAGGGTCAAATAAGAAAGAAAGAAAAAAGGAAAGAAAGGAAGGAAGGAAGAAGGAAGGAAAAGGAAAAAATATGCTTCTGTCCATATTCTGACTCCATCAGCTTTCTAGCTGGAGGTGGAGAGCATGTTATACTAGTGAGTTCTTTAGCATTGTAGTTAGTCATTGTATTAATCAGAATTCTTAAGTCTTTTAGAATTGATAATCTTTACAATATTGTTGTTAATTTGTATACATTGTTCTCCTGATTCTAGTCACTTCACGTTACATCAATTCATACAAGTCTTCCCTGCACAAGAGTATTTCATCATATTCATGTATTCTAACTTTTGCAGCTATTCCCCAATTGATGGGCATCCTTTCAGTTTCCAATTCTTTGCTACCACAAAAAGAGCTGCTGTAAATATTTTTGTATACATGGGTGCTTTCTCTCTTTCTCTGATCTTTTTGGGGTTAGACCTAGAAGTGGTATTGCTAGACTAAAGGGTATGCACAGTTTAATAGCTTTGGAGGCATAGTTCCAAATTGTATTCTAGAATGGTTGGGCCAGTTCACAGATCCACAAACAATGTATTAAAGTACCAGTTTTCCCACAGCCCCTCCAGTTATTTTCCTATTTTTGTTGAGTATGCCCATCTGATGTCTTTTCCCAACTTCTTTTTTTCTTTTCCTTAATAGTATTTTATTTTTTCCAATTATATGTGAAGATAGTTTTCAACATTCTTTTTTATAAAATTTTGAGCTCCAAATTTGTCTTCTTCCCGCTCTACCTTCCCCCCTTCCCAAGACAGCAAGCAATCTGATATAGGTTACACATGTACAATCATGTTAGGCATACTTTCACGTAAGTCACCGAATTTCTCTTTCCAATGCCTATCTATACATAGATGTTATAATATAATATACTGTTTTGCTATGCAAATGTTTCCAGTAAACTGAGTTTTTTCTCCATCAGAGAGAAGTCAAAGGATGAATTAGAGATAGATACTAATACAAAGTTAGGTGGAAAGCCCAGTCTCTAAGCACTAGCAATGTTCCTAACTAAAGACTCAGAGCAATCTGTGATTGAACTCAGAATTTTACCTCTAAAATAAACTCCCTAAAGCCAAAGAGGTAAGAACTTACCATCCTAAAGCAGTCCACCTTGGCCACCACTCCTCTATACATGTTGACTCCCTTTGTTAAGAGGGTTCTTAACTTGGAGTCTTTTTTTCCTCCAAGATTTTGATAATTGCATTTCAGTATAATTGGTTTGCTTTGTAATTACTATGACAAATAGTATATTTTAGAGAGAAAAAAAAGTTAGTATAACTGATCAGTACTTTGAAAAAGTCTGAAAAACATGTATGATATATAGCACCTGTGGACCTCTCACCTTCACAGGGGGATAGATTGGGGATGTCTTCTCATATCTCTTCATTTGAGTAATGCTTGATTTTTATAATTTTGTTACATTGACTTTTGATTTTCTTGCTGTTGTATAGTTGTTCTTTCCATTTACATTATGCTAGTTACTATGTATATTTTTTATTTTGACTCTGATTATTCTGTATCAGTTCATATAAATCTTCCCATGCTTCTCTGTATTTAACACATACATAATTTCTAATTGCATAGTAATTTCCCATTACATTTACATGCCACAAGTTGCTTAGCCATTCTCCAATTTCTACTGTGCATGTTTGTTATGAGGAATTTTTTTCTTTTTCTCTCTCTCTGTGGATTAAGAGGAGGGATAGGAGAAAGAGAAAATAGATTTCTGTTAATTAAAAAAAACAAACATAACGTAAAGTCAAATTAATTGAACAAATATTTACTAAGTGCCTGTTGTGTAGTGGTATTGTGAATAGTGTAGCACTTGGAGTGAATACTGTGTTTAAATTCTGCCTCAGACACTTACTAGCTATGTAACTCTGAGCAAATCATTTAATCTCTCTCAGCATCAATTTTCTGAGATGCAAAATGGGGGTAATAATAGTACCTATTTCTCTGGGTTGTGAATGTTAAAGGAAATAATTATAGAAAGTGCTTTGCTGCGGCTGTTCAGTCACATCTGACTGACTCCATTTGCAATTTTCTTGGCAAAGATACTGGAGTGGTTTGCCATTTTTTCTTCAACTCATTTTACCGATGAGGAAACTAAGGCAAACAGATCACTTGTCCAGGGTCACACAGCTATTAATGTCTGAGGTAGGATTTGAACTCAGGTCCTTTGTACTATAAGCTTTATTCACTGTACCATCTAGCTGCCCCATAAAGTTCATTCTCTCTCTGTCTCTCTGTTTCTGTCTCTCCCTCCTCCCCATGGATGTTTTAGCTATTCTTACTATTATAAGACATTGTACAAGATTTCATTGTGGATAGAAAGATGAACAATCATTCTCTGCCCCTTAAGGTGCTAGCATTCTACTCTGGGGAGGAAAAGACAAGTGTCAAGTTAAGTCTAACACAAAGTAGTCAGTCTGTGATTGTGGTAAAACAGAGATACAGATAAAGTGCTCTTGGAAAATTGGTGGAGGGAAAGAGATCATTAACCATTCCATGGCAGGAGGAGGAAGGGACAAGGGAAAATTTTATGGAGATGGTACCTGAATGGAGTCTTGAAGGAAGAGGAGGATTTTGAGGTAGAGAGTCAATGAAGGAGTATATTTGAGACGATGAGAGTTGGGGGGGCAGGGAGTGGTTTCTGCAAATTGGAAACCCAAGTGAATTCAATTGTTTAATTGGATCAGATTATCCCCTTTCAGAGCCTACAGTTCCACACACTCAAATGATCACACTTATGGTTTCCACACTCAAATTATTTTCAACAAATTCAGCAACTATTTATTAAGGACCTACTTTGAGTCAAGCTCTGTGCTAGGTCCTGGAGACAGAAAGAAAAAAAACCAAACAAACCAGATTCTGCCCCTCTCTTGGGGAGTGGGGAGGTCATAGATCACAAGATCATAGCTTTTGGGATGGAAGTAACCTTAGGGGTCATTTAGTCTAACCTCTTCGTTTAAATCACCTCCCAAGGAAGACTTGCTCAAGTTTACGAAGGGAGTAATTCAATTCAGAATTCAAAAAACATTTATTAAGTACCTTATATGTACCAGGCATAATGCTAAATGCAGGGGATGCAAAAAGAGGCAAAAGACAGTTCCCGTCTTCAAGGAGCTTACAATTTCACGAGGAAGACAATATACAAACATATACAAGTCAAGTTATAGGAAATTAAGAAGTAAGCACTGGAATTAAGAGGGGTTAGGGAAGATTTCTTGTAGAAGGTGGGATTTTAGTAAGCATCAAAGTCAAGATTAGAACTCAGTTCCTCTGACTCCAGAGCCACTGAAGACCTCTGGTATACAGCTTTCATTTAAAAAAATAAATAATAACCAATTCTAGCGTATGGTTCACAATATTCTATCCACATCTTCCCTGGTGGCCCATAATGAACAGAATGATCCTTCTTCCTTATATCTAGAACTGCCTAGCTGTCAGACCCTTTGGGGCACCAAATTCTGCTCCCTTCAGTCATCTTCAGAGCTTTTGGATTTTCAGTCTGCTCTGACACTTTATGGTTCTTCAGACTGGGAAAATCACTAGCCTTTCTGCCTTAATTTTTGCTTCTGTAAAATGTTGACAACACTGTTTTGCCCCTCGAGGGTGTGGTGAAGGTCAGTGGGTTAATGTCTCAGAGGCACTAGGTAAACAGTTATTACTGTGGGGTTTGAGTTGTTGGAAATGCTGTGTTCCCACCCCTTCTACTATTATTATGCACAGTTATAACAGAAATAATCATCATTTGTTGTGCCTGCAAGGCATGGGAGCAACAGTGCTGAGATACCATAAGAATGTGATTTCCAGTTCAGCTGGCAGGAAGAAACCTTGAGCTGAATATGAGAAGGCTGATGAGCACATGCCAACCTGTTGCCTCTAAGTCTGGATGCTCCTGCAGCAGCATGCCAGCACTGTATGGTTTGACGGGCACACGGGTTGTTGTAACGTTCTGTCATTAACTATTTGTCCTTGGGCTTCAATTTCCTCATCTGTCAAATGAAGTGGTTGGACCATATGATCTCTTGCTCCTTCCTAACAATGCAAAAAGCACTAGATTTAGAGTTAGAGGAGGTTTAGTGTCTTCTGGTGAAAAGAACACTGCATTTGTAGTCAGAAGACCTGGCCTGAATCCTAGTTCTGCTGGGTAATGTGGAGCAAGTCAACTTTTTTGGGCCATATTTTCTTCATCCATAACTTGAAGGGGTTGAACTAGATGACCTTAAAGGTCATTTCCAGCTCTAAATCTATTGTCCTATGATCTATGTTTGAATCTTCCTTCTGTGACTGGTCACCTTTGTCAAATGTAGTTCTTTGTTTGGGGTTTAAAGCTCTTCATAACCAGGACCCTTCTTACCTTTCCAGTCTTCTGCTTTACTCCCCTCAGTCTATGATCCAGCTATGTTGGCCTACTTGCTACTCTTCACATGTGACACTCCATCCACCTCCTGACTTCATGCATTTGCAATGACTGTCTCTCATGCCCTGTATGCTCTCCCTCTTTCCCTTCACCTTTCAGTTTCTCTGACTTCCTTCAACACAGTTCAAATTCCACCTTCTGCCAGAAGCCTTTATCAGTATACTCAAAGGGGCCTGACTTCCTTGCAAATTACTTCCCACTGGATAGCTAGCTGAGAACAATTCCTTACCTGCATGAAACACACAGCAAGTATATTTTGTTAGGAGATCAGTGCAAATACCTAATATGAGAAAACACTGCAGTGGACCCTAGAGAAGATAAAAAGAAAAACTCAGGGAGCTTATCATCTGGTAGAGGATGGATATAATTTACATTTCTATAGGATCCAAAGTTTAAAAAAGCACTTATCCAGAAACGAACTTGTGAAGTATTATTATTTTTTTTCTCATTTCACAGATGAGGGAACTGAGTTTCAGCAGGGAGAGTTGCATGTACAGCTGATGGTTCAAGCTCAGACCAGAATCCTTGACTTCTGACTTCAAGATCTGGCTGCTCCTTCCATTATATAGTCTTGCTTCCTCTCTACATACCAATGTAGAGAGTATATAAGTATAAAATAAGTAGTATATAAAGTATAAGTACTAATATAAGTATAATAAGTATATAAGTATTAATAAAATGGAATAGGGTGGAATAAGTAGATGGGAAGGTATAAGCAAAGAGCTATGAGGCTTCTGAGGGAGGAGAAACCATTGTCTGTTGGAGAATGAGGGAAGGTTCCTTGGAGGAGGCAGCATTTGAAGCGGGCCTTCAGACATGAAGAGATGGTGAGGAAGGTATAAAAAATAGCATAAGCAAAGGCACTGAGACTGAAAATCAGGGGATATGTGACATAGGTAGGTGGTACAATGACTAGAGTACTGAATCCAGACTCAGGAGGACTTGAGTACAAATCTTGCCTCCAGACACTTACTAGCTGAATGATCCTGGACAAGTCACATAACCTCTGTCTGCCTCAATTTCTTCATCTGTAAAATAAGTATAACTAGGGTAGTTGTGAGAATAATATTGTAAAGTGCTTTGTAAATATTAGAGTGCTCTAGCTACTTTGTGAAAGGAATAATTTTGTTTATCCAACTGTATATCCGTTTTTCTGGGGCTCAGAGGACCTTTTAAAAAATTCTTTATTTTTCAATTAACAAACATTTATTTTTCTTCTTAGCAGCACTTTTTAAAATTCTTAACAAATGCCAAGTAAAATGAGCATTTTATACAATAGAACAGAAAAAGAGGATTATACATGAAATTACAGATCTCTATTGTGTACAGCTTGCTTTTCTTAAGAATATAATTAATTAGTCAATAAGCATTTATTAAGCCAGGCACTGTGCTAAGCAATGAGAATATAAAAAGAAAGACTAAGGACAGTTCCTGCCCTCAAGGACTTTATAATCTAATGGGGGAGACAACGAGAAAACAAATATATTCTAAATACAGGAGAAACAGGAAATAATTAACAGAGAGGAAGCATTAGAATTAAGAGATACTAGGAAAATCTCCCTATAGAGCAGTGGTTCTCAACCTCCCTAATGCCACAACCCTTTAACACTCATATGTGGGCATATCTGCACGTGGGCAGACCCACCTGGAGACAGATAGAGGAGTGGTTTCTCGGTTCCTAAGACCATCAGAAATATGTGTTTTCTGATAGTCTTAGGCAACTCCTGTGATCCCTGTGAAAGGGTCATTCAGCCCCCAAAGGGGTCGTGACCCACAGGTTGAGAATCGCTGCTAGAAGGTGGGAATTTCCTTGGGACTTGGAGGAAGCCAGAGAATCCAGTAGTCCAAGATGAAGAGGGAGAGAAATTCTAGGCACTGGGGACAGTTGTATGTCAGTCAGAGTATGAAGATGGGATTAGCAAGGAGACCAGTGTCATTGGATTGAAGTGAGTGTGTGTGTGTGTGTGTGTGTGTGTGTGTGTGTGTGTGTGTGTGTGTGGTTTGGGAGCAGGTTTATGAAGGGCTATGAATACCAAAAGAGGATTTTTGATCCTGCAGGAAATACGGAGTCAAATAGAGCGTATCAAGTATGGGAATGACATGGTTGGACAGATGCTTTAGGAAAATCACTTAGGTGGCTTAATGGAAGATGTACTTGAGATTAAAGATAGTTGAAAGGAAAGGTCCCATACATACCAAAATATTAGTAACTATTTAGTAGATGCCCATCAATGGTGTAACAACTGAACACATTATGGTATACTAAAAAGGAATATTGTTGTGCCATAATAAAAGATGAAATGGTTGATTATTGTCCTTCATTTCTGAAGAGGACCAAAATGACATCACGATGTTAGAGTCAAGTTACAGTGTGTCCGACTGTGACTGATCAGACCAATATGAGCTCGGAATCTTCTACCACAGGTTGGTATATTCACAAATAGTCTGTGTGAACACTTGGTATGGATTCTCTAAACTTGCGCATCTCATGTTTCTTTTGAGCTACTTCAATTCTACTTTTCTCATAGAGTACATACAGCATCTTCTTTGATGTGGGCACACCATGCTGAGCAGTCCTGTACCAGTGTCTCCCAAGTCACACAATCAATTCCAAAGTTCTTAAGGGAGATCTTGAGCGTGTCATTGTATTGTTTCTTCTGGTCACCATGTGTATGCTTGCCCTATGTGAGTTCTTCATAAAATAGTCTTTTTGGCAAGGATATGTTTTGTATTCAAACAAAGTGGCCAGCCTATCGGAGTTGGGCTCTCTGAAGCAGAGTTTGGCAGTTTAGTTGGAGAAAGGACCTTGGTGTCTGGTACCTTATCCTTCCAGGTGATCTTTGGAATCTTCCTAAGACAATTCAGATAAGCAGAACCAGGAGAACAAAATACATGACGACTACAGTGATATAAATCAATAGTGTTTAACTCAGATTGGAACAGGGGTTCACTAAACTACAGGCTGTATATTGATTTACTTACTTGTAAAATGTAATATTATCTATATCTTATTGTATTTTTATTTTTGTTAAATAGATCCCAGTTACATTTTAATCTGGTTCGGGCTCAGTCTGGAGTATTGCTGGTTACATGTTCAACACCTCTGATGTGAATAAAAACAACTCTAAAAGGCAATTGAACCCAGAGTAAAAGCAGTGACCAATACTGGTTCCAGGGGATAGATAACAAAGGACACCTCTCTTTGCTTGGTATGTAGGAAGAGGTCTATGTAAGGAGAATGTTGATTATCCTATAGTCACTTTACTGGTTCATTTGCTTTACTGTTATTCTTTGTGACAAGGGATAGCACTATTGGGAAAGGGAGATATATTGGGAAATATTTGTGGTATAAAAAAAACCCAAAAGGAATGCAAACTTTAAAAAAATTAAGGAGTTGCTCAGAGAGATTCTACATGTGCATATATATAAAATGGGCATTTTCAGGCTAGTTAATAAATGGGATTAGACAACTTGTTAAGGGAATAGATGGATTCTTGTTTTATGATTTTTGCCCCCAAATGACAGGCATCTGGAAGATATAGGTGAAGATCTGAAGATCTGTGGTTTTCACTTGTTTATTTAAGAAGGAATACCTGGGATAAGCACCAGACCAACTAACCATTGGCTTCATTGTTAGGGTAGGGCAAATAAATATCCATCAAGTGATCTTCCCAGAAACAACTGGAAAATATTGAAAAAGTATAAAAAATGGTTTATGGGATCATAGATTTCAAGCTGGAAGAGATCTTAGTTCATCTAGTCCAACCACCTTGTTTTGCAGAAGAGGAAACTGAGGCCTAGAGAGATAAAGTTGAAGACCTTTGATTCTTGCTGGGAAGAGGGTACTTATACACGTGGACTTCAAAGAGGCTATCTAGCAGATATGAATCTCTTCTACCCCTCAGTGATAAGTGGTCACCTAATTCACTTAAATTCAAACCAATAAATATTTATTAAGCATCTCTACTTGAAGGCTTCTAGTGACAGAGAACTTATCAAGTCAGTCCATTCCACTTTTGGAGGAGCTTAAATACTAGTCAGTTTATTCTCATATCAGGCCTAAAACCTCCTCTCTGCAACTCCTTCTTATCTGTTTTACTTATAACCTATGGGTTCAAGCAAAACAAATCTAATCTATCAGTCACATGACAGCCCTTCAGATATGTGAAGACACTTGTCATAGACCTGTTCTTAGCACAATGCCTGGCGTATAGTAAGCCCTTAATAAATGTTTGCTCATTCAATGGCTCACTCACCCTATCTTTCATCTATCAACCATCTTATCCATCTAGCTATCATTTATCCTATCTATTTCTCTCTGTCTGTCTGTCTATCTATCTATCTATCTATTTATCTATCCATCCATCCATCCATCCATCTATCCACCCACCCGTCTGTCTGTCTGTCTGTCTATCTATCTATCCATCCATCCATCCACCCACCCACTTATCTATCTATCTATCTATCTATCCATCCATCCATCCATTCATCTATCCATCCATCTATCCATCCATCTATCTATCTATCCATCTATCTATCTATCTATCTATCTATCTATCCAGCCTTCTATCTTTTTCTCTGTCCATCCTTCTATCTATCTGTCTGTCTGTCTATCTATCTACCTATCTATCATCTTATCCTGTTTTATGTATTTATCTAGCTACCTTCCATCCTATCCATCCATCTATCATTTATCTTCTCTAACCATATATAATTTATCTATCTATGCCTATTTATCTGCATCTTTTCTAGAATAAAATTCCCAAGTTCCTGTGTAATACTTTCCAGTCCTCTCATCATTCTATTCATCTTCTTTTGGACATGGCCTAGTGTGTCAATGGCCTTGACCTATGATTTGCCAGGCAGAAAGAAAATAGCTATTGCCAATAAGCCTGAATTGGTCACCATCTTCTTTCCCCCATGAGACTCTCTGTAGCCAGTATGTAAAAGCAAAGCTAGTTCTACTTTCTGGGGTAGCATTTCTAAATTGACTCCTATGCTATAGACTGTATTAATAGAAGGGAGAGTAAGAGCGTCAAAGAGCCAGGTGAGACTGGTTTGTAGTCAAGCACCACAGCCAAGAACATTACCTGGCTCACTTTCCCCTTGTACTCATGCTTGTATCCTTCATTTATGTGACTGAAGGTCCTAAGGCATAGCTTACACCAAAAAGCCATTCAGTGAGGGATAACTGTGCGTCACAAGATCAGCAATAGATGTATCCTTAACAATATCTTCTGACTTTTCCCTTATTTTCTCAGGCATGCCTATATTAGAGATCATGGAACCCTTGATGGCAGAAATTGTGGGACCCTTACAGTTTTGCCTAGAACTGAACACAATATTTCAGTTTTGGATCTAGCCACAGGACTATCACCTCCCTCATTTTAAATGCTAAGTATCTATTAATGTAACCTAGAACAGTTAGCTTTTTGGTTATCTTATTATACTACAGACTTATATTGAACTTTTACTTTCCTTGTTGTTGTTTTCATAAGAATTGTTCTTTAGCCACACCTCTCCCATATTAGGGGACCTTGGTCCACTTGTTTTTTTGCATCCTAGAGTAAACCTTTAAAATGATCTCTATTCAATTTCTTCTTATTGAATTGGCCTAATTTATAGCCTACTGAGGTCTTGTGGATACTGACTGTTGTTAGTGGTAACTATTGCTCCTAGTTTTGTGTAATCTTCAGATTTACTAAGCACATCATTTATATTAGTAATAATAATTGACATTTATATAATACTTTAGAGTGCAAAAGGCATAATGTATATTTTATCTCATTTAAGTATCACAATCGGGGATGGGTGAGTGATGGAGCCAGCTCAAACAGACTCCTCAGAGTTGATAGTAAAAAAGTTTACACCTTAGAAACAAACAAACTACAAATCAAGATTTGATTTATTGTCTTGTTGATTGTCTAGACCTAAGAAAATGATGGAGAAAGTGTTAATAGTGCAGATTAAGCTTAAAAGTGTGTCCTGTATATATACATTTTGCCTCCAGAGCTATGGTTGTTAAATATTTACCAGCACATCTCTGATCACAACAAATCTGTGAAGCTGGCATTATTATCTTCATTTTACAGATGAGGAAACTTGGGCTCAGAGAGAATAAAGTAATCATACAACTTTATCACTACATCAGATTTATCATCATCTGACATGTCATCATACAGCTTTATCATTATATTTATCATTATCCAACATATCATCATGCAGCTTTATCATTACATCATATTTGTCATCATCCAATATGTCATCATGCAACTTTATCATTATATTTATCATCATCTGATATGTCATAATGCAACTTTATCATCATATAAAATTTGTCATCATCCAACATGTCATCATGCAACTTTATCATTATATCATATTTATCATCATCCAACACGTCATCATGCAACTTTATCATCATATTTATCATCATCCAACACATCATCATGCAAATTTGTCATTATATTTATCATCCTCCAACATGTCATCATGCAACTTTATCATCATATTTATCATCATCCAACACGTTATCATGCAACTTTATCATCATCCAACATGTCATCATGCAACTATATCATCATATTTACCATCATCCAACATGTCATCATGCAACTTTATCATCATATTTATCATCATCCAACACGTTATCATGTAACTTTATCATCATCCAACACGTCATCATGCAACTATATCATCATATTTATCATC
>CM053581.1:101287128-101320117 GCA_028627135.1 Pseudochirops cupreus | reverse complement strand
ATCATCCAACACATCATCATGCAACTTTATGATTATATTTGTCATCCTCCAACACGTCATCATGCAACTTTATCATCATATTTATCATCATCCAACACATCATCATGCAAATTTGTCATTATATTTATCATCCTCCAACACGTCATCATGCAACTTTATCATCATATTTATCATCATCCAACACATCATCATGCAACTTTATGATTATATTTGTCATCCTCCAACACGTCATCATGCAACTTTATCATCATATTTATCATCATCCAACAGGTCATCATGCAACTTTATCATTATATTTTTCATAATCCTCATGTCATCATGCACATTTATCATTCTGTCATATTTATCTTCATCTGACATGTCATCATACAACTTTACTTACTATGCCCTCATTCAAATAATTGACTTAAATGTTGCACAGAAGAAGATCAAGGACAGATCCCTGATGGCACTCCATTTGACACCTTCCATATATTGATACTGATCTATTAATGAATGTTCTTTGGGTCCAGTCATTCACTCAAATTCTGAATCCAGATAACCATGCTATTATCTACTCCCTATCTGTATATCTGTTCATGAAGATAGCATGAAAGATTTTGTCAAATGTCTTGTTGAAATCCACATATGCCATAGCTACATCTTTCCACTGATTTATTAGTCTGGCAAACTCATAAGAAAAATAGCTTAATCTAGAATAATTTGTTCTTGACCAACACATTCTGACTCCCAGCGTTTATTTCCCCTTCTAATTGCTCACCAATTAGTTCTCCAATACTATATTCTGAAATACTGCCAGAAATAGAAATCATGTACCCCAGTCTATAACTTGAAGAATCAATTCTTTTTTGTTTTTTGGAAACTAGAACATTTGCTTATCTCTAGTCTTGCAGCATCCCTATTACTCTCTGATTTTTTGAAGATCACCATTAGTGGTTCAGCAATCACATCTGGTAATTCTTTAGTACCTTGAGATGGAACTTTTTTTTTTTAGTCTAGGCATGGGGATACCTTGAGGATAGTTAGGTGTTCTCTCATCTCCTTTTTTATCTTGGGTTTCAATTCTTTTTTATACAGAGTGTCTCAATCTTAAAATTGCATAAAGACTTTTGAGACACCTGGCATGTTTTAGTCTATCCTTCTCAGTCTGTATAGCCTGAGGGGTGTAGGTGGAAGATGAGTTGTTCTTAAACCCTTTTTTGTGTCATAAGCCCTTTTGGCATTCTGATGAAGACTCTCAATCTTTTCTCAGAACATCATATTTAAGTGCATAAAATAAAATACCTAGGATTACAAAGGAAACCATATTAAAATAAAATTATCAAAAACTGGAAGCAACAACAACTAAAAAACCAAATTCTTGGACCCCAAGAAGCCCTAGACTAGATAAATTCTAAGGTCCCTTCCAGTTTTGACTTTCTATTTTCTAAAGTTTCTCTTAGTTTTGATATTACATGTTCTAAAGGCCTCTCTGACCCCAATGTTCTGTGTTTATGAGTCCTTTCCAGTTCTAAAATCTTCTGAATAATTGACTATTTGTTTTTAGTTTTCTTTAGCAACTTTTCTCAGTGTCATTTATATTAAGGTCACAAAACACATCAAATATCTAGCAATAAGGTGTTTCCAGATTTCTATCCACAAAGATAAGTGCTTAGATGCAACCTGGACATAGCTTTAGCAGAAATCAGATTGTCACACAATTTCCTTTATCTATCTACCCATCTATCTATCCATCCATCCATCCATCCATCTATCTGTCTATCTATCTATCTATCATCTATTTATCCATCTATCCATCTATCCATCTGTGTATGTATGTATGTATATATGTATGTATGTATGTATGTATCTATCTATCTATCTATCTATGTTTAGAGAGTATCTCTCCTTTGACAACCAGAGGTAATGGACTACCCAGCTGCTGCATCCTGTTTTGAGTAGTAATTGCAATTGGATGGGACAAAATTTTTTGAAGTGATTTTCTGAAATTAGAGGAATCCATGAAAATTTTGATATCACAGTTGGTCAGGTGCTAGGAGTAATGAAAACTTGGTCAGTGTCTGTATCAGCAAGCACCCTAGCATACCCAGGATGGCTGCTAGCACAGGTTCTTAGATCTGCTTTTCTAAAGGAAAGCAACTCAAAATGAGTTAACAATCTTACTTTAATGATCAAACATATATTGTTTACCTAGTTCAGGGGGAAAAAGTCAGCACCCTGAACTTCAGAGAATGCAAACACAAGTTACAAGCAAACAAAGAAACAGATCAGCAGATGGGTTTCCAGTGTCTGACCATTACATCCATACCTATTCAGTTACCAGAGAGGGAAGCACCAACATCTGGGTTTTTCAAAGCCGGGGGGCTCAACGGCTTCCCAGAGTCTTGTCTGGCCAAATCATACAACTCTTCTCAAAATGAGCCCCAAAGCAAAACCTCATATCAGGGCGCATATATAGCCTTCTCCTGGCTCAGAGAATGTCACAGCCCTCTTGACCCACTGCCCAATCACAAAGTAATAAGGTGTGGGCACTCCTGAAGAACAAGCCTCCTGCCACAGGCTCCATGTGACCACATTCAGCTTATTAGGGTACAGAGTATACTTTCAAATCTGGAAAGGTTCTCAGAGTCATGTAGCCATTTTAGCAAATGGCCTAGAGGCAGGGAAGATCTTCAGATTCCTATAACAGTGTCCATGGCCTATCACAGGGCAATCATCCTCCAGAGAGGACCAAGGGAGACAGTGGAGATGGTGCAGTACATAACCTTCTCATGGAGGCCAGTTTCATCTACAGCTACATTTTAAAAAAATTTTAAGTAAAAATTTATTTTTTAATTATTAAGCATTTGTTTTCCTTCCTTCCCCTTTCACTGAGAAAATTTAAAAAAAATACTCCTGACATTTGTAACAAATAAGCAGGTGAGCAAAATAAATTGCCATGCTGCCATGTGCAAAAGTATATGTCTTATTATGCACTTTTCTATCACAGTGTAGGTATCACTCTTCATCACTGGTTCCCAGGAATCATATTTAGTCATTGTGTTAATATTAAACCTTTCAAAGTTTTTTTTTTAATGTTATTGTTATAGTATGCATTGTTCTGTTCATTTCACTTTGCCTCAATTCATACAAGTCTTCCCAGGTTTCTCCAAAACTATCACTTCAGCATTTCTTCCAGCACAATAATATCCTATTATAGTCACATAATACAATTTTTTGGTTTTTGTTGTTATTCAGTTGTGTCTGACTCTCCATGACTCCCTTTGGAGTTTTCTTGGCAACGATACTTGGAGTAGTTTGCCATTTCCTTCTCTAGCTCATTTTACCGATGAGGAAACTGAGGCAAACAAGGTAAAGTGACTTGCCCACTGTCACATGGTTAGTAAGTATCTGAGGCCAGATTTGAATTCAGGAAGAAGAGTCCTCCTTATTCCAAGCCCAGTACTCTATTTACTACGTTGCCTAGCTGCTCCATAATTTATTTAGCTGTTCCCTAATTGATGGAAACACTCTTAGTTTTCAGGTTCTTTTTTTTTTTTTTTTTGCTGCAAAAAAATAAATAAATAAAAAGAGCTACCACAAATATTTTTGTCCGTAAGGGTCCTTTTCCTTTTCCCTTTGATTTCTTTGGGGCTATAGAGCAATTAGAGGTATTAGTACATCAAAGAGTTATACAAAGTTTAGTGACTTTTGGGGCCTGGTTCTAAATTGCTTCCAGAGTGTTGAGACCAATTCACAGCTGCACCAATAGTGTATGAATGTGCATGTTTTCTCAGAACTCCTTCAGCATTTACCATTTTCCTTTTTTTTTTGGTTGTTTGTTTTTGGTCAAATTTCCCAATCATCAGCAGCATTTTTAAAGATCATTACTGTGATGATTTTGATTAAACATCAGGTGCTTTCCCCACGAAGACTCCAGGCCCCATCATGGTTCAGAGATACCAGCTGGATAAAGAGAGGACAATGACAGGAAGAGAGTCTGAAAGGGCAGGGTGAAGGCTGGAGGTGACTTTGGTTTTGATCTTGGCAGGTTGGTCCATCTCTAATCATAGCTCTACCTAAATTGCCTTAATGACAAAGCCCCATCTCTAGCTAGTTCACTGAGCAGGTACATTTTTTCCCACTTAGATCACAGAATACTATTCTTATTCCGGAGGGTGTGGCTCCAGGTTCTATCTCCATTCCTGCTGGCTGGCAACCTGCTCCGTGACTCATCCTTGTTTTGGCACAAACAATCTGATTGCTACAACTGGTGATGGTTTTTTTTTCTCTCTTCTCTCCCTCAAGAAAACACACTCCTACACACTCTTGTTTGGCTCAGGTAAACAGTTTTTAACACTTCAGCAGTGTGTTGCAGCCTTCCTTTTGAGTAGTCTATGATCACGGGAGGAAGGGAGATAATTACCCTGAGTCAGGAGAACAGAGTGTCCATGAAACCCAGCTGGCCGTTTGCTTTGTGTTAATGCCAGTGGGGCCAGAGGAGATTTTACCAACAGAAAAGGTACATCCTATAATTATGCTTGCCAGATGAGCCTTGTAAGAGACAAAGGTATGAAAGTCTTTAAAATAACCTTAGATAGGGTGGCATTGGATGGGGGAGGGGAGCATCAAAATGAAGACCCAAAATTCTTTTAAAAAAAACACACAATTAAATTCTATTGTTACCTTTGATTTATCTATCAAAGGATCTTATTACAGTGGTAGAAGCCGGCAATTTTGGCTCAGAGAAGGAAAGAGGGTTAGAATTTGCCTTTGCACTTGGATGAAATGATGCTAATGAAGTAAGCAAAATCAGAATAACAGTTTACATGGTGACCACAATAATTGAAAGGAAAACATTGCTTAAAGGCTTTAATGCAGTGACCAATCTTAAGTTCAAAGGATAGATCACGGTCTAGGCTGGGTCTGATTCAAGCCAATGCCCTTGTAGTTTATGTTTGAGATTGGTCTGAAATAAGAAACTCATAGGTGCTCAACAGTTAACAAAAGGAGGTTAATCAGCCATAGCAGCAGAAAGCTGTTCAACAAGATTAGGCAATGAGGATACCTTGAGTTGATTTTGCTGATCAAGCTGCCTTGCCTGAGTTGTCCATAGTGGCCCACCAGCCAATCAATCATAAGCCAACAGTGGGAACTTTTTTTGTTTTTTGCAATTTTTTCCCCCAGTTAGATCACAGATACATGGACAATCTCAAGGTCTCTCTTAAGAACTTTAGAAATGATTGACATGGGAGACACTGGCACAGGACTGCTCAGTATGGCAAGCCCACATCAGAGGGGCTTCCTCTACGAGGGAAGCAGAATTGAAGTAACTGAGAAGTACAAATTTAGACAATCCACCCCAAATGTTCATGTGGAATATTTGTGCCTGCAATGCCTCAAGCGTTCCAAACTCATATTTTTTAGATATGACCACTGTTGATTTGTTTTGCTTAACTCTACTTACTTGGTAGAAGTGAGGATTCTACTATCGATGGTAAAAAGCAGTCATTAGGAAGTAACACTAGTGTTAAAAAAAGAGCATCAATAATACATTTTAAATGTAAAAATCTGCCTTCGATTTCCCCATTTTATTTCTAGCAAAGGGGTTGAGGAACTAGGTGCTCTCTTCCTCCTTTCATCAGTGCTAGTGTTAAGGGCTGTACTGTAGTTTCAAAGGATGTTCTAGGCTATTTTGTCCTTCTTGTTTTTCTGGAGATCATCGAGTTCGAAACTGGAAAGGACCACAGAGATCACCTAGTCCACTACCACAACCATTTTACAAATGAAGAAACTTGGCCCTCATAGAGGAGAAATGACTCCCTCAGGTCACGTAGATAATAAATAACAGAGCTGGGATTCAAACCTGATTCCAACTCTGTTATCTTTCCATTCTTACAGACAAAATGGTAGAGAGGTTACCGAATTAGAATTCTGGCATCTCCAGAACAACTTCTGGAGTTTTAGCTTTAGAACAACTTCTTTAGAGAACAACTCCAGATCTCAGAGAGGCCTCTAAGAGATCTTTCTTTAGAGATCATCTGATTGAACCCCCTCATTTTACTGATGAGAAAACTGAGGACTTTAGGCATTAAGTAGCCTGCACAAGTCATAAATAGCCTTGAATGTGGAAAATGAAAGACACAGAAGAGACTATTTCTCCTTATTCAAAACAAGCTAAAAAGAGAGACCTCAATTTCTATGAACTTTCTAAAATTTGGTGACATTTTCCTTCAGCTCCATTGCAGGAGAAGGCAGCCCATTTGGAAGGAAACATTGAAATGGAAGTTGACAGAAATGGCTCCAAGAGGATTTTCCTAAGCTGTTGCTAATGGGGCTCACCAGCTCTAATGTGAAGGGAAGGGAAGGGAAGGGACCTTGATTATCTATAATATGCCATTTAATTCCTGAGTGTTTCACCTTCTCATTCACATTATTATCACCTTATTATTATATCAGAAACATGCAGTTTAGGGATTAATTTAGAAAACCATGTTTTCTACATTTCAATCAATATTCTAATTTCTTTGTTTGAAGGAAACACTGGCAGAAGTGCCTGTTTTTGAGTATTTTTAATTTTTTTAGGCTTGCTCAATTGTTTCCTTTGTTTTTTAACTTAAGAATTGTTTTAGTGGCTCAGACTTGTGGTCAATTCAACCCAGCATCAAGGGACATTAAGAATGAGAGATTTAGTTAGTTGTAAAGGACAGATCTTCTTGTTCAAACATTTTGTAGATGTAGAAACTTCAGTGATTCAATGATTTGACTCAGATCTGTGGAGGAGCCAGGACTAAGATTCAAATCTTTTGAGTCTAGGACAGTTTTCATTTTACTCTAGCGCGATGTCACCCCAAATCTTTGGGAGAGAGAATTAGGTATCCCATAGTAATGCTCCTCTGTCTGTGCTTCCCACGTCACTACCATGGGTTGGTATCAACAGACAGTTATGGGTGCGACAGTGTGGGTGTCTTCACAGAATGTCCAATTTGGAAGAGATCTCAGAAGATTATAAAATCACAGCTTAAGAGATGGAAGGGGCCTTTGAAGCCACCTGCTTGTCCTCTTGTTTTATAGGTGAGGAAACTGAGGCCTTCAGTGGGAAGTTAAATGACTTGTTCCAAGTCCCACAGGTAATAAGCATCACAGACAAGATTTGAACCCAGGGCTCTGACTCTAAATTCAGTATCTGTTCCACTGTCCCACACTTCCTCCATAGAAGTTAGTCCAACTTGCTACTGAATAAGAATCCTATAGACAGCATATCTGGGCCTTGGTTTCCTCATTTGTAAAGCCTTTGCTTGAAGACTTGTCGTACTTCTCCGTTTGACCCAAATTCTAACTCATGATAACATTAGTTGTATATATGATTACGCTCACCTCCTCCTTCCCCCATCCAGTCTCAGGACTGAGACTAAGTAACTTGTTTTTTTCTTAATCTTTGTATTTCCAGCACTAAACACAACATATATGGTAGGTATTTTTTTTTAAGTTGTTCTATTTTTGGATGCAATGGGGATTAAGTTACTTGCCCTGGATCACATAACTCGTAAGCATCTGAGGCTGGATTTGAACTCAGGTCCTTTTGACTCCAGGGCCAGTGCTCTAGCCACTGTACCACCTAGCTGTCCTGTGCGGTGGGCATTTAATAAACATTTGTTGAATTAGGTAAGAATGGCATGGTGGGAAAAATACCAGACTTAAGAGTCAGGAAAGACAGGTTTTAGGCTCCCCTCTGATGCTGATTGTGTAAACGAGCCTCAGTTTCTTTATTTGTAAGACATCTTACCTCTTACGATTAGTATGAGGTGTAAATGTCACGTAATGCACTTTGGAAAGCTTAGGGCCTTATATAAATGCTGGCTATTATTATTCATTGAAAAGAATTCATTTATCCATCACAAAGGTGTGTCTATGTCACTTGAGAATTGATTGAAGAAATTGGTGATGTTTAAACTGGAGAAAAGAAGATTTAGAGGGTGAGGTGTAGACATGAGAGTGTCTACAGGTGCTTAAAAGGCTGTCAAGCGGCGATGGGATTAGATGTGTTCTGTTTGGCCCCAGAAGACAGGATGGGGAACACTGGGTGAAAGTTGTAAAGAAAAATTTGGGCTTGAGTGTAAGAAAGAAAATTGTTTCTAACAATTAGAGCTTTACAAAGGTCAATAAATTAGTCAACAAACCATTATTAAGTGCTTATTGTTTACCGGGCATTGTACCGAGTGATGGAGATATAAAGAAAAGCAAAAGACAGTCTTTGCCCCTGAGGAGCTCAAAATCTAACGGGGGGGGGACAACATAAAACAACTATGAACAAAAAAAGCGAAATACAGGATAAACATTAGCTATTTATTTATATAAATGCTTAATTCCTTTTTTAAAAAATAAGATTTTATTGATGACTTCTGCTTCTTATATCACCATAGGTATCCCAAATATCCCGTCAGAGAACCATCCCATGTAACAAATAGTGTTTTTTTAGAGAAGACATAAATTAGCATAGCTGATTGATGCATTTTTGGGGTTAAGTGACTTACTCACATAACCAGTAAGTATCTGAGGCTAGATTTGGGCTCAGGTCCTCCTGACTTTAGGGTTGGCGCTCTATCCGCTGTGTCACCTAGCTGCTCCTACTGATTAATACGTTGAAAAAGCTTAAAAACGCTCCGTGGATAACATTTGTGTGACGCGTGACGCTTTTCCATGAAGGAGCAGGTGGGGAGCCCTCCCGTGTCTCCTTAGCTCGGGCTTGATTTTGTAATTTTGTTAATTCACTTCTGATTTTTGGGCGTGGGGTTGTTCTTCTCATTTACTTTGTTGTAGTTGCTGTGTGTGCTGTTTTCTTGAATCTGCTTGCTTCACTCTGCATCAGTTCATATAGATCTTTCCATGCTTCTCTGTGTTCATCACATTAATCACTTTTTTTTTTTGCTTTTTGGAGGGGGGAGGGTAGGGCAATTGAGATTAAGTGACTTGCCCAAGGTCACATGGCTAGTGTTAAGTGTCTGAGGCCACATTTGAACTCAGGTCCTCCTGACTCCAGGGCTGGTGCTCTTTTCATTGTGCCACCTAGTTGCCCTGCATTAATCACTTCTTATAGCAAAATAATATTCCATTAACTTCATGTACCACAATTTATTTAGCCATTCCCCAATTAATGGGCATCTATTTTGACACTTAACTTTTATTGTCCTTTTTTATTATTTTTTTATTATTTATTATTACATGTAAAAACAACTTTCAAAATTAGTTTTAAAAACCGAGTTCCAAATTCTCTCCATCCCTCCCCACACCTCTCACAAGAAGGCAAGCAATTTGATATAGGCAATGCATGTATTGTCAGTGGGCATCTGTTTTGGAGATGGGACTTTGCTATCACACCTCAGCTGTCTTCTCCCTTGCCCCTTGTGGTCCTCTTCTCCTGTTGCTGAAACTTCTATTTCGAGGAAGGATACAGACAAACCATTTTTGGTTCTTAGATTTTAATACCATGCCTTCCACTCAGGGGTGTGCTGGTAAGTATTTAACAACTGATTCTCTGGGAAAAAAATATGTATGCACAGCATACTTTTAAGTTTAATGTTCATTATTAATATTTTCTCAATTCTAGACCAGTTCTTCTTAAACTGTGGGTCACGACTTCATATGGGATCATGTGACTGAATGTGGGGATCATGAAAAATTTGACTACGGTAAAAGGTTCCTGAACGTGCAATGACCAAAAATTAATTAAAAATCAAATGTGTAATGAATCCAAGGTGTTTCTGGCATCACTTGCCCGTGTTGCATCATGTAACTTCACTGCAGCCTTAGTTCTGAACACACAACATGAGTACTTTGCACTGCATGTGCCTTCATGCCGCACAGTGCAATTGAATGCTTCAAGAAACAGCTTATCCCAGATTCAAGACTAATATGTTTTGAGTTGCAATGTTTTTACTGTGCATACAGAGTTTTCTGCTCTTACAGAAACATAATCCCCTAATTGCGGAAAATGCAGACTTTTAATATTTTCCTACTGTCACTCCTCAGTATGTAAGTATCAAATTAGTATATCTTTTAATTGTTCTGTGTTACAATGTTTGATTTTTAAAATTACTGTTATTTCCTTCTTTTACAGAAACACAAGTGCTTAATTGCAGCAAGTAAAGAAAAATTAAAAAAAATATATTTCTCTACCATCACCGCTCAATGTGTATGTATATGTGTAAACATCAATTTTTAAAAATTAAGCACAAACAAATATAATTTCATCCACGAAAGCTAGTATTTATTTGAGAAATTATTAGCAATATTTGTTCATATTTTAAGACAATTTTTTTTGTTATGGATAAGTGGCTAAATTTAGACAGAAAAGGTAACCTGATGACAATGCAGCAGAGTCTTTGCTATAAGGTTGTAGTATACTTAAATTGACAAGAAAAAGAAAATATGTTGAATCATTTTTGCAATATGGATTTACTTCTAATAATGATGATAGTGTAGAAAAACCTCTTTGTTTTAATTTGTAATGAAGTTTTGGCTGTGGAGAGCATGAACCCAGCCAAACTAAAATGGCATCTTAATACCAAGCATGCAATGTACTGCAATAAACCAAAGGAATGTTTTGAAGAACTTTTAAAATCTTCAAATAAAGCAAAACAATGTTTTGAGAAATTTGTTACTGTCAATGAAAAGTATTTACTTACATCTTAAGAAACTTCTTATTTAGTTGCAGAAACTAAAAAGCCCTATGTGATAGGACATCTTGTGTTACCTGCTGCTATTAAAATGTCAGAAAAAGTTCATGGAAAAAAGTATGGGGATGAAATTCATAAACTTCCTTTATCAAATGATATTGTTTCCAAAAGAATTTCTGAAATTAATAATGACTTGTTCCAGCAGCTTATTACCAGGTTTAAGTGCAACCCAAAGTTTGCAATTCAGTTAGATGAAACAATTGATATTTCTAACATGGCACAATTGCTACTTTATATAAGACACACTTATGAAAGAAACATACCTCAGGAATTATTGTTTTCTTGCCCTTTGGAAGGGCACACAAGAAGGAAAGCTATATATATTTTTAAATTGATGAATTTTTCACAAATGAAGGTTTACAATGGGAAAAATGTGTTGGAGTCTGTACGGGTGGTGCTGGAGCAATGATGGGTGAGACTGTTGGATTTGTAGCAAAAGCTAAAGCTGATGGTAATGAACATATGACTTTCACTCACTGCATGATCCATTGGGAGGCACTTGTAGTCAAAAAAATATCACCAGAATCAGATGTTGTACTTCGTAATATTATCAAAATCATTAAGTTCATTAAAAGGCATGCCCTTAACAATAGTTTGTTTTCAAATGTTTGGAAAGACATTTACAATTACAAAAGCTTATTACTACATGCAGAGGTAAGGTGAAGTTTAAACGGATTATTAAAACTGAAAGATGAAGTTATATTTTTGACTGGGCAGATATCTGATTTTATTATTTTTTTCATAATGACTTATGGCTTTCAAAACTGTGTTATTTGTCAGATATTTCTGAAAAACAAACATATTGCTTCAAGGAAAAATGATAACATATTTATGTTAAAAGATAAAATGCAAAGTTTTGCTAAAAATAGTTAACATATGGAAGAACAGGGTGGAAAATGGTTCTTTAGAAATGTTTACAGCTATAGATGATTTTGTAATTGAAAATAACCTTCCCAAAGATTTAATTGTAAGAGTTATAATTGATCATCTGAAGTGCCTGGAGATACAGTTTTCTGAAATACTACTCTTCAAATTTTAATTCTAAAATATCAAGCTGGGTTCGTAAACCATACTCAGTTGAAAGTTCAAGAAGAATTTGTCAGGTTATCAAGTGATACAGGTTTACAACATGAATTCCCTAAAAAAATCATTAAATGGGATTAGGACAGAATTTCCAGCAATTTTTGAAATTGCCCTAAATATATTTCTGCCATTTTGTGCTACATATTTATGTAAAGCAACATTCTCAGCATTGATGATTATAAAATCAAAACATCTATCAACTCTGAAAAACATTAAAGATATTCTATATCTTGTAGTATCAAATATTCTGCAAGCTTTACTTCTTTATGTAAAAATAAACAAGCATATCCATCTCATTACTATGCAAATTTGCTTTCATCTTTAATAAATGGTCAAATTATATGTATACCAAAGAATTATTTTAAAATAAATTTATTTATGGTTTGTTATCAATAAATGTTTGATTCACATATCTATTTTATTCACCTATATACCTGGGGTCATTTAAAAATTTTTTTGGGTGAAAAGAGGTAGTGAGTGGAAAAAATTTATGAAGCCCTGGTATAGACAATCAACAAAACAATAGATCAAGGCCTGATTTATAACGTTTGCTGATTTCTGGGGTGTAAATATTTACCTTGAAATTTTAACAATTGGCTCTCACTAGCTAGTTTTTAAATTTTTAAAAAATATATTTTTTCCCAACTACATGTAAAAAACAATTTTTTTTCTTTTTTACAATTCTGAGTTTTAAATTCTTTCCACTTTCCCTTACCTCTCATATCATTGGGAAGGCAAGCAAATTGATAAAGGTTGTACATATGTAGTCATGAAAAACATTTCCATATTAATCATGCTGTGAAAGAAAACACAACCCCTCCCCCAACCGCACCTATCAAAAACACCCACAAACAAGAAAAATAAAGAAAGTTTAAAAAAACCCAGCACTCTGATTTTCATTCAGATTCCATTAATTCTTTCTCTAAAGGTAGAGAGCAGAATTAATCTTGGATCTTTATATTCTGGGAATAGCTAAATCATTCGTAGTTGTTCATCATACAATATTGCTGTTACTATGTACAATGTTCTCCTGGTTCTGCTCACTTTGCTTCGCATCAGTTCATGTAAGTCTTTCTTGGGTTTTTCTAGAACCACCATAATGATGGGGTACAAGCTCTGGGAACCCCCTTGAACTCTCCTAGAATCTTCCCACTTGATGAGAAGTTTGTCTGAGGCCATAAGCCTTTCATTATCACTAGACCCAAATCTCTGTTACTAGCCTAGCCCTCCATTGTCCAGCTACTTCCCACCCTTGATCCTCCCAAAATATCTATACACCCTTAAACTAGCCTAGTCCTTCATTATCTGTCATCCCCAGGTAGTCTCTAGCTATTTCTCACCCTTAATATCTCATTATTGGAATCTGACCTCATTTGACTCCTCCTGAAGACCCTCCCCAAACTCCTCCTCTAGACCACCCCTAGAGCCCTCCCACAATCTTTCTGTATATCCATCTTGCTTCCATGAGGTGGTCAAAAATTATCTAATGCACATGCACTCTATATCAGATTATTCTGGCCTGCTTGTCCAATACAAGCAGCACAGATACCTAGGCTCCTTAAGAGTCTACCCATTATGGCAAACCTTTAATAAACTTTGCTTTACTTTGGCTGAGAGAAGACTTGAGTCGAATTCATTTGGCAGGACCCGGTGTGTTGGTATTTTGGGGTCTCATGCGCCCCTAAACCTTAAACCTCAACAATAGCACAGTAGTATTCCATTACTTTCATATACCACAACTTGTTCAACTATTCCCCAGTTCACGGGCATCCCTTCAATTTCCAATTCTTTGCCACCACAAAAAGAGCTGCTTTAAATATTTTTGTAAATATAAGTCCTTTTCTTTTTTTTTCTTTCTTCTTTTCCTTTGGAATGCAGACCTAGTAGCAGTAGTGCTGGGTCAAAGGGAAGGCACAGTTTTATAGCCCTTTGGGCATTCATTAGCTAGTTTGAGCTGGCTACAGTACACCTCTGCCTCCACTCCATTTTCAGTTCCCTTTTCTGCACTGTCTCCCCCTATTAGAACATAAGTGTCTTGAAGACAAGGACTATCTTTCTTTTTTTTTTTGCTTGAATTTGTATTTCCAGTGCTTAGCACATTTCCTGAAACACTGGGAGTACTTAATAAATTATTGTTGATGTCGCTTGACTTTTATTAGATTCAGCCAAGATCTTTTTGGATCCTGTCTGTCATTTAGCATGTTAGCTATCTCTCTCAGCTTTGTGTTATTTACAAGTTGGATAAACATACCATCTATACTTTTATCCAAATCATTGGTAAAGCTGTTAAATAGCAAAGGTCCAAGCAGAAATCCTTGGGGCACTTCACTGGAGATCACCTATCACTTATCATTGAGCCATTAAGAACAAGCATTTATTAAGTCCTTGCTACATGCAAAGGACTGTGCTAGGTGCTCGAGATTAGGAAATAAATAAAAATGAAATAGTCTCACACTCAGTTCCCACACATCCTAATGAGGGACACAGTATGGATGTATATAATGCAAAATAAATATGAGTTAATTTTGTTGGGGAGAGTACTAGCCCCTGGAGGGATTGAGAAAGACTTTATGTAGAAGATGGATTTTAAGCTGAGATTTGGAGGAAATAAGATGGGGAGAGGAGGAAGGAGAACATTTCCAGGTATGGAGCTTAGATTGTACAAAAGCACTGGGATGGGGTATGTTGGTATGGAACAGCAAAAAGGCCAGTCTGGCTGGATATCACACTGTGGGAAGGGGAGTAATGTAATGGGAAGATTTAACTTGGTCATTCAACCAGCTCAGAATCAACTAATTGCATTATTGTCTAATCCAGTGGTTCTCAACCTTCCTAATGCCACTACACTTTAATACTCGTATGTGGGCGTATTTGCATGTGGGCCAACCTGCCTGGAGACGGATAGAGGAGTGGTGTCTCGGTTCCCAAGACCATCGGAAATACGTGTTTTCCGATAGTCTTAGGGGACCCTGTGAAAAGGTGGTTCGAACCCCAAAGGGGTCGTGACCCACAGGTTGAGAACTGCTGGAATCCATATCCCCTCTTTTTTCCCGTTGAGAACAAGACTTTGTCAAATGTTAAGTTTATTATGGACATCATTCACCAGATCTATCAAATTGCAGTACTGTCTTCAAGTATTTGAATGGTTGTCAAAGGGTAAGATTAAGCTTGATCTGTTTGAGCCTAGAGTTAAAAAGGTTAAAAATTGTTTTTTATATGTAACTAGGAAAAATAAAATATTTTTTAAAATCTTAAAACTAGCTAGTGAGAGCCAATTGTTAAGTTTTCAAAGGTGAGCATTTACACCCCAGAAATCAGCAAATGTTATAAATCAGGACTTGATTTATTGTTTTGTTGATTGTCCAGACTAGGGCTTCTTAAACTTTTTCCACTTGTGTGGGGGTGGAAAACCCCATTCAAAATTTAATCAAAACCCTGGAGGTTTCTCAGGATAAAAACAGGAAATTTTTATTCTCTTCCCCTACTGGAAGATAGTGGTCCTCACTATGACAGATCAGGAACAGGAGGAGTGTTACAGAAGATGGAACACGAATTTGTACCCTAACACAGTCAAGCCCCCTCCCACCACTGTCCCTTCTCCCATTGGCTGGGAGGCAGGCTTCCAATCTGAGAACCAAATCTCCTCCAATGATAAGGAACAAAGAAGCCCACCACTATCCCCTATTGGCTGGGAGGCGGGCAGGGAACCAGGGTATTATTCATGTCCTTATTTGGCATACGACAAATGGAGGGAGGGATAAAAGGTTACAAGCAAGGGTAGAGGTTGAAAACCCCTGAAGGGGCCTAATGCTGATATGGCAGTAGTAAAGAAGGGGGAAAGAATGGGGAAAGGGGAACCCGAAACTCCGGCTTACTCTCACAAGAAAACTCCTGGGCCAAGAAGTTTTTCACTTTTCCCATTCATACTCATGACCTTCTTTCTCCCAAGAAATTTTTATTCAGCGCTGGGTATATGGGTATGTAAAATGGGTATACAAATCAAACATTTACTGATAATAAATCACAAAAAAATTTATTTTAAACAATTCTTTGATATATGTATAATTTGACCATTTATTAAAGACAAAAGCAAATTTGCATACTAATGAGAAGGATGTGTGTTTATCTTTACATAAAGAATTAAAACTTGACAGAATATTTGATACTGCAAGACATAAAGTATCTTCATTGTTTTTCAGCGTTGATCGATATTTTGATTTTAGAATCATCAGTGCTGAGAACACTGCTTCACATAGTACAAAATGGCAGTACAAAATTTACAATGGCTAAAAGTGATAGAGGCAGATTTTGACTTGACAGAAAAAAAAAAAAAGCTTCTTTCAACTAAAGCCATTCCAAAGTAGAATGCATGGCCTTGGGAAGTAGTGATTTTTTTTTTTGTCACAAGAAGTCTTTAATTGAAGATTGGGTGACTACTTGTTAGTGATGTTTCAAGTATGACTAGACCTCTGAGGTCCTTTTTAGCTCTATGTGCTGGTCCCAAGTAAATTCTGTGAAAAATGAAATATAACCTGAGGAAGGTGTTTGTTAATGGAGAGGCTTTCCTTCTGTAGCACCAGGTGCTGGTTGTGGTGGTCGAGGAAACCTCACTTTTTTTTAGCCCCTTTGAGGCCCCTGAGTCTTGTGTCTTGCCTCTTGTTATAGATGTAGTACCTATCAACAAGAAGTATGTTTTTTTTCTATCTGGAAGGAGAGACCGGAGGATGATAGGATGTGGAAGCTGTGGTGGAGGTGAGAACCAGAGAATTTTTTCCTTTTTTCCAAAATATTTATTTAAATTTAATTATTTTAATGAATAGAAATCTATTTTTTCTCTCTCTAGCAAGCCTAGGATTTGACTTCCTTTCCACACTGGGAAAAGAAAAAGAAAAAGAAAAAGAAAACTCTTATGAAAGTATTCATAATCTAGCAAAACAACTTCCCACATTGGCCATTTCCCCAAAATATATGTCTCATTCTGTACTTCTTTGTCAGGAGGTGGGTAGCATGATTCATCATGATCCTATGAAATTGTAGTTGGTCATTGTGTTAATCAGAGCTCTTAAATCTCTCAAAGTTGTTTGTCTTTACGATGTGTTTTTATTGTATAAGTCATTTTTCTGGTTCTGGGAATTAAGAAGCTTTTGAACCCCTTGGATAGTATAGATTCCTACTAGAGTTATGCAGGGCTCAACTAATTATAAGGGAAAGGACTTGCTATCCCCAACTGAATACAATTACAAGGAGTTGGAACCTTATGTGATGTACTGACCTTCTTAAGGAATGATTTGCCAGGACAGAATATTGCTAATGGGACCTGGTGAATTTATTCCCTCTTCACCTCTGCCTATTCTCCTATCAGATCTTGCCTGGCTTCACCCTCAAATCTTGCTCATTTGCAATCAGCACCTTTATAACATGGTTTATTTCCAGACAAAGTTAGGCTTATTTCTCTTGCATTTTTTACCAAGTTTTTGCTACGTCTTGCATTCTTAGCAAATTTTTCTACAAATGAGTATGTGGAAGTACAGAGAACTCTATTAGGAGGCAACTAGGTAGTGCAGTGGATAGAGTGCTAGATCAGAAGGGAGAAAGCTTGAGCAGACACGAGCCACCTAATCCTAGGCAAGTCCTTAACCTCGGCCTCAACTTCCTCATCTGTAAAATGAGGATCATTATGGCACCTACCTTCCAGGGTTGTTGTGAGGATCTAATGAGATAATATTTGTAAAGCACTTAGCATAGTGCCTGCCCCATACCAGTTACTTAATAAATGTTTCTTCCCTTTTCCTTCTTTCTAGGAAATATTTTAGACCAGTGGTTCTCAACCTTCCTAATGCCACGACTCTTTAATAGTCATATATGGGAGTGTCTGCATGTGGGTGGACCTGCCTGGAGACGGATAGAGGAGATTCCTAAGACCATTAGAAATATGTGTTTTCCAATGGTCTTAGGTGACCCCTTGTGACCCCTGTGAAAGGGTCATTTGACCCCAAAGGGGTCTCGACCCACAGATTGAGAGCCGCTGCCTTAGACAATTGTGAGCCTATATCAAAGCTTTTAAATTTGTGAGGCAAACAGGAGCTTCATAGTCATATTCCATCTTCCAAACCAATTGTCCCTCTGATGGGGTTGAATCCCCAAGAGGAAAAGACCATGTCTTTAAAAGCAAACCAGTCCCTGAATTTTCCCATACATTTCAGTAGCCCAGATCACCGGCCTCTGCCCAAGGCAACTGACCCATTCCAGCCCACCTAGATCAATTAATTAGTTTACTTGACATTCCTTTCACTGTTGTTCTTGGCCCACCTCAGAATACTTGCCTATAATCCTTAATCCCATTCACATCCTTTCACTGTCCCTTTCTGTATATAAGCATCAGTCTCACCCCCATTAAGTTGCAGGTTCACTAGGAATCTGCCGACTTCTATTAGCATTATAATAAACTACCCAGTTGACTAGAAGAAGGTTTGAGTGAATTCATTCTCGGAGGACACTGTCCTGTACCCTGACATTTTGGTGTTCCCAGAAATCCCAAACTGCAAAACCTCCCTTTTCTGGACTATTCTAAATTTGGAATCTATCATGTTATAATCTTATAGTCCTATACCGTACTCATTTGCATGTAAGTATGAAGAGAAATAACATAAAGAAAGATGGAGAGATAAGTTGGGACTGGATTTTAGAGGGCCTTAATTATCAGGTTAGGAAGTTGATATTTTATCCTAAAGGCAGTAAGAAGTCACTGAAGGTCTTTGACAGAGGAGTGATATTTTAAGACCTGTGCCTTAAAAAAGGTTATTTTAGCATTTGTAGAAAGAATGGATTGGAGAGGAGAGGGAAGTGACTGGAACCAGGGAGAATAATTAGTGGGCTATTATAATATTCTAGGCCTGGGATTCTTAACCTGGACTTTGTGAACTTCTTCTGGAGATGGCCCCAGATGTAGCAGGAGACCTTGGCTTTTTTAAGCTAAGGTCTTTCCCAGGTCTCAGTTTGTCTGAGGCAACACCCATTCAGTGATTTAAGGCTAGGAAAGAAATAAAAAAAAAAAGATGGTCTAGTTTGCCTACTCAAAAAAAAAACCAAACTGGGAAGGGAAGACCCTTAGAGTTTCTGTGCAGAAGAGAAGCAATTGCTGTTTACACTCACTCTAAGCCATCAAAACCCAAACAAGGAACAGTGATTGTTAAATGACTGATTGACAAATGCAAGACCTGCTCCAGGCAATAAGTGAGAAAGGCCTGAACAGGGGTAATGACTGTGAGGGGTAATCTTTAAAAGTGTCTTTCATCTACTTAGCATATATCTTGTACTACATACACATAAAAACTATATATCTATACACACAGATACATATGCACAAATGTGTATTCATATATACATACACACATATGTATATGCATATATACACGTATACATATATACATATATATATATATATATATATACGTACATACCTATACCTATGTCTATGTCTATGTCTATATCTATGTCTATATCTATATCTACATCTATATGTTATAGGCTACTTGAAGGCCAGGGCTGTTTTTTACTTTTTCTTTTTATCCCCAGAATTTAGGACTATGTGTAGCAAAGAGTAAGCACTTAATACTTGCTTGCTTGATGAATATGAGAGATATTGAGGAGGTTAAATTGACAAGCTCTGGCACCTGGTTGGATATGAGGGGGTGGTGTAACATTAAAAGTAAGAGAGCTGTAAGAGTAAGAGACAATTCCAGGATTATGAACCTGAGTAATTTGGACATCGGTGATGCCCTTTCCAGGAATAGGGAAGTTTGGAATAAAGACAGTTTTGTGGAGAAAGATTTTGGACATGTTGACTTTGAGGTTCCAAAGGATATCCAGACTGAGATTTCTGCCAGGAAGTAAGTGGTGGGCTCTTGCCCTTACTCTGTAGACCAGATCTCCTGATTGATGACCCATCCATTTCCTTAACCAACAAGCAACATCTTGGATGCATAGCAGGTGAAATAAGGACAGAAAGAAGGAAGGAGAAACAGGAAATTACAGCATTAGCCTCAAAAAACATTATGATGTCGTGAAAGAGCACTGGCCTGGGAGTAAGGAGACTTGGTTCCTATTCCTGGATCTTCAGCTTACTAGTTCTATGACCTCAGTCGAGCCCTTTCCTCTCTCTGTGCCTCAGTCTGCCCCACTACACATGATCTTTGAGGTCATGAGAGTTAGTGTGGTGCAGTGGAAATAGAACTGAATTTTGGGAGTCAAGGACCTGTGTTTGAAGTTTTGCTCTAACTGGAACATATAACCTTGGGCAAGTCATTTTTTTCTCTTCTCTGGCCCTCAGTCTCCTCATCTGTGTATTGGATGAGCCTTCTGTCTCTAAATCCTAAGATGCTGGGATCATTTCAGACTTGTATTCTGTGATTCGAAGTAATGCATAATACTCCAAAGGTTGATAATAGATTGTAGCTCCCTCTGCTCACTGGAGCCGCTTACGTGGACTTCCTAGTATCAGAAAATCTCCAAACTGAAAAGGACCTTCCAAGGCCATCTAGTCCAACCTCCTTCCTAGAGCGTCTCCAACAACTGGTCATCTAGCCTCTACACCTTATAAGGCAGTCCATTTCAATTATGGTTAGTTTCTTGTTGGACAATGTGTCTTTACCTTGAGATAACATCTGTCTCTTGCTATCTTCTGTTATGTCTCCATTTTTCTTTTTAAACCACCCCCCACTCCCTTTCCCTGGGACTTCACAGAAGGAAATGTGACTCAGTGGGTTTAGAGAAGGTCCCTGACTCAGGATGCATTTTCCTCAAGTCCTAACTCCACTGCTGACTCATGGTGACTTTGAAAAAACTTCTTGGCTTCCTGTTGTCCTCATTTCCTCTCCTGAAAAACACCAACCTCTATCCACTAGGTTGCTGTAAAAACAATTGGCTAATGCTGTTGTCATGGATTTCAGGGATCCAAATGGCCCCTGGTAATCAGAAATGAGACTCACCCTCACCCCTGGGAGAGGACAACCCCAGCCAAGCAAAATGAACTGTGGTCTTGGTGGCCATCCTCTCTCTTACCAGAGCAAAACCAATGCACTTCTGCCATTCTCTCTCCTTCTCCCACTGGCCCATGGCAGTGTTTTTCTGGGGTAGACCTCAGAGCTTTGAAGGGGTCTTTTTTCAGTCTAAAGGCCCTAAAGCCAGAGTTCAAGCATTCCAGTCCAACAGTTTGTTCAGTCTTTTCAGGGAAAATCTCATTTATCTTGGCTAGATTCCTCCATTGCTAACAGTTCTTTTTTCTAGGGTACTTAACAGTTGATAAAGCCGTTTTCTTACAACAGGCTGGTGAGGTAGGTAGTATATGGGTTAGCTGCATTTTATAGATGAAGAAATTGAATTTCAGAAACATCAAATGACTTGCCCAGAGTTAGTCAGTCAACTAGCATTATTAAGGCCCTCCTATGCAGCTCTGCTAAATGTCATGGATACAAAGAAAGGCAAAAAACTGATCTCAAGGAGTTCACAGTTTAATAGGGGAGGTAACATGCAAACAGAGATATAAAAACTATATGTATATGGATATATATAATATATGTGTATATGTATATGTACATGCACATGTATATGCACAGTTAGGTGGTACAGTGGATGGAGTGCTGACCCTGGAATCAGAAGGACCTGAGGTCAAATCTGACCTCAGACACTTACTAGCTCTGTGACCTTGGGCAAGTTACTTTACCCTGTTTATCTCAGTTCCTCGTGTTTAAAATGAGCTGGAGAAGGACATGGCAAAGCATTCTAGTATCTTTGTCAAGAAAACCCCAAATGGAATCATGGAGAATTGGATGTGATTGAAACAACTCAACAACAACAAAATGTGTGTGTGTGTGTGTGTGTGTGTGTGTGTGTGACACACACAGAGCTTGAGATAATCAATAGCCAGAAGGCACTAGAATTAAGAAGGATGGAGAAAGGCTTCTTGCAGAAGGCTGAACTTTGGCTGAGACTTGAAGGAAACCAGGGTATTCAGAAGGTAGAGGTGAGGACGTAGATAGAGCATTCCAGGCATGGGGAATAGCTAGAGAAAATGCCTGAAGTTGGAAGAATAGAATGTCTTGTTAGGAAACAGCAAGTTGGCTGGTGTCACTGGATCACAGAGTACATGGTTTTGGGGGGAGGGGGGATGTTTGCAAGGCATGAGAAAATTGGAAAAGTAGGAAGGAGCCAGGTTACGAAAGTCTTTGAACACTCAAAGAATATTCTATATCTGGTCCTTGAGGTAATAGGAGCCATTGGAGTTTATTGAATATGAGGGTGATACAGTTGGACCTGCATTTGAGGAAGATCAGTTTGACAGCTTAGTCAAGGATGGACTAGCAAGCAGAGAGATGTGAGACACGGAGACCAACCAGCAGGATCTAGCAATGGTTCAGGTGTGAGGTGATGAGGGCCTGCACCAGGAGGGTGGCAGTCTCAGAGGAGATAGGGAGTTGTACATGAGAGATGTTATGAAAGTGAAATGGACAGGACTTGACCACCCATTGGTTATGGGAGGTAAGACAGAGTGGAGAGTTGAGTATGACATGTAGGTTGTGAGTTTGGGTGACTGGGAGTATGATGGTGCCTTTATGGCAATAGATGTAGTAGAGAAGTTCAAAAGAAGACAGGGCTTAGGAAAGATAATGAATTCCATTTTGGATATGTTTAAGATGTGTAGGGTCTATCCAATTGGAGATGTACATAGCTGGAGAGGTAGGACTGGGTCTGGATAAGTAGATCTGTGGGTCATCTGCAGAGAGATGGCCATTGAATCCCTGGGAGCTGATGGGATCCCCAAGTGAAGTAGTACAGGGGGAGAAGAGAAGGCCAAGAACAGTTTTGGGGGGCCCTTATAGTTAATAGACATCTAGTGGTTGGCCTGGAGTAAGTAAATGAGTAAGTATCTGAGGCCAGTGTTTAAATGCGGGTCTCAGGATTTGTTTTTACTATATCATTTTTTTTTGCCTTTTTTTTGGAGGGGGGAAGGCAGGGCAATTGGGGTTAAGTGACTTGCCCAAGGTCACATGGCTAGTAAGTGTTAAGTGCCTGAGGTCAGCTTTGAACGCAGGTCCTCCTGACTCCGGGGCTGGTGCTCTATTCACTGAGCCACCTAGCTGCCCCTTTACTATATAATTTTGGTCAGAATAATAATAATTCACATTTATTTATGTGCCAATTTACCTTCAAAAAGATTTTCCTCAAAATAACCCTGAAATGTAGGTAATATGCATTTTACTATCCCTATTTCCTAGATGGGAAGCGTTTTAGAGAGGAAAAGTGACTTACTCAAGGTAACAGAGCTATTAAGTAGGGGAGCCAGGAATGTATAGCTCATAGTAGCTGACATTTATATAGCATCTTAAAATTTGCAAAATACTTCAAATGCAGTTATCTCATTTAATTCTCATAACAACCTCTGAGAGAGGTGTTATTACTATCACTATCACAAATTAGGAACCTGTGACTGAGTCTTTAAGTAACTTGCCTAGTGTCACACAGAAGGTGTCCATGGTAGGATTTGAATTCAGGTCTTTCTGAGGTCAAGTCAGTGCTCTATGCTCTATTATATGATGTGTTTGTCAGAAACCTAGAACTTATCCAACTGTACCCACCACAAGCATTGGAAGCCAACATTCCCACTCTAGAATATTGGCAGTATGCACCAAAGCCCATTTTTTCCACCAGAGGGTAGAGAGACAGGATCTTGATGCCAGTTTCTAAACATACAGACTTTTTCAGTGTCTCTCTCACATTAAAGGAACTCTAGGAGGTTATAGCCTCTTTGCTCCTGTTATCAAGCTTTTCTCATTTTGTTTAAATTTATTGATTCATGAAGAGGAAGGATGTGTGATCTCATTAGCTGGGGGAGTTTTTGGTTCTTCTACTAATAAAAAATTGGTATCCAGAAAAGAGCCTTGGATTTATGTTGAGAAGACCTGGGTTTGAATCTAGTTATGGGACCTCCATAAGGCACTTACTTCTCTCTGGGCCTCAGTTTTCTTTTCTATAAAACTATATAACTTTCCCCATTGTGGTTTCGATATATTGAGGGTCGGCATGAGAAATTAAATGGGGATTTTGGGGGAGTTTTGCAGAAGCCACAGATGACAATGCAAAGTCCAGAAGACAGCATAGAGTCTATGATCAAATAGTTAACTAAAATTTTACAATAAGGTACCCCATAAAAGAAAAAAGAAAAAATTCAGACTTCTTTGGTACAAAGGAAGGGTCAAAAATTTTTATTCAGATTTTCAAGACTGTGGAAGCACCACACCCCTATGCCCCTACGATTTGGAAGGGATCACTGTACCTCACAAGATTTTTTTTGTGAGAAATGCATTTCTATCTTTAAAAATTCCATGTTTATAACTCCTATTTATATAAGGTTTACAAATTGCTTACTTCTAGAACAGTCTTCTGAGATGGGTAGTATGAATATCACTATTCCCCCTTTACAGATCCAGTACAACTGCTTTGATTATCTTCCAGCTTTTGAAGGTCTGGAGATGTCTATCACCGGTACTCTTTTATTTGGCAGTACTTACTTCAAGCAGAATGTAAGCTCCTTGAGGGCAGGGGCTGTTTTTAGTTTTGTCTTTGTATGCCCTGCTCCTTACAGGCAGTGTGGTATAAAGAGACCTTGACGTCAGAATGACCTGGGTTCAGACATTTCCTCTGACATACCCTGGGCACAGGGCCTGTGGGCATTCTGTGAGACTCTGGGCAAGGTTTAACTCCTCAGTACCCAGGGCACTTCATTTTTAAGACTATATGCACGTTACAGAATAGCTGCAGACCTGCTTTATTAGAGGGAATTTTTTCATCAGGAATCTCCCTATACTGACGAAATCATAGTCTCTGATGAAAAATGTCTCTACCACCTTACTCTAGAACAGCGGTTCTCAACCTGTGGGTCGACCCTTTCACAGGGGTCACAGGGGTCACTTAAGACCATCGGAAAACACATATCCATCTTCAGGCGGGTCTGCGCACATGCAGATATGGCCACATATGAGTATTAAAGGGTTGTGACATTAGGAAGGTTGAGAACCATTGCTCTAGAGGAAGCTAGGTGGCACAGTGGATAGAACAGAACACTGGGCTTGTAGTCAGGAAGTCCTGAGTTCAAATCTAACCTCAGATACTTACTAGCTGTGTGACCCAGGGCAAGTCACTTTTCCCTGTTTGCTTCAGTTTCCTCATCTGTCAGACAAGCTGGAGAAGGAAATGGCAAACCACTCCAGTATCTTTCCCAGAAAAACCTGAAATGGGGTCACTAAGAGTCAGATATGACTAAAATGACCGAACAAAAAACACCTTACTCTACTCACAGCATAATAGGGTGATAGATTTGGGGCTGGAAGGATCTTAGAGGTCTTGGAGTTCATCTCCCTCTCATTTTATAGGTGAAGAAATTGAGGCCAAGAGAGGGTAAGTCAGTGATTATAAACTCATTTAGATACATAAAGATCCCTGCAGCTCCATATTGATTTAGGGAACCACATGGTAACATTAGCTATGTTCTTTGGTATCTTTATTTGTTTTGTTAAAATATTTCCCAAGTACATTTTAATCTGTAGTGTTGCAGGCCCCATTTGGCCCTTGGGTTTGACACCTCTGAGGTAAGTGACTGGCTCAGGGTCACACAGGCTGTATCAAGGGCAGGATTACAATCTGGGTCTTCCCAGTTTCAAGGCCTATGTCTATGCCACACTGCCTTCTTGTGCCCTTAGGAGATTCTCAATAAATGCTTTCTGGATTGGCGTGGCTTCTTTGAAATAGTGTCATGAATTTTATTTGGCTCTCTAGCTGAAGCTCCTTGAGAGAATGAACAGAGTGCTATTCATTCCTAGACCTGTCCCCCACAGTGTCTGCGCTGTGCATGGAAGGGGTGCTGGAGAAAGAATGACTGTCGTTTTTTTAGCTAAGGTCACTTGGTTTACTGTCAATGGCCTCTCTGGTACCCAGACCATGCCATATCCTTGCTGTGACCATGCCCCTCGTGTCACTTGGCTAAGCTCACACCACAAGCCCCTGTCTTGCTGCTTCCTCTTTGGGTCTAAGCTGGGAAGACCCAACTTAGTAACAAGGGTTCCTGGCAGGCAGAACCCAAATCTGATGGGGAGGAGGCCAGTCAGGGGTGGGGAAATGCTCTCTTCCTGGAGTTCTGCTACCCTGCCAGCCAGAAATAGATCTGCACATGTCATCTTCTTGAAGCTGACTGAACAAGTTTGACCCAGCCCTTTCGCACATGTGGATTAGGTCATTGGATGCTGACCTAGAAATCAACGGCTGCCCCCGTGGGAGAGTACAGGCCAAAAGACCTTACTCGATTCATGTTTTCATTCAGGGCCTACTGTGTGCAGGGCTGATGAAAGCACAGTCTCTGCTCTTATGGAGCTCCCAGGCTAAAGTGCCCTGGTCTCTGGCATACTGTTCCCCAATAGTCTTACCTTACCTCACCTTTTCTGTGTTTGTTGAGGGATTCAGCCCAGATTTGATCAGGGTGCCGAAACTCCCTCTGCTATGTATACAGAATAGTGGAGAGCGTGCTAGACTTGGAGTCAGTAAGATCGGAGATCAAATCCTGCTTCAGACATGCTAGTTGTGTGACTCTGGGCAAGTCAATAAACATTTATTAAGCACCTGCTCTGTACTAGAAACTGGAGGGAATGAACACATATACCAGGCTTACTATGTGCCAGGTACTGTGCTTGGTTTGTTGTTCAGTAGTTTTAGTCATGTCCAACTCTCTGTGACTGCACTTGGGGTTTTCTTGGCAAAGATACTGCAGCAGTTTACCATTTCCTTCTCCAGTTCACTTTACAGATGAGGAAACTGAGGCAAACAGGGTTAAGTGACTTTCCCAGGGTCACACAGCTAGTAAGATTTGAACTCAGGAAGATGAGTCTTCCTGACTCCAGGCCCAGCACTCCATTCATTGTGCTACCTAGTCGCCCCCCTGTGCTAGGAGCTTTACAAATATCTCATTTGATCCTCACAAGAACACTGCAAGGTAGATGCTAATATGATATTCATATTTTGGAATTGAGGAAACCATTGAAGAAAAAAATTGAGGAAAAAGTTGAGGAAACTGAGGTAGATAGCAGCTAAGTGACTCACCCAAGATCATACTGCTAGAAAGTGTCTGAGGCAGGATCTGAACTCAAATCTTACTGACTTTAGGCTTAGTGAGATACCTAGCTACCTACCTAGCTGCAGATACAATTAAGAAGGAATTAAACAAGTCCCACTCAGGAGGAATGGACGTTATAATAGAAAAGACTACTAGCCCACTTAAAAGTATACACAGAATAAATATAAAGAGAATAATTACAAAGTAGTTTAGGAGGCAGGGCATTGGGAGTTGGGGGAAACCAGGAAAGGCTTCATGTAGAAAGAAAGTGGTTCTGAAGTCAGATCTTGGAGAAAGTGAAGGATTCCATGAGGCACCAATGAGGATTAAATGCATCTAGGAATGGGAGATTGCCAGTGCAAAGGCATGGAGGTGGGAAATCATCATGAGACATGTGTTATGTTTGAGGAAAGAATACGTCAGTCTGGCTAGAAAGAAGACTGTGGGAGGAGCAGTAATGTCCAGTGAGGCTTGAAAGATAGATTAGGACCAGGTGATGAAAGACTTTACAAGCTAAAGAGAAGAGTTCATAGTATATTGTAAAACCAATAGGAACCACTGGGGTTGATTTGAATAGTTGAATGATACATCTGTGTTTAAGCAAAATCACTTTGGAAGCAGTATATGAGATGGACTGGAGCAGAGAGAGATGTGAGGCAGGCAGACCTGTTAGGAGGTTGTTACAATAAGGCAGTCTTGAACTAAGGTGGTAGCTGTGGGAGTAAAGAGAAGGGTCCAGTGTGAGGGCTGTCACAGAGATGGAAATGTTAAGATTTGGATACAGACTGGATTTATAGGGTGAGGGAGAGAGATATTGAGGATACTAGTGAGATCATGGACCAGGCTGATTGGAAGAATGATGGGGTCTATTGCAGAAATGGTGACTTTTAGAAAAGGGGAGTTTTTCTGGGGAAAGATATTGAGTTGACTTTTGGACAAGTTGAGTCGGAGAAGGCTAGGGGACATCCAGTTTGAAATGTACAAGGGACAGTTGATGACATAGCACTAAAGTTCAGGGTAGAGATTGAGGTTGAATCTCTAAGTCATACGCTTAGTGATGATAGTTAAACCTATAGGAGCAGAAGAGGTTACCAAGAGAGTGATGTAAAGGGAAGAGAAGAAGGCTTAGGACAAAACCTCAGAGGTATATCCACAGTTAGGGGCAGGATATGGGTGCTGAAACAGCAATTCTCTCAGCAAATGAGGGGGCAGCTGGGTGGTGCCATAGTGTATAGAATGCCCAGCTCGGAGTCAGGAAGACTCATCTTCCTGAGTTCAAATCCGACTTCAGATACTTACTAGCTATGTGACCCTGGGCAAGTCACTTAACCCTGTTTGCCACAGTTTCCTCATTTGTAAAATGAACTAGAGAAGGAAATGGCAAAACACTCCAGTATCTTTGCCAAGAAAACCCCAAATGGGGTCACAAAGAGTCCTATTGAACAACAGCAAATGATATTTTACTGGGCTGGTATGAGGATTAAAGGAGGTGATTTACATGAAACACTTTGAGAGCCTCTAAGTATTATATAAATAAATGTTAGCTATTAGCATTCTGCTACTTTAAGCTTAAGAGAGTTGGGTGGGGGTACTGAGAGCCAAGTCACTTTCCCATTGTCAAATAGTTTATGTGTGTGAGAGTGTCCTGGGGCTTCTCTTCTTTCTTTATAGGATGCTGTCTCTAGGCATACCATATCACTCCCTTATTCAATAAACTCTAGTGGTTCTATCTCACCTTTTAGAAACAAATATAAAATCTGTTTGGTCTTCAAAACCCTTCAGAACTTTCCATCCCTCACCGACTCTTTGGTCTTTTTTATTATCCTCACCCCTGCTTTCCCCCCTCTCCTCAACTCCCCTTCTATGACCCAGGCACATTAGCCATGCAAGCTTCCCTAGCTTCCTTCAAGTCCCCTCTAAAATCCTGCCTTTGTGGATGTCTCTTAATTCTAGTGCCTGTTGCCTTAATTTTAATTCTATTGATTATTTCTCATTTATCCTGTATATAGCTTGTTGTACATAATTATTTGCATGTTGTCTCTCCTATTAGATGATTAGCTCTTTGGGTTCAGGGGCTGTTATATCTTTTTTTTTTAATGTCTCAAGTACTTAGTATAGTTGCAGGCACATAGTAGGCGTTTTTTGTTGTGTCTAACTCTTCATGACTCCATTTGGGGTTTTCTTGACAAAGATACTGGAGTGGTTTGCCATTTTCATCTCCTGCTCATTTTACAGATGAGGAAACTGAGGCAAATAGGGTTAAGTGACTTGGCCAGGGTCACACAGCTAGTAAGTGTCTGAGGCCAACTTTGAACTCAGGTCTTCCTGATTCCAGGCCTGGTGCTCTATCCACTGTGCCACCTAGCTGCCCTATGTACTTACCTAGAAATTTAACATTTATTGACTGACATGAGCCGTGGTCTTTCTGGTTCCAAGGACAGTTGTCTATCTACCATGCCATGTTTTGCTTTGACTTTTGCAAAGCAATTTCCTAAATCTGTGAGGCAGATAGTGTATATGTTGTTAATCCCTAGTTTATAGAGGAAGAAACTGAGGCTTAGGGAGGTTAACTAACTTTTCCATGATCATCAAGTGAGTGGTAAAGTTAGGACTAGAATCCAGGTCTGTCTCCAAGTCTAGTGTTCAAAACCTGAAAGCATATTTGTCTGCTACGATTTATTATCATGTTTCATTTTTTTGGCACAGATAGAAACCATATTGGGTCAAGTTGCTAACCTGCTATTCTTTGATTTTTTTTTTTGCCTTTTTGGTGGGAGGAAGGCAGGGCAATTGGGGTTGTGACTTCCCCAAAGTCACACAGTTAGTAAGTGTGTCAAGTGTCTGAGGTCAGATTTGGACTCAGGTCCTCCTGACTGCAGGGCTGATGCTCTATTCATTGCACCACCTAGCTGCCCCTTGGACAATGGATGAAAATAACTGCTTTTTGTAGTTGAATAAGTGCATTAAAGATGTAAGTTCATCCTCTGAGATCTCACTGAGAGCATCCTCAGTATATTCCACTTTGCTGCATCCTAACTGCGGTAACCACTAGTGTGTTTCAGGGATGCCACGAGTATGTCTTGACATCTTGGGTTTCCTCTCTCCACCTCTTCATTTTATCCGTATCCTTACTATCCAGGCTTTAACAGGTAAAGCATGTGGGTCCAAGCCTGTAATGAGAAGCCTAAAACCCCAAACTTTGAAGTTACTTTATAAGGTTTTGTATAAAGCATCAGGATTGGGTTGGGTACCATGAGTTCTGGGGAATAAAGATATTATCATAATTCTTGGAGGAGAGAGACTACTATGGGTCTCTGTATGTGGTCGATGTCCTCATTTGAAATTGGATTTTGCCATGTCAGGCTGATGTCTGTATCCCTTCCTGTTAGCTTTGTATTGAAATTATTTTTAGTAAGTTCATGGATGTGGCAAAGACTGGAAAAGGTTGTGAAATACTTATCTGGAGGAGGCAGAGCCTATGGTCATGTACAAGTATTTCCCTTTTCTGCCCACATATTTTATTTTGTTTTTAAAGATAATTTTTTCACTTCCTTATCTTCAAAAGATTTTGAGAAAATCCTAGAAGATCAGGGTTTCTAGAGGGTGGACAACATTTTAAGATAGAAGAGCCCTTTATAAGGGAGAAGAGAATGATACCACTAGGCTTTAGCTTTTTGAAGGACCATATTGTGTCTTAAATGGGGATACACATTGGCAATGTGCAGAGTACGTTAGTATGTTTGGCTGAGGCAGGTACCCATGTTGAAGAGTCTGCTTTCAGGGGAGTTGTGATGATGCACAATAAAGTGCTTTGGAGGGACCTGGGAGAATTTGTAGACATTTTGTAACTGATGCTGGTCTTCTAACCTTGAGGTGAACGATAGCTTCTTAGATTGTCTGTATTTGCAGAACTGTAACTTTGGGTACCATCAAGAGGCCTTAATTGGCCTCAGTTTTCTTTCTTGTTTGAAGTTTTGCTCTTTAGTTGAATCCTTTGCTGATGGCTTTTGGTGAGAGAGAGGATTGTGAAGGGAGATGGATGCCTTAGGGCCTATGTCATGGAGGCCAACATATGGCCCTGTGAGTGTAGATCTCAACTTTGGTCAGTTAGGTGGTCCAGTGAATAGAGCTTCAGGCCTAGTATCAGGAAGATCTAAATTCAAATCTGGCCTGAGACATTTACTATCTTGTGATCCTGGGCAAGTCACTGAACCTGTTTGCCTCAGTCTCCCCACCTGTAAAACAGGGATAATAAGAGCACCTAACTCTTAGGTTGTTGTGAGGATCAGATGGGATAATGATTGTAAAGTGCTTAGCGCAGTGCCTGGCACATCGTAAGCTCTATATAGATGCTGGCTGCTATTATTGCTTGCCTCTGTGTTTGTTCTTTTGTTTGGGTAAAGGTGATTAGTCTGGAGACTACAGCCTTGTGATTTTTGAAATGTCAGTAGAATGCACCATCCTGGGTATCTGGGAGTTGAGGCCAAAGCTGAGTTTTGCAACCAGACCAGCATCTATGCCCCAAGAATTGAGGAGTGCCCTTCTGGACCCAGCCCAGTAGTAGATGGAAGGAGGACTGGTCTGGTAAGGATGTTGCATTTGAACCTCCACTGGGTGGAACCAATGCTATGCAAAAACTGTGCTAAGTGTGAGCTCACTCTCCCCTGGTGTTCTAGGGAAGAGTGTATCCTTGAGGTGCTAGAGAGGAAATGTTCTTTTATTCTCCTATTCTTGCTATATCTTTGAAATAAATGACCCTCTAGAACAGTTAACTGATGTTAGTTTTTCATTAATAGTAAATGATGAATTAGTAAAAAGGAAATGGGATTGTCACTGGTGGCTGGCTACATGTGAGGAAACGCTTCCATCATGGGACTCAGGAGAGGAGATATACCAACCTCTCAGGGCAAGGGTGGGTTGGAGCCAGCTTGAACTCACTAGAACCTATTGCTAAATGTTTCAGTGTGATCATTTATACCTCAGAAATGGCTTGATTTACTGTTTTGTAGATTATCTAGACTTAAGAAAGTGTCAGTAATTCAAATTAAACTTAAAAATGTGTTCTTTGTGCATTTTTTTTGGAGAGTTAGTTGTTAAACATTTGCCAGCCCACTCAGGGATGCCCCTAGAGCCCTGAAGGGAAGGTGAAGCAGCTTGACTCTGGTAAAGTGGGCATTTTAAGGAAAAAGAGCCATTTTGGCTAATTTTATTATTGTTGTTGTTCAGCTATATCTGATTCTTTGTGACCCCTTTTGAGTCATGGTTCATTTCTCCAGCTCATTTGACAGATGAGCAAACTGAGGTTAAGTGACTTGCCTAGGGTCCCACAGCTAGTAAAGCTATAGTAGTGTCTGAGGTCACATTTGAACTCAGGAGGATGAGTCTTCCTTACTCTAGGCCCAGCAACCAACTAGCTGCTTCTAATTTTATTACATTGTAACTTTTCTGAAGAACCACATTGTAGCTTAGATGTGTATAAATTTGTAATAGAGAATGCACTTGAATAAATTCATTACATATTTTAATAGTCCGTGAGATTTTATACTAATTTCATCTAAATTGGTTTATACATTTATGTTGCTGTATTTAATTTTTGCACACTATGTGGAGTTCTACAGTCAGGGTTCTTTGTGTATAGCAGAGGAGGTGGGGGAACTTGGGAGCTGTAGGCTTAAGCTTGGTAAGGAGAAGTTTTCCAGTAAAGGAAATGAGTCAACTCTCTCTCTCTGTCTCTCTCTCTCTGTCTCTCTGTCTCTCTCTCTTTCTCTCTGTCTCTCTCTCTCTGTCTCTGTCTCTCTGTCTCTCTCTGTCTCTCTGTCTCTCTCTCTCTCTCTGTCTCTCTCTCTCTGTCTCTCTGTCTCTCTCTCTTTCTCTCTGTCTCTCTGTCTCTCTCTCTCTCTCTCTGTCTCTCTCTCTCTGTCTCTCTGTCTCTGTCTCTCTGTCTCTCTCTGTCTCTCTGTTTCTCTGTCTCTCTTTCTCTCTCTGTCTCTCTGTCTCTCTCTCTCTCTCTGTCTCTCTCTCTCTCTCTCTCTGT
>CM053581.1:101269517-101286628 GCA_028627135.1 Pseudochirops cupreus | reverse complement strand
ATTGTACTGTACTATAGTATACTATTACTATACTATGCTATGCTATACTATACTATACTATACGATACTATACTATACTATACTATATTGTACAATATGTTCTACTTTCCCTAAATACTTATTGTCAATAAGCCCACATATGATCCACTGGTAAGTTTTGTAGGCTGTTCTCTTTGGGTAGAGTAGACCTGTGTTTGATTCCCATCCCTCATTCTCTTGCCCTATTATCAAAAGCAGCCCTGGGTAATTTGAATAGCCCAACCCAGTCAGCCCCAGGAAGATGCCATAGGTCTGAAAAACAGTGATGGTAGCACATCAAAATTGGGGGTAGGGGGATAGAGAAGGAGAGTGTTATCAGTGAGGAAGGGAGTGTGGAAAGATACTGCCCAGAAGCTGAGAGATATAGGATTGTAGGCTATTCCTTCACTTAAAAAAGAAAGGCTTTCAAGTGGAATTATACAAGCCAGCCATAGAGCTGTAATGCCTCCAAGGCAAGGTGCTCTGAAATAGCCACCTCTGGCTTTTCAGAGATGGGGCCTTTTGATAGAAAGATACTTCCCCATTGGGAAAAAGGTTAATGATGCCACCTACTGGAGCTATGGAGAACTGCAGGCATAGAGAGGCTGACACTGGAGAATTTGAACACAGCAAAAGTGCTGATCAACGAACATCATTGGCTGGAAGCACCAGATTCATTTTTCCTTCTTCTGATCTTTTAAAAACATCTTAGGATCACAGATTTAGGGCTCAAAGGAACTACAGGGATTATCTAATACAACCCCTTCATTTTTCACGGGAGGAAAATGAGATCTGGAGATGAAACTACTTTCCCCAAGGTCCAACAGCTAGAAAATGTTAGAGCTGGAATTTGACCTGGGGCAGCAAAGTGGTGCCATGGGAGAGTGCCAGGTCTGGAGTCAGGAAGACTTACCTTGCTCAGTTCAGATCTGGCTTCAGATACTTAATAGCTGTGTGATTTTGGACAAGTTATTAACCCTCTTTGCCTCAGTTTACTCATCTAGAAAATGAACTGGAGAAGGAAATCGCAAACCACTCCAGTGTCTTTGCCAAGAAAACCCCAAATGGGCTCACGGAAAGTCAGACATGAACTGAAAAATGACTGAACAGCATTTGAACTGAAGCAGATATACAGAATCTCAAAGGTGGAAAGCACCTCAGAAACAGCTTCATACACCCTATACATGAGAAAGAATTCCTACTGCATTCATTATCTGAAATGATCCATTCATCCGTCAAGTGAGGAGGAACTCAGTACTTCTAGAGGCAGCCCATTCCGCTTCAAGATAACTTTAATCATTTAGGAAATACTACCATACCTCGTACAGATATCTTCCTCTCTGTGACTTCCGGCCATTAATCCCAGTCCTGTTCTCTGGGGCCAGGAACAAGTCTGATCTCCATTCCACATAATAGTCCTTTGGATAGTTGAATCACACTTATTTAACCTACTTCACAAGTTTGTTCTGAGAATTAAATGAGATAATGTACCTATGCTAATGTCCTTCCATAAATCTGCCATAGAGGATATGCTCAACTCACTGCAGGTTTTCCTCTAGTTCTTTAATCATATGGTATACAATGAGCAGTGATACATTTAGGCTGTTCCATGTGTTACACACACACACACACACACACACACACACACACACACACACACACACACACACACACATACCCCTCCCTACATGACTGGTCTGCCTCCCTTTCTGATCATGAATGTCCTCAGTGATGCATGCATGTCCTTGTTGGATAAGCCTATTTATGCCCCTACATGCACTTATCTGTTATCCTTTGAGTCACAGACAATTTTGATTCTTCAGAGATCGCAGTGTTCAATTATCTGCCACCATCTGGCACTGCTGAGAGAATATCAGTGGCAGGAAGCAACTTGAAATCATTAAAACACTGTACCATTTCCTAAATGGAGTCCAACCCATTCATTTCTGAGCCCATCCTATTGTCTATCTACATGTGCCTGTCCAAGATAAACTCACCCATCGGATGGCTTCCCATCTGAATTAATTATATATTACTTCTCCCCAAGCACAGGGACCTCTAGCCAAAATTACTTCCTTGCTGTACCTCATATAAAACATTCTATCTCCTGATTTCCTGTCTCTGTATCATGCCAGGTACATGCCTGGAATTCACTCCCTCTTCACTTTCACCCCTAAGAATCTCTAGTTTGTTTCAAGATTTGGTTCAAATATCACCTTCTCCATAAGGCTCTTACTGATCCCTCCAGCTATTAGCATCTACCCCAACCCACCCCCCCCCCACCCCCCCCCCCGTAACCTTGTATCTATTTTGTAAGTACTTTTATATGTAAATGTTATCTCACCTAACTAAACTGTAGCTCCTTCAGGGAAGGTACTGCATTTATTTTTTCTTTTGTATCTAGCACATTGAAAGCATTCAATAAATTCTTATTGTTTTAGTAATTGAATGTCATAATCTGAACAATATGCTTTCTATACTCACTTGGTTTTTTCCCATGTAGATGTGCTAAAGCAGAAGCCATCAAACTATGGCCCACAGACCAAATCCAGCCCAATGCCTAGTTTGTACCACTGGTAAGCTAAGAATGTTTTCGTTTGGTTGGAGGTTTTGGTTTTTTTTTTACATTTTTAAATTAAATTTTGTTGTATTTGAAAATGTAAAAACCATTCTTATTAGGTCATACTTTGTGGTTCCCTGGTCTAGACACATCTCCTCTGCTTCAGGAGGCCCTGTATTGTGAGGCTTAATGAAAGCAGTACAGTATCATTCATAATCAGGAGGGAGCAGTGGATCAATCACATCATCTTTAGGAAACCTCTCTCCCTTCTGGACTTCATGAGGACACTTTCTATAACTCTTTGATGAAACTATGCCTCTATTCTCTGTCCTGTTTGATTTTGATAATCAGAAGATTTCTGAACAGAGTTTTCCACAGTTGCACTATTAAGAAATCTTGTATAAGTTTTAACAGATGCTTAGGAGGAACTTTGGTACATAAGAGTCTTTAGGACAATGCTTTTCACTTCACCAAGTCAAGTATTTTCCACCACAGATAATTATAATCCCAGGGGAATCTTATATTCTCTATTCTTCTCACCCACCCCTTAGTCAGTTGTGGTACAAGAAAGGTGTTCTGCTGTAGAATCATCTGAAAAAAGTTTTCCTGTTCTCTTTATTTGGGCTAAGGTGGTGGACATGTGAGTGGAGTTCTAGAAGAAGTCCAATGCAGGAGATATGGTCGAAGTACAATCAACAAGAACTTACAAGTTGGTGGGAGAGAGGCAAGAATAAATGATGATTCCAAGGTTATAAACCCAGAGACTAGCATAGTGATGTCCTCAACAATTACGGGGAAGTTTGAAGGAAGGTAGATTTAGTGGGAAATGTAATGAATTTTCTTTGGAACATGGTGAGTTTGAAAGGTCATCAGGACATGTAGATTAACATGTCTAGCAAGCAAGTGAACTGGAGTTTGGGAGACTTGGGCTATATTTACAAACCTGGGTATCATCCACTTAGAGGGAAAACTGAGTTAAAAAAAAAATAAAATTTCTTTAAGATTTAAAAAAAGATTAAAAAAGCAAGTATGTAAAGACGGAAGTAAAAGATCCAGGACAAAGCCCTGGGGGACAACCATGCTTGGAGGGAGGGACAATGATGATAATCTAACAAAGAAAAGCAGAAAGGAAAAGAAACAGGAGGTAGCAACGTAATTAAAGTCAAAGGAAGAGAAATCACTCAAGAGGAAAAGGAAGTCAGCATCGTCAAAAGGTGCAAAGAGCTCAGTGAGTCAATCAACAAACATTTATTAAGTTCTCATTACATGCCTTCAAGGACCTTCCATTCTTTAGGAGGAGTTAACATGTATACGTATAAGGATATAAAATGCAATCAGTATTATGGTCTGACCTTCCCACATGCAGTCTAGGTGATATCACCTCGCTCTCTACTAGCTACTTGTTCATCTTCCCTATTCATTCTCATCCCTAGTCCTAAAGTGATCAAGGGATATTTTTTTACATTTCCTTATAAATCACTAAAACTCTATCTCACTCAATAATCAGCGAGCTCTGAGTTCTTTTTGTCGTTGTTCAGTTGTTTTCAGTCATGTCCAACACTTCATGAACTCATTTGGGGTTTTCTTAGCAAAAGATTCTGGAGTGGTTTGCCATTTTTTTTTCTCCAGGTCATTTTACAGATGAGGAAAGTGAGGCAAAGAGGGTTAAATGACTTGCCCAGGGTCACTCAGCTAATAAGTGTCTGAGGCCAGATTTGAACTGAGGAAAATAAGCCTTCCTGACTCCTTGACTAGCACTCTATCCATTGAACCACCTAGCTGCCCCCTAAACCCCTACCCCTGTCTGTTTAACATTTCTGTAATAAACTCGAGAAATTAATTTTTCTCATAAATGCTTGATCATTTTTCTACAGCTATCAAGTCCTCCTAATCACCAAGGCCTGACAAGCATCAAAGTTACTGACTATACTATTTATTGGAAGTATAACCAACGATAAAACAAAAACATAAACATTTATAGTATATCAGCTGTGTGAGATCACAGCCTAAGTCACCTTTTACCGTAACTGCAATAGTTGACTTCATAATTCTTAAAATGTAGTCCCATTATTCTCAAGAATATAATACAATTCTTAGAATACAGTCCTATTATTCTCAAGATGCCAACAAAAGTCTCTTCTCAAGAATCCTCTTGTTTCTTTTCAAGATCAAGGCTAAACTCAGTTCTTTCAGGAAATAAGTCCTCTTAGTCCTTATTTTTTTTTTGTCACCATTGTTAGCACTCTCTCCAAAATGAGTTACACTCCTTGTCTCTTCACAGACTCCTCAAAGAATAAATGGCATAAACTGTCACTCCAAGATATTGTAAAGATATAATAACTACCTATAATCAATGGGAAGAAATATTAAATCTGGCATTATACAAAATATATAAAAGACAAATACAAGGAAATAGGAGTAGGGGGCATTATCAGCTGGGGAGATCAGCTAAGGTTTCATGTAGAAGGTGGTATTTGATCTGTGCTTTGAAGGAAACAAGAAATTCTGAGGCACTGAGGAGGAGTATATCCCTGGTGTCAGGATGGAAATGAGAGATATAATGGTATATGTGAGGAATATCAAGGACAGTTTGCCTGATCCAGAGATTGATCAATGAGGAGTCATTGGAGAGCCAGGCTTCAGAATGCTAAGTAGAGAGTCAAGTAGGTGGCCCTTAGGGGAAAAGCTAGAAGCAAAGAGCCAGCGGAGTTGTTGTTTGTCCTTCATTCTTGAAAAGCACCATGACAGGGGTGGCCAGGTGGTGCAGTCAGGGCGGCTAGGTGGTACAGTGAATAGGGCACCGGCCCTGAATTCAGGAGGACCTGAGTTCAAATGCGACCTCAGACACTTGACACACTTACTAGCCATGTGACTTTGGGCAAGTCACTTAACCCCAATTGTCCTCCAAAAAGAAAAAAGAAAGAAAGAAAAGCACCATGAAATCAAGAAGATGATGCCATGACTTGCAAGTGAATTGGATTTGAGTGAAGGAGGACTGTGGAAAGTCACCAGCCTCATTTTCTGCTCCAGAGCCATCTGGGTCCAGTGGAGAGGGATAGATCAGAGATGGCCTCCACTGGGCGAGTGGGAGTTAGAGAGAAATAGATTTCCACTTGAGTTGCCCCAAAGTGGAATGAGTTGTCTTGGGAGGTATTAGGTTCCCTGTCACTGTAAATCTTCAAGCAAAGACTGGAGGACCGCTAGTTGGGATTGTAGCAAATCCTACTAATCCGTGGAATGGACTAAACAGCCTCTGAAGCCCCATCCAGCACTGAGAGTCAGTGACTTAATAGAGCAAATTTAGAATCTAATATATATTGGTCCATTTTCCTCTCCTATCACTACTCAACCCCTTTCAGGGTATGGTTGCTATAAGCAGCTAAGGGGCTCAGTGAGTACAGCATTGAGCCTTGAGTCATGAAGATCTGGGCTCAAAGCTAGTCTCAGACACTTAAGACCCAGGGCAAATGATCTAACCTCAGTTTCCTTATAAATAGAAGGAGTTACAAATGATCTCTTAATTGACATATCCAGTGATCATTCTTCTTGACCTCATTGCAACATTTGACACTGTTGACTCCCCTCTCCTGGAAAATTGTTCTTCTCTGAATTTTTTGGGACACTGCTTTCTCCTGGCTCCCCCACTTTCCCAAGACCCTACCCTGAACTCTCTTCTCTTCTCTCTCTATATGCTCTCTTGGTGATCTCATTAACTCCCACGGGTCCAATTGTTTTTTCTATGCAGATGACTCCCAGATTACTATATCCAGTTCTCACCTCACCCAAATTCGAGCATCACGTTGACAACTGCCCATCAGATATTTCCACCTGGATGTCCATAGGCATATAAACTATATATACATATATATAATTTATATATATTATTTTAATATATATTTATATATATTATATTTATATATACATACATATATATACATATATATATATATATATATATATATATATATATATAAAATTTAATTCATTGAGTCATTGTTAAGCACCTAGGTGTTGAATTGGATAGAATATGGAGCTTAGTATCAGGAAGACTTGAGTTTAAATTTGACCTCGGATACTAGTTGTGTGACTCTGAAAAGTCACTTAAACTCTAGTTGCCTCAGTTCTCCATCTGTAAAATGGGAACAATAACAGTACCTACCTCCCAGGGTTGTTGTAAGAATAAAATGAGAAAATAACTATAAAACAGAAGTTTAACCCAGCGCCTGGCACGTAGTAGGTGCTATATAGATATTAGTTATTGTCTTTGTTCCCATGTGCCAAGTCAGTTCCTCTTCCTAACTTTTCTATTCTTGTTAGAAAAATCAATTGTCGTCCATCCCCCACATCTACTTGCCAAGTCTTGTCAATTCTACCTCCACAAGATGTCTCCTCTTTGTCTCCTCTCCACTCATACTACAAGCACCTTAGTTCGGGCAGATTAACATTGGTCTGGATAATTAGCCTCTAAATTAGTCTGCCTTCTTCCAGTCTCTCCCTTCTCCAAGGAGACACAAAGCTAATGTTCCCAAAGCACAGGTCTGACCATGTCACTGCTCTGCTCAAGAAGTTCATGTAGCTTTCAAATACTATCTCAAGCAACTAAAAGGTCTCCTCTCTTTGGCATTTAAAACTCTTCACAATCTGGCTCTAGCCTGTCTTTCCAGCCTTATTATGAATTATTCCCTTTCACACACTTTATATTCCAGATAATCTGACCCACTTGATGCTCCTCATAGATATCACTCCATCTCCCACCTCCTGGCTTTTACAGGGGCTGTGCCCCATACACGGCATGAAATCCATCCACTTCTTAGACTCCTTAGCTTCCTTTGGACATCAGCTCAAGTGCCACCTCCTACAGGAGTTCTTTCCTGATGTTGTTGTTTATCCTTTATTTTTGAGGAGGACCAATGACATCATGGGGTGTTGTCTTGACTTGACTGTGAATTGGATTTAAGTGAGGCATATTTGCACAAAGTCATCAACCTCACTCTCTCTTCCAGTCATCCAAGTCCAGCGGCAAAAGTCAGGATGACTGGCTATATCCCTGGCTCAGAATGCGTGGATGACCTTGGCATCTTTGTTCAAGCTCTAAACACACCACAGCACTTGCTTCAGTTGACTTCATGGCCGTTGGGTGTGACCAGTGTGCATGCTACAGCTTTTTGAAGCCACAGGTGAGAGCTGGGTGAAAGGTGTACACCAAATGATCAGCAGCCCTGAAAAGGGCTCCACAAGAACCTCACACAGAAGCGCCAGTCCTCCCCAAACACCCCATACACTCCTTTCCTGATGTTACCAGTTGCTAAAATTCCCATGAAGTGACTATATATTTACTTGTGTGCATGCAATGTATACTTGTATACATACTTGTATACATCCACCAATAAAACGTAAGCTTCTTGAGGGAAGTTCCTTTTTTCTTTATCCTTGTATCTTCAAAGCTGAGTACGTGCAGTGCCATCCTTAATAAATGCTTGTTGAATGAAGTAACTGCTGACAGATATAAAATATTTTTCTTCTCTTGCCTTCTTCTCTGCTCTTCTTCCTCACCTCTTTTCTCTTTCCTTTCTTTTCCTTTCACCTTCTGCCTTCATTTCTCTCCCCTGTTCATTTCACACACACACACACACACACACACACACAAAACCTCAAACATACTCCCCCAGACCCAAAGGGTTAAAGAGTAAGGGGTATGACATACTCAAGAATGGAAGAGAGTGAAAACATATTAAATGTGGAGAAGAAAGTATGACCAGAGTTGGAAATGGAATGGAAGAAATTAAATGCATGATCTTGGCTAAGTCACTTTTTTTAGCGAATAGAGTATTGTTTAATGCAAGACAAAGTAGCACACAGATGTTAACACAAAGCAACTAGTTTATTCTTTGTAATGAAGTGATTGCTATCACAGGTAAAGGACTTATGGGTTTTGAATTTAGATTGACAGAATTTTAAAATTACAAAGCAAAAAAATAGCTAACATCTATATAATATTTTAAGATTAGTCTTCATAAACACTTTACATATACTTGAGTCTCACAATAACCCTGTCAGGTAGGTGCAACTATTATCTCCACTTTACAGAGAAGGAAATGGAGGTTGATAAGTGACTTACCCAGGGTCACACAACTATTAAATGTCTATGATAAGATTTTAACTCAGAACTTCCTGAGTCCAAGTCCAATGCTCCATTCACTAATTGGCCAAGATGCTTAAACTCTCTGGTTCTTAGAATTCTGATCTGTAAAAAGAGGGAGTTGGCCTACATGACCTCTAAGGTCCTTCCCAAATCTCAATCCTATAAAATGTTACATATCCCTATACATCCTGCTTCACACTAGAGAGACAGCATGATGAAGTAAAATTAGCACCAATCTCAGAGTCAGGATACCTAGATGCCCATCCCAGTCATTCTATTAACTCCCTATATGACCTTGAGCAAGATAATTCACCTCTCTGGATTTTTGTTTCCTCATCAGTAAAATGAGTGCTTTACACCAGGTGATCTCAAAGGTCCTACTCACTCTCATGTTCTCACTATTACCTCTCTTCCACCTCCGACATTTAAATTAGATGATTTCCTCTTCTCATCCTCCTTGCTGTTCTCTAGAACCATAAGGAGGGGATGTGTTCATGTTCCTCCATGACTTCAACAGTTAGCTCACAATCCCTCTCTCCACCCTGGTCCTTGCCATCATCCTTGGTGACTTAAACATCCACTTTGATGACCTATCTAATACCTTGGTCTCACAGTTTTTTAATTCCCTCAACTCCAGTACTTTAGTTATTGCCTAGCAACCCTGCCACATCTTGAATGACCTAATGACCTATACAGACTCCACCTAAACTCTCAAATCCAGAGCTCCCTTCCTTGATCAGTCTCCTATTCTCCCACTCTTACCATGGGTTCTGGCTTCATCACCACTCCATCACCACATTAAACCCATCCAAGTTTCGTTTTCCACCTACCCCCAGGATGCCCTTACTAACACTCTGTAACCATTGACCTTCTCAAACTGCTGCCATGATTGTTGGCCATTCCCTGGCCCGGGATCATCTCCATTATCAATCTTCTCTTTTCCTCATTCCAGTCTGCTAAGCATTACTAGAACAAGTCACAAAACTGATCTGAGAGCTACACTTCTGTTCCATTTAACTCAGCTGGGCCCTCACTGCTTTGCAGTAAGTTTCTCACTTGTGTCTTAACTCCTAATTATATTCCTCACAGCAGCTGTTCCAAAATTTTTCCTTTCCCCTCAAGAATGAACTCCACCACCATCCCAACCTCTTATGACTAACAATATTGCCTGCTATTTTTTTATTTGACATTTAGAATGTATTATACAAGATGCAGACAAAGAGTTGTTTTATCTATACAGCACCCCCAAATTGCTATGGCTGAAACTCACAATAAACTAATTTGTTTTAATGAATTCTTTTCCAAATTTTTAAAAATTTTATTCTGAACTTAAGAAATAAAACAAGTATTTCCATAACATAGTAGAGTAGAAAAAAAGATGATTGCAATGAAACTGCACATCTATTATGTACAACTTGCTATTCCTTTTAAATATATAATAATCATGTAACTTTTTTTCCTTCTCCTGTGCCCTAGACATGGCTACCATTAGATACAAATACGTGTGTGTGCATATATATATATACACAAATATGTGTATATCAATTGAGGAATGGCTGAACAAGCTTCAGTATATAAATATAACAGAACTGTTGTGCAATAAGAAATGATAAACAGGTAGATTGCAGAAAATCCAGAAAAGACTTTTATGAATTGATGCAAAGTGAAATGAACAGAACCAGAATAACATTGTACACAGTATCAGTAACATTGTGCGATGATCAACTATGAATGACTCAGCTTTTCTCAGCAACACAATGATCCAAGACAATTATAAAAGATTCACAAAGGAAAATGCTATTCATATCCAGATAAAGAACTGATTGACTCTGAATGCAGACTAAAGCATATTTTTTTTACTTTATTCTCTCATATTTTTTTTTCCTTTTGATCTGTTTCTTCTTTTATAGCTGTGACTTATATGGAAATATTTTTACATGATAGCACGTGTATACACTATGACAAACTATCTGCCATTTTCAGAAGAAGGAGGGGAGAGAAGGAGAAAAATTTGGAACTCAAAATCTTATAAAAATTAATGCTAAAAATTTTCTTGACATGTAACTGAGGAAAAAAAATAAAATATTATTAAAAAGAAAGGGGAAAAAAGCTCTCCATCTATGCATCTCCATCCTCAGACATGTCAATTCAGTAATGAAGAAAGATGGTTTGGTGGCAAAAGAATGAACTTGGAGTAAGAAGATATGGGCTGATTGTGCTTTGAGGTCTCCCCCAGCTCTAGATCTCTGATCCTATGATCCTACATGGTCTCTAAGGGCCCTTTTAACTCTAAATACTATTATGTCAGCCCCAAATGTGTCTATGTTTCATTATTGTTTCCCTCTAACTAAGAGGAAGACATTTCTTTCCTTCTTTCCAAAGCCAATCATTCTACCTTTGCTTTCAGTCCCATCCCCATAAACTTCCTCTGGGATTCAGCACCATCCCTCATTTCCTCTCTGTATTCTATCTTCTCAATCTTTCCCTTTCCATCACCTCTTTCACCTACAAATATGCCCACTCAGATCTCTCTATCCTTAAAAACCACTTTCCTTCCACCTGCCACTCCCCTGAGCTACCATCCAATCACTTTCCTTTCACCCCCAAACCTCCAGAAAGTTGCTTCCACTTGCCCCCACCTTCTCACCAAATGATCACACTTCAAGTTCTTGTAATTGACTCCATCCTTGCCATCCTCCTCATATATACTACTGGAAATGTTCTCTTTAAGGCCCTTGATGACTTCCTCAGGGTTACATCCAATTGCCTTTTCTCATCCCATCTTCTCATCTAAGCATTTGATTTTTTTTTTTACCACCCTTTTTCTGAAACTCCTTCTTACTTAGCCTTTGGGCAATTTTAATTCTCCTACCTCTATAACCATAGCTGAGTTTTTTGGGTAGGGAGAGGTCTCATTTATTATTCTTTCCCATCCCCCAAATGTGGGTACTACCCAAATACCACAAGAGTAACATTCTGTCATCAGAGCCTTTCTCTAACCCCATATGACCCCTTGGTGATTTAACTGTGGTGCCAGTTACCTCCCTTAGGTGGCTGACTCATAAAATTGTATCTCTGCCCTTAGCCTCTCTCCCCAGCTCATACATTTCCAATTGTCAACTGAACATTTTCACCTGACCATTTTGCAGATGCCTCCAAAGCATCATGTCTAATACTGAACTCACCAAGTTGGTATCTCTCTTTTTCCCTGTTTCTGTTCATCATCACCATTCTTCTATTTAACCAAGCTCAAACTTTCTCAGCTATCAAAGCTCTATTGAATTACTAAGAGAGGCAATGAGACAACTTGGGGAGCTCCTGTCCAAGAGGCTAGTACAGACTGATAATGTTAAGGCTGTGGGATGCAGAGGAAGGAATCAGAAGCATCAAATTTAAGGGCCAGACAGAAGCAGAAACCATATAATTTAAAATGAGGTACAAAGGGATGAAATATAACCAGGATAGGTATTGTTTGTCCTTCGTTCTCAAAGAGGACCATGACATCAGGGAGGAGATGCCATAACATGCAAGTGAATTGCATTTAAGTGAGGCAGGGCTGTTCAAAGCCACCAGCCTCACTTTCTCCTCTAAAGCCATCTGAGTCCAGTGGCTACCAGAGATGGCTCTGCATGCAGTAGGAGACCTTAGCCTTTCTTAGCTAAGGTCTTTAAGAGATCTCACTTTTAGATAGAAGGATAAGAGAAAGCCTTAACCACAAAGCCAGAGGTGCTCTTTAAAGCTGAACAAACAGCAACACACAGCTATAAGACAGCTCTACAAGTCTCAGGATGGAAGGAGATATCTACATTCAGAGAAAGATCTAGAAAGACTAGAGTTTATATGGAGACTGAAGCAATACATGCTATCGTTCTTTTTCATGTTTGGTTTTTGTTTCTTTTTTTCCCATTGTTCACTCATTGGTTACAACCCTTCTATACAACCAGACTATTGTACAATGTGAAAGTATTTGCAGATCCTATACATGATTGTTCGCCACCATGGTGGGGTGGGGGGAAGGGAGGGGAGAAAATTTGAAACTCAAGGGATTGTGGAACTGAATCTTGTAAACTAAAAGTAAATAAACAAGTCAATGAAAAAAAAAAGCTGAACAAAGCACATGACCCTAGATCGTGGTACCAAGTGATGAAGAGTCCAACTTTGTCTTTTGGACAAGACATATTAACTATGCTCAAAAGGCATCTTAGGGAAAAACTGGAGTCCTAAAAAGAGTCACCCTTGACTTCCTCCTCTCCCTCTGCCCTCACATCTACTTAATTCTACATCCTTAGTGTTGCATAACATTCCCCTACTTTCCATTCCCAGAGAAGGAAATGGCAAACCACTCCAATATTTCTGACAAGAAAATCCCAAATGGGATCATAAAGAGTCAGATGCAAGTGAAAATGCCTGAATGACAACAACTTTCCATTCCCAGTGGCACACACCCAGTAGCAATCATCCTTCCCTCTCACATGGACAACTGAAATAGCCTCTAATTTATTTCTCCACCTCTAGTTTCTGCCCTTCTCCTGAACATTTTCATCTTATACCACTGCTAAATTATTCTTTCTAAACCACCCCTTTAAGTAGCTCATTCTACCACCAAACAACTTCAATAATATCCCATTGCCTAACGAAAAAGTCAAGTTTCTTAACCTGACTCCAAGATTGGACATTAATCTTTCTTTCCAACCTTCTGACTCCTCTTCATGTGCCTTCTTCATTGACCAAACTAGTCTAATTATTATGCATCCCACTAACATGCCTAGTGCTTCCTCCCTCTCTGCTTTTGCTCATGTTTTCTCTCTACCTGGAATTTCCTTCTTGCTCTTATTCTCACTCCTATCCCATTTTTACTAGTTCAAATTCTACCCACTCTTCAAGGGTAGCTCAAATGCTTTCTCTTCCATATAACCTTTTCAAATCTACCTCCTTCCAAACCCCCTTACCCTACTCCCTAACCAGCCAGAAATAATCCTCCTTCCATCTTTAGAACTAGAGAACTCTGTGTCTCTCATATGGTATATTATCTTATATAGATTGATTATTATATTAGGATCATAGGATGTAGAATTGGAAGGACCTTTGGAGATCATCCAGGCAGACTTCATTTTATAAATGAAGAAACTAAGGCTCCAAGGTCACATATGTAGTAAGTAGCAGAGCCAGGATTTAAACACTGGTCTTCTGACTCTAAATCCAGCACTGTACCAGAAATGACCTTCCCTTGCAGATCTCAGACAAACTTTGGTTGATAACTCACTAATTTAATTATCCTGTAATATTGTTCATTATAGTTAGTGTCTTATTTTTCAAAATTTAATTCATTTTATTCTGAACTTTAAAACCAGTATTTCCATAATATAGTAGAATAGAAAAAAAATATTGTACATGAAACATCTGTTATGTATAATTTGCTATTCCTTTTAAATATATAATAATATTATTATTTAACTTCCTTTTTCCCCTCTTTTTTCTCCCTTCAGTGTCTTATTGCCTCATTCTACTGCCAACTCCATGAGAGGCAAGACAATGCATTTTCAAAACAAACATTTTAAAACAAACCCCCTTGCCACCACCTAGGACAGCAATCTATGTAAAGCAGGTACTTAATAAATGTTTGTTTAATTAAATTCAACAAACTTTTATTAAGTGCCTACTATGTTCCAGGCACGTTGCTGGGCCTCTGAATGAACGAATTTTCTTGTTTATTTTTTTGTGGAGTGCGTGAATAGTCTTAGGTGAGTAGTAAGAAGCAAGTCTTTGAGGATTGCTTTTATAAGGAGAGGAGGGGTTCTTCCTAGGTCAACCCAAATAATAATGATAATGATAATGATAATAATTCATATTTGTATAGCTCTTCCAGAATTACAAAACACTTTGCTTATAGTAACCATGTAAGATAAGTAATGCAAATATTATTATTTCCATTTTGCAGATAAGAAAACTGAGGTTTCTTGAGGTTGAATAACTTATTGTCACACAGTTGGCCAGTGTCAGACCTGAGCTCTGACTCAGTAGTCCTAAATTCTCTTTTTGTTCTTTATATGAAACCATGTTGCTTATCTGAGAGTAAGGCTAGCCTTGATCAGCCTTTCAGACAGCACCCCAACCCCCATCCTGATTATCGCATTCTAATGGGATGTTTCTAATGTCCTGAGACAGCCTCCTCTGTATCCTGTTGGCAGGGACCCCACACCTAGATGCAGATTCCACCATGACTAAGTCATTCCTTTAGGCTAGAGCATTGTTCCTAGCCCAATGCCCATAACCCTTTGGAGGACCAAGCCTGTAGCAGTTTCAGTCAATTGGGCCACTGTAGGCTCCATGGAAAGCTGAAAAACAAAGAATTCTTAGCAGCTGATGGGGCCTCCACTATTCCTACTCTCAGTCCCCAGCCCCAGTTATGCCTGGCATTTGGGAGTCAGCACTCTGTAGGCCTCTCTGACATTTGAAAACTCACCTCCCACTTCTCTCCTCTGAGGCTCACCCCTTGGAAGGGAGAGGAGAAAAGGAGGGCCACTTTGGCTGAGGTCGCTGTGAGTGAGCTCATCTACAGCAGAGAGGCTGAGAGAATGTGGCAGCTGCCACCCGTGAATCAGGGGGCCTGAATTCATCGAAAGGCACACCCCATCCAAACACATCTGGCCCACTCTTCACTGACCTTTCAAGAAAGGGGAGAAGGCAAGTGAAGCCACCGCCCTAGAGTTTGCTGGCTAATGAAAGGAAAAGACATTTGTGTTATGAAACCGTGTCCTTTCACTTGGTGAAGCCCGAGAGGCCAGGGACATTCCCACTCTCCTTCCAAGGGGCCTGTCATTTTCCTTGCAAATAGCCCAGAGCCGAAGTCACACATTCCAAGCAGCCCTTCCTACACCCGGCCTGCCTCCCTCCAAACGGAGCTTCTGGTTGTCCAGCTCACCCAACACGAGGTTTTGGTAACGCTGTCCTCCCGCCATAGCCAGGAGAAAAGAGGTATCCCTGCTGCTATTCACATCCAGTGTGGTATCAGTCAATCATAGAATTGTCTTGGAGGGACCCTGAGAACCTATTATTGTGCCATAGGATTATAGATACAGCATTCCTTAAGGGTCAACCAATCCATCATCATCAACAAACATTTGCTAAGTATCAGCTACGTGCCAGGCACTATGCTAAACGTTAGAGAGGCAAAAAAAAGGCAAAAAACATTCCCTGCCCTCAAGGAGCTTACAGTCTAATGACAGAGCAAACCTGCAAACACCCACGCACTTACAAGATATAGACAGTGTAAATGAGAGTTAATCTCAGAAGAAATGCACCAGCAGGGGGAAAGGGGTAGAGGACCAGCAGGAGACTGCATGTGAATGATGTCTTAAAGGACAATACCTCATTTTATGCTTGAGGCCCAGAGAGTCTGACTTCCCCAAAGTCACCCAGGAAGAAAGAAAACAAGCATTTATTAAGCACCTATTGTTTGCCAGGCATTCTGCTAAATGCTTTACAAATATTGTCTCATTTGATCCTCACAACAACCCTGGGAGGTGGGTGTTTTTGTTATACCCATTTTACAGATGAGGAAGCTAAGGCAAGCAGAGGTTAAGTGATTTGCCCAGGAGTAAACAACTAATAAGTGTCTAAGGCTGGATTCAAATTCAGGTCTTCCTGTCCTACAGGCCCAGTACTCTTTATTCCCTGTGCCACCAAGTTCCCTTTGTACAGGTAATAAGGAGCAGGGCCAAGCTCAAACTCATCTCTCGACTCCAAGTTCAGTAGTAAAGTTCAGAACTCATTCCACCATACCACATTATAGCATCAGCCCTGTCACTAACCAGCTGTGTAACCTCATAGAAGTCCCTTTAACATCTCAGGGCTTCTGTTTTCTCCTCAGTAAACTGAGAATGACAGTATCTGTCTTGCTACCTCACAGGTATCAAACAAGATAACCTACATGAAAAACGGTTTGCATACTGTAAACTAAATAATAACAGCTCATATTTCTATAATCCTTTAAGGTTAATGAAGCACTTTCCATACTATCAGTCTCTCACCTGAGCACCATAAATATTATTGACCCCATTTTATAGACAAGCAAACTGAGACTCAGAAAGTTAAGTAATATGACTAGGATCATACGACTAGTATAAATCAGAACTGGGATAAAACCCAGATCTCCTGACTCTAAATCTAGCACTCTTTCCACTGTATTTCACTGCCTTTCATATTGATATAAACATGACCTGTCATTATTATCATTACTACTACTACACTACTGCTAATTACTATTACTACTACTACTAGTACCAGTACTACCACTGCTACTGCCACTACTACTACTTCTACTACTACTGCTACTACTACTACTATTATTACTACTACTACTACTATTACTACTACTGCTACTTCTACTAC
>CM053581.1:101146963-101269017 GCA_028627135.1 Pseudochirops cupreus | reverse complement strand
AGTACAGTAATAGTATAGTATGGTACAGCATAGTAATAGTACAGTATAGTAATAGTATAGTAGAGTACAGTCTAATTATAGTATAGTAATAGTATAGTATAATATAGTACAGCACAGTATAGTAATAGTAATAGTATAGTATAGTGTAATATAGTATAGTATAGCATAGTACAGTATAGTAAAGAGTACCAGACTAAGGGTCAGGTGACCTGGGTTCTAGGCCCAACAGCAAAGTATGACTATGGGCAAGTCATTAAGAGCCTCAGTTTCCTCACCTCTAAAATAAGAAAATTGAATTATATAATTTTATTAAAATTATCTTGCTTTATCTCTTATCTTTTGTTTTTACATCACATTAATTTCTGAATGCATCCCTCTTTCCTTCCCTAGGAGTCATCTCTTGGGTAAGGAATATACTCCTCACCTCAGTTGATATAGTTAAAGGAATCCCAGAATGTAATCATAAACTGTTAAAATGGTGGAAGATAACTAGATCCCTTTATCAGTTGTGAATACCGTTATGATTGAGTCAAGAAAAGAACAAGGGAATTGGCAGAGAAAATGGGTTATCTCCCCTCCCCCTCTCCCTGTTCCACTCAGGGGCTCAGGTGGTCTAGGTTTCTCCCCCATGTTTGACATGTAACTTTAAAGGGAAGTTACTGGACTGTTAGGAAATATTGCATCCAAGTGGGGAACAGATATACTTCAAATAGACACAAATACAGAGACAAGGTCACCCAGAGGAGAAAGCAACTTTAAGAAATGGGATCCCTAGAAACCAAGAATCAGGCTATGGGGGGTAATAGGTCCTGGGAATTCAGCACAAGTACTCTATGAAGGAAAAAAGGATTGATAGACCCTGCAGTATTAGGAATTAGGAGCTGCCCTTTCCATATCTGTATACTATATATATAGTATATGCATACATATATATTCGATTTATATTTAGATTTAGATATATGTCCATGGAGCAGCAGATAGCAAAGCATGAGTTTTGGAGTTAGTGGAGCTGTATTTAAATCCAGGTTCTGCTGCTTATCTAAATGCAGCAGCTTAGGCAATTTGCATCTTGAATATATATATATATATATATATATATATATATATGTATACACACACATATATACATATACACACATACATATATACACATACATACACACATATATATATACATATACACGTGTGTGTGTGTGTGTGTGTGTGTGTGTGTGTGTGTGTGTGTGTGTGTGAGAAACATGGGGGAGAAACCTAGACCACCTGAGCCCCTGGGTGGAGAAGGGAGAGGAGATAACCCATTTCCCTTGTTCTTTTCTTGACTCAACCATAAGGGTATTCATACCTGATAAAGGGATCAAGTTTTATTCCACCATTTTAACAGTTTATTATATACATGTGTATGAACTTTGCTACCATTGTACTCTTAAGCTTGAGCTCACTCTTCTTATGGATGCTGTGTGTATTTGTGAGAGCACCTACACCGGATTGGGGTTTTTTTTGGTGGGGGGAGAGAAAAGTGTTTTGCAACTACTGTATATACTCTGATATTTGAACAAATGCCTTTGCTAAGAGCTAATTTTGTCTCCTGGCATGATTATTAATGGGAAGTATACTGGTTGGGGGGGATCATGAATTATAGAAGTAGGAGTAACCACCCACAGGGTTATTCCTTTAACCCACGGTCATAGTTGCCCTCTGGGCATCTAACACACGAGTGCCTATGTGATTTGGGAGAATATTGCAAAGTGGGGAGTAATATTTGTAAAGCCAACACTTGTAGACTTTGGAGTCTATGTAGTCCAGCCCTCTCATTTTAGAGATAAGAAAACTGAGGCCCAGGATGTTAAGTGACTTGCCCAAGGTCACACTGGTAGTAAGTGTCAGAGGTAGAGTCTGATAATGTATGCATGATTCTATGCCCAGGGTCCTCTGTCTTAGTTGTCTGCCCTTTGTTTTCAAAGAAGACTGATGACATCATGGGGTGATCTCTTGACTTCTGAGTAAATTGGATTTAAGTGAGACAGAGTTGAACAAAGTCCTCAGCCTTGCTATCTCCTCACTATCTCCTCCAGAGTCATTAAAGTCCAGTGGCAGGACAAAAGTCAGGATGACTGGTGATGGCCCAGGAGGCAGCAGATGACCTTGGCATCTTCCATGTCTGACCAGCTTTGAGTGCTCCACAGCACTTAGTAATGGAGACAGGTGAATTTTTAACTCTTATCCAGGGCCAAATTTAGCCATTGTGAATTAAATCATTGCTGAAGTCTCCAGTGCCTTGCACATGGGAGTTGCTTAAATGCTCATTTATCGATTAAGATTCCTTCTATATCTAAATCCCCTGACCCTATTACATGTGCATAAATAATCATGTTACAAAGCCTAATGAAGCAATAGAGAGCTATTGAAGGTTTTTGGACAGGAGAGTGACACAATCAGATAGGACCTAAAAAATAGCTATTTTTTTGCTTTCTTGAATGCTCCAAAAGATTATGGATTTGAGAACACCTTGAAAAGTAATTAGCTTAAACAAATGGGCTTCATTTTTTTTTAATTCACAAAATGAGGGGAGTGGGATGAAATGATATCTAGGGTCTCTTCCAACTCCGAAATCTATTGTGATAAGAATGAATGGTACAAAAGTATTCCATGATTGGGTCAGTGAGAGTTAGCAGGGCTGTTGAGGTTCATTCATAAGCATTAAAATTCTTTTGTAAAATAACCTTTCCTCCCTGAGAGCAAGTGTTGTATCTTAATATTATTTTGTGCCTTCCATAGCACCTTACACATGGAAGGTTCTCAGCTGAGAACTGAGTAAATAAATAAAGAAATAATCTTCCCCAAGAGGTTGACCACCTCTGCACAGTGGGCCACCAAATATTTCAGCTCCCTTTTAACCCTGCTCATAGCACAGGCCTCAGCTGCCCCTGCTGAGTCAGGTAAGTCCCGGAGCAGAATTCTACAAAAAAAGGCATCATCTTCCTGGCACTGGCTCACACTACTTCCTGTTGCAGAGTTTTCACAGTCAGGCTTCCCTTATCTCTCTCTACACCTTCAATAGGAATTTTTTTTTTCTTCAACACTTTTGAAGTTATTTATGAATCAAGACACCGACTCAGCACAGACTAAGGCTAATGTCTCTTACCAACCACACCCCTCCCTGGAGCAAGAAGTAAAGGAAATACAACCAATGAACACCAGTTTACTAATCCTTCCCCACCACAAGATAATATGAATCCCTTACATTCCACCCTTCATGAAGTCATAGAACTGGAAAGAATCTTAGAGATAGATCTTCTTGTCTACTGTCTTTATCTTACAGATGGGAACACTGAGGCCCAGAAAGGTGAAATTATTTCCCCTAAGTTGTCCAGTAGGTCAAGGGAAGTACTTTTTCATTTGCAGTACAGGATTTCTCCTAAGTTTTATTGAGCTCTATAGTGGCTGGAGAAAAAAGGGAAGAGAGAAACTTTTTTTTTTTAACAGAACATCTCAAAACCCTTTTATACCCATTATCTCATTTTATAATAATAATTTACATTTATAAAGTGCTTCAAGGTACTTGGTGAGTACATATAGGTAGTACTTCTGTTTTAATATCATTTTATAGGTGAAAAAAACTGAGGTATAAATATTATGGTACGGTAGAAAGACCCCGAAGCCTTGGGTTAAATTCCTGGCTCTTCCTTTTACTACTCATGTGACTTTAGATAAGACACAACTTCTCTGAGCCTCAATTTCCTTGTCTGTAAAATGAGGGGACTGAACAAATTGATATTCTTTCTATCTCTGCATTTATTGCTGATCCTGTGGCTTAGCTAAGATTGGAGAGCAAGATGGCCACGGAGCTGGGACCAGAACCAAGCTTTGCTCACTCCCACATTTCAGATTGGGCAACTTTTGACTGATTGTGACTTCATGCTGACAGAAAGGAAGCCTTGGAGGTATTTTGTGCTCAGATCAGCCTGATCTCAGTGTTGCTGAAGGGTGTGGGCAGGAGAAAAGATAATATTTTCAGCTTGTGAGAATATGCTGAAAATTTTATTGTTCAGCTGTTTTCAGTTGTGTCCAATTCTTCATGTCTCCTTTTGGGGATTTTCTTGGCCAAGATACTGGTGTGGTTTACCATTTCCTTTTCCAGCTCATATTACAGATGAGGAAACTGAGGCAGAGTTAGCATAGCAGGTGCTTAACAAACCTGTTAAATTGAGGAGCTGAAGAATGCTGCATGCAGATTGATCCCATGATGGAACATGCCAAGGGTTCTTTGCTACCTTTATCACTTCCTATCTCCCAGGCTGCATCCTGGACTTCCTGCCCCCCACCCCTTCCATATCACATCAAATCATATTTGTGTTTAAAGGGTCAGACCCTATTGTCACTTTTTCTCCACTGTCCTTTCCTAGGTGAGGTAAGTTACAGACAGCTGGAACAATATTACCCTTACAGGGAGATATGGACTCCATTTGGTGAAATGTTTAGGGGATGAGGCAAACTCATTTTAATAACTAATAGACTCTGGTAGACCCTCAGGGAGTGTGCTGTACTATCACTTGGCTCTCTTGTGAAATCCTTGGTATCTTCTGAATGAATAATATTCCTTTATATTTACATATTGCTTTTCTCTTAAGAAGTTCAAAGCTCTCCCCACACATGATCTCATTCATGCTACCTACACCCTATGAGGTAAGGAGAGGACAGCTACTGTTATTACTACCATGTTTTAAAATGAGGAAACAATACACACACACACAGAGGTTACAGGTCTTTGCTGAGGTCACACAGCAAGCCAGAGGCAGAGTTCTACAGAGAATGCTAGTTTCTTGGTACTTCTGGTGTTAGGATTCTAGCAAAACCTGGCCTAAGAGATCACCATTTCTCAAAATTACAGTGGTCTTTTATATGTCTGTCAGTGGATTTCCAAGTCCCTAGAATGACCATCTGTTAGGGTCAGATGATATGGCCTCCAGGTAGTAAGCCTTTCAGGGTTTGTGTGTGTGTGTGTGTGTGTGTGTGTGTGTGTGTGTGTGTGTGTGTGTGTATGTGTGTGTGTGTGTGTGTACATGTGGGCAGCTAGGTGACTACAGGAAATACCACACTGGCCCTAGAGTCAGGAGGACCTGAATTAAAATATAACCTCAGACACTTGCTAGCTGTGTGACTCTGGGCAAGTCACTTAACCCTGCTTGCCTTAGTTTCCTCATCTGTAAAATGGGATTAATAATAAAACATACCTCACAATGTTGTTGTAGGGATCATCTGAGATAATATTTATAAAAATATTAGGAGTGCCTGGCACATACTAGGTGCTATACAAATGTTTATTCCCGTTCCTTTCTCTACCCCTTCTTTTTTTTTACTCTAAATCTGTGGTGTGGAGGTGATTCTGGTCTCTCAAAGGTTATTCTAGGGGATCACAAGCTCTATTGGACCCCACCAAGTGGAAAGGGGTTCAGATGCACACCCGACAGTAGAATGAGTAGAGACACACAGCCAAGTTTGGAGAGAAGGTCATTGCCAAAGGTGGGCCATGTTGTTTTTCCAGCCATTTCAGTTGTGTTCTGTTCTTTGTGACCCCATATGGGATTTTCTTGGCAAAGGTACTGGAGTGGTTTGTCATTTCCTTCTCTTGCTCATTTTTTTTTTGCGGATAAGGAAACTGAAGCAAACAGAGTTAGGTGATTTGCCCAGGGTCACACAGCTAGTCAGTGTCTGAGGCAGGATTTGAACTGGGGAAGATGAGTCTTCTTGATTCCAGGACTGGCCCTCTGTGTACTATGGTACCACCTAGACACCAGAGCAATTAAAGAAGAGTGTTTAAGCAAGGTCAAGAGAATCTTCAGGTCTCTATCTCTGGAAGGAATTTAGGATCATAGCTTGAGAGCAGAAAGGGACCTTACAGGCCTTCTAGTCCAATCCCTTCTTAAAAATTTAACTCTGAGCAAATGATGCCAAGGGAGATCAAGCAGCTTCCCCAAGGTCCCATAAGGAGTAAGCCTCAGAGATGGAATTTGGACCCAGGTCCTCTGATTCAGAATCAGTGCTCATTCTGCTGCATCCCATCGCAGATATTACACCATGGGGATTTATTCATCTTCTGCTATATTCAGGGCCCTCTGCCAGACACCATGGGGGAGATAGGGAAGTTGAAGATATACTTCCTGTCCCCAAATAACTTATCATGGCAATGTATATATACGTGATATATCACTTTATTCTCTTCTACATGTGTTCATACCCACATTTTCCTTTGATTTTCACAGCAACACTGAAAGAGGCAGGGTAGACATTACTCTGCCCATTTTACAGGTGAGGAAAGGGAGGCCCTGAGGAGTTAAAAATCTTGCTTCTGCTTCCATCTCAAGACAGCAAAAGGATAAAAGGACCCAAATCTCTCAAACCCAGAGTCCACTGTTCTATAGACCAAATTAAAACATAATTAACTTCTTAAAACTATGGCATAGACAACATAAGATGTGAAGAAGAGATTCACATGGGTGTGAGTAGTTGAAAAAAGTTTCATAGAGACTGTGCTACTTCAGATTGGCCTTTGGAGGTTGGATCTTGAGAAGTAGAGAACAAGGCAATGGTGGCTAAGAAGAAAAGCTATGAGTTAGGAATCTCAGACTCTAGGAAACCATTTGACCCAATGGCTGCTCATGAAGTTTCTTTAGTCATCTCCCCTGTGAACAACTAAACCTTCCTGAATTGCAGTAGACTTTATAGCCAACTGAACAAGAATACTCCAGTTAACCTACCCATTTGCCCCAATACCACGAAAAACCCCAAAGCAGGATCAGGGAGGTTTATCTTAGACAACAGGGAAGGGTATGGAAATGAACCCCATGGCAATGCTGACTGGCACAGATCCCAGCATCAAGGTGAGAAGGTCCAGAGAATCATGAGAGACAGGGGTCAGTGCCCCAGCGCTCACTCCTATAGCACTTTTGATCTATACCTATTCATCTCTTCTGCCTTGAATTGTCATCTCTCCTCAAATAGAAAGTAAGTTTCTGGAAGGCAAGAACCATATATTAAACCCATCTCCCACTAAAGTCATTGTCTGATCTTTACTGTGTCATGGAGGTGATCCCGGGTTCCCAAAGGCTATGCCAACAGCTGCAAGCTCTGGAAGGTCCTAACACACTGGAAAGCCTTTGATTATGTTTCCAGTGTAGACTCTGCTCTTGTCCAAGGGGCAGCCTAGAAAAGTGCATAGAGGTTCAATAACTTGGTTGGTTTCCAGGTGATGAATTTCAGTTATATTGTGGAAGACCAACTGCCAAATCAATGAGGTTGCATTCTACGTCAGTGTACAGAGTGACAACAAAGCAGTTATAGAACCTTGTAGTAATGAAATGTTTCACCTCTCACCAGTACCCAGCACAGTGCTAGGCACATACATACTAAAATTTTCTGATTTTGGAGGGTGTAGTGGGAAGAGTGTTGGACTCGGAGTTAGGAGAGTTGCTTTGGAATTCCATTTCTGTAACTCAATAGCTGTGTTTCTGAGTAATTTTAGTTCTTTTTGCCTCAGTTTACTAATCCACAAAATGAAGAGAATAACACTTTAATTGCCTCTCCCACAGGGTTGTTTCAAGGAAAGTATTTTGTAAACTGTAAAGTGCTATAGATATGTGAACTATTGGATGAACTGAAGTATTTGTTATTTACCATCCACAGAGCAAGCATTCAAAGGTTATAGACATAGAGCTAGAAAGGAATTTAAGTATTATCTAGTCTATATTATTTTATAGATGAGGAAACTGAGGAGAGCCAGAGAGTCTAAATGATTTGCCAAATGTCACCCAGGAAGTAATAGTGGTGGGATTTGAACCCAGATCCTGTGGTTCCAAGTCCAGTGTTCTTTCTCTCTCTACCCTGTACCACATTGCCCTCTGGATCTTTTGGTCAAGGCCTTTACTTTGCATGATCCTGTGATCTGGCCTTCTTCTGCCTCCTTAACCCTGAATGATAGTCCTCTCGTGCCCAATAATGAGTTCTTTTCAGGTTTTGCTCCATTCAGGAAAGGAGTATGTGTTCATGCTGGAGAAAAGGAAGGCAGGGCCATGGGTGAGAAACAGTTTAGAAGACCCAAGAGGATGTTTCTCCATGATGACAGATCCTAGCAGGGTGCCACAAGAAAAATCTTATTCAAGGGAGGCACCTGAAAGAAAGGAAGGAGGAAGAAGGGTAACCTTTAGCTCTCAGGAAATTCCTCTTATGCTCTATACTCTTCTCAACCCCTGAAGAATTTAGTGACCCAATGTATGTGTGACAACCAACTTTGATAGACTGGACTCTTCTCAGCAATGCAGGGTTATAGGACAATTCCAAAAGACTCATGATGGAGAAAGATGTCTACATTCAGAGAAAGAACTAGAAAGAACAGAGTTTAAATGGAGACTCAAGCAAACTACATGCTCTCTTTCTTTTCCATGTTTGGTTTTGTTTCGTCTTTCCCGTTGTTCATTCAAACAGTTACAACCCTTCTTTATAACCTGACTAATGTCTAATGTGAAAGTATTTACAGATCCTATAGTTGATTTCATGCCGCCATGGGGGGTATAGGGAGGAAAGAGAGGGAGAGAAAATTTGAAACTCAAGGGATTGTGGAACTGAATCTTGTAAACTAAAAATAAACAAACAAATTAATAAAGACAATAAAATAAAATTAAATTAAAATTAAAAAAAAGAATTTAGTGACCCTCTCAACTCCTCAGGGTATTCCTAAAAGACGTGGTGACAGAATGTGCACATACGAACAAGCATCCAGCACCTAGTAGAAATAAGACTAAATTGAGTCATACTTGATGACTTAAGGCCTCAGCCAAACAACTCATTTGCACTTTCCAAAGGAGGTGGATAGTGGGGAGCCTTGTGTGCTGAGTCACATGAGAGGACACTATGGGGTGGCAAACACTATGTTTTGTTGGTATTTTCAGTGGACAGTGGCTGAGATACTCAGGTTAGGGGGTTTTCAGGGTGTGGATGGAACAGACAGTAACTGCCATGGGCATGTCCTATAGCTTCACCTTGGAGAATTCTTTAATTCAGGGGTTCATGATCTATTTTAGGAAATGCAGGCCATGGAGGCTTATGCCTTTCCTTGAGAGTCTCACTGACCATAGCAACTTTTCAGGGATTCAACTTCTTCTTAGAACTATAGAGAGCCTTTCACAGGGCATCATGGAATAGTGGGAAGAGAAGTAGATTTGGTATGAGCAAAACCTGGGCTTCCATCCTCACTTGTGTGACCTTGGTGACTGAAGGTAGGCAAATCATGGATCTCTTTGGACCCAAGTTTCTTTGTCTATGAAATGAGTTGGATTCAATGGTCTCTGAAATTGCTTCTAATTCTAGGTCTGTTATCCTAGGAACTCATTTCCCATCTCTGGCTTTCAGTTTCTTTATCTAGAAAATCAGGATGTTGACCCAGAGGATCTCTAAGATTCTTTACAGCAGTGGCATTAAACTCAAATAGAAATGGGGTCATGAAACCACATATAAGGAGGTTATAAGAGAAGCCTCATCATCATCATCATAACTAACATTTGTATAGAACCTACTATGTGCCAGGCATGGTACTAAGCACTTTACAAATTTATCTCTTTTGATCCTCACCTCACAACAGCCCTGGGAGGTAAGTGCTAGTATTTCCCCCGTGTTACAGCTGAGTAAACTGAGGCAAACAGACGTCAAGTGACTTGTCCAATAGTAAGTATCTGAGGCCAGATTTAAACTCAGGTCTTCCTGACTCCGGGCCCAGTAATCTACCTACTGTGCCACCTGGCTACCACTTATGTTTCATTGCGTTTTTATTTGTTTTGTCAAATATGGCCCAATTAGATTTTAATCTGGTGCCTGAGCCACAGGCCAAGTGTTTGACACCTCTGCCTTACGGCTCCAAAACCTGTGATCTCATCATGTTAAAGTCCTCCCCTCCCTCTGTACTGTAACTGCTGACTGGATGTACAGCTCCTAAACTTCTGGGTTCCTGCTTTTTTCTAGATATGCAGTGTTCTCCTTCCCTTTCCTTCTCTGGTCACTGCTACAGAAAGTGGATGCAGCTTCTAGCACCCATTTCCTCTTTCTGCCCTAGATCACAAGGATATATATTTTGGATATTTCATTTACAAACTTAAGAATAGGATGATACAGCGTATATAAGCTCTGTATCAATAGTACTGATACAGTATTTAATCTGAATACAATGCTGATTGAGTGTTTAATCAATTATGCAACCAATCAACAAGTAACCCTTTGTTAAGTCAGGTGCCACAGCAAGCTAAAGGTGGGGAAAACAAAGACAAAATAAAAATGGCGTCTGCTTTCAAGGAATTTATGTGTACCTAAGTAGGTAGAGATACAGCGAATACAAGGAAACCTTAGAGGGGTAGGTGCTGGCATTTGGGAGGACTCTTCTTGTAATTTGCACAAGAGAGGCAAGAGGGGCTAGAAGCTGACCGCCCCGGCTACAGATCCCACAGACTATATGAATTACTGAAGGGCTGCCCACCTGAATCTGTGGAAGAAGTTCCCTATTGTTTCTGTTCAGTCATTTTTCAGTTGTGTCTGACTCTTTATGATCCTGTTTGGGGTTTTCTTGTTTGCCATTTGCTTCTCAGGCAAATTTTACAGATGAGGAAACTGAGGCAAAGAGGGTTAAATGACTTGCCCAGGGTCACACAGCTAGTAAGTGTCTGAGGCTAGATTTGAACTAAGGTCTTCCTTACTCCAGGCCTGGCACGCTATCTACTAGGCTATGCAGCTGCTCTGCGATGATGAAATCATTGATCACTGATCTGGCCAGATAAAATAAAATAAATGGAATCAAATCTTGCCCAGTCCAGGAGGTGCGAACCCTAAACTTGCTCAGCTCTTCTCCAGTTAAAGATTCCCAGGCCTACCTTGGTCCTGTTTGTCCTGAAGTTCTGAGTTACAGGAGGTAGGCTCCTGTATGTAGTACAGTCCTTGAATTTTTTGTTCTCAAGACCCCTTTATACTCTCGAAAATTATTTTTTAAAGACGTATTTTTTCTTAATTTATTTGTTTACTTTTGGTTCACAACATTCAGTTCCACAATCCCTTGAGTTTCAAATCTCCCCTTCCCCTCCTGCTGCCTCCCCGTCTATGTTAGCATGCAATCAAATACAGGGTCCTCAAATACCTTCACATTAAACATTAGTCAGGTTGTAAAGAGGGATTAAAACCAACGGAGTGAACAATGGGAAAGAGGAAACACAAAAAACAAGAAAAAGAAAGAGAGCAGGTAGTTTGCTTCCATCTGCCTTCAAACTCTACAGTTCTTTCTCTGGGTGTGGGCATCTCTCTCTCCATCATGAGTCTTTTGGAGTTGTCTTATAACCTTGCATTGCTGAGAAGAGCCCAGTCTATCAAAGTTGGTCATCACGCATATGTTGCGTCTGTAATTGTGTACAAATTTCTCCTGGTTCTGCTCTTCTCACTCAATATCAGTTTGTATAAGTCTCTCCAGGTTATTATGAAGTCTGTCTGCTCCTTATTTCTTATAGCACAATAGTATTCCATTACATTCATATACCACAACTTGTTTAGCCATTCCCCAATTGATGGACATCTCCTTGATTTACTCTTGAAAATTATTGAGGACCTCTCCAAAGAAGTTTTGCTTATGGAGGGTGTACCTACTAATATTTACCATGTTTGAAATTAAAACTGATATATTAAAATACTAATTAATTTAAATAATAAGCCCATTGCATATTAATATAAATAACCTTTTAGTGAAAAAGATAACTATATTTTCCAAAATGAAAAAAATTAGTGAGTGACCTTGTTATACAGAGCTGGATTCTCATATTTGTTTCTGCATTCAATCTCTTGTGATAGATTGGTTTGGTTGAAGTATATGGAGAAAATTTGGCCTACACAGATACAGAGTTGGAAAAGGATTATTTTAATAGGCAAACGATATTGTAATATTATGACTTTGAGGATGCCTTTGAAAAGTTCTTGGGGGTTGCCGGGGTCTTTGGACCATACTTTGAGAACCTCCTAGTGAAAGGAGTACTGAATTTGGTTTTAGAAAACTCAGGTTGGCATCTCAGGCATGCAATTTAGTATGACCATAAGCAAATTATTTCTGTTCTTTGGGCCATAATTTCTTTCTCAACAAAATGAAGACGTTGGGCTAGATGACATGGCGGTGGGGAGGGCAGGTAATGTTTATTCTGCTTATAAAATCCTATTGTCCCAGGAGATCACCCAGATCTGGGGGCTGGGGAGGATGGTTCTAATACTAACTCATGACTCTGAAGTGGGACTGATTTCAAGGGGTATGTGATCAACTAATTTAATCAGAAGATAAATTAATGGGTCACATGCTACTCTCTTTGCAATAGCCAGTTAAGCAACTTGTCTCTAAGATAAACACATCTAATCTTAGCCTCCACCACTCCATCACTTTTCCCCACCCCTCCGCCACTCCATCACTTTGCCCCACCCCTCCACCGCACAGTGTCCTACCTTGTCCCTTCTAAGCCTTATGACCCACATGCAGTTATAATCTTAGCTTCAACTTGGGCACTCCCAAAAGTAGCTATGTAGACACCATCAGGAAATTTCCGTTTTCTCCTGCCCCAAGCAAACCCATAGCTTGCCCCAGAGATCTCCTCATGGCTGCAGCAGGCACCTCTTAGAGAGTAGGCTCTGTACTTTGGAACAGTGATAGGCAAGAAAGAACTGGCTCCATCCCTTTCAATTTGGGTAAGGTAGAGTGATAGCACAAGAGGAACAAGCAGATTTCCTTTTATTATCTTTCTTCCTAAATCTATTCCCTTCTTAACTTCCTGATGACTTTGAGGGTACCAGTATTCTTCCAGACATCTACACTAACCTTCATAACTTTGGTGTCATCTTCCATTCCTCACTCTCTCTCTACAATTATCATTTGCTGAATCTTTATTTTTTTGGAGGGCAATTGGGGTTAAGTGACTTGCCCAAAGTGACACAGTTAGTAAGTGTGTCAAGTATCTGAGACCAGATTTGAACTCAGGTCCTCCTGAGTCCAGGGCAGGTGCTCTATTCACTGCACCACCTAGCCTCCCCCATTTGCTGAATCTTGCCATTTCATTGCTCATATTGTCATCATCCTATTTTAGGTCATTATTATGCCATGACTGGACTATTGTAATAGCCTCTTACTTGGTCTCCTAGCCTGTCTCTCCCCTTTCTTATGTATTTTCTACAGAGCTGCCAAAGTGATTTTCTTTTCTTTTTAAAAATTTATTTATTTACTTTTAGTTTATAACATTCAGTGCCACAATCCCTTAAGTTCCAAATTTTCTCCCTCTTCCTCTCCTCCCCCCTTCCACCACTCCCCAACCCCCCGTCATGGCAGCATACAATCAAATATGGGTTCTACAAACATCTTCTCATTAAACATTAGTCAGGTTGTAAAGAAGGGTTATAACCAATGGAGTGAACAATGAGAAAGAAGGGACAAAACAAAACACAAAAGAGAGAGAGCAAGTATTTTGCTTCAATCTGCATTCAGACTCTGTAGTTCTTACTCTGTATGTGGATATCCTTTTCCATCATGAGTCTTCTTTTTTTTGCTTTTTGGCAGGGGGAAGGCAGGGCAATTGGGGTTAAGTGATTTGCCCAAGGTCACACGACTAGTAAGCGTTAAGTGTCTGGGACTGGATTTGAACTCAGATCCTCCCATCATGAGTCTTTTATAGTTCTCTTCTGACCTTGTATTGCTGAGAGGAGCCCAGTCTATCAAAGTTAGTTGTCAGACATATGTTGTATCTGTAATTGTGTAAAAAGTTCTCCTGGTTCTGCCCTCCTCATTCAGTATCAGTTTATATAAGTCTCTCCAGGTTATTATGAAGTCTGTCTGCTCCTCATTTCATATAGCACAATATAGATAGTGCAAATATTCATATACACATATATATTCATATACCACAACTTGTTTAGCCATTCCCCAATTGATAGGCATCTCCTTGATTTCCAATTCTTTGTCACAACAAAAAGAGCTGCTATAAATATTTTTGTACATATGAGTCCTCCTCCTACTTGTATGATCTCTTTGGGTACACCCATAGAAGTGGTATTTCTGGGTCAAAGGGTATGCACATTTTTATAGCCCTTTGGGCATTGTTCCAGATTGCTCTCCCAAATGGTTGGATCAGTTCACAACTCCACCAACAATGCATTAGTGTTCCAATTTTTCCACAGCCTCTTCAGCGTTTATCATTTTCCTGTTTTGTCATCTTAGCCAATCTGACTGGTGAGATGTGGTACCTAGGAGTTGTTTTGATTTGCATTTCTTTAATCCACAGTGATTTAGAGCATTTTAAAAAATATGCTTATAGATATCTTTAATTTCTTCCTCCAAAAACTGCCTGTTCATATACTTTGACCATTTATCAACTGGGGAATGAGTTGTATTCTTATAGATTTGACTCAGTTCTCTGTATATTTTAGAAATGAGGCCTTTATCAGAGACACTGGTTGTAAAAATTCTTTCCCAATTTTCCACTTCCCTCCTAATCCAAAGGATTTTCTTAAAGCATGGGTCTGCCACATCCTTCCCCTATTCAATAAGCTCCAATGGCTTCCTAGCAACCCTAAGATCAAATATTATTTCATCTTTACACTGACCCTTTAAGTATCTATTTTAATGTAAATTTTATAATATACATAACAATGAATACAATAGCACATGTATATATTCAACTAATTCTTTGGAGACTTGATTTCTAGATCTAATAAACCACTTACTATAGATCAAGATATTTGTAATTCTCAAGGCCTTACTTCTAAGTCTGTTGCTACTTTAACAGCTATTACATGTAGCAGATGCTTAATAAGTGTTTATTGAGTTAAAATACAAATGTTGATTAAATCAATGAATGTAAAAGTATTCATTCAGCACTTACCATGTGCCAGCATCTACATTAAGTACTAGGGATAAAGGAAAGAATGAAATAAGTATTTATTAAGTGTCTACTATATACAAAGTGTTGTCCTAAGTAGTGCTTCCTGGCTCAGTGGAAGAGCCTGGGCCTGCAATCAGAGGCAGTAAGATCTGAGTTCAAATCTGGCCTCATACATGTACTAGCTGTGTGACCCTGGGCAAGTCATTTAACCTCTGTTTTAATCCACTGGATGAGGAAATGGCAAACCACTCCAGTGTCTTTGCCAAGAAAACCTTGTGGACAAAAACCCATGGGGGTCACATAGAGTGGGACACAACTGAGAAATTGATCAACAAATTCCATGCCATTATAAATAAGATGCAAACAGATTTCTAAAATATATGATACACAATAAATGTTATGCAAAGTCTAAGGGGTAGAAGCCATTAAGATGCTCATAGAAAAGGTAACACTTGAACTGGATTTTAAAGGATGGATAAGAATTTAATATGCAAAGAAGGGAAATAATCCAATCATGGGGAACAGTAAGCAAAGATTTGTTAAGTTTGGGTGGAACATATGTTAATATGTTGCCTGGAGTAGAGTAATAGGAAGATAGGCTCAGAAGATGGGCAAGGTGACATCAGAGTGTGGAAGGCATTGAATGTCAGATAAAGTAGTTTAAATTTTACTTAAGAGACAATAGGGACGCAAGAAGGTTTTTGAGGAGGGACATAAAATACTCTCTGACAAAGATGATAAAAGATGGAAAAGTCGATGTTGGAAGGACTGTGGAACAGCAGGCACATTGATCCACTGCTAGTGGTTATGTGATTTGCTCTAACCATTCTAACAACTTGGAATTATCCAAGAAAGTTATTCAGCTGTTTGTACTCTCTGACCCAGCGTTCTCATTACTGAGTTTATACCCTAATAAATCAGCAACAGAAAAATAAAAGGTTCATATATAACAAAATATTTATAGCAGCACTATTTGTAATAGCAAAAAAATCAAAATAAGTAATGTGCCCAACAATTGGGGAATGACTGAACAAATTGTGATGTGTTAATGAAATGGAACATTTTTGCATTTTTAAAGAATTTTCAGGTTATCTTATACAAAGCATTTAATAAGCACTTTCTATGTGCCAGGAATTGTGCCAACTGTTGGGAATACAAATTCAAGAAAAAAGAAAGACAGAAAAAGAGAACTCTCAAGAAGCTTATATTCTAATGAAGGAAGATGGTTTATAAACTGGAGCTGAAAAAGGAGTAGGAAAGTGGGGGAAGAGATGGAAAAGTCTTTGTGGAAAATGAGCCAGGTTAGAAGTCTGTAACTGGAATGGGTACTTCCTCAAGTGGAGGTTCCAGTAAGGACCTCACCAATTGGAGGAGGAAGCTGCTTCCAGAGTGAGAGGGCTGGTGTGAAGGGGAACAAATAGAAAGACTTTAGAGAAATATAAATGAACTTGTTTGAACTGATGCAGAGTGAAGAAGATAGAACCCAACAATGACTTCAACACAATTACTTCAAAAACATAAATGGCACAACAGTAAAAGGGGATGGAATGGAAAAAGCACTTATATTTTAGGCACTTACTCTATGCCATGCATGCATTGTGCTAAGCTCAGAGTGCAAATAAAAAAGTAAGATGATCCTTTTTCTCAAGGAATTCACATTCTAATTGGAGGAGACAACACATAGAGAAGGGTTCAGTTTTAGGGTAGATGGAGAGGTGAGGTGGCTCTTAGGGTAAGGGTGACAAAGCTCATGAGTCTTCAGGGCACAATAGCAAGTCATATAATAATGCCCAGGGATCCAGAGGGGAAAGTGGCGGGCAGTTGATAAAAGTTGGCGGAATATAGTGAGCATCATGGCAGGGCAGGTGGTCTCTGACCAGTGACTGTTGGGAAGGGGATGGTGGGCTCATGGGTCACAATGGACTGCATGATCACAATGGGTCACAGGACTCTGGTTTACTAAAAGTTTACTTTACTGGTTTATGAAAGGTAGGGGTCTAGATTGGGAGGGCATTATCCAGATATGAGTTTATGTCCAGTACCTAGTGGGAGCTGGCAAGCATAAATGGGGCAGTGGGGGCTCCCTGGGGCCCACTCCAACTAGACCCTTGGGCACCTATTGGCATCTGACTGGTAGCTGTCCAGGGTAGTGGAGTGGAAGGTTCCTTATTCCCTCAAGTGGCTGCTCCTGCTAAGCCTCAGCTTCTGACTGGAAATGAAACTCAGGCAAAATCCCATGGATAATCTTAGTTCCAAATTATTGAAGTTGAAATGCACAAACATCCTTTCAGTTAAACATAAAACTTTAAGAAAAAAAGTACCCTCAGTCAAAATCATTCTGTTAAGTGATTTTGCTTACCTGTTTGTCTTTTTAATAGGAAGATACTATAGGGGTTGGTTTATTGTGAAACTGATAAAACAAAATTATGAATATATATATTTTTACAAAAGAAATATTCTGGCAGTGGTATGAAGTACATATTTAAAAGGAGAGAGAATGGAGACAGGTAGATCTATTAGGAGGTTACTTCAGGGTTGCAATAAGATGGATGATAAGAGGCCCCTTAGGGAAGGAACAGATGTTAGAGAGATGTTGAAATCCATATCTTGGTAATTGATTACAAGTGAGGGATGAGAGAAAGGGCAGAGTCAAAGATAACCAGAAAGTTATGAACATAAGAGACCTGGTCAAATAGCAGACAAAGGGAAATCATGAAGTCAGTCAATAAGCCTTTATTAAGCGCCCACTCTGTGCCAGGCTCTCATCTGAACACTAGAGGCACTGTGTTAAGATAGGAACAACAGATTTAGGGAGAAAGGTGAGATGTTCAGCTGTAGATGTGTTGTACATGAGATGCTGGTGGGATGTTCAGGTAGATCCGTCTGGAAGGCAGCTGGTGCTGGAGGTCAGAAGCTCAGAACAGAGATCAAGGTTCACTGGTGCATAGTCATCCAAATCAAGTCATCCAAGCATTCTGTTCTGAAAAGGGCTTAGCAAATCCTCACACCAGAGGAGCCAGTCCTCCCTGAATACCCCATGCCCCTTTGGGGTCACCTTTCCTTCAACCCTCACCTGTGTCTCCAAGAAGCTGTAGCATACACAGTAGTCATACCCTAATAAATGATCTTTTGGCAGACAGGCTAAATCAGGTTGAGGGTAACTGAGAGATGAGTTAGGGAGATGTCTACCCCAAGCATATTTATTATATGACTCCCCTATAATAGATAGACAAGAATAATGTGTTTGAACTGTCATTGAAGGAGGCATGTGTAGTATTTAGAGTTTGGTTAGACATTGAAGATGCCGAGGTCATCCATTGCATCCTGGGCCATCACCAGTCATCCTGATTTTTGTCTTGCCACTGGACTTTGATGACTGGAAGAGAGAGTGAGAAGCTGATGACTTTATATAACTCTGCTTCACTTAAAACCAATTCATGACTTTGCACAACTCTGCCTCACTTAAATTCAATTCATGACCAAGTCAAGACATCACCTTGTGATGTCATGGGTCCTATTTAGAAATGAAGAATGACATCATCTGAAACTATGGGAGTGGATGAAGTTGTCAAGGAAGATAATCTAGAACAGGGATTCTTAACCTGGAGTCTGTAAACTTAAAAAAAAATATTTTGACAAATACATTTCAAGAGGTTTCTGTTATTATCATATGCATCTTATACATTTAAAGACTTTATTCTTAGAAGGGATACATAGGTTTTAACAGTCTGGCAAAGGGGTCCATGTCACAAAAAAGTTAAGAATGCCCACACTGGAAGGAAAAGAGATGATCTACAAGGCTCTAGGATTCTATGACCGTTGATTTCTGTTTAAGGCCTTGCCTCATTTCTGGGCTGAGATTAATCAATCTAAGTATGCCTTTGCTTAGGAGTGCCACCGGTTTGCTGAAGGTTTGGGTAGGGGTGAGAGCAAAAAGAGGGAGGGAGGGTAGAATCATAATGGTTACCATTTTTTTTTTTACCATGCCTTAAGGGTCAAAAACAGTTTTTCACCATTTGATAGAATTGCACAAGGGTTATTTTCTCCATCTCACGGATGTCAGAGAGGTGGAGTAAGTTGCCCATAGTCACAACATTATTAAATATCAAAGCTGGTGCTCAAAACTAAATCTCCTAAACTACATTAAAACTAAGGTGAGGTAAGCAGGGCTTTAGCCCAGATACCAAAATTTAGAGGGGTACTACTTCAGCCATCACAGCAAATTTAGTTATTGATGTCAGATCCTAGAAAGATTTCTCTTTCCTAAAGCATTTGCTAAATTTAAGTAGGCTTCCTCCTGCTTGGCCCCAACTTTTTCCCTGAGGGTGCTTAACACTATTATCTCAACTTTTCTGATTTAGCAACCTGCTAAAAAAAAGAATCCCAGCATATTGTGTTTTACTCATAAATAAGATGATAATGAGGCCCCTCAGGGAAGGAACAGATGTTGGATGTTGAAATCCATATCTTGGTAATTGAATACAAGTGAGAGACAGAGAAAGGGAAGAGTCAAGGATAACCAGAAAGTTATGAGCATAAGAGACCTGGTCAAATAGTAGACAAAGGGAAATCATGAAGTCAATCAAAAAACCATTTAATAGAATTGTACAAGAATTATCTTCTATAAAGCAAAGCTTTATAGAGACAAAGCCTTGCTGAACTAAGGTTTACCTTGACATTTCAGGTAAGACTCTTAAAGATTCTACTTCAAAGTTTATAACTCCATTCTGTTATCATGCAGGCCTTTGTAAAATAACTAAAAGGAAGCCATCTGAGGGTGAAAACTGGTACACATTTAAAGCATTCTTTCCATTCTTCCTAGAACACTTTAAATAAGGCACAGGCTCCTGGGGTGTACGGCAAGCACAGAAGTAGTTCACACCTTGTTTCAGTTATTGAATTAATACCTTGTTTCAGTTCAAGTTTCTCTTGAGACTTGTATCAAGTCTGTTAAGAAACAGAATGTGTGAACATCACAACTTGTGAACCCTGGAATTCATGAACTCCTGCAATAGGAAGGGGAGGAGCTAATGACCACATATAAGGAGAGGTCCAGGCTAGAGATAGCAGAACTGAGAAGAGCACTGTTGTGGTGGCAGAGTCAAGAAGGAGAAAACTTGTGGTATCCCAGCACTCTGTTTGTCTGCTTTGTCTGTGTTGATGTTTGTTTGTGATACTTTGTACAGAAGCCCTGGGACCTTTCTGAAAGCCCTGAAAGAGGATTTTGTGGTTATATGTTTACAGAAGTCCTAGAGGAGGGTTTTGGAGGTCCTGTACTAATAATTTGTGCTGACCTCTTGGACCTTGTTTGTGAGTCTATGTTGATTTCTATGTTGATGATTTGTGTTGAGTTCTCAGACCTTCTTGTTGGGTGTGAGTTGATTTCACAGGCAGATAGTGAATTGATGATGGTGCTGGCAATGTTTATGTAGCTCTGTCAAGCTTTGTCTTCCCAGAAACAGGAACTGTGAAGGACTTGAGGTGGACTGGACACTGTGAACTTCCATATGGAACAGGAACTGAATGAAGAACTGGACAAGGAGCTGGACAAGGGAGCTGCCTGCCTTTGAACCTAGGTGACACAGTTGGAGCTGGGACCATGGAAGCTGAGAGCCAGCCTCAAGTCAAGCTGAAAGAATACTTTACTTGAATATTGTGTACTGACTGAGAAGATTATGATTTACTGTGACCTAGGGGTGGAGGACTTTGACTTTTGTACTTTGTGATTGAATTAAGGATTTTGTGATTAATTAAATGAATGTATGTTGTTTAAAACTATGTAGCCACTTTGGTAAAAACTATGTGGCCATTTTAGTGATAAGTTGTTGAATTTTGACATGGTGAATGCTGTATTTTGACTTTCTATGAATGTTTTGCTCTGATTTGTTACTGAATAGAGAGTTTACTATACTATGTGATCAGAATCTTGAAAGCTGTTCACTGCAGCAGTCCTCTGGAAAGCTGCTCATGTGCGGCTTTACATGCCACACATGTGTGGCTTTACATGCCAAATCATGTCATCCATTTATTCAGCTGTTAACATTCAAGGCAACCCATTGGGGAAGATGTCTTCTATAACCTCTAAAGCTTCTTCATCATCAATCAGTCTAAGTCATCTCAGGAAAAGGGAGGAGGGGATGTGGCAAAAGCCAAGAGGTGGATGGGTCAGAAAAATGGAGAGTTCAGAGATGGGGAGCTAAAGGGGCTGAGAACTTGAAAACATAAACTGAGGGATGTATTCTTTCACATAAGGCCTGTCCCCACACTGCATGAACTTGTTATTGTTCGTTCCCATCTGCCTAATTTCCCCAGTTTCCTTTGACCCACCTATTGCCTACAATGGTCAGGCCCTTCTCCTGGCCAACAATGTTACTACATATGACTGCTTGTTGTTGTTACTGCATTCCAGAATCTAGAGAGAGATGACTGCCATCTCTCTTCACTGTCCTCACCATCCCCTCCCCTCTGCATGAGGGTTGAGGATTTGACTATACTGGGAGTGAGGGAATGATCTAGATTTCCTGGGGGAATCAGTCTTCCTCCAGTTTGGCTAAAACCAATTATGAATGGTTCATGGGAAAGCATCTTGTGGCATCATTAAACTCAAGGTTGTCTGTGCCACCATCAATGGGATTCTCAGGCCTTCCAGAATTCCAGGAAAGCTGTTATTTGGCCTGACTCTGTGGTGCTCCTTTATTATAACAGCCCTTGCAATTTCTCTCTCCAGGTTCCTCTCCTTTTTCTGTACTCCCAGGCACCAGATTTCCTAGTTATAGCTCTGCTCCTGACTCAAAAACCAATGAACTTTCCATTATACCAAAAAGTGAAAATAAGGGGTGAGAGAATGGTGTATATGATGAGAAATTCTCAGAAATAGCCAGTTCTGGGAGGCAGTCAGATAGAACATTAGTATAGGAGTCAGAAGATCTGAATTCAAATTCCAGCTCAGATGTTTTACTAGATGTGTAATCCTGGGCAAGTCATTTAACTTCTTTTAGTGTTGGAAAGTGGAAAATAATAGTCCCCTACCTCACAGGATTGTTGCGAAGATCAAATAAAATGGCGCATGTAAAGTGTTTTGAAACCCATTAAATACTATATAAATGCCAGCTATTATTACTATTTCAAGGTCCCCAATTTGTAGCTCCAATGATCTGTCTCTAGACACTTCTAACCCTGAGTAAGTCTCCTACTTGGTCCTGGCCTTCAGTGCTCCCTCTCCCATCCACACTCCCCTCCCCCAACTCCAATGAAGCATTATCAGACAACCTGAGGTTTTTGTTTTTTTTTTTTCTTCTCAGCTTCAAGCATTTCTGGGTCACCGTGCCAGGAAGACAGTAGACCCTGCCAAGTTTCCTGGCTGTGTCAGCCGAAGAAGGTGCGGGTGCCTTTAAAGTCAATCCTTCCTGCTCCCACATTAGGGAGGGGTCAGACACTTTCAAGTCCTTTATAGTCAGGCAAGAGAGGAAGCTGCAGGGTTGAACTTCTTTATACTTTGATTCTTGGCTACCTAGTCTAGATTGTTTTCTTTGTTTCACCTCCCTTCCCTCACCCTCCTTCCCCCGTAAGTCAACTTCTCTATGGAAATACCCCTTGGAACAGAGGCAAAGACAATACCAAACACAGGACAGATACTCAGTAAATGATTGCTGAATGAATGAGTGAAAGTACATGCATTCTCTTGTTAAGGTAGTGGAGGGATAGATTTCAGGGCTTTATCTGAAAGTGAGAAAATCTGAATAAACAGATAAGCCTGATGTTCACTGAGAAGATATGGGTTTGAGCATCTCTTTTGCTATGTAGCCTCTATGTGACCTTAGGCAAACCACAGCTCTGTTCTGTACCTCAGTTTCCCTATTTGTAAAATGAGGGAATTGGTCAACATGATCTCAGATGTATCTTTCAGCTTTAAATCCTAGGAATGACCGAAATGAGCTGATATTCTGTGGGAGAGCATGAGAGTTGCTTGTAGAAACCTGAACTTTTTTTTATACCTTCTGGCCTCAGGGAACTTCTGTATGAAGCTGCTCTCCAGTCAAGATTAGAATCCCAATAAATTTATTTTTATATTGCTAGGGTGCTGATTTGCAAAGTTGATTTTAAATAAAGGAAAAAATGACAAATGCCAGAGAGGTTATATACTGTTAATATACTGTTGGTAGAACTATGAACTCATCCAGCCACTCTAGAAAGCATTTTGGGACTATGCCCAAAGAATTATTAAACTGTGAATGTCCTTTGACCCAGCAATACTTTATTGGGTTTATATCACAAAAAGATAAAAGAAAAATGAAAATAAAAAAGCATTTGCGCAGTGTTGTCAAAGAACTGGAAACTGAAGGACTGCCTACCAATTGGGGAAAGACTGAACAAGTCACAGTATAGAAACACAATGGAGAAAAAAGCAGGAACTTGCTTGAGCTGGCACTCCAATCACCTCTAGTAACCTGTAAAAAATGACTCTAGTGCTACAGAACCCACAAAGTGACAGAGAGAAACAAATCTCCTGCTGAAGGCAGCCTGGCAGGCCAACAGCAAGGGTCTACCTCACCAAGCTGGGAGCAGAGCACAGTCCTGTGTGAGCTGCACTGGCCACCAGCAGCACAGACTGGCCAGAAAAGACTTTAGGGGACTGGTTCACTGGTAGCTGTGGCAGTTTCCAGGCTTCTCAACCCATAAATGCCAAAGAGAAAGTAAAAGGTCAGTGGGAAACTCTGTTGATCCTGGGTGAGAGAAGAATGTGGTTCAGCCCCTGCCCCCAGGGTGGTGGAGGTCACTGCGGTGGCTGCTACCACTGGCTACCATGGCTGCTGCCTACTGAACTCCAGACCCACAGATCATGGGGGGACCAAGCGACTATCCAGAGGGTAATTGTGGGACTCTTTTTGCTGGCACCGAGGCAGGATTCTCTTGCTTTTCCTTGCTTGTATCTGGGTTGTAGTCTTGGGTGGTGGTCCTGGGGTGAGAAGGAGCACTGGAGTGGCAGAGTTTGTTGAGGTTGTGGAGAGGCAGTCCTCCTCATAGTTCTGAGGCAGGTGGCTAGAAGAAGCTCTGGCAGAAGAAGCTGTGCAAAATCCCAGAAATATGGGACACAGCACTCTCCACTCTGGAAGCAGAGTTCTACCATGGAAAGAGCTCAAAGTTAAGTAATTGACTGGCAAGATGAGCAAACAGAGGATGCGCAATCAGACCATGGAATCTTTTTTGGGGGATAAAGAGGACAAAAACATAGAACCAGAAGAAGACAATAAAGTCAAAATTCCTGCATCAAAAGCCTCCAAGAAACATATGAACTGGTTGCAGACCATGAAGGAGCTTAAGAAAAATTTGAAAATCAAATAAGAGAAGTAGAGGAAAAATTGGGAAGAGAAATGAGAATAATGCAAGGAAATAATGAAAAATGAGTCAATAGCCTGCTAAAGAAGACCTAAAAAAATACTGAAGAAAATAACGTCTTAAAAAATAGACTAACTCAAATGGCAAAAGAGGCCCAAAAAGCCAATGAGGAGAATGCCTTAAAAAGCAGAATTGGCCAGATGGAAAAGAATTTCAAAAACTCATTGAAGAAAATAATTCCTTCAAAATTAGATTGGAGCAAATGGAAGCTAATGACTTTATGAGAAATCAAGATACTATAAAACAGATCCAAATGAATGAGACATAATGGAATGTTGTACTGTACTCCAAAAGATGATGACAGTGATGGTTTCAGAAAAACTTCAGAAGACTTGTATGAACTAACACAAAGTAAAGCAAGTAGAACCAGACAATTTATACAATGATGACAATACTTTAAAGACAAACATCTTTGAAGACTTAGGAGCTCTGATCCATGTAATGACTAACCACAATTCTAGAGGACTCATGATGAAACATGTTGTCTATCTCCAGATGGAGATCTGATGAACTCAGTGAGAAATGAGGAGTGTATGTGTGTGTGTGTTTATGTGTATGCATATACATGCATATTTATACTTGTTTTTTTCAATTATTTTTCATTCATGTCCAACTTTCCATAACCCTCTTTTGAAGTTTTCTTGGCAAGGATACTGGAGTGGTTTGCCATTTCCTTCTCTAATTTATACACACATATGTACTTACATATATATGTATATTATACATGCATACATATAGCTAATGCAGGATTGTTTTGCTTGACTATACATATGAGTTTTGTTTTTCTTGCTTTCTCAATGTGGGGAGTAGAGTTGAAGGTGGGATGTAGAAAACTGGACATTGAGAATGAAATAAAATTGAATTAACAACAAAAATGTAGTTTACAACTGAGTACTGTATTAGGGGAAACCTTCCTCTAAAGGAAATCGCTGTCTTTACCTACTTGAAATTCCACTCTCTTTGGGAGCTTAAAAGCTTTTTGGTCTTGAAGAATTCCTTGCTAAGATGCAAGTATTCCTGGGAATGGTCACCCCTTAAGCCATATCATCCATGGGATATTGCTAGAAGGAACACTGGAGTTATAATCAGACCAGTGTGGCCTCTAACCCTTGGTAAGTGTGCACTCTAGTATCAATCAATCAATAAGCATTTATTAAGCACCTGCTATATGCCAGACACTGTCACTTAAGTGCTCTGTGCTCTTCTGGTGAAGTCCTAGACAGAATTGAGAAGTTTACTGCTGTTTCTTATCTTCTTTGATCATTGAGCTTTCTAGTGGGCCCATCTTTGACTTTTCATGGTGCTATCTTAACTAGAAGTCCAGATAAGTACTTTGTGGAAAGAAAGTTGATAAATAATTTTCTTGACTGGAAACAATGGATGATAGTCCCTAATTAGAGACATATCTCTGCACTTTGAATCTTGACAGTGTCAAATGGGTGTAGCAATTTATTTAAACTCTGTTTAACTCAATAAGCTTTTCTAAAGCATTTACATTGTTCAAGGTATTGTGATAAGTACTGTGGATGCAAAGATGAAAGAAAGAAAGAAAGAAAGAAAGAAAGAAAGAAAGAAAGAAAGAAAGAAAGAAAGAAAGAAAGAAGGAAAGAAAGAAAGAAAGAAAGAAAGAAAGAAAAGGAGAGAAAAGAAAAGAAAAAAGAAAAGAAAAGAAAAGAGGAAGGAAGGAAGGAAGGAAGAGTCCCTGCCCTTAAAAAGTCTCCTATTTGACTGGGTACAAGGTAATTTAGAAAGGACAGAGCAGTAACAGTTGAGGAGGTCAAAGAAGACTTCAGGAGGAAGGTAGCACATTGAAGGAAGACAAAGATTCTGAAAGGTAAAGATGAAAAGGTAGTGCATTCAGGGGGTAAGATACAGTTTATGTAAAGATAAGAAGTGGTAAATGGAACATGAAATATAGGAAATATGGTCCATTTTGAATGGAATGTATAATCTGTGACTAGGAGCAACGCGACATCAGACTGAAACAGGAGGAGCAACCAGATTGTGGAAGGCCATAGATGCTAGTCTGAGGAGTTTTTATTTTATCTTACAGGAAATGGGGAACTAGTGAAAGCGTTTGGGTAGGTTAGAGTTGTGCCATAGCAATATTTTGACATGGTAAAATCTATATCGTAGGAAGATTATTTTGTTGGCTGTGTGGAAAATGTATTAGGAAGAAACCATTCTATCCATGCTTTTGTTTACTAGGTCTTTCTCTGGATACAAATAGGGTCTTCCTTCATATGTCCTTTGTAGTTAATCTGGGTATTTATAAATAGTCAGAATGACTTATTTCCTCAAAGTTTCTTTAAAACATTATTGCTACTTCTGTATACTATGTTCTCCCTGTTCTGCTTATTCCATTCTTCAGTATTTCATGCAAGTCTGTCCATGCTTTTCCTAAGAGCATCAAGCTCATCATTTCTTATAGTATAACTTGAAGAGAGCACAGCTAGGTGGCACCATAATGCAGAGAGTACTGGCCCTGGAGTCAAGAAGACCCATGTTCAAATCTTACCTCAGATACTTACTAACTGTGTGAACCTGGGCAAGTCACTTCAGACTGTTCTCCCCGAGGGTTTCCTCATCTGTAAAATGAACTGGAGAAGGAAATGGCAAACCACTCCAGCTCCTTTGTCAAGAAAACTCCAAATGGGGTCACAAAGAGTCAGACACAACTAATAGATTAAACAACAACAAAAACTTGAAGAGAGAGAGAAAATACTAATGATTAGAGCAATCAGGAAAGGCTTCACAGAGAGTGTAGAGAGGGAAGAATATCCAGTACTGAGCCTTGTAGGATACCCATGTTTAGAGGATGGGAGATGGAAAATGCTTTAGCAAAGGACACTGAGAAGGAACGTTCTGAAGGGTAGGAGAAATAGTAGAGAGAAAGTATCTTGAAAAGGGGAAAGAAGAAAATATTTAAGAGGAGGGGGGTGGCCACCAGTATTAGAAATTGCAGAGGATTAAGCATGAGGATTAAGAAAAAAACATATAGCTGGTCAGGAATCAATGACAACCTTGGAGTAGAATAGTAGAGTCAGATGTCAGATTAAGAAAAGGGATTAAGAAAGGATTAAGAAAAGAAAGGGTTGTGAAGATGGAGGCAGCAAGTGCTGGTGAATCCCATAAGAATTTGGGAGTGAAAGGAAGGAAAAATATAGGATGAAGGCGAGACCTAAACATTTCTGTAGACATTGAAGAAAGGAACCTTGTAGACGAGAGATTGAAAAGATGATTAATGCAACAATCTTCTGAAGGAGATAGGAAGGGATAGCTTCAAAGGAATTAGTAGAAGGGTTGGTCTTGGCAAGAAAAAGAGGTTAACTCTTCTTTAGAGACTGAAGCAAATGAGAAGAGAGTGGATCAAAATATAGATGAGTTTTGAAGTATGGAGTAAGGGAAAAGGGAGACCTAATGACTGATGGCTAAATTTCCTACTAAGGTAGGAAGCAGAGTCAACTGCTTAGAGAGTGGGGGATGTAGGTAGGCTTGATGATTGAAAAGTTTTAGAACAGCCTTTATGTGTACTGTTTTGGGAAGTAAAATAATAGAGAAGAATGAAAGCATTGCTGTGTAGCAGTGAAGGTCAAGTTGAATTTAGATAATTAAAATTTGTAGTAGGTGCTACCATGACTTTCTCAAGGATCTTTGTAGGAGAAGCAAAGTAGCTAGACGGTAGAAGTCACTTAGGACTGAAGACTGGCAGAACAAGTGGGCAAGGGTTTCAAATGTGGAGGGTGGTGCATAATCAGACTTGTTAGCTATAGAGTCAAGGCAAGGAAGAAAGGGAAATGGGGCTCAAGTAGGATTACTGACTGAGAGAACAAGGAGGAAAGGGGGATAGAGATTGCTAAGGAGGAATGAGACAGAGAGAAAAATGGAAAGAAAGGAAATTATGTTCAGAGAGGAGAATTTCAGAGTCTAAGATCACAGAACACACCTCATACAACCCATGCCAAAGTCAAGCTCCAAGTGTGGATGTCCCATGAAGCATTTCTCTTTCTCCTTTCTCTGATACTCTTGAGCTTTCTCCTATATACTGTGTCCCTTCCACCTCCAAGGTTGCAAAGGTACTTGGATGCATCATTGTTTCAGTATAGGAAATATGGTCCATCCTGGATTTGGGCTTCTTTTTCTTATCAAGCTGAAGAAGGCAGTTAAGGGTCAGAGTTAAACATATTTTTAAAAAAATCTTGAAAGCAGACATTTCTTTCATCCAACAGTTTTAGTTTTTTAAAAAAAAAATCTATAAAATGGGGATATTAATAGCACCTGCTTCCCCAGGCTGCTGTAAGGATCAAATGAGATAATATTTCTATAGTGCCATACAAATGTTAGCTGTTATTGTTGATCTAACAATTAATTAAATAATTAAACCATTAAATATAATGGGTTATTATTATTATTTTAAAACTTTCATCAGGCTGATTCTCTGGTAGCTTTTCCTCCTTTTCTTCAGAGGTGAAAGCAATACTCTGAGAGCCTACCTTCTGCCTGGAGTTGGTCTTTAGCCCAACTCAGTGTCTCACCACAGCCAACTTTACTCATATCAGAGAACTGCCTAGACTCATTGTAACTTCAAATTTGTAAAAAGATTTATTTTATACTTCTGTAGCCTGACTTTTAGCTGCTCAGGAACTTATTTCTTAATTATATTACATTGCTCCCATGGACCCAATAGCACCTCTCTTAACCACCCAGCCCCCTCCATATTGATTCATCTAGCATCATGATTTCATAGGGCAAATAATGGCATTAGGAGGTTATGCCTGTACTCTGAAAATCACTGCAGCCTTCAACTAAAATATTTCTTTTAAAAAAACCTATTAAGGTGCTCAGAACCACATAATCACAGGATTCCAAGTTGGGAGGGACCTCAGGCATTATCTAGTTTAAACCCTCCCTCCTAAAAGACTCCCTGTCACATCTCTGATAAGTAGCCATTCAGTCTTTGCTTGATGACCTCCAATGAAGAGTAATTTCCTCCTTCTTCAGGCAGCCCACTCTACCTGTGGCTAGCTCTAATTGTTAGGAAGTTTTTCCTTAAACCAAGGCTAAATTTGTCTCTACTATTTCCAGAAAGAGAAAGTATTTAATTTCAACTGGGTTCTCCTTGGTCTATAGTAGCAGCACTCAAAGTGTGGTGTAGGGATTCTTTCATGGGCTCCTCAACGTTAAAACTATTTTTACGATAAAACTTAGGTGTTTAAACTTATAATGGTAAACATAGGTAGAGACAGATAATCAGGGCATGCTGGTAAATGTTTAACAACAAAGCCTATGGGGGGAAGGAGGGAGGGGAAATATAAGCACATACACTTTTAAGTTTGATCTGTCTTGTTGTGTAGACAATCAAAAACCAATCGATCAAGCCCCGATTTGAATCATTTGCTGGTTTCTGAGATGTAAATGCTCAAAGTGAAAATTTAACAACCAACTCTTCTGCCACTAGCATACGCCTGGATATTACCCACATAAACAAAAAACCCTGTGGTGGGGGAGAGCGAAAACTGTCAATGATTTTTAAACATGAAAGGTCAGGAGACTCGAAAGTTGGAGAACCACAGGTCTATGAGCGTTCCTTACCTGATTCATATAAGGTGGACAATATCACCTCATTACATCATGGCGCCCCCTAGCCAACGTGTATAACCTGGAAGTGGTTGGATCCACGTTGGGATGGCCTTCATCCAGTAACATGAGCTTGGCCTGGCTGTTGGCACATAAAGATATCTTTAAGTCAGAGCTTCTCCCCATCCTCTCTTCTGCTGGTTGCTCCTTCTACCCTCCAGTCCTCTTGGAATTGGCCACAGAGAGAAGTAGGGAAGGCGGCCACGGCCCTCTCCAGCCTGCTTGGAGCCTGGGGGGGTGTGGAGAATGACAGTTCTTTTCAGGTTGGGCCAGACTGCACTTCCAGATTCAAAGAATAGAGGCTTCTTGTAAAGGGGCTCTCAGTCTGATTCCAGCCCCTTGATCAGTTAAATACAAGTGAATCAGGAAATGCAGATTAATGTTCCCTTGAAATGCAAAAGGGGGTTTAAAAGTCCCAGGGAAAAGTGCTTCAGGGCGAAGCTGGTTTCTTGCAGCTTGCCAAATGTTTGGGGGTGGGGGAAAGGAGGGGTGTTTTCCTAGCCTTTGAAGGCAAGGGCTCCTTCTTTGGGTTCTGTTCCTATTCAAGCTATTCTCACATACAGAATTTAACCCAACTCTCTCTTGGCCTGGGGCCCAGCTCACCTAGAAGAGGATTTTCAGATTTTCTAAGTGTCGTTAGTGGAGCTCCTATCTTTTGGACTTTTCCTGTTATGGGTCAGGAGGAGGATGGGGATCCAAACTTTTCCACAGAAACCTTTCCTGATCCCCTCCCCCATCCATGCAGAAATACTCTAGAGGGAAGAAATGGTGCAGTGGAAAGGGCTTTGAACTTGGAAGACCAGTTTTAGAGGCCTCAGCCCCACCATTTTCTAGCCACTTATTTACTCATTTTTTTATTCCTCTATTTCAATAAATTTTCATTAAGCACCTACTGTGTGCAGAGCTATTCAAGAAGATATAAAGTTTAAATAAGACCCTCCCATGCCTTTTTGGAGTGTATACAGGGGTGTTATGGGGGTGAAATGAAATAATGGATGTGTAATAGGGTCATGTAGCATACAGAGGTCTCTCTGCTTCTCTGTATTCCCCCACCACATGGGTGGTTGTGGCCTTCTTTGACTCACAGCATAGCCAGAACAGGTTGCATCTGTAAAAACTGCCAGACTGGGACAATCTCTCTCTTTTCCTGTTTTGTTCACAAGATGAAGATCGCACACAATTCACCCTCAATTCATGTGGGTGCCATGTTGAGGTTTAGGGGTATTGGGACCCTGAAATAGCAACCTGCAGGTCTTGCTGAAGAGGTGCTGAATGGCCTATGTAATATATTTTGGGGTAACTATTAATTCAATTTTATGTTAAATTGTAAAAGCCACATTTCTTAACTGTTTCTCCCCTTCCCCTAGAAGTACTGTGTCTTTCCCTGCCCCAGCCTAGAGTTATTTCCTCTCAAACCATTAACTCTTCATTCGAGGTACTACCTCCTTTTGTCCTAGCAAACCAAACCCATCCACTTGCAAATCAGGATGGGTACATCTCATTTAACTTGACCTCAAATCTGACCGCTGGTGACCTTATAACGTATCAGGGCTCAAACCCCACCCCCTCCTTCCCTCCTGCTGGTTGTCCCAGTGTATTATGTGTAAAACACATGTGCAGTTGATGTCAAGGGTGCATGTTCCTTTAAGTATTAACCACTCCCTGGTCCCTCTCTAACTCCACCTTTGTACACCTCATTAGCCTAATGAGCTTATGATTGACAGCATATGTCTTAAAAACTGTGTTTCACTTCCTGTTCTTTGCAGATGGCCCTTTCTAGCTTTTTCTCATTCTAGCAAGCCATCTGCCCGCTGCAGGGCATCACACTTCCAGATTTTCTCTGACCCTCCCCCCCCTCCCTTGTCCCTTGCGAGCTTTTCCTAGCCAGGTTTCCTCACCCTACCCCTTTTTGTCCTGTGAGTCAATAAACTTTTGTAAATCTGCCAAAAGACAGCTGAGCCTGTAATTCTTTTCAGACACAAACCTAGAAAGGATTTCTCATTAGAAATCCCCCCAAAACCTATCCCTCATCATTGCCTTGAATGAATTTGACCTGAACTTTCTTTCAGTCAAAAACTAGATTTGTTAGAACACTGATAGAGAGTGGGCATGATTCTAAAAATCTACAGTTTTGACCATAATGAATTTGAACCATTGGCTAGACTCTTAAGGAATCTGAGCATTGGCCAGACTCTTAAGGAATTTGAACACCATAAGGGAGGCAAGATGGATCTTAAATACCGGAGAGTGTTGAAACTAGAAGGGTTCTAGATGGAATTAGGGGAATGGTGGTCTAGAGTGGGGCCAGGTACAGACAAAGAAAGAGCACTAAATTAACTATGAAGGGCTGATTGCCCCACTTGAATGTCAGGGACCTGGACCATGTGGGAAAGTCCAGGGGCTTTTCCTTTTTGGGATCCAGATCCCAAAGACATGGTCTTTTCCTTTTGGGGGGTTCAGATACCATCCCCATCTCCATGAACTAATCCAGGAAAGTTTCTTCACTCTTCCTGCTCCTATCTTTTAGCCAGGCTCTGAGAAATGGGTCTCTGGTTTGGTTTGTCCTCAGTTTCAGATGTAGGTGACAAATCCTACTAGATGGGACTTTACGGGACACGTTGATGTTGGAGCCAGGATTCCAGGTTTGATATTGTTGCCACCCCCATAGGGAACCCCAGAGAAGACAACAGTGCCTGGGGAGTTTTGGACTTGGATTTTGAGATTGTGCTATATAGGAGCCAAACTAAGTAATGAACCTGATCTTCCTTTCTCCAGAGACTGAGGTAGTATAGAGGGATGATTAAGCCTCATGTGTGGTGGAGTAAATTTGTATATTTGTTATTATACTTTGAAATAAATTATCTCCTTATGAAAGCTAAAATGACTGTTAGTAGTTAAATGGAACTGGGTGCATCTCTTACACTTGAGGTAACACTACTGGTGGGTGCTAGGGCCATTGGTAGAGAACCTAGACATCCCAAACCCTTTTAAGAGTAAACCCTAGGGAAGGGGTGAAATGTAACACACCTGGCTTTTAGGCAGTAAGGGCCAGTATCACTAAATGTTTTAGATGCAAAGCACTTTGCAACCATAAAAGCCTATATAATAGGGGATTATGATTATGATTATTACTCTTATCCTACAGTCACCAGGCCTCCAATCAGGTGATGACTTCATTGCCTGAGCCTTTTGTACACTCCTATTGAGTCATGAGCATTGTTAATAGAGCAAAATAGGTTGTGTTGGTAAATGTTTAACAATCAGGCTTTCTGGTGGGAAAAATGTATGCACATACACTTTAAAATTTAATCTGCATTATTAACACTTCATTAAATTTAGACAATTAAGAAGACAATAAATCAAGCCCTGATTTGTAGCCAGTTTCTGAGATGTAAATTCTCACGCAGAAAATTTAACAAATGGCCTCTGGAAGCTGTTCAGAGCTGGTGCCAGCAAACCACTATACCAGTGAATGTGTCTAGTGGGGGTTACTATACATGGAAATAATTATAGTATACGTTACATGACAAATGTATTAAAGAGGTACAAAGTAACGTTGCATTTGAGGTATGTGGGGAAGATTATTCATTATATGACATGCTCTGAAGCTGCCTTCGCATCTCCTCTTGAATTCTTAGGCTGGGTCCCTAGAAAGGCCTGCTACTTCTCCCTTCTGTGCTCTAGGGGGCAGTTTCTTTCTAAGGCTATAGTTCATAACCCCTCACTTGTTTGCTTCTTACCCCACCACTATTATTTATTAAACCAATCAGTCAGATTTAATTAACTTTTCAAAAAGGGAATTTACTGTGGTAGTATAGTATGAAGGCCACCAAGGTGACTGAAGTAGGTGCTGCGGAGCTCTTAGAGCTTGCTCAGACATTGAAGATGACCAAAGTCAAGCCTGGGCCATCCCTGGTCATCCTGACTTGTTTCCTGCCACCGGACTTCAATGACTCTGAAAGCTGAGCGAGGCTGATGACTTTGTGCAACTCTGCCTCACTTAAATTCAATTTACTTGTGAGTCAAGATAGGACAGGCAACACAAGAGGGTGAGCAGTTGGTTCAAAACTTCCCTCTAAGAAGTCTATGGCCCCTTCTCTCATAAGTGCATTAGGAAAGTGACCTGAAACTTAGGGCATATGTGGTGAATTCTAATTCCTAGAAATTCTTTTGCTTGAGTCCTCAAAAGTTTCCCTTAGGTATGGGATGTCTTTTTTTGTTCTGCTCCTTGTAGAATCCTTGACACTGTGGCCCCTCAGTGTATCTATTTGATCTTCCACTCACAATGTGGATATTGCTTAGAGCCATTCACTGCTTTCTCTGGGAAGCTACTAGGATACTGATAAGTTCAAAATCTTTGATCTTCTGAAGTTCCCAATGTCAAAAGTAATAGTGGTGGTGGTGTGGGTGTGTGGCCGAGGCTCTTCTCCCTTCACCTTCAAGACATAGACATCCTTCCCAGAAGCTTGACTGGAACAGCTTCTAGCACTAAGCTGCTACATGTTCGATAGCAAACTAACTTGTTGGTTTTATATATGCCCCAGAGGTCATAGTCTAGTCTCTTTAACTATTTCCAACAGACTTCCTATCATCCCTAGTTGAAATTCCTTTAATTAATTGATTCAACAGAGATATCTAGGTCTGAATGGATTGACTCAGTAGAGGTATTCTAGCTGAAATCCCTTGGTGAACTGATTTAATAGAAATATGTCTAGGTCTTGTTCACACCTAGTTGAGATCTCTGATAGATTGACTCAGTGGAAATATTCTAGCTGAAATTATTTTTATTGGTTGATTCAATAGAGAAGTCTGGGTCTTGTTCACACCTAGTTCAGAACTCAAAATGGATTGACTCAGTAAAGGTATTCTCACCTGGTGTTGGTATCTGGGTTAGACTATTTTTTTAGTTTTTAAAGTGGATTTGAGTGATTGACTCAATCAAGTCACCGCCCCCTTAAAATTATATACATGGGGGGAGGGCAGGATTCTAGGAGAAAGTGGCCTTAGAGTTGAGCTTTAAGGATTGCTTAGAAATAGAATCATAAATGCAGTGGAGTATCTGGGGCTTTCTTCCAGGGCACTGAAGTGAGAAGGTGCTGAGAACATTTATATAGTAGTGCTTCAGGAGCATTGAGTTGAAGCAACAGAGTTAAGCACATTTCCCTGCCCATCCTACTCACACCCCGGGATGAAGACCAACAAGGGCCCTGCACCTGCAATAATGCCATGTTGACCATACACTGTGTGAGGATTGTTGGAGTAATCAATATGAATGGTGTGTGAAAGCATTTTAAAGCTGGTATCACACTCTCTCCTTCTTTTAGCTGATAGTGGGTGAGGGTTCACCTGGGGCAGAGGGAAGGGAAGGGAAGGGACCTTCTGATGAATTATAAAGGTGGTTTGAGAGCCCATTTCTTTCCATTTGCCTTGGGGACAGTTTGTGCTATTTCAGACACACATATTTCTAGCTTTAGCCTTGGGTATGAATACAGTTATTCCTTCCACATCTGACTTTCCTCATCACAGTTTTTGATGTATCATGGGTTGGTATAAGAAATTAAATGGAATTTTTTTGGGGAGTTTTACAGAAGCCACAGATGACATGTGAAGGTCAATAGACAACACAGAGCCTATGACTAAATACTTAACCCAAATTTTACAATAAAGTAAACACCCCATTAAAGGAAAAAAATTCAGACTTCTTCTCTGGTACCAATTGAGGGCAAAAAAAAATTGACAGGATCTTCCAGATCACAGGGGCACTACACCCCTAACCCCTCTCTACACCCCAGATGTGGAAGGGATAACTGTATATCAAGGAAAGAATGGGGAGGAAGGCATTCTCAGCATAGAGTAAGTAAGAGAATATAGGCAGGAAAGCATTTGGGGGTCAGAGAAGACCAATTTGACTGGAACGTGGAATACACTGAGGTGGGGGTAACATTAGACAAAGCTGGAAAGATATAACAGCACCAGGTTGTGAAATGCCAGTCACAGAGTATCCATTTTACTTAGGAGGCAATAGGGAGACACTGAAGATTTTTCAGGAGAGAAGCGACAAGACCAGATTTGTGCATAACCAATTATTCTTGGCAGTGTCAAGAAGGATTGATTGGAGAGTAGAGGCGAGACCTCTCAGAACACCATTTTAAGTGCATAGGTCTCAGGGTAGAGGTGGTAGGAGTATCGAGGAGGGGACAGATAGGAGAGGTATTCCATAAACTGAGTCAACAGGACTTTGGAACTGTTTCGGTACAAGGGGGAGAAAAGTGAAGAATAAAAGATAGTGCTAAGTTTGAAAACACAAGAGAAAGGGTGAATGGTGATGCAACAGGCAGAAGTGGTGAAGTGAGAAGAAGGTTTTAAGTTAGAAGGTTTGAAGGTTTGAAAACTGAAATAAGTTTTGAACAGGTCTAATTTGAAGTACAGGAGGACCATCAGGCTGGAGATATTCTGCAGGTAACTGAGAAAGCCTCAAACTCAGAGGAGAGATTCAGACCAGAAATAGAGATTTGGGTGTTGATGGGCATTTTGGTTGAATAAAAGCTAGCTTATTTGTTGATTTAAGGCAAATAGACCTAGAGGAACTGTCCCAATATTGTATTCCCTTCCTTCTTCCCCAGAAGCTATGCTGCTGGACTGAGGGACATCTTGGAAGGAAGGAAGGAAACAAGCATTTAGTAAACACCTGCTATGTGCCAGGTACTATGGTAAGAACTTTACAAATATGATCTCATCTGATCCTCACAACAACCTTTCAAGGGAGGTAGGTGCTATTATTACCCCCATTTTACAGTTGAGGAAACTGAAGTAGGTAGAGATTAAATGACTTACCCAGGGTCACATAGCTAGCAAGTATCTGAGGTCACATTTAACTTCCTGACTCTAGGACAAATGCTCTAAACATTGTACCACCCTAGTTGCCTCATCTTGGGCTGTATGGAGTCAAGCACTCAGAGAATCCTTCAACTTTATATTTGGAAAGGACTTTAGTTCCTCAAAAGGCATCAGTGTGGTGCAATGGAAAGAGCAATGGGTTTCATGTCACAGGTTCAAATCCTATCTCTGTCACTTCTTACTTGTGTGACCTGACCAAGTTGCTTAATCTTTCTGGGTCTCAGTTTACTCACTTTTAAAAGGAGGAGGTTATGCTGGATCAGAGATGTCAAACATTCAATAGGTAACACTCCCCAGTGCCACCTAACCAGATTAAAATGTCATTGGGAAATTGTTGTTTAGTTGTTGTCTGACTCTTCATGACCCATTTGGAGTTTCCTTGGTAAAGATACTGGAGTGGTTTGCCATTTCCTTCTCCAGATCATTTTATAGTTGGAGAAACTGAGGCAATGGGGTGAAGTGATTTGCCCAGAGTCACACAACTAGTAAGTGTCTGAGACCAGATTTGAACTCAGGAAGATGAGTCTTTTTATCTCTAGGACGAGGGTTCTATGCACTATGGTTTCACCTAGCTGTCCAAATTGAGAAATAGCTAACAAAATAAATAAGAATGCAATAGAACATAGACAATGTTAATAAGTGGTATTCTAAGTCAAGATATGGCTCAGGGGTACTTATATAAGGTGTAGTGACCCCCATTTCCATTTGAGTGATACTCCTCTATACCAGATGACTTCTAAGTTACCTTTCTAGCTCTCCATCTGCGATTCTAGAATTGAGGAGTGACAGCCATTTGTAGCAAGGAGCTGGGCAGGAGGTTTGTCCTCATCCAAGGTAGTGTTTGGGGCAGGGGGTTTTATTGTATGATTAATTATTGTTAGCACTAATGTGAAACCAGGATTCTAGTAAGCCACTCCCAGGGCAGGGACATGACTCAGCAATCCCAGGGCAAAGCTGAGGGTGAGCAAGTAGCCTGGCCAGGAGAAGGAATCCATTGTTTACTGGCCCCAGGGTGTGTCTGCTTTCTCTGCCCTACCAATGAACTGGGAACCTGGGAGTAGCAGAAACAGGAATTTGGTGGGAATAGGGGTTGGGGTATGGAGGAAACTTTTATTTGAACCAGAGGAAGAAACTCAGTCTAGAGGGACCAGAGATAGTATGGGGCCTCAGAATTAAGGGAAGGAGATCATACTCTTAGAATATGAGAATGATGAGCTCATAGAATGCAAACTCTGTGGGACTATTTCTTTGGTCTTTATATCTCCATTGCCTGACACAGAACAGAAGCTCTGTGGATTGATTGAGTCAGTGGTGGTAAAAGGCAAGCAACTGTGTGTGGAAATTGGAGAGCTCTTGTAGCTGGTCACAATTGCTAGTTATCTACCAGGTAGTTTAGGAAACATCAAGGCATATCCTTATTGATGCTAGTGTTAGAGATGGCCTGGTGGTGGGAGGGTGAGTGGGAATGTGAGTGAGAGTATGAGGGAGGGCACAGAGATTGAAACGGAGAGACACAGAGGAGAGTGAGACAGAGATGCAGAGACAGGGACTCACACAGAGAAACCTAGAGATAAACATAGAGAGATGTAGAGTCAGACATAGAAAGAGGGAGTCACAGAGGGAGACACAGAAAGGGATAGGGACAGAAGCACACAGAGATACAGATACAGACACAGAGAGACAGGTAGACAGAGAGACAATGGGAGATAGGGAGAGAGACAGAGAGAAAGAGAGAGAGACAGAGAGAGAGAGAGACAAACAGAGGGAGAGAGAGAGAAAGAGAAAGAGAGAGAAAGAGAAACAGAGAGAGAGACACACACACACACACATAGAGGGAGACACAGAGAGGGAGACAGAGATAGAGACAAGGAGAGAGGAAGACACACAAGAGACAGGCAGGCAGACAGACAGACAGACAGATCTGGGAGTCTATGACATATGGTGACTACAGCTCATGCTCTCTAGCAAATAAATGTCAGTCTAGGGAAGTAGACAAGAGAAGCCAACTTTATCAATGCTAACATTAGCTGATATTTATATGTACAACACCTTAAATTTTGCAAAGAACCTTATACACATTATCTTATTTTTACCCTTACAACTTCCCTTTAAGGCAGATACTTTAGATATTATTATCCCCATTTTACAGATGAGGAAACTGAGGCTTATGGAGACTGAGAAAATTGACCACAATCACACAGCCAGTTAGTGTTAAGAGATAGGATTTGAACCCAAGTCTTTCTGGATTCAGAGTACAGAGTTCTTTCAAATATATCATACTACCTCTTAATAATAGCAGAACTAGCTCTTAAAAATGGGATAGGGAAATTGCTTCAGCAAACCAACCAGAACAGATAACATGTCAAAGGTCACTCAGTCAATCAACATTTATTAAGCACCTACTAGGTGCTAGCTAGGCCTTGTGCTAAGTGTGGAAGATACAAAGAGAGGCAAAAGATAGTCCCTGTCCTAGAGAAGCTCACAATGGTGACAAGCAACTCTCCAGGCCAAAGACATTTAAGTCTCCAGGAAGGTATAATAGGCAACTTCCAAGGTAGGGCAGAAAGACTGAAGCCCAGGGGTAGAAATAGTCTATTTTTTTCCCCAAGAAAAGCAGGGGGATAGGAGAGGATTACACCCCCCCCCAACCCTTCCTTGAACCAACATCCAGAAAATCTAGGGTAAAGGAATTGTTTTCATCAGTATAGAGAACTCTTGATCATGGAAACTACCTCTAGTGACACCTTGGCTGCTACTCATGGTCTTAGAGAACTGGCAAGAGGCCAGAGAAGTTAGATAGATGCCTAGGATTTGAGATGGGTCTTGAACCCGGTTTATTCTGGCCCCTAAGACAGTTCCACATTACACCATGCTGTCTAGCAGTCTAGAAGCTTAGATGAAAGACCCACCTGGTAAGGGGAAGGAAGTAGAAAATTGGGGAGGTGCCAACTGTATGCTATGGGACTCCCACATTCAGAGCTAAGGGCTAGGGAAATGAATGATTGATAAAAGGGCTGAGGACTGAACAACCTTGCCAAACCAAATTAATTGCCTAGCCACCTAGCACTTGATCTAACATCCTGCCCAGACAAGATCAGACTAATTACCTCTAAGGACAAAACCTAGTAGAAACTGTGGGCCAGATAGGATAGTGTGGGTTGGGAATGAGTCAGGGAAAAGAGGTTGAAATAAGGAAGAAAAAAAGTCTAGTTTCTGGTAAGTATGTATGTAGGATTAGAATTGATTGCTAAAATGTTCATACACTTTATAACTATTCTCCCTTCTTTGAAATTCCCTTTGAAATGTGTCCTATTCTTTTACTGAAGTCCTTTAAGGCTACAGTGTGGCATGCTAATGCCCCTGGGTTCTTGATGGCTATTGCAGTAGAATGAGTCACTGCGTGAGTCACTGGCAGTCCTTCCAAATTGGAAGGACTTTGAGTACCAGCCAAATGATAGGCTGCTTATCCACAGACCAATCTGAGAGTGGGGAGGGTCTTCTTCAGGTTTGTTACTGCATGGATGGAAGGAGGACCAACATTGACAAAGTCATGAATCCTTGATGTATTTAGGTATGGAGCCTCAAATATAGCTAGGTCCCCAGTAGTGTGAATAATGAATCCCCTAAAGTGGTTGAATGTATTTGAATTTTCACTATTTGAAGTCATAATTAAATATGTATAAAATATGGCATTGGTTCCAGCCCAATGGAAATATGCTGAGCAAATTCAAATAATTGGACCATTTTTTGGGATCTATCATTAGCACAAATGGGGACCTTGATGTACTTAGGAGTTAAACCCTTGAAAATACTTAAGAGAAGGGACACTTTCTAATTTCAAAGAGCAGGGCAAAGGAGAAGAAAAGCATTTGCATCTAAGGTGACAGCTTGAGGGACCCGTATTCAGAGAGGAAAGAGGGGTACTAAAAGGGAAGCACAGCATATCAAGTCTTTAGGGGTGCTGGTGGAAGAAAAGAGTGGGGTCAGAGAGAGTAATTAGGTCTTTGGCGTCATAATGTGCTACCTAATGTATATACCTATACCATAATGTATTCCCTGAAGTTTTAAAGCCCCTGGAGAAGGGGTAGGTGTTAGACAAGGGAGATAAGAGGGAGGGATTAAGTTTGTTGGAAACGGTTGCCATGGAAACCAGGAAGAGAGATAATGCTGGGTTCAGAGCTACAGGACCTGGGTTGAGATCTTGGCTATGACACTTCTTACTGCTTGTGTAACCCTGAGCAAATCACATTACCCCTCTGGGTTACAGTTCCTCATCTACAAAATGAGAGTGTTGGCCTAGATCAGGGCCACATGTGTCCTTCTAGGTCCTCAAGTGTGGCCTTTTGACTGAATTCAAACTTCACAGAACAGGTTTGTGGCCTCGTGGTCACAGGTTTCCCACCCCTGGCCTGTAAGATCCCTAAGATCCATTTCAGCCTTACAATCTATTATCCTATGATCTAAATTCCCGAGTAGATGATTTTAGTTCATGTTTCTTTTTTTCTGCTTTAAAAAATTTTTATTAAAAATGTAAATAGTATTTGATTTTTTCCAATTATACATAAAGACAATTTTCAACATTCATTTTAAAAAATATCTTGAGCTTCAAATTTTTCCTCCCTCCCTTTCTCCCTCTCTCCTCCCCAAGACAGCAAGTGATCTGATATAGGTTATACATGTGCAATCATGTAAAACATTTCCACATTAGTCATGTTGAGGAACAGATCAAAAGGGAAAAAAACCCATAAAACCCAAAAAAAGTGAAAAAATATGCTTTGACCTGCATTCAGACTCCATCAGTTCTTTTTCTCGATGTGGCTAGCATTTTCCATCATGAGTCTTTTGGACTTGTCTTGGATCATTGTATTGCTGAGAAGAGCTAAGTCAATCACAGTTGATCATTGTGCAGTGTTGCTGTTATGGTGCACAATGTTCTCTTGGTTTTGTTCATTTCACTCAGCATCAGTTCATGTAAGTTTTTCCATGTTTTTCTGAAATCCACCTGCTCATCATTTCTTATAGCACAATAATATTCCATCACAATCGTATACCACAACTTGTTCAGTCATTCCCCAACTGATAGGCATCTTCTCAATTTCTAATTCTTTGCCACCACAAAAAAGAGAAATAAATATTTTTGTACCTGTGGATCCTTTTCCTTTTTTTATGACCTCTTTGGGATGCAGACCTAGTAGTGGTATTGCAGGATCATAGGGTATGCACAGTTTGACTGCCCTTTGGGCATAGTTCCAAATTTTAGCTCATGTTTCTAAAGCACATTGTAGTTTGCAAAGACTCCATAAGACAGCTAGTGAGATTTACTACTAGTTCCTCTCCTCTCCCAATAGAATTCTGTATTTCTCAGGGTCGGGCACATGGCAGCAGTGGAATACAGACTGGAGGGCTACCAGGTAAACCTTCCACATATACCCAGTCCAACCATTGCACAGATAAGGAAACCAAGGTGCAGAGATTTGGAGTGAATTTCCTTAGGCTGATAGCTGGTAGAATCAGGATTAGAATCAAGGTCTCCTGGTCAGTGCTTCTCCCCAGAGCTACAACTAGAAAATTTGACACCTACAGCAATCAGAATGACAGGGGCAGTGGGATAAAAGGTGCCCTCAAATCCACTTTTTGGTTTATGGCATGAAAATAATACAAAAAGGGATTGAAACAAATTCAGTCAATTAGAAGGGAGATGTAGTTACTATGGTAAATGTATTTTGTATCCCCTCATTCCAACAAAAGCCATGCATAGTTACAGCTCTTCTTTTTCCTTGATTGAAAGCAATCAAGATACTAGAATCTATCCTCATGGGAAATCATCGCCAGCTCAAGGTTCAAAGACAAGATGGAAATTGAATGCTTTAGAGAAGATGACTCCTTTGGCATAAACTCTCTGCTCTCACCTTGGTTCTTCCCTCTGTTGATTCTCTCCAGTTTAGACTGGGTTAGTATGCATGTTAGTATGCAAACTAGTTGTTTGCATGTTATCTCCCCCATTAGGCTATGAGATCCTTGAGAGCAAGGACTGTCTTTTTCTTTTCATTGTATCCCCAGCTCTCAGCACAGGGCCCAGCACACAGTAGGTGCTTAATAAATGTTAATTGACTGATGGGTGAGTTGTAGCACTCTTTACTTTGCATCAGTAAATCTGGGATCACTCTACTCAGCTTTGCCAAGTAATACCTGTGTGAACTTGGGCAAGTCACTTCCCTAGGCCTCAGTTTCTTCATGGGTAAAAGGAGATGGTTAGACTAGATGACCTCTAAGGTCCCTTTCAGCTCTAAGTCAATAGTCCTATGAATTACTAACCATGTGACCTTAGATAAGTCACTTGAACAGCCTGAACATCACTTCCTTCATCTGTAAAACAGGGATGATGCTTGTATTACCCACTATGAAGACTTGCTGTGATGGTAGTGTCTCATTAATCTCAAAGCACCAGAAGTGGGCATTATAATCACAAACACCCTGTGTCCCAGGGAAGTCAGACTTCTGATTGCATCCTCCTTCCTGTGAGTTCTGAGGTCCCCATATGTGGGAACCATAAACCTGGATGCTTCTTGTCAATAGAGCATCAAGAACAGGGCAGCCTCCTCATCATAGAAAGCAGAGGGCAAGGATATTTAGGAAACTAGAGCACTTTTGATAGAGAAGATGCAGTTTGAGGATAAGGTTCTATACTCCTATGGACCTATGATCTCTTTAGTTTGGGTACACTCTTCAATATTCTAAATTTCCACCTGTCCAAGCTTGGCCATCTTGTGCAACAATTTTATCATTGGTCTGCTTCAAGAATGAAGGACAAACAACAAAAACAGAGGGTCGACCCAAAGTGCTAGGGGCCTTCTGTACATTTTCTTGATGGTGCTAGAATACCATCATTTCTTGTGGGAAAAGGACCCATATGTACAAAAATATTTATTGCAGCTCTCTTTGTGTTTGCAAAAAACTGGAAATATAGGAGATGCCCATCAATTGGGGAATGGCTGAACAAGCTATGGTATATGAATGTAATGGAATACTATTGTGCTATAAGAGATGGGAAGGAGATGGACTTCATAATTCCCTGGAGAGGCTTATACGGACTGATGCTAAGTGAGTAGAGCAGAACCAAGCAAAACTTGTACACAATCACAGACACATCGTATATATGATGACCAACCTTGATAAACTGGACTACCCTCAACAACACACAGCTGAAGACAACTCTACAAGCCTCAGGATGGAAGGAGATATCAAAATTCAGAGAAAGATATAGAATGACTATAGTTTAAATGGAGACTGAAGCAAAACACGCTATCGTTCTCTTTCATGTCTGGTTTTGCTTTTTTTTTTTTCTTTTCCCAGTGATCACTCGTTGGTTACAACCCTTCTATATGACCAAACTATTGTACAATGTGAAAGTATTTGCAGATCCTATACCTGACTGCACGCCACCATGGGGGGGGAGGGGAAGGGAGGGGAGAAAATCTGAAACGCAAGTGAAGATGGAACCGGATCTTGTAAATTAAAAGTAAATAAACAAGTCATTCAAAAAAAAAAATACCATTATTTCTTACAGACAATATAAGTCCATTACATTCATATTTGGTCAGTCATTCTCTTATTGAAAGGCACTCTTTTAGTTTCCAATTTTTTGTCTCTATAAAAAGCACGGCTATAAATATTTTGGTAGATGTGGGTCCTTTTCCTCTTTCTTTGATCTCTTTGGGGGAATAGGCCCAGTGGTGGTATTGATGGGTCACAGGATATACCATTTGAGTTCTTGCTGACACCAACTGGCAATGGGGTAGAATCAGAATTTGGTTCTTAGAATCTAAAACTAGGGTCATAGATTTGGAGCTGGAAGGGACCTCAGGAGCCATCTAGATTATTTCCCTCATTTTACAGATGAAGAAACTGAGGCCTAAAGAGGTTAAGTGACTTTTGTATGGTAGGACAAGTTAGTAGGCTTAGAGCTCTGTCCTCTGACTCAAAAACCATTGCCCTTTCCAGTGCACTGTATTGCTTCTCAATCTTGATTTTTGCCGGGAGGCTCGATGTTTCTTCTTCTGCCTCAGGAGAGGATAGATTTTTGATAAAACAGCCTAGCTCTGAGGAAACTGGGTGATATTCCTGGCACCTAAAATACTACAATAACATTGAATAATTCCATTTATCAGATACTGACAAATATTCCATGCTGGGAAAAACCTACTCTTCTAGGATTAAAAAAAAATTACTCATACTTCCTTTTTCTGATCTGTGTGCATATTCCATAAAGATTAGGAATACTTCTGTGCAATGGCCACCCTGGCCTGAGGTGAGTACACCTGTCAGACTTGATCAGAATGAAAGAATTCAGAGCAATTTTATTGTGATTTTCTCCCTCTCCCTACATTTCTTAGAGGAAAACCCTTTGGGGAAGATTAAAAACTGGCTAGGGGAGCAAAAAAGCTACCCAAGTGATATCTATGAAGTTCCCTGTCCCTCAGTTTCTCCAAATATGAATATACCACTTCATTCTCTCTCAGAGGATGAGGCAAAATATTTTATTCACCAGGACACTGACATCCAGAGGTTCATACTTCCTTTCCTGACACTCTTCATCCCTGCTTCCTGGCTTTTTGCTGGCTTGATCTCTTTGACGTGCAGTAACTATCTGTATCTACCATACCCAGAATCCATTGTCATGGAACCTCTCTCATAGAAACCTCATTCCCACCCCACCTCCATCTCCATGGAAGTGAGGGTTGGAATACTCCCTTTACTGGTGCAAGTTCACCCCCATTTCATTCCCATTTGGTCTTTTATGCTACTGTACCACCTCCATCCATCTGACTCAATCATTTTTGCCACAGGTGAAAGTATTTCTAGGTATTCCTCCAGTGTTCCAACTGTACTTATTATTTAACATTCTGTGTATCTGTGTTGATGTCCTCTATCCCCGAACTAGAGTGTAAGTCCCCCCATTAAACAGTCAGACCATGTCTTATTGCATTTTTCCCAGCACAAAATTCTGTACTGAGAAGTGACACCGAGTGTGTACTCAGTAGTCAGCTAGATGGCACACTGGACAAAGCATTGGTCCTGGAGTCAGGAAGACCTGAGTTCAAATTTGACCTCAGACACTTATTAGCTGTGTGGCCCTGGGGCAAGTCACTTAACCTGTTTGCCTTAGTTTCCTCAACTGTAAAATGGCAATGATAAAAGCACTCATGTCATAGGGTTATTATGAGGATTAAGTGAAATAATATTTTTAGAATGCTTGACACATAGTAGGCCTATAGCCTGCCATTTCTCTCCTTTGTACATGTTTTCAGGTTACCTCCCATGCCTGGAATATACTTCTTCCTTTTCATCTGAAGTTGATGTCCTTCTTTCTCTTGAAGGCTCAGCTCAGGTACCATTACTTCTGCCATCTTTCTGTCCTCTCTTTCCTTCCCTTCTCCAAGGGAAATAATATCTGATTTAAATCTTACTTCTGCCCTGTATCTTCTATATTATTTTTCTCTTTACATGTTATATTGCCCTTAGTAGATTGCCAAGATCCTCAAGGGCAAGAACTGTTGATTATTTTTGTCTGTCTCCAGGGTTGAACAGAGTATTCTAAGAAAATCTGCTTGATAAGTGTGTGTTGAGTTGGGATAGGGGTCTGATTCAAAATTTCATTGATACGAAAAAGCTCCGGATAAGGGAACTCCCTCTACCAATGCAGATTGGCACCTTCTCTCCAACCAATGGTCTTAGAGGGTTGCTTGAAGCACTGAGTGACTTGCCTAGGGTCACATACCCAGTATATATGTCAGAGGTGAGATCTAAGCCTGATCTTTCTAGCTCAGGGGCCATCTTTCTACCTTGACATGGCATACCACCTCTCTGTGTTGAAATGTATTACTTTAAATCCCGAGGGGGGATGGGATGGCATTAGGGCCGGCTAGAGGATGTTCATCACAGGTTGGGGGATCTTTGAAGAAAAGCATGTGAGCACTACAAGGGGTTTATTCATTAAATATGAAAACCCTTTTATCCCCTAAAGCTTTGAGACCTTGGTTAGTAAGGAAATAAAGTAACAACTGTGTCACAACACGTTTAGCCTCTGGTCTGTTTCTGATTCCTCAGAGCTGATTGGTCTTGGGTGTTGAAACTTCAAGTGAAGGCATTGATTGGGTGCGTTTTACCCTGAGCTGGCCCACTATGGAGCCAAGTAACCTGAGCTGGAGGGAAAAAAACCCCCAAAACTCAACAACCCCAAATCTTCATCAGTATTACACAAAGCTTCTAACTCAGATCAGAGTGCATTTCAGAAGTCTGGGAGTTGGAAAGCCCTTCTGTTAGTGGGAAAGGGGGGACTGGAATATTCTCTATGTTTCCAGAGTCAAGATATTTGGTGGGGGGAAGGGAGGGGCCGTTTGGGGAAGTGGTAAAGAAGGAGAAGGGTGGAGTGAGAAGGTAGGAATGTGTTTGAGACAGTTATCAAAAGCAGAGGCCTCTTTTTATTGGAAACCCGATCAATCGTTGAGGTGATGTGTTTTTCCTCATTGCCACCATGTGACTGGGCTCTGTGGTTTTGCTAATCATCAAAGCCTTGCTCTTGCTCTGTGCGTAAATGGCCAATTACCCCAGAACCTTTCAAATTGCAGAGAGTTGCAAAGGCAGATCAGTTGCCCTGAGTAGGGGAATGTATCGCTTAAATGAATGGAGCTTAGGGACTGCGGTCTGGAAAGGGCTCTATGGCTCTCTGTAGGTGAAAGGAATGGTGGGAAGAAGGGGTATGGTACAACCTGTACAGGCAGACCCACCTCTATCACTGGCACCTGGAGAAAGCCCCAATAGTACTTGGCATGCCAAATACCATGGTTTGTTAACCAAGACTAACCAAGCATAGACACTATTTCCTGGCACTATCCTAGGTACTGAGGGAGGCACAGAAAAGGTCCTTATTTCTTACCTCTAGGAGCTTGGCATCTACTTTGGGGGGCAATACCAACACACCCACTATACAATTAAAGCTTGATACAAGGTAGTACATAATCAAACCCTAAATTCTATATTGGTTGGAAAAAGTAAATTATCCCAGCTTCTTGAAATAAATAAATAAAAAAAATGAATCCCTAAATCCCAAAGTACCTTACATGTGGTGAGGGAAGAAAGAAGGAGAAGGAAGAGGAGAAAAAGGAGGAGGAGGAAAAGGAGAAGGAGGAGGAGAAGGAAAAGGAGGAGGAAAAGAAGGAAGAGGAGAAGATGCAGAAGAAGGAAGAGAAAAAGTAGAAGAAAAAGAAGAGGAAAGGGAAAGGGAAGAGGAAGAGGAAGAAGTAGGAAAAAAGAAGAAGAGGAAGGGGAAGAGAAAGGGGAAGAGGAAGGAGAAGGGGAAGGGGAAGAAGAGGAGGAAGAGGAAGTAATTCAACCCCCTTACCTTTGAACTCAGGCCCTCTGATTCCAAACCAGAATAAAATCGAGATCAGATGAGATAGTATTCGTAAAGCACTTGTGTCGGGCACATTTTGTTGTTGTTGTTGTTGTTGCTGAGTCGTTTTCAGTTGTGTCTAACTCTTCATGACCCCATTTGGGATGTTCTTGTCAAAGCGATTTGCTATTTCCTTCTCCAGCTCACTTTATAAGTTAGGAAACTGGGGCAACAGGGTTAAGTCACTAGCCCAGGATCACACAGCAGGTAAGTGAAGCTAGATTTGAACTCAGAAAGATGAGACTTCCTGACTCCAGGCCCAGTGTTCTCTCCCTAGCACCACCTAGCTGCCCCTGGCACATGGTGGATGCTATCGAAATGCTTATATCCTTCTTCCCTTCTTCCCACTACATAAAGATGATATGATTGGAAAAGGTTTTCCATGAGCCTGACCCTGCTCGGAAGTTCTTGTTTTTAGCGGGATGATTGCTAAATGAATCATGCCATTACAGAATTAAGCCAAATCTACCTACTCAAAATGGGGAGAGGGGTTAATGATTCATACCTATTTATGAATGATAATCTTCCCAGATTACTCATAAGATTTAGATCTGGAAGGGATGTTAGATATTTCCAAGTGTACCCCACTCCCTTTCCATGCTCCTCCCCACCATTTTCCTTGCAGCTGTTCATTTGTCTTTCCAGTGAACTGTGAAGAAGATTAGAATGGACTTGCTGCATGGCAAAAGTGATTAAGAGCTTCTTCCTGCCCCCATTTCCTTATTTCAAAGCCATTCTTGATATCCCCTGTCTGTTCTGGGATGCAGTTCTCCTAATATGCTATAAAAAAGCAGTCTCTGCCCCTCAGGCACCAGGTTTCTCCAGACCTGGAGGGCAGGCATATTCCTGAGCCAGCTCTAACTGGTGACATTTTCAGTGTGAGCATTTACATCTCCGAAATTGGTAGTTACTATGAAGCAGGACTTGATTTATTGATTCGTTGATTGTCTAGATTTAAGAAAGTGTTACTAATACAGATTAAATTTAAAAGTGTGTGCCTACTTTTCTTTTTCTTTCCTGGATGTTAAACATTTACCAGCACACCCTTGTCTTGCTCTATAAACATTGCTTACACTCAGCAGGAGTCCAGTAGAAGGCTCAAGGATGAAGTCATCACCCACCAGACTGGAGACCTGGAGACTGGAGGCTACTCATAATATTAATTAATTAATAATAACAACAACAACAATAACGATAACTGGCATTCATATAAGGCTTTAAGGCTTATAGACTCTTTACACCAATTACCTTATTTGAGTCTTATAATACCCTGGATATAAGGATGACAGGGCATATAGGGTAGATAGATGGTCCAGTGGATAGAGCCCCAAACTTGGGGTCAGAAAGACTCCTCTTCCTGAGTTCAAATCTGGTCTCAGATACTTCCTAGCTGTGTGACCCTGGGGTAAGTCACTTCACTCTGTTTGCCTCAGTTTCTTCATCTGTCAAATGAGCTTGAAAAGGAAACGACAAACCACTCCAGTCAGTATCTGTGCCAAGAAAACTTCAAATGGGGTCAGGAAGGGTTGAACCAGATTGAACGAGCTTGTTAACTGTGTGACCCAGGGCAAGTCACCTAGCCCTTTCTCTGTTTCTTCCCTTCCAGTTCCAGGTGCCTAGGATCCTTTGGGTATCCTTGGAATACACAGTCTAGTCTGTGCTACATCCTCACTGTGTGCAGCGGGCAAACCTTTCCCTTCTCTGTCCTGCACTTATAAAATGGGGGCCATGATACTTATTGCAGCTACCTCAAAAGTTGTCATGCGGATCAAATGAGACCAAGTTAAAAAAAGACTTTGTAACCTTGCAGGGCAATATTGATAAATATATAAGTTTTTATTATGTTATTATTCTTTTTTATTGTTTTCAGTTGCAGACACATTTCAGGTCCATTATAAATACTTGGGGAAGTAAATGGACACACAGCAAAATGTGAGGCCAATGGGTATTCTTCAAAAAAAAAATGGTGGCTTCCAATTAGTGGCCTCTAATTTCAGGTGAGTAATGCTGGATTTAGGCCTAAGGTGTGTGTAAGTATGACATACGTACTGTAATGCCAGTTTTAACAGGCATCGGTTTTAGGGCTAGGATGTGGACTGCATATGAACATGAAGAAAGAAAGAACATCATTCGAATAAAGGTTCAGAACCAAGATGAAGATGAACTTCTGTTTTCAGAGCTCTCAAGTTGGGGGATGTGATGATCAAAACAATTTACCTGAACAAGATCTGGAGATTTCCTTAGGCTACAAGGTCAATGCAAATCAGTGGTATGGTATGGCAACCAAGAAAAGTAGTATAATCTTCTGTTGAATTAAGGTAGTCATAGCTTCCTGAAATGAGGGGATAGTCCCATCACACTCAGCTCTGGTTCAACCACATCTGGAGAATTGTGTTGAGTTCTGGATGACACATTTTACCCAGGAAATTGATAAGCAGGAGCACATCCAGAGGAATGCAAGTAGGGTGGTGAAGGTCCTCAGGTTTATGCTGAAGAAAGACCTCAGGGCCAATACATTAGCTGTTCTCAAGTATCTGAGGGGCCATCAGCTGGAAAAGGGCTGAGACTTTTTTTGTCTGTTCAGAGGCCAAAATTATAGCAATGCATTGATATGTCAAAAGGAAAAAAATTCAGGCTTGATATTAGGAAAATAAAAAGCCCAGCAAAGTGGATTGAGTGGCTCAGGAGGCAGTTAACCACCTCCCCCCTCTCCCATTGGCAGACATTTACAAGCAAAGATTGGCTAACCTTTTCCAGAGAATGTTGAAGAAGATGGGAAATTCTCATTCTACCATAGTAGAAAGACCTTGAGATCTCTTCCACCTTTGAGATTCTGTGAGGATTGGCTAGTTTTGTTGATGCCAGTCTTTCTGTAATATCATTAGATCATTCCAGACCTTGTTGCATTGTCAGTTAAATAAGCCCATAATACATATTCCCATTTTAATGCCACCTAAGACAAACCAGATACAAATAAGATATTTGCCTAATTTCTCTACATGAGAAGATAAAGGATAAAACTGAGATATAAATGTGTAGCTCAGGAATTTTGAAACTTTTCTTTGTACTAGAGGCATACTTTCCTCTCTCTTTACTATATTCTAGGTTAGGGTGGGGTACAAACAAGTCATGTTTGTTGGGGAAAGTCTCAGAGGGAAGGCACTAAGATTTTTTTTTTAATTATTTATTTTTAGTTTATAACATTCAGTTCCACAAGCTTTTGAGTTCCAAATTTTTGCCCCCCTTTTCCTCTCTCCCCTCCCCAAGATAGCCTGCAATTTGATATAGGCTCTCTATATACATTCACATTAAACATATTTTCACATTAGTCTTGTTGCAAAGAAGAATTAGAACCAATGGAATGAACCACAAGAAAGAAGAAACAAAACAAAAGAGAGAGAGAGCAAATAGTGTGCTTTGATCTGCATTCAGACTCTGTAATTCTTTCTCTGGATATGGATAGCATTTTCCATCATGAGTCTTTTGGAGTTATTTTAGGTCCTTGCATTGCTGAGAAGAGCCAAGTCTATCAAAGTTAGTCATCACACAGTATGGCTGTAACTGTGTATAATGTTCTCCTGGTTTTGCTCCCCTCACTCAGCATCAGTTCATCTAAATCTTTCTAGATTTTTCTGAAGTCTGCCTGCTCCTCATTTCTTATAGCACCATAGTATACTATTGCATTCATATACCACGACTTGTTCAGCCATTCTCTAATAGCTGGGCATCCCCTCAATTTCCAGTTCTTTGCCACCACAAAAAGAACTGCCATAAATAGTTTTATACATGTGGATTCTTTTCCCATTTGTATGATCTCTTTAAGATACAGCCATAGAAATGGTATCGCAGGGTCAAAGGATATGTCCATTTTTATGGCCCTTTGGTCATAGTTCCAAATTGTTCTCCAAAATGGTTGCATCAGTTCACAACTCCACCAACAATGCATTAGTGTTCCAATTTTCTCACAACTCCTCCAGCATTTATAATTTTCCTGTTTTGTCATGTTAGCCAATCTGATAGGTATGATGTGATATTTGAGTTTTGTTTTCTCTAATCAATAGTGATTTATAATATTTTGCATTTCATAACACTATCTCTTGTTTGGTCAAAAATTCTTCTGTTCTCCATAAATCTGACAGGTAAACTATTCCTTGCTCTCCCATTTTGCTTATAGTATCAGTAGAAGGCACTAAGATTAAGGAAGACTGAGAAAGACTTTTTGCAAAACGTGTGTCTTTATTTGAGATGTAAAGGAATCTGGGGAAGATGGAGATGGAGATGAGGAGAGAGAACATTCCAAGCATGGGAGATAGTCAATGAAAACTTTTGTAGTCAAGAGATGGAGTGCCATATATGAGCAATAGCAAGGAGGGAAGTCAGGGTTACTGGATAACAGGGTTTGTGGAGGTGTCCTTGCCAGCAGGGCACAAATTCTGACCAACCTGGAAAGGCTCTGGGTATGGGCCTGGTGGCCCTCTGTGTATCATTAGAGGGCCAGCCTGGTTAAGGGATGAGAGGAGGAATGGATTAGATGACTAAACAGATCCCTTTAACTTCTTAAATTCTGGGATTCTGGGGTTCTCTGAAACTTCATTTTCTACCAGGTTGGCTCCCAGATCCTACACTCAAAGACAGAAATTTAAGATGGCAGCTGCTCAGTTAAAAACAGATACCCAGTAGCCATTGACATTAACAAGGATAATAATAACTAACATTTATTTACTGCCTTCTATGTATTGGGTGTCCTACTAAATGATTTTTACAAATCTTCTCTCATTTGATCCTTACAGCAACACTGAGAGGTAGGCACTATTACTATTCCCATTTTATAGATGAAGCAACTGAGGCAAGAGAGCTTAAGTGACTTGTCCAGGGTCACACAGCTAATAGTCTGAAACCTTCCGCATACTTGAGAAAATAGAATACCTTGAAGCGTTTGGTACAGGAACCCAGCATGGGACAGTAGCATTGCTACTTAATGTACATAACTTCAGACATCCTTGAAGATAACCAGATCATGTAGGTGTTATTCTGAAAGCTACTTATTCCATGGGGAAATTCCCTATGGTTAAATCATCTATTTTTAGCCAAAGTATTCTGCTGCATTCTTCTGTCTGGATTTATATGCTAATAAATCCTTTTTCCTTCTTTCTCTAGCCCTGCTTTGGGAAAGGATTGTTAAAATATATTATACTTTATTTGCATACACACATTCATCTCTGCCCTAGAATTATCCTTAATAGGTTTTAAGTAGACCCTATCTCTAACAAATAAACTACAGCATTATCACAGACAAAACTGTTGCTTTCAATGACCATAGATCTTTAAAAGTTTAACAACATTTTTAATAGCTGTTGCCTTAAAAATCTCCAAACTGTTTAGAAAAAAAAGACTTTTCAAAATATAGAGAATTAGTGGAAGAAATCAAAACCACATTGATATATAATAAGGCACATATCATTCCTGGGCAAGTCACTTTTTCCCATTTGCCTTAGTTCCTCATCTGTAAAATGGGCACACACTAGAGAAGGAAATGGCAAACCATTCCAGTATTTTTGCCAAGAAAACCACATGGACAAATACACAGGGTCACGAAGAATCAGATGTGACTGAACAACAGAACAAAACAACAACACTGTTGATATTATTCTATCTGCTACTTGAGTTGTCCTAAAGATGTTTTTAGAGAGCCTACAGATGCTGAGCATGCAACCCAATGCTTTTTTTCAGTTACAAAAATTGGTTATTTTATCCCCTTTGCCCTTCCTAACCGCGCCTCTTCCTACCTTGTACTGTATTCCCCTTCATGTACTCCACTGACCTCCGTTCTTTTCCTTTCCCAAGACTCTCCATCGCTCTGCTCTGGGCACTGACACTGACTGTCTCCCAGTGCCTGGAATGCTCTCCCTCCTTATCTTTGCCTCCTGGCTTCCTTCAAGCCCCAGCTAAAATCTCACTTTCTGCAAGAAGCCTTTCCCAGTCTCCCTTTACTCCAGTGCTTTCTCCATACAATTATTTATCCCATATATTGCTTATTTGTCCAGCGTTTTTTGCATGTACTTTCCCCAATTTTGACTGTGGGCTTCTTGGGAACAGGGCCTATTTTTGACCTTTCTTTATAGCTTCAGTGTCTAGCACATAGTAGGCACTCAATAAATGCTTACTGATTTCATTTGACTATGCAGTAGTTTGCAGAACATTAAATATAAAAGAGTAACAGTAGGGCAACTTCTTCCAGGAATGTTCCTATTTGAACTCTAGAGGCTCAGTGGACAGAGTATTAGGTTTGGGGTCAAGACCTGAGTTCAAATCTGAGCTCAGACACTTATTAGCTGTGTGACCCTGGGCAAGTAACAATCTCTGTCAAGAGCCTCAGTTTCCTCATCTGTAGAATGGGGATAATAATAGCACCTACCTCCCAAGGTGGTTGGGAGACTTATATGAGATCGTATTTGTAAAGTACTTAGCATAGTCTCTTGAGGCCAAAGGTTCCCCGCTCATAATCGACTATAGATTTAAGGGTTCAGTCTTTTAATTTGTGAACCTGAGAATAATCCAGAGGGTAGGAAGTCATAATCTCAGTGAAGGGTCAATTTCATATCTGGTGCTTGAATTAAAATAGTTTACTGCACAAGGATAGGACATATGACTACAAATGACCAAATTACAGTTCCCATGATAAAGACCTGGAGATATTAATGGTACGCAAGTTCAGGGTGAGTCAACTATGACATGACAGTAAAAAAAAAAGCTAATAGAATATTAACATGGATTAGGAAAGTCATGGAGTGAGGGAGGAGCTAGTCAGGGGTTGCTGATAAATGTTTAACAAATAGTTCTCCAAAAAGGCACAGCACACTTCTAATCTGCAGCCAGGTGGCCTGGTGGATAGAGTGCCAGGCCTGGAGTCAAGAAGACTCATCTTCATGAGTTCAAATCTGACTGCAGATACTTCCTAGCTGTGTGACCCTGGGTAAGTCACTTAATAACCATGTCTGCCTCAGTTTCTAATCTGCAAAATGAGCTAGGGAAGGGAATGGCAAACAATATCTTTGCCATGAAAATCCCTAATGGTGTCATGAAGAACAATAGCTGAATTTAACATTTTCTCCATCACTTTCCCAAGTCTAGACCATCAAAACAACAACAAATCAAGCCCTGATTGATAGCTTTTGTCCATTTCTGAGGTGTTAACGCTCACGCTGAGAACTTGAACTAGTTCGAACTGGTCCCAGCATACCTCTGAGCATTGGTTTCTGTTCTGGTCAGTCCATATGTGGCTGTGTTCAGCTGTACATGCCATATTTGAGATAGGTAACTTAGATAGCATCCACAAAGGATGATCGGAATAATAAAATGTTTCAAAACCACATGAATATAGCTTAAAAGGAGCTGGAGAAAGCCTTGGAAGTAGGGTGTGGGGGTAAGGTGAAGAGAGATTACAGTGATCTGAGGTCACAAAAATGATCCCTAAATTGGACTAATTCGGTTTTTCTCTGGTGTATAATTCTGAGATATCCATTATCTCAGTATTATCTCTAGGGAAGAAGTGAATACCCTTCAAGGACATGATTTTTTTGACAATCAAGAAACAACATGGTCTAGTGTATAGAGGGCTGGTGTCTGTAATCATTAGGTTGAGGACAAGGGGAAAGTCTCAGCCTTTCAGTGTGTCCAAGCAGCTCTTTAAGACCTCCAAAGCTGCTGATTTTGTATCAGTGGAGGGGTTTTTTAATTCAAGGAGTTTCTTACTCCAACAAAATGATAAATTCAGTTTCCCCCTTTCTCCCTTTCATTGCTTCAAGAGAATGATGCCAAAGACAATGACAATTACAGCAAGGAGAGATCAATACTGCCTGGGATAATCAAAGAAGTAAGACTAGAGATCTGCCTTGACAGATTGGCAGGTAGTATGAAAACTTTTCAGCACAGTTCTCAGAACAAAAACTAGAATTTGACACACATTTGCCTGCAGTGGGACAAATAATTTGTCAGTGACCATTCTGACATCACCCTGTGGGGTGAAATATTCAAGGTGTCTTTGGGTGTGAGAGGGAACTTTGAGAAGTGAATATGAATATGGTGAAAGAGGGGGAATGGAAACTGGGCTTATTAAAAAATGAGCTATTTAACTAGGGCTGGGTGAGATAGTTACCAAATAAACATTCCCCCTTTGATTATGCCACTCTTTCAGCCATTTCCAGATCCTCTAATCAGGATGCGGAGCAGCTGCAGTTATATATCTTCTCTGCCCTCATGGACCCCCCAGCTATAGCACCATTTTCCTGGCACCTACGGTGAGAAGAGCTGCCAGCTGGGCAGATGACAAACTGACCTCATGAAAATTCAACCCTCCCTCCAAGCACGGCCGCTGGAAGGCCCCCAAGGCTGTGCCCTAGAGAAGTCCAACATGGTTTTGCTTAAATAATATTTGGGATGAGTGCAAAGATCCCTGCTGGAAACTGGAACCTTGGGTCGGTTATAGTTCTTTCTATTACCAATTTCAATGTCCAAGCCTACCACATAAGGAGGTAGAGTTATCATCTTTCTGATGAAGAATCAGGGTCTATTTGCTTTCCCATTATAGAACCTGATGGATTGAGCCAGTGAATCTTTCCACACAGGCGGAGATTGGCATAAACATCTGTAAGTCTTGGGAAGGCATGAATGTCCAAGAAGGGAGAAGGATTCTCCTTCATTTAAAGACCTACATGATGAAGTAATGGAAAATGGTTCACAGAAAGATGTAAACTAGGCTGGAAGGAACATTCGCCTCATCAGGACTGCCTCCTTGGAGGATAGAGAAGATATTATTTATATCTTTAAAATCAGAACGGGTCGAAGGCTGGGGAACACCTGGTGGGGAGTAGCCCAACCTTGGCTGGGGGATATGGCAGATGACATAAACCTTGAGGTCCTTGGTGGCTCTAATTTCATTAATTGCCTTTCTTTCCATTTTGCTTCTAGGCCTGGGGAATTGGGACAACCTAGTCAGCATTTGGCAGTCTCTGTCAGAAGAAAGCCACAAAGAGATCCTTGTATGCCGGCATGGAGGGATCTGTCTTGTTCTTTGGACCTGTTTCTGAGCTTTGTGCAAAACCTGAGGGAGTCAGGATGTTATTGTGGAAAGGGCAATGGATTTGGAATGATAGATAGTACCTAGGTCAAGTGCTGGCTCTGCTGCTTACTACCTTGGGAAAATCACTTTGCCTCTCTAACCTCAATTTCCTCATGTGAGGGTTGGTCTATATGGCCTCCGAGTCTCCTCTCTAAATCTGTGATCCTATGGATAATTAGCTTCTAGGTCACTGTCCTGGGCTTCCATCTTGATCCCGTCTCCAGAACATCTTTTGTATATGTTCCCTTCTGTCCACTAACAGATGCACCACCCTATAATAACACCAAGCTTTTATAAACTTTTAAATAAACTTTATAAACTTTTATAAAGTATTTTAAGGTTTGAAAATCCCCCCCCCTTTTTTTTGGCTTTTTGGAGGCGGGGAAGGTAGGGCAATTGGGGTTAAGTGACTCGCCCAAGGTCACGTGGTTAGTAAGTGTTAAGTGTCTAAGGCTAGATTTGAACTCAGGTCCTTCTGACTCCAGGGCTAGTGCTCTATTCACTGTGTCACCTAGACACCCCATTTGCAAAATTCTTTGCACGTTTTATTTCATTTGAGCCTCACAACAACCTTGGGAGGTAAGTGGTATTTTATAAATGAGAAAACTGGCAGATGGTAGTTAAGTGACTTGCCTAGTGTCACACCACCAGTAGGTATCTAAGGTCCTCAGCCATTACCTGTTATCTGGAATATTGCAATAGCCTCCTAATAACCTAATAACCTTGTCTCCCCACTCTTAAGTCATCCTCAGAAAAGCTGCCCAAGTGATTTTCCTACAGCATCATTCTGATCGTGTTACTAGCTATTCCAGTGGCTCCCTTTTGCCATTAGGACAGATAAATAAGCTTCTCTATTTGGCATTCAAAGCTCTTCAATACCTGGTGTCTGCCTTCTGACACATTGCCTTCCTCACCATGCTTTCTGACAAGACCTTTCTTGTCTACTTGCTGTCGCTCGCACAAGACAGTCATCTTTCATCTCTGCCTTTGCACTGACTGTTCCTGGTGATCGACAGGCTCTCCCCTTTCCCCTCTACCTCTTAGAATCCCTGGTTTCCTTCAATACTCAGCTCAAATAGCTCCTTCTGTAGGCAGCCTTTCTGGTTCTTCCATGGGCTCTTGCCTTCTAAGTAAACTTACATCTGATCTGTATGAATCTTGTCTATGCCAGTTTATATACATGCTATGTCTCTCATTAAAATGTAACTTCTTTTAGAGCAGGGACTATTGTGACTTTTTGTAGGGGGAGGGGTATTCCCAGCACTTGGCACAGTGCCAAGCACATAGTAAATACTTTTTAAATGTTTTCTGATTGGTTGATTCGTACACCATTGTCCTGTCTTCATTGGTTTCTCTACTTCCTGGGCTTGAGGTCCAGCTGTGAGATGGTGGGCAAATTATTTCATCTTTTTGTGACTAAGTTTCCTCATCTACAAAATGAAGGGCATGGACTAAAGTATCTCTAAAGTATCTCTTAGGCTCTAAAATCCTACAACTGTTTTGTTTTACTCTGTCCTAGCTTTTGTCTTGATATCTCGTTCTGACTGTGACTTCAGTTTTGGTGTCCTGGCTTCCTTCTGCCCATTCTTAGTAGTCCCGGGGTTTTGTTGGCTGGTCCTTCCTGACCATAAGGGCATATGGAATGTGTTAAGGATAGCATACCTTTCTCCTTACTTCACTCATCACTTGTCTTCTCTCCCTCGATATCCAAATACAGTCTGATGCATCTCTGGTGTCCCAGAGAAACACTGAGACTTCCACATCTTCAGAGCAGAAAATCCAAAGGTCTTGCCCTTAAACCACTCACTACTCTATTCTTCCCTCCAGCTTCCCAACTCACCGCTCACCTAGCTATGTCATCAATCAAGTCCTCAGAGCACAAATACCTGCTAAACTTTGTTATCTCTAAGAGGAGTCAAGCTTTCCCAGATTTTCCTCAAGTCTGTTTTCAGACTACAGATATCATGGCCCTGAAAGAATAATGCCAAGAGAGTCAAAGCTCATAATAAATTAAGACTAATAAAGAATGCTAAGAACAATGAAAACAATTCTTTTTAAAAAGTGATATGGGGAACAATAAAATCAAAGACAGCCTAAGACTTCTGGCAGCAGTTCTCAACCTGTGGGTCACGACCCCTTTGGGGGTCGAATGACCCTTTCACAGGGGTCACAGGGGTCGCCTAAGACCATCAGAAAACATAAATTTCCGATGGTCTTAGGAACCGAGACACCACTCCTCTATCTGTCTCCAGGTGGGTTCACCCACGTGCAGATACGCCCACGTATGAGTATTAAAGGGTCGGGGCATTAGGAAGGTTGAGAACCACTGGTTGGAGCAACTAGGACAAAGACAATAGGTGATAGAAAGAAAGCAGAAAGTCTTAGGTCAAATTTCACTTCTCTTTTTTTCCCCCCAAGGATAATGACCTTCAGATTAGAAAAGATAAAATATAAATGGTTAGTAAGGAGTTGAAATCCAAGATAATTGAGGAGATAATAAGAACACATCACATTCAATGAGTTCAAATCACCAGGCTTGGAAGATCTCCCTTTCAGGGGGAAAATTGCCAGATATAATTGCTGAACCATTATTAGTGATCTTTGAAAAATCATGGAGAATGGGAAAAATGCCATGGGACTGGAGACGGGAAAATGTCATGCTGATTTTTGAAAAAGGGTAATAGGGTGGAGTCCTCAAAATATAAGCCAATAAACTTGATTTTGAGTCCTGGCAAATTTCTAGAAGGTATATTAAGAGAATGGTTTCTGACTGTTTTGAAAAGGAAGCAATGATTACTACACAGAACCGGTCATGTTAGACCAACTGTATTTCCTTTTTTTTACCCCCCACAGTGTTACAATACTGGTAGACCAAGAGAATTCTTAAGACAATACTTTGCTTTCATGAAAGCATTGAAAAACCACTCAAACTATCCTTGTGGAGAGATATTGATTATTTCACTATATAGTTGGGTGGAATTGAAATGTCATTAATGGGTCAGTGTTAACTTAGATGAAAATTGTTGGTAGGGTTCCTCTAGTACAGTGGTTCTCAACCCTTTAATACAGTTTCTCATGTTGTGGTGACCCCCAACCATAAAATTATTTTTCTTGCTACTTCATAACTGTAATTTTGCTACTGTTATGAATCGTAATGTAAATATCTGATGCGCAGGATGAATTTTCATTTTTACAAATTGAACATAACCCACAGGTTGAGAACCGCCGCTCCAGTGTCTTTCTTTGGATCTATATAGTATTGTTGTCGTTCAGTTATTTCAATTGTGGCTGACTCTCTGTGACCAAATTTTAGGGTTTTCTTGGCAAAGTTACTGGAGTGGTTTGCCATTTTCCAGTTTGTTTTACAGATGAGAAACTGAGGCAAACGGGTTTAAATGACTTACAACTAGAGTCTGAAGCCAAATTTGAATTCGTGAAGATGAGTCTTCTTGATTCCAAATCTAATACACTATCCACTGAACCTCTTGGCTGCCTTCTATATAGTACAGTACTTTAAAAAGGTTTTTATTGATATTTTCTGTTTCTTACATCATCATATTATCCCACATATCCCTTCCCTTCCTCCTTCCTGAGACCCATCCCATATGACATATAGTAGTATTTTTAGAAAGAGAGAAAAAGTCAGCACAACTGATTGATACATTGAAGAAATCCAAAAACGTAATGCATAACACCTGTTAACCTCCCACCAGCACAAAGGGGTAGGAGAGGAGTATTTTTCCATATCTCTTCATTTTAATTCCTGCTTGATCTTTTAAATTTTGTTATGTTTACTTTTGATTGGGGGTGGGGTGGGGTGTTGTTCTTCTTATTTGTTGTAGTTACATTGTTGTAGTTACTGTGTATGTTGTTTTCTTGACTCTGCTTACTTCACTGTAGATCAGCTTACTCAGCTCTTCTCACACTCCTCTGTATTCATCACACAGATCATTTCTTATAGCACCATAATACTCCATTACATTCATGTTCAGCCATTCTCCAATTGATGGGCATCTACTTTGTTTCTAATCTGGAGCTATCATGAAAAGGGCTTCTGTAAATATTTTGGAGTATAAGGGGGACTTTTTTTTTTTTAATATCAATGGCTTTCTTAAGGTATAAACCTAGTAATGGAGTCTCTAGTTCAAAGGGTATAACGACATTTTAGTCATTTTATTTTCATGATTCCAAACCGCTTTCAAAGATGATTGTATTACTTCGCATCTCCAACAACAGTGTATTAGCAGTGTATTACCCTCCCACAGCTCCTCTAGCACTGACTTTTGTAATTTTTTTTGGTCATTTTTGCCAATTCATAAGATGTGAAGTGAAACCTCAGGGTTGTTTTGATTTGCATTTCTCTTATTATTAATGATTTGGAGCATTTTTTTCATGTGGTTCTGAATACTTTGCAGTTCTTTTAAGAAGTTAGTTCACATCTTTTGACCATTTACCTATTGGGGAATGTTTATCAGTCATTCACATATATACATATGTACGTACACACACATATATACAATGTATCTTGGATGTTATTGTTGAACCATTCAGTCATGTCTGACTCTTCATGATCATATGGACCATAATACTATCCATGGAGTTTTCTTGGCAAAGTTACTGGAATGGTTTGCCATTTCCTTTTCCGGTAGATGGAGGCAAACAGAGCATACCAAAACCTTATCAGAGAAATTTGATACAAAGATATTTTCCCACTTGACCACTTCCCTACTTAACCTAAATGCAATAATGTTTTCTTTGTAGAAGCTTTTTAGTTTCAAGTAATCAAAGTTACCTATTTTATCTTTTGTATTTTCCTCTATCTCTTGTTTGGTTAAGAACATATCTCTTACCCATAGCTGTTAAAGTATGTGATCTGTTTCTCTTATAATTTTTAATTGTATAATTTTTTATAATGAAGTTACGTATCCATTGAGAATATATTGTGGAGTGTTGTGTAAGGTGTTGGTCTAAGCCTAATTTCTGCCAGACTACTTTTCAGTTTTCCCAGCATTTAAAAAAATTAAATGGGGTGTTTCCCCTTAGGTAATTTATATTTTCTACTTTGTCAAACGCCAGGTTATTGAATTCTATTGTTTCTCAATCTCCCTTGTCTAGTTTGTTTCACTGATCTATCTCTGTATTCTTTAGCCAATACCAGATGGTTTTTGATGACTGCTATCTTATAGTATAGTTCGACATCTAGAAGTGTTATTCCTCCTTTGTTCTTACTTTTCATCATTTCCCTTCCTTGATATTCTAGATATTTTGTTTTTCCAAATGAATTTCATTATTATTTTATCAAACTCTATGAAGTATCCTTTTGGTATAGCATTAAATGTATAAATTAACGTTGGTAGTATTGTCATTTTATCATATTGGCACAGTCTAGCCTTGAGTATTGAATATTCCTTTAGCTTTTAGGTCAATCTTTAATTCTTCAAGGAGAGCTTTGTAATTGAGTCTACACAAGTCTTTCGTGAGCTTCTGGTTGATCTCCAGATATTTTATTCATTTTGTAGTTATTTACAATGGAATTTCCCTTTCTATTATTACTTCTTGTGTTTAGTTATTATAAGATAGAAATACTGTTGATTTTTCAGGCCCTATTTTGTATTTATAACTTTGCTGAACCTATTACTTGTCTCAATTAGTATTTTTTCTGATTCTCTGGGGAGTTCCAAGTAAATCATCACATCATTAGTACACAGGGATAATTTTATTTCCTCTTTACCTATCTTTATTCCTTTAATTCATTTCTCTTGTCTTATGACTATTATTAAGATTTATAGAACTATATCAAATAATAGTGGGGAGAGTGAGTTCTTGCTCCGCTCATATTAATTAGAAAAGGTTCTAGTATACCCCCATTGCATGTGATGCTTGCTTCTGGTTTTCTAAGGATGCTTTTTATGATATTAAAAGAGATCCGTCTAAGCCTTTGAAGGGATTTTAGCATAAAATAATGTTCTACCTTGTCAAAGGCTTTTTCTGCATCTATTGAGATCATCACATGGTTTTACATGTTTTTGTTTTTAATGTGATTAATTATATTGATTATTTTCCTAATATTGAACTATCTTTGCATCTCTGGTATAATTCCCACTTGATCATAATGAATGATTTCTTGGATAAATTACTATAGTCTCTTTGATAGAATTTTGTTTAAAATTTTTTAATCAAATTACATTAATGATATTGGCCTATGGCTTTCTGTGTTTTATCTTTGCCTGGTTTAGGTATTAGGACTCTATTTGTCTCATATGAGGATTCTGGTAGGGTTCTTTCTCAGTTTTCGAGAATAATTTGTAGAGTATGGGTACTGGTAGAATATTTTTTTGTCAATCTATCAGGTCCAGGAATTTTTTTCTTTAGTAGATCCTTTATAGCTGGATCTATTTCCTTTTATGACATCAGATTATTTAAGATCTCTATTTGGTCTTCTCATAATTTGGGTATTCTGTATTTTTGAAGGTATTCTATCTTTTTTTTTTGTTTCCAGTTTTGTTAGTATAAACCACTGCATAATGTGTTCTGATTCTTTTTATTTCTTTTGGTTTTGCTGTGATTTCATTGTACTCATTTGCTCTTTCATTGATTTGATTTTCTGCTATCTTCTTTTTAATTAGATTAGCTGAGTTTATCATTTTTATTAGTATTTTCTGGGAGTCAGCTTTTAGTTTCACTTATCATTTCTATGCTTTTTTTGGGTTTCCAATTCATCTATTTTTCCTCTAATTCTCAAAATCTCTTCTATATTTTTTAAAAAAGGTTTTTTAAAATTGATTTTCTAATTTAAAAAAATGCATGTTCAATCCATTAATCTCCTCTTTTTATTATATTTTGCCGATATGTGATTATAAGAATATGATTTCTCTCCCTGAATACTGCTTTAGTTGCATCCCAGAAATTTTGGTATTTTCTTATCATTTTCTTTTATGTAGTTATCAATTGTTTCTATGGTTTGTTCTTTGACCCACTTATTATTTAGGATTTCATTGTTGTCTCCATTTGGGTATATATCTTCTGTTTGTGGTCCCTGAGCTAATTTCTATTCTTGTTGCATTATGGTTTATAAAGGATATAATAACTATTTGTGTCTGTTTGCATTTGTTTGCAATATCTTTGTGCCTTAGTACATGATCAGTTTTTTGCAAAAGTTCCACATGGTGTATAGAAATATGTGTATTCTTTTGCTGTCTCATTTAGAAAACAATATAAGTCTTTAAACTCTAGTTTCTCCAGAAATTTATTCAGTCCCATACTTTTCATTTTGTTTATATTTCTCCTAGATTTTTCCAGAACTGATGGAGGGATATTGAAACCTCCTGTCACTATCGCGTTACTGTATGTCTTCTTAAAGATCAGATAATATTTCTTTTATGAATTTGGATGCTAAAGTATTTGGCAATCAATAAACAAATTATGTTCCAATGAAAATCTCCCTTTGGCTTGGCATTCATCTACTAAGTAATATAAAATAACTTTACAATAAAAAACTGCCTCATAATTTCAGTGAAATGTCTTACGTCTTTTTTTTTCTTTCCCAAGATTATGTCATAGAATCTTTTTTTCCCTCTTTTTTAAAATTTAAATTGATTTATTTATTTACTTTTAGTTTACAAGGTTCAGTTCCAGAGTCCCTCGAGTTTCAAGTTCTCTCCTCCCTCTCACCCTCCCCATGAAATGTCTTAAGTCTTTATTTATTTCATAATTACTTAAAATGGGGAAACTTTTACTACCTCAAAATATTTTCTGTAATTTAATATCTTTAATATATTTTACCAATCTTCTTCAACCTCTAAATTAAATTCCTTAATATTAAGTTTAATTTTTTGAAAGCAGAATGCCACTTATAATGCCAAAAGATTGGCATATATCTTAAAAGATTAAAAAAAAAATCTTCTCTCATCCTTCAGAGACCAAATAAATTTTCTATATTCATTAGATTTCAACAATGGTATTTTTTTTCCTATGACTCAAATGGTGGAAGGCAGAACTTAGCACTAAAATATGGCCCATACATCAGAGGCACTCTGCATGTATCCAGGCCCCCTGCCTTCACTCCCACTGCATATAAAAAATACTAGAGACATCAGATCACATGAGCAACAACATAGTGGAATAGACATTTTCTGTTATCTTCATGACTTCTCAAACTTCTCCAAAACAGAAATATGCATTAAGCTGAATGCTAAGGTTTTTGTATAAACCATGTTTACATGGGTTACTACTTTTAGTAGAGAGTAACAGAATAGACTAAGCACAACCAAAGCTTGTCATTTCTTACCATCAACCCACCACTTTATATTCCATTGCAAGATTTTGGTATAGTAAATTTATTCACTTGGAACATTTTCTTTCATGCCAGTTGTACTTTCTACTTCCAATCCTTCATGGCCTCCTTTCCTACAACGGTGTTGACATTTTAAACTTGTGCATCAGGAAGCAATAGCAAAAACTCTCCAATACTCAAATGGATCTGTGATATTTAGTTCTTTGATGCAGTGATGTTCCAGGTCTCCTTATCATATAGTAACAGCAGCAAAATGTTTATATTGAAAAGTCAAGTCTTTACTGTTCTGGAAAGCTTGGGGTTAGTAAAAGTGCTTTGCAATTTTCTAAAATAATCTGGCTCGCTTTCTTCTATTTCAATTCTGGGCCCAAATCACTGTTCATCTGTATTGCCTGTCCTAGATATATATACTGTTGGACAAGCTCTATAGGTTATCCATTCAGATGCATGTTGAAATCTGGGCAACAGATATTCTTTATCCACTTGGTCTTTCCTGTGTGAATGGACTTGCCAAAGTTCTTTGAATGATTAAAGATCTCTTCTAGGAGGCTCTGTAATGTTTTGTAGCTTCATTCAATCAATACAGTATCACTCAAAAAAAAGAGCACATGGAAGGCTCCATCATCTACTGTGAATCCCTCTTTGACTTGGAATCTATGCTGAAATATATCCTCTATCACAATCTTGAATATTTTGGGGGACTATACATTTTCCTGTCATCAAACAAGGTTATTTCTTTTATACTTCTGATTCTATTGTTATACTTTCCAAGAAATCTTGAATGATCTTTATATATAAATAGGAGATACCTTGTGGCAAAAGAGTCTGTTTTCCCCCTTCTCTTTTGAAATTGAATACAATCAACAAACAATAAGCATAATGGAACTGAATATTCTTTGCATCTTTCAGTCTCAACTGTGAGATAAAAAGATGTGATCCATCTAATAACAATAATAATATAATTATTATATTTATATAATTAATAACATTATATAAAACATTATATATGTTATATAATTAATAATTCTAAAAATAAAATAATATAATAACAACATAATTGTGAAAACCTGATTTTCCCTTACTAGTGTCTTCAATGAGGATGCTCTTAATTCGTGCATACATGACTTTATAAAAATTTTGTATAGAGGGATAGTAGGTATGTAGATCTATAATTGCTGATTTTTGCCCAATCACTTTTTAAAAAATCAATAAGATTTAAGGATTTTTCAGGCTTTGTTATCTTCTTCTTCTTTAGATATGTTGTAAATTGGTCCCACAATGGCGGCCAATATAGACTTGCTTTACATATTTTTTGATCCAATCTGTCTGTTTCTTCTCATATTTTTTCCAAGTGCCGCTTCTATTTCCTTTGTACACACTTGAGAGACTATAAGGTTGCCAAGGATGGTGGTTCCACTATCCTTGGTAGAGGAGATAATTTGTTGTAGTGATTTTTGCAAATCTTATCTATTTTTCCTCTGTTTTTGACCCTCTGTTTTTATCCTTGAATGCCCTTGGGATGACTTTACTTAGTTGGATATTTTCTCAAACTTTCTTCATGATTTTACTCTCCATTGTTTCTCTCTGCTTCATTGGATGCTATTGCTCGTAATTGTCTATAATCTTTCCTCATAAGATATTTCAGAAAAGTTTATATTCTAACATGGTATTGCATTTGGCAGACATCTCTCTATGCTTGACAAATAAGTCAAATGTTTGCTGACTGAAGCAATTTCTCATCTCTTGGTCTCCTTGTAGCATTTAATTTACTTTGGTTTATCCTTTGGATGAGGTTATTATTATCAGCAATGTCATTTCTGTTGTCCATTTTCCAACATTTAATTTCAATAGCTCATTTAAATAATTCAAGGTTAAATATGAATTTTAGCTCTGATAAGCCAGTGGCTTCACTGTGTGCATAGACAACTGACACAAGGATAATCCCTATATCCATAATAAATCTTTCCTCTCTGTTAAAAGTAGTCAATGCCATTTCTTGGTGGCGTTGTTTGGTCCTCACTATATTCAGTCACTATGATTTTTAAATTTCTGGTGAAGAAAATATTCCTGATATAGAGGCTCAGGATTTTTGCATAATCTACAAGTCTTTGATCTCTCATTTCTTTTTTTTCCCCTTCTTCCCTTCATACTTTCACATATAATTATCCCCATCTTCACTTTTTCTCATGTTTTTGTTGAAGGGTTATCAAGGTCATTTGGACTTGAAGGATCTTTTCTCTACCATTTTTGTCCTCAGCAATCAATGTGTTTTACATAAACTGAAATTATAAGCCACAACATTTAATAAGTTCCTTTTTTTATGAAGATCACTGTGCTAGGCCTAGGTCTAGAAATAATATTTGGAAAATGCACAGTCCCTGTCCTCATGAAACTCTTAGCCCAGGAAGAATATAAAACATAAATGCAGATAATGCATGATACATGAAAAGTACAGTAGTGAGGTATAAAACAAAACATAATGTCTCCTCATTATTTGCAGATTCCATATTTGTGAATTTGCTCACTGGCTAAAATTTATTTATAACCCCCAAATCAATACCTGAAGCACTTTCTTGAATCACTCAGGGCCCATGTTCTCAGCTGAGGTTCACCAAGGTGACTCTCTGCCTTCTTGTCCAGCTCTCATACTATAAACAAGTATACTTATTGTGGTCTATTTAGTGCCACATTTCCCACATTTTTGCTTTTTGTTGTTGATTTTGCTATATAAAATGGCCTCCAAATGTGTTGCTGAAATACTGTTTAGTTTTCCTAAGCACAAGAAGGCTGGGATGTGCCTTAGAGAGAAAATATGTATGTTAAATAAGCTACATTCAGGTATGAGTTATAGCCCTGTTGGTCATGAGTTTAATGTTAATAAATCATCGTATAGTATGTCCAAAAAAAGGAAGAAGAAATTCACTGATCTATCCATAAGACCACTCTGGAGAGTGCTAAAGTCAATGTAGTGACCAGAGGCTTGCAGAAATCTCATTCTCTATTTCCCCTTAGAGTAATGGTTCAACATTTGCTAACTCAGTGTTCATGATGTCTTTATAGAACACAGCTACCATGAATAATGACAATTGACTGTTCCATCTGTCTAGGTTTGAGGAGGAAGGTTGTTATCTCTCAGGGAAATCAGGGAAGGTCTTATGGAGGGGGGAATGGCATTTGGATTGTGTTTTAAAGGACAGATAGAAATCAAAGAGAGGGCATAGACAGCAGCCCAAGAAAAAGAATGAAAGTGTGAGAGCACTGGGTGTGTATGAGGGGCAGAGAGTTGTCCATCTTGATAGGAAAGTAAATTGGGTAAAGCAGTGGTTCTCAACCTTCCTAATGCTGCAACCCTTTAATAGTAATATGTGGGTGTGTTTGCATGTGGGCGGACCTATCTGGAAAACGGCTAGAGGAGGTTCCTAAGACCACTGGAAATATGTATTTTCCAATGGTCTTAGGCAACCCCTCTGACTCCTGTGAACGGGTCATTCTATCCCAAGGGGGTTGCGACCCACAGTTTGAGAACCACTGGGGGTAAAGGGTAATAATATGACATAAGACTAAAAGGGTTTGGGGTGGCATCAAATTGTGGAAGTTCATGAATGTCAGGCAAAGAAATGTTAACTTATACAAGGCAATTGGGAGTCCCTGAAGATTACTGAGCACAATAGTGATGTGTCTAAAGATACCTTTACACAAGGTATTTGTACCATTACACAAGACATCAAGATCAAGTACAAAAGCCAACATGAGACATAAAAGGAGTGGCTGCACCTAGAAAACCAGGTGTAATTCTTTCTCTGATATTTCTCTGATTGATTTCTCTGATAACCCCATCATGAAAGTTAGAAGACCATTGTATCAATTTCCAGGCAAGTAAACTCCATGGCTTTCTGGCTTTATTTCCCCTACACCTCTACCATTCCCCTATATATGTGTCTATCTCACTTTTCACTGGTCACTGATCTACTTGGCATAGCTGATGATTTTTGTTCCCCAAATTCAGGTTGGCCATCTTCTTTAAGATGCAAAAGGGAATACGTCTGGCATGGATTCCTTTTCTTCCTCTCTTAAGAGGAAGATGCACTGAGGCATTGCTGTTGGGTACTAATATGTCTTCTTCTTAGTGACTAGATGTTATAAATGCCTGACCAACTCTTGGTTTCCTGAGTGTCTAACTTTCAGTATGAATTCTTCTGTGCTGTGTTCCTTCTGCATTGGCTGCTCTGCTCATTTCACTCCAAACCAGCTTTTCTTGAGGTATCTGTTCCCAACTTCTCTGGATTTGGTATCTTGGTTCTTTTCTTCCCTTTTTGAATGGATTTCCCTCTCTACCCAAGTAGTATATACTGAGTCAGTTCTGTTCTAGCTCCCGACCCCTAGCAGTTGGCTCTTAAACCTTTGGATGGCATCATGAACAAAGATGTGGAAGAAGAAAAATGTCACCATCACTAGAACAGTTTTGGGGTCAGGTTATTAGCTGTGAAGGATTTAGCTAGCGGTTCTCGACCTGTGGGTTATGTTCAATTTGTAACAATGAAAATACACCCTGCATATCAGATAGATTCATAACAGTAGCAAAATTACAGTTATGAAGTAGCAATGAAAATAATTTTATGGTTGGGGGTCACCACAACATGAGGAACTGTATTAAAGGGTCGTGGCATTAGGAGGGTTGAGAACCACTGCCTAACAATAATAGTTAGCATTTACATAGCATCTGTTATGTGTCAGGCGCTGTTCTAAGGCTTTACAAATATGATCTCATTCTATCCTCACAACACCCTTGGGAGGTAGGTACTGCTATTATTTCCATTTTGCAGGAGAAGAAATTGAGTCAGAGGTTAAGTGACTTACCCAGGATCACATAAGGTTGTAAGTGTCTGAGGCCAGATGTCTTTCTGATTCCAGGCCCAGTCTTTCATCCACTGAACTGTCTATCTTCCTTTGTGTCCCCAATACATCACTAAGATAACATACTAAATGTTACATTGCCCAATTCCTTCTATGGGGATAGAAAACTAGAGGAAGATGGCATGAGTCATTGGTAAGAACACTGGTTTTGGAGTCAAAGGGCCTCAGTTCACATCCAAGCTCTGCTACTTAATACGTGTGTGACTTTGGGCAAGTCACTTAACGTCCTGGGACCCATTTCCTCATCTATAAAATGAAGGGGTTGGGCTAGAGGGCCACTGAGGTAATTTTTAGATCTGTGATTCTATTGTAGCCTTTGTTGTCCTCTTACCAAAGATATTTACAGCTGGGAATAAAAGTTCTTCTGTCTAGAATGGAATTCTTTGACTTGTCATGACTCATGGACTCAAAAGGGACTGAATCTTAAGGGGATAGTATTGTTGGTGGTGAGGAATTCCAGAAGCAAGAAGTGGGTAAGTGAATGGAATTTGGATGAAGTTGTAGGAGAGAAAGTTGAGGAGTTATGTTCTGACTCTTGTTACTGCTACTACTGCCATAGTAGCCACATAACACTGACACAGAGGGCTTGGAAGAAGGAATTTGAGTGCATGGTTCCATTGGAGTTAAATGAGAGAGCTCAAGGAGGAATGGATTGTTGTTATTTTTCCTTCATTTTCGAAGAGGACCAATGACATCATGGGTGATGTCTTGACTTGCCCAGATTGGATTTAAGTAAGTCAGAGTGCTGCAAAGTTATTAACCTCATTCTCTCTTCCAGAGTCAAAAGTCAAGAGTACTGGTGATGGCTCAGGATGCTGGAGAGGCAGAGGAAAGATGGGCAACCCACCATGACTGGTGTTAATTACTACTAGATTTCACTGTGATCATTGCCTTCCCACAGACAAGACAGCTGATGTTGGGATGTTTCATCAGTTTAAAACTTCCCCCAACTAAAAATTTATGTAGTCAACGAAATATCCCTCATCCTTTCCTTTTGCTTTCTATCTGAAAGAGTTGCTGTCTTATCCAAAGTTTCTCTGTTTTTTAAAGTTGTCCACAGTTCTTGATTTAGTGATCACTTTAACACTGGTTTATTTTAGATAAAAATATGACCATAACTTCTTTTGATTTGTGTGTGACATTAGTCCTGAATAAGGAGTTGCCAAGGAATCCTAGTGGAAGTGAGTCATGGGTAAATCTGGATGCCTACTTGAGGTTCAGGAGCAATATACGGAGAAATCATGATTTGTTCATTTTAACAATGTTCCAAAGTGTGTAAAGAAGGGCTCTTGCCCTTAGGTGAAAGTGAGATGATTGTCATTGCTGCCTAGGAAGAGGGTGAGCTGGTGTGTGTGTGTGTGTGTGTGTGTGTGTGTGTGTGTGTGTGTGTGTGTGTGTGTGTGAGACATTGCCATTCTCCATTGTTCCCTCCTTTTTCCTTGCAGAGACCTCTTTGAAAGGATGGAGTGACCTGAAAGTAGATTATGCTCAGTGAGAGGAGAGAGGGAGTATCTGGACTAGGCTAGTACCATATTCTGAGGGGGAGAGTCAGAGGATGGAATAGCTCCCTCTCCCTCTGATTTTTACCTGTCATCAAACCAGCCCCCAAGCTCCTATAAAAAGCTGTGATCCTACAAATATGTGTTGTTATTGTTGAGTTGTTTTAGTCTTCTCTGACTCTCTGAGTTTTCTTGGCAAAGATACTGGAGTGATTTGCCATTTCCACCTGCAGCTCACTTAACAGATGAGAAACTGAGGCAAACAAGGTTATGTGACTTGCTCAGGGTAACACAACTAGTAACTTCCTGAGGCTGGATTTGAACTCAGGTCCTCCTGACTCCAGGGCTGGTGCTCTATCCACTGTGCCAGATAAACCAGATTTAATTTCATGGCTTCATCATATCTTGCTTTCCTAGTTAAGGTTATTATAATAGTCTAGATGGCTGTAGTGAGGACTTGTTCTAAAGAGGTTACAATGGGAACAGAAAGGAGAAGATAAGAGTGAAGAACATTGCAGAAGTACAATAAATTTTTTTCATTGTTGTTATTCAGTCATATCCAACTGCCCACGAACCCATTTGAGATTTTCTTGCCAGAGATACTAGAATGGTTTGTCGTTTCATTCTCTAGCTTATTTTACAGACGAGGAAACTGAGGCAAACAGGGTTAAGTGACTTGCCCAGGGTCTCACAGCTAGTAAGTGTCTAAGGCTGGATTTGAACTCATGAAGATGAGTTTTCCAGATTCCAAGCCCAGTGCTCCAACCACTGCGCCATCTAGCTGCCCAGGTAGAATCAATAGAGGTGAGTAACTGATTGGAAATGAAAGGTGAGGGAGATAGAAGAGTTGAAGGTGATCCCCAAGTTTTAAACATGGGAGACTAGAAGGTGTGGGAGCAGAACAAATCATAAACCTGTACTGACAGTCAATCAACCAATTAACAGGCATGACTGAGTACTTTCTAGATGCTAGTTACTAGTCTAGGCACTGGGTATGCAAAGAAAAAGAAGTAAGATCTATCTTTAAGAAGCTTACATTGTACCAGAAAAATCAGCACAAACGTGTATCAGTAAGTACAAACTATGCACAAATATAGCAGGTGCTTGATTTGCTGTTTTGTGAGTTTTAACAACCCAAATTCTAAAACACGGTTACGCGTTAATGACTTGAGAGACCACAGTACTCCGCCACTGCAGCTATTTCTCTGAACTCAGACAGGTCCTCTCAGTTCTCTATTGAGCCACCCTAGTGATCTGTCTCTCCCATATTTCAACTGAAAACTTTTCTTACACTTGAATTTATCAGTTTTTAATAAACAAAAGTTATTTTTGGCCCCTTTTCATAGACAAGCTATTTATACACAAAGGGAAAAATGCCTTACATCCTTCACAAGTTGATTTAATTCTTCTTCTTTACACAACAGTTGATTTTCTGCCCCTTTAAACAATCCAAACTGCTCACATGCAAAAGTGCAGTGCTTTAAATAAAGTAAATAAAACCAATTTCATGGAAGTGATATGGTCAATCTGTCATTTTAGAATATAATTTTGATAGTTATATGAAGAATGGATTGGAGAGAGGAGAGATTTGAAATAGGGATATCAAATAGAATCTATTGCTATAGTCTAGGGAAGAGTTGATGAGGTTGAGAGCTAGGGTGGTGGTCATTTGAAGGGTACAAAGCAGGACAGATATGAGCACTGTGTTGGAGAGAGATTTAACAAGACTTGGCAACTGATTGGATATAATAGAGTTATGGAGAATGAGGAGTTGAGGATGACCCAAAGGTTTTAAATCTGAGTGGCTAAAAGGCAGGTGGTTCCCCTTAAAGAAATGGAGATATTTCTCAAGGCATGGTTGGGGAAGGAAAAATAATAAATTTCTGTTTTGTACATATGCTGAGTTTGAGATACCTACAGGATATCCACTTGGAAGTGTCCATTAGGTAGCTGGTGATGTGGAATTGGAACCTCATAAATACTCTCCCTCACCTCCCCGCCCCCAACACACACACACACACACACACACACACACACACACACACACACGCACGCACACACACACACTGCAATGGGTAGAAGGATAGAAGGGAAGGAGATCCAATGTCAAATACTATGGGTGCTACAGTCCTGTAATATCTAGAAATCTGTTGCTAGGATGACTGTTTGTTTGTTTTTTCACTTCCCCTATCCACCAGCATCTACACAGAGCTTAGTGATGAGGTCCAATTTTCCTAACTAAGCTGACCTTTAGCTTCCACCTGGGAGCTAGTGGATATTTGTCACATGAGCCATCTGCCATAAGCAATCACAGAGCAGTACCCCTCAGTCCTTGTTTTGGTTAGTCGTGTCCTATTCTTTATGACCCATTTGGGGTTTTCTTGGCAAAGATACTGCAGTAGTTTACTGTTTTCTTTTCAAACCTGTTTTATAGATGAAGAAACTAAAGCAAATAGGGTTAAGTGACTTACCCAGGGTCACATAGTGAGTGTCTGCAGCTGAATTTGAACTCACAAGTCTTCTTAACTCCAGGCTTGGCACCCTATCCACTGCACCACCTAGATGTCCATCAGTCCTACTATAGGAGATCTGTTCTCTATAAGTATTTCAGTGAGTAATTCAGCTAACAAAAGCCTCCACCTCTTACCAGTGGCCATGAAGTACCCACTCCCTCCCTGAAGTAAGAACCATGTATGCCACTGAATACAGCTTTCAAAGGGAGCCAGGTCGGTGATGCCACATGCTTTACTTAACTTTCCACTTTGGATCCCAATGCATATCCTCTTGCACATACAAGGTCCTCCAAAGAACTCTTCTACAGAGTGCATAGAGAACACTGGGAGGTGTTGTTTTTTTTCCCCTCATGGTGAATCTGGTTTGCATTGCTTAGCTCCAAAACACCTATTTGAATAGAATTCAGATGTTTCCAATCATCTCAATACTTCTCTGTGTCTCCCACACCTACAAATCTCTATGCTGACCTATTTGATGGGTGAGAAAGTTAAGGTAGTTGAAGCCTTTTCCTTTGAATTAGGGAAAAAAAAGTACCACATGATCCATGGGATTGGATGTTTTTTAGTCAAACAGAAATGTGTCCTTTTTTCCCCTTGCAGAAAAGTATTAGAGAGAACACACATGAGCAAATGCCAGCATTCCATGTGTTGGGAAGCAGCTCTACCTGCCAATGCCTTTTGATGATTTTTCCTCTTCCTTTCCAATAGGAAAACCAAGGGAGATGACTCTGCTGAGCTCTACTTTGGCTAGACAGGAGTCAGAAAGAGCCCTGGAGGAATTTGCAGAATCTCCAAGTCAGGGGTCATGTACCTGAGCAGTAATCCCCTCTCTGGCAACCCCAGCAAGTGACCATCCAGGGTTTAAATGAACTCATCTACTGATGGGAAACCCATTACCCTGGAGACCTTGCATTCCCCTTTTGGAGAGTTTAGACTATAAGAATGCTTTCAATTATATTATACAGGTCTGCCTCTTTATAACTTCAACTCATTATTCCTAATTTTGCCCTCAAAAAACAAGTGAAACATGTCTAACCTGTCTTCAATTTAACTTTGTCTTCTTCAAGCTAAAAACTCCAAATTTCTTCAACTAGCCCCGTATAACAACGGCTTTGTGTCTCTTCACCATCCTGTTTTTGTTCCTCTGGATATAGCCCAGCTGGTAACGTTTTTCCTGAGACTAGGTATCCAAACTTTACCACAATGCCTAGATAGACTATGTTTAGGGGATCATGAGGTTTGTGTTCTAGTCTTCTCCACTACACTCTTGCAGTCATCAATTAGCTGTGAGCCCTTGGATAAATTACTTAACTTCTCAATGCTTTTGGCAGTTCTCTAAGATGATAAACAGTTCCCCTGGATTGGTAGAGGGGTTTTCCTCCCTGATAGTTTCCTATACCAAGGAAATCATGGGTCTAATCCAAATATCTCTGTCTCTGTTTTTATCTCCAGTTCTATCATGTTTATCTAAATCTTTATCCGTATCTACATTATATATATTTATGTTTGTGTATATATGTATCTATGTATATATATGTACTTAGGTATGTGTGTGTATAGATATGTATACTTACACGTATATGACAGCTAGGTAGTGCCATAGTGCATAGGGTGCCAGGCCTGAAGTCAGGAAGACTCATCTTCCTAAGTTCAAGTCCAGCTTCAGATACTTATTAGCTATGTGACCCTGGTCAAGTCACTTAACCCTGTTTGCCTCAGTTTCCTCATCTGTAAAATAAGTTGGAAAAGAAATGGCAAACCACTACAGTATCTTTGCCCCAAAAAAACCTAAATTGGGTCATGAAGAGTTGGACGCCACTGAAAAATGACTGAACAACAACATATACATAACTCTCTTATTTTGCAGATAAAGAAACCAAAGCCCAGAGAGGCTGTGCTTATAAAAGTAATAAGGTGGCAGAGCTAGGATTTGAACCCAGGTCTTCTGACTACAAATCCAGAAACTCTCTCTACTACTTCACTAGAGTTACTAGAGATGAGGGAAATGTGAGTTTGCGGAGGTTCTGTAACGTTCCTAGAAACATAATTTTTGTTGTTGTTCAGTTGTTTTAATCATGTCCAACTCTTTGTGACCCGACTTGGGATTTCCTTTGCAAAGATACTGGAGTAGTTTGCTATCTCCCTCTCCAGCTCATTTTACAGATGAGGAAACTGAAATAAGCAGGATTAAGTGACTTTCCCAGGGTCATACAGCTAGTAAGTGTCTGAGTTTCCAGGCCAGCACCCTATCCATTGTTCCACTTAGCTTCCCACAAAGTTAGGAGGTGTTAAAGCCAGGATCCAAAGTTAGGCTTCCTAGTTCCAAGTGTAGTCTCATTTCACTGCATAATCACTAATTGTTAAAATTTCCAATTAACTTAGGGTTTACCCTCTTTAAATATCAAGACTTTTTTTTTATGTTAACCTAGATAGAAGGTTAGAAATAGAATAGAATATAGATAGAAAAAGATATTTTGGGAATAGAAATAGGTAGACAGAAATCTTCCTAAAATGTAATACACAATTCCCTGCTTCTTATAAAGAGAATACTGAATGTGAAAAACTTTTTTTGATACCTCAAGGCCATCACTGGGAACATATCCATGTAGCTGAAATAACCCCCACTGGATTTGGAGTTAGAAAATGTTGATTTCAATCATATCTCTGCTACTTACTCCCTGTATGGCATTTGTAAAAAGCACTTGAACTCCTGGGACCTCAGTTTCCACGTTGGAAAATGAGGGGATTGGATTAGCAACGATAAAGGTCCAAAGTCCTAGCTCTAAAATTCTGTGGTCTTAACGTATTTTAAAAGAGAGATACCCTGAGGGGTTGTTTAGGCTTGTAACTATATATGCCCATAAATTAAATGGTCCCACCCTGTGGTTTATTTTTAATTCTTGTGACTGGTTTTTTATGCTTTTTTCCCCTGTCTTGTCCTTTTCTGACAAGAGTCACTGCTCACCACTGGGAAAAGGCATTTTTCATTCTATTAGTCCTTTTAGTTTATTGCTTTCTATCTACCATAGACTTGAAAATTTGATAACCTCATTTATTAAAATTGTATATAAATAAGAATGAATAGGATATGAATGAAGTTCTGGGGTTTTTCTATTCTAAGAAAAAAGCTGATTAATTTCAGTGCATGGACTTCATGACATGTTTTGGCTGCTTGGAGATCATTTTTTGCTATCTTCCTGGCTCTTGGCCATTTCCTGGTTAGATGAGGTCACTGTGCGGTTGATTTCCAGAAGCATTATTATGTTTGTCTGAGTATATACATACACAGGTGCATGAGCATGCACATACACACACACACACACACATACACACACACACACACACACACGCACACACACACACATACACTCAGAGGCACACGCAGATCCCTGTCTGAAGAAGGCTAAAGAAAAGGAAGTAGACTGAAATTAAAGCAAGTGAGATTATGACTGAATATCAGAGATTCAATCCAAGTCAATTCAATAAACAATTATTAAATAATTATTCTGTACCAGGCATTTTTCTAGGTGCTGGAGGAAAAGGAAAATCACTTTTTTCACTTAATAGTATTTTATTTTTTCCAGTTACATGGAAAGATAGTTTTTGCCATTCATTTTTACAAGATTTTGAATTCCAATTTCCCCCCCTCCTTCCCCTTCCTCCTCCCTGAGACAGCAGGCAACCTTCTTTAGGTTATAAGTGTATTCTTGTTATTAGTTTATTATTTTTATATTAAACATATTTCCACATTAGTCATGTTGTGAAAGAAGAATCAGAACAAAAGGGAAAAAATCATGAGAAAGAAAAAACAAAACAAAAAGAGAAAACAGCATGCTTTGATTTGTATTCGGACTCCATTTTTCTGGATGTGGACAGCATTTTCCATCATGAGTCCCTTAGACTTGTCTTAGATCCTTGCATTGCTGAGAACAGGTAAATCTATCAAAGTTGGTCATTGCACGATGTTGCTGTTATAATGTTCTCCTGGTTCTGCTCACTTCACTCAGCATCAGTTCATGTAGGTCTTTCCACGTTTTTCTGAAATCTGCCTGCTTATCATTTCTTATAGCACGATAGTATTTCATTACATCCATACACCACAACTTTGGGGCAGTTAGGTGGCACAGCGAATAGAGCACCAGCCCTGGAGTAAGAAGGACCAGAGTTCAAATCCGTCCTCAGACACTTAACACTTAACTAGCTGTGTGATGTTGGGCAAATCACTTAACCCCAATTGCCCTGCCTTCCCTCCCCGCAAAAAGCAAAAAAAACCAAACCCATATACCACAACTTGTTCAGCCATTCCACAATTGATGGGCATCCTCTCAATTTCCAATTTCCAACTCTTTGACAAGTCACTTTTAAGAAGGCAACATTGTGCAATAGAATCTCTCCTTCTTCCCAATAGAATCCTGTCTCTGCTACTTACTACTAGTGTGACCTGGGGCAATTCACATTTTATCTCTGAACCACAATTTCTTTCTTTGTAAAATTAGTTGGAGTCGAGCAGGAATTCTAAACCTAGGATTCATGGGATGCCCCTCTCTACCACCTGCAGCCCAAGTGAGAGACATCAGGGGGTCTGGGAACTTGGATGGGAAGAGTAGGACATCTTTATTTTCACTGATGTCTAATTGAAATTAGTATTTCCTTCAAGTATGAACATAGGCAACAAACATTTTTCTGATGAGTTCATAGACTTCACCAGACTGCCAAAGGGATCCATGACTTAAAAAATGATTAAGAGTCCTTGGATTAGTTATTTTCTAAGGTCTAAATCCTGTGATTTTATATCAAACACTGGAATGTGCTACTACTAAGGGAGGCTGTTAAATTGCCTCCACTGGAGATCTTTAAGAGAATAATAAACAACCAACTGTCCTGGATGGCTTAGATCAGAGGTGGTCAGCTTGACCTATGTTGGATTGTTATCAATGTTATAGAAAAGAACACTATGTTTTTCCTATATGTATTTAACATTTAGTTCTTTTATTACTTCCATCCATGATTCCCTCCATTCATATAGATCTTAGCTACTCTGTGCCTTAGCAAATGGTTTTAGAACTTCCTATGGGAAAAAGTTGGAGGATTGGTTATCCATCAGTTGGTGGATAGCTCTCTCATGAGGAGTCTCTATGCACCTTGCTAGACTGGTTCCCAGATGACTAGAGTCCATGTCTGAGCCTGTGATTGAATCCTTTCTGCCCTTGTAGGATCTGCTGGTGATTGCACTCTATTGGCATAGCCTGTAAGGACCTAGGGTCATTCCCATACATCAGAGAAGGGCTTAGGTGGAGGATCACATTATTCAGAATTGACAGTTGTTTCTATTAGTCATCCATTTATTTATTCATAGTGTGGTAGAGAGAAAAGTGCTGGTTTGGAAGTTATGAGACCTAAGTCTGAATCTCAGTCCTGATTCTCACTAATGAGGTGACTCTAAGCAAATCACTTCATTTTTCTGACCCTCAATTTTCTCATCTGTAAAATGGAAATAAGGGGCAGCTAGTCACATGGTGGATAGAATGTAGGGTTTGTAATCAGAAAGACTTATCTTCCTGAGCTCAAATCTGACCTCAGATATTTACTAGCTGTGTGACCCTGGGGAATTCACTTAACCCTATTAGCTTCAGTTTCCTCATCTATCAAATGAGATGGCAAACCACTCCAGTATCTTTGCCAAGAAAATCTCAAATGGAGTCATGAACAGTCGGACACGACTGACATGGCTGAACAACAACAAAAGTGGGAATAATGGTATTGGTACTAACTACTTCACAGGTTTATTGTGAGGGAAGTACTTTGAAATCTATAGATACATGCATTATGAATCATCGCCACAATGTGATACTCAATAATAAACATCTACAATGTATTATAATTAATCCAATTAATTATATTTTGTCTGAGTACTATTTGGATTTTTTTGTTGTTATTTCATTGTCCGTCTCCACACCGAACCCCTCTCTCACCACTTTCTTATTTGTTTCTAGGGTTGCCCATGAAATTTTGGAGATGAAAGAGGTCTTTAGGACTCATTGGATGAGGTCTCTGGTTGTAAAATTTCATCTGGCCTGAAGGGAAAGGGCTAGAAGAAATGATTGCTCAAATTCCTTTCCAGCTTTAAAAGTCTACACATTCACTGGGCACCAGTGGGTGCGGTCCATCTGACTGCACAGGGAGGCCCAGTCTGTTTCCATAAGAGCAGGAGAATGTGAGAACAAGGTGTTGAGAGAACAAAGGAATAGACTGCAGAAGAGCATAGCGGAATGAGTGCTGGCTGGCTATGGGGTCAAGAGAGACTTGGGTCCAAATGCAGACCTGATGCTTAATTTGTTAACCTATGCAAAAGTGCCTTGCAAACCTTCAATTGCTCTGTAAATACTAGATATAATTACTATTGTCATCATTGTCATTATTATTTGTGACCATGAACATTTAACCATTCTACCCATCTCCAGGTATAAAATGGGGGATATTAATGTTTGCCTACTTAACTTCACAATGGGCTTAAGAAGAAAGCCCTTTATAGACTCTGAAGCACTGTAAAAATGGGAGCCATTAGTGCCATGATCAAACTTTGAGATGCTCAGGGCTCCATTAACCAGGCTTTGGTCCTTGAGCTAGGTCTCTTTGTGGGTGGTGAGGTTCTTGTCTGCTAGGAGGGTGAAGCAACTGACTCAAAAACCTTTCTGAGACCTTGCCCAAATTATTGACCAAAATTTTTGAGATATTACTCAGGAAAACAGTTCGATAATATTTATTTCTGTGCCTAGTTCAACCATCCCACCAGTACCTCGCTGCCATGATCTGGCTGGATGCCTGAAGATGGAGATGGGAGAGAGTGCTTCCATGACATCTGTCATCTCAGCTCACACAGAACTTCAGAATTCACAGTCGTAAATCTTGCCCTGGGAAGGACCTCAGTGACCATTTAGTTTAACAGCCTCAGTTTGTGGTTGAGGAAATGGAAGCTTGGAGAAGTTTGGTGATTTGCTCAAGGCCACACAGATAGTGTCAGAGACAGGATTTGAACCCAAATCATCTGGCTTTAGAAGCAGCACTATTCCTTCCTTACTTAAGTATGGGATCTCAAGATGGCAATCTTATGACTCTGTTTATGGCCATTATTGTGGTTCTTGTATGATCTGGAAAATCCTATTCTACCTTTTCTTATCTTCTTTCAATTTAAGATCTCAAGAAAATCAAGATATATCTCATTGCCCCTCCAAATCCCAGGGATGACCAGTATGGTGAGAGTTCTCAGGAATTGACTTAGACAGCCATAGGACTGGTTAGGAAACTTCAGCTGTACAAGTCTCCCTGGGATGATGGAAGTTGGATCAGGCATTCCTTTCATAGGGAATAGAGCAGAAGGACTCAATTTCTCTATCACCACCAAAACATAGAATCTCAGTTCCTTACTTATTATCTGGTTTCAACCAAGTTGGAAGGGGTCTGCCATTTGTAGTCCAACTCAAGCAAGAATTCCCACTATGAAAGCTCTGATAATATCCTAATCTCTGCTCAAAGAACTCTAGGGATAAAGAGCTCACTAGTTCCTAAAGCAACCCATTCCATTTTGGGGCAACTTGTACCAACTGGGAATTTATCCTTCATTTTAGATAAAATTTTCCTCTCTACAACTTCTATCTATTGTTCTTTGTTCTGTTGTCTGGCACTCTGAAGGATGAATTTCACAGTGGTTTGCTAGTAAATGTTTAATGACCAGCTCTCCAAAAAAAAAAAAAAAGAAAGAAAGAAAAATATAATGGACAAAGTTTTAAGTTTAATTTGCATTATTAATATTTTTTCCATCACTTTTTAAAGTCTAGACAATCAACAAAAGAACCAGACAAACCCTGATTTTAGCACTTGCCAATTTCCTGAGGTGTAGATGTTCACATTGAAAATTTAACAATCAGCTCTCAGGTGCAAACTGAAGCTGTCTCCAACATACCCCTGAGCAACCTCAGTCCTTTGCCTTAGGAAGAGTCCATAGATGAGAGATTTTGTGCATGAATTCGCCTATAAAGATGCTGCTTGCTGATGAGGTAAGGCACTGGCCTCCCTTCAGGTAGTATAACTCCCCAAGGGATATGTAGAGAACATTGGGGGAAAACTCACAAGTGCCTAGGTCTCTCCAAAGAAGCTCAACTACATACCAAGGACAAGGTGGGGTCTTGAGTGCTTCATGTAAAGATTTACATCTAAAACTTAACTATGGGCGTGGCTGTGACACAGCTGTTGTTTGCCCTCATCTGTGGCAGGAGGAGGGCTCTGTAGGGGAAAATAACCATAGGGTGCCTTATCCGTGAATGGCAGCTACAGAAGCACACTGTGTTCCCCCTGCCAGGAGCTGGCATGAGGCGCCAAGGAGAGCCCTGGTTACAAGGACTTCCCAGACACGTCCCAGGCTGGGTGGGGTGGGAGCCTGTGTACAGATGAGGTGGTTTGGCTGAGTGGCTGTGGGAATGAAAGCCAGGGGTTAATCACGGCTCTTCTCAGCCTATTTTCCCCCTTCCTTTCCAACTCCACCCTAGCTTGACATTGCTGGGCCTGCCAGCGACAGCTACATCACAGATGACATTGCTTGTTTGGAGGAAGACTTACAAACCTTGCCCTGTGGCAAACCTTTGTGCTGGGGCTCCCATGACATGAAGGGATTGGACCACCTTTGGGGATGTTTACTTATCTTCTTATAGGCCTAAAGCCCCCACCCGCGGTGACAACAATAATAACAATGATTATAGTACTAATGGCTGGAGGCCTGCTTGTTGGGATGCATGCTCCCCTCCACCTTGAAAAATTAATGAAGGGCTGGAGGTGGTCGGGGGATCACGGCACAGGCCATGAGAAAACTGTTTTTTCATGAATTGCCATGGCCAAAACCAATAATGATAAAAGAACATTAGCAATGACCGTCCTCAAATACTCAAATGCCTCTGTGATCTCACTGATTTTGAAGTTCGCTCCAGTTCCCTCATGCCTGGCCATCCTTTGCAGTTGTGGTGCCTGGCCTCCCCAGAGTTCCTTATGGAGGATCTCTCCAATGTGCTGGAGCTCCTTCTTGTTTTCCCCTGACATTGATCTGACTCTAGGCAACTCACTTAATCTGTCTGCTTCAGTTTACTATTTCCTGGAAAATGGGGATAATCATAGCATCTATGTCCTGGGGTTGTAGCAAGGATAAAATAAGACAGTATTTGTAAAGAGCTTTGTAAACCTTAAGCACCATATAAATGCTGGATATTGTTTTTACTCATTTTCTTCATTAGGTTTTCTCATCGGTATTATAATGGAGGGACTAGCTAATAAGGCCACCTTCCTTAAAATGTACACAAATTTCTCTATCTGCTAAAATCCAACATTGGGCACTTGGTGAGCCTGCTTCCAGGACCATGTATTGGAGGGGACTTCCCCTACTAGACTGAACCAGTTTGAACTAAATTCAACTGAACCAGTTTGAACTGAATTGAATAGAATAAAAATGGTTTGAACTGGATTTAACTGGTTTGAATCAGTTTGAACCAGATTAAACCCGCGTGAACTGGTTTGAATCAGTTCAAAATAGATTAAATTCTGTTTTTTTTGGGGGGGGGGAGGGGAGGAGGGATCTCCATAACCTTTTATTCAGCAGATACACTATCTGTTTTGGGTGAACAAAATTGTCTTTTAATTGAAAAGAAGCAAGGTAATGTCTTTACACAAATATGCATTTTTCAGGAAATTGCATTGGATAAATTAAAATATCTGGGTGGCCATGTTGTCCAATGGGTCTTCGAGGGCTGGGGGGGTTGGGTTGAGTGTATGAGACTTTGATGTTTCAGTTTTGCTGAAGCATGGTCATGGAAGTGCCTTTGGTTTTGTGTTCCAGGAATCCTGCATCACAAATCCTGTGGAACTTCTGCTGCCTATCCCACCACCTCAGCTGAACCAATCTCTCCTCTCCCCAAGGAAACTGAATCCAGTCTGCGCTGACTACTGCAAAATCCTACCCAGTCATGGGGCCTGGCCCAAGAAATGGGGCAGCCCAGTTGCAGTGCCATAGGCAAGGTCTCTCCCCTCTCCTTACCATCCTAAATTGTTCCTCCTCACTGGAACATCACTGAAACAAAAGGATGCTCCCTACAACTCTCACTCTTGCTGCCTCACTCTATGCCTCTCCCATCCAAGCACCATCTACAGCAGGAATCCTCCACCTTCCCCTCACCCTATCACTAATGAAAGAGCCCATGGGGGAACAAAACCAGTTCAAGCCCATTAAAATTAGCACCCAATGTGTATGTGTGTATAAATACATCTGTGAGAGTGCGTATATGTGTGGACATGTATACATAGACAGAGGGCACAGGATCAGTTAATAGCAAGGGATGATATCTAAAAAATAAAATTAAGAGGTGAGAGAGGAATATAGTGGGAGAAGGAAAAAAGGAGAGATAGGATAGGGTAAATTATCTCATACAAAAGAGGTGAGAGAAGCTCCTACAATGGAGGAGAAGAGCAGGAAAGTAAAAGGGACTGGGTCAACCTTACTCTCATTGAATTTGGCTTAAGGAAGAAATAACATACACACTCAGTTGGGTATCTTACCCTACAGGAAAGTAGGGGAGAAGGGGATAAGAGGTGGGCTGATAGAAGGGAGAGCAGATTGGGGTAGAGGGTAGTTAGAAGCATACACTTTTGAAAAGGGACAGGGTCAAAGTAGAAAATAGAATATGTGGGGGGCTGGATAGGATGTAGGGAAATATAGTCAGTCTTTCACAATACAATTACTATGGAAACATTTTGTGTAAGTACACATGTACAACATATATTGAATTGCTTGTCTTTCCAGTGAGGATGGGTGAGGAGGGAAGAAGGGAAAGAATCTGGAAATCAATGTTTTTAAAACAAATGTTAAAAAAGTATTTTTTACATGCAACTGGGAAATAAGATATACAGGCACTGGGGCATAGAAATCCATCTTGGCCTACTAGAAAGTTGGGGGGGGAGGATAGGGAAGGAGTATTCAGTAGGCTCACTATCTTGGTGTGGGGGTAGGGGAAAGATGGGGAGAAAATTTATAACTCTAAATGTGGGAATTAAAAATCTATAAATAAAAGATTAATTTAAAAAAAATAGCACCCAATGAAAGCAAGGTGGACAACCTCATCCTCTCAAGTCTCCTCTCTCCACAGTGCCCTTCCTACTTATTATGACCTGGATTAAACTGGTTCAAACCAGATTAAAATAAATTGAACCAATCTGAATCAAATTAAAATGATTAAAATAAGTTTAAAGTTGTTTCAGCTGAGCTGAATGGGTTTGAACTGGTTTGAATTGGGATTGAACCTTTTCGCTGAAAAGCCATTAAGGAAGAGTTCTGTTCTTTAGACCTTTTAAAAAAAATTCATACTTAAGTACAACTCAGCAGCAAATTAAAAGGCTTATCATAAGGCTGGTTTGTAATTCTTGGTTCCAATTCAATTTAATTCAGTGCAGCAAAATATTAAGTGTTTAGTATGACTTCCATGACTCAATCTCATTGTCTTCACAACAGCTCCAAAAGGTAGTCTTTCTTGGGAGATGAAATTGTTGGAAAGAATAATCATCCCTCATTCTACGTGATGAAAGCATACTGAAAAAGAGGAAGTCAGCTGCAAAATATAGTTTACTGGAGGTGCAAGGCAAGGGGTGGGGGGAATGGGGAAGTACCTAGTTATAAGAAAGTCCAAAGGTCGCAGTGCAGAGGAGATGTAATGGGAGAAAGGGAAAGGGACAAATATTTATTAAGTGAATACATTTGCCAGGCACTATGCTAAACACTTTACAAATGTTAACTTAGGTGATAATATTTCATTGAAGAACATTAGATTGGATGTTGAAAGATAACTCCATTAACAGTGAGAACTCAGGGAAGTCACTTCCCGTTTTTGGATTTCTGTGTCCTCATCTATAACGTATATTTTAGATGAGTTGATCTCTAAGGCTTTTCCCATATCTAAATCCCATGATCCACAGTATTGTCATGTGAAATGCTAGATTTGGAGTCTGAAGACCTGTGTGTCAATCTTAGCTCTGTTTTTTACTGGCGATGTGACTTTGGACATAATAAATTTTCCTCTCTGGGCTCCAAGGGACCTCATTTGTAAAATAAGGTTAGACTAAACCCTTTGTAAAGTCCTTTCCATCTCTAAGCATTTGGATTCTGGTTTATCAATTATCATTCTGTGTGGTGCCTAGTTCAGAGCTGGAAACATAGAAGGTGCTTGTTAAATACTTATTGATTGACTTTTTGGGCCTTAGTCAAAGAAACCAGCTTATTAATGTGGCCAAAAAAAAGCCACATCTTAGAAGCCAGAAGCTTCCTAACCTTTGGCTAGTTTGTGAGCTCAAGTCAAAGCATCTATTTAAGTCTGGAGGGAGGAGTCAGTAGTTTACACATTATAGTACTGTGATGGGCTAACACGTCCCATGCTAGTAATTCTTGTTGTGTGAGTGAGGTTTTCCCTTTCTGGGTATATGAAAAGCCAACAGGCTCAGACAGTAGGTAGCCTGTGTGGGGTACAGAGGCTCACTGTGAGCCTGCCCTTCTGAATAACCACCCCCTATGAGTGGCTTTTCTGTCCTCTCTATAGGGAGGGAGATGGCAAAGGAGAAAGGAGGCCCTTGGGGAGGTCTTTGCTCCCAAGAGAAACAGGCTAGTGAGACCAACAATGCCAATGGCCAGATATTCCAGGAGCCTCAGGCAGGTGGCTATAGTTAATGGCATTTAGGGCTAAAAGGGACCTTGGAGATTATCAGCTCCAACACCCTCATTTTTTGGTGGGGAAACTGAGGCCTGAGGGGAAATAACTTGCCATGGTCTCAAAAGGAATAAGTAGCATAGGTGGGATAAAAATATTGTAGTTTCTTTGACTCTAAATCCAGCTGTTTTTTTTTTTTTTTGCTGTGACATTATGTTGTCTCTTTTACATTTTATGACGTAATTCAGGAAGGAAAGGGATGCCTCTCTTACCCAAAGGTATCCTATGGAGCTGAGAGTCTGATGGAGGCTGTGGCTGGAATGGGACCATTATAGTTTCTTCCAGCTAAAGGCAGTCCTAACTTTGACCTATGTCCTAGAGTACTGAAAGAATTGGCATAAGTGTTATGATCAATTTTGCTATTTCAGGGATCTTTGAAAGAATGCAGAGAATTAGGAATTGCAGCTCTTGTGGGATTAGAGAAGGTTAAATATCCCTGTTTTTTTTTTACTTATTTATTTTTTTTGAAGTGTGTAAGGAGCAATGAACAAGCTCCAGAACTATAGCTGTGTGGCTCTGGGCCCATAGAGACCCTAACCTTTGGCCTTGCACATGAGCCTGTGGAGGAATAAACCAGAGTAAGAGATCAAAATTGAGGGGGAACTAGCACTCTGAACTTGGAGAACCTCCCAGTGGGCTTACTATAACTGAATCCAGCAGCAGTCTGTGGATATTCAACCACACACAAGCCAACAGACCCAAACCAGGTCAGGAATGTTCAGACCAGGAGGGCAGCGAACAGACCTCTCCCCAGATCTCATCACTTTGGAAGCATTAAAAAGTTACAGGTCCCCACAGTGATTTGTGAAAGCAGCAGAAAGACAGAAAGCTCAGGCCAGACATCTCTTCCTCTTTGGCCGATGCCCCCAGGTGAGCAGAGTCAAACACTAATATAAAGTCTAAAATAAAGAAGTAAGCTGGAAACATGGGCAAACAAAGAAAGAACCTGATCATATAAAGCTACTATGGTGACAAGGGAGCTCAAGTCACAAACACAGAAGGCAATTAATTGAAAACATTTACAAGCAAAGTCTCAAGAAAAATGCAGTTTGGGCCAGTAAGAATATCAGAAGAGTTAGTGAGGTTTTTTTTAAGAGCAAAAAAAGAATTTAAAAAATCAAATGAATGGTAGAGAAAAAATTAGGAAAGGAAATGAGAGCTATTCAAGAAAATAATGAAAAGAGAATCAACAACTTGGTACAAGAAGTACGAAATCTCACTGAAGAAAATAACTCCTTAAAAATCAGAATTGGATAAGTGGAATCTAACGACTCAATGAGACTTCACAAAATGTGAAAACAGAGTCAAAAGACTAAAAAAATAGAAAAAAATCTCATAGGAAAAACAACTGATCAAGAAAATAGATTGAGGGGGTATAATTTAAGAAACATTGGACTACCTGAAAGGCATGGGCAGAAAAAGAGCTTAGATATCATATTTCAAGAAACTATAAAGGAAAATTGCCCAGATATCTTAGAACAAGAGGACAAAGTAGAGACTGAAAGAATCCACTCATGCAGACTCCTGAAAGAAATCCCACAATGAAAAATCCCAAGAGTATTATAGCCAAAATTCAGAACTCTCAGGTCAAGGGGAAAATACTACAGGCAACCAGAAGAAGTTATTAAAATACCATGAAGTCACAGTCAGGATCATACAAGGACTTTTTTCTCCATCTTTTAAAACATTTTTATTTAAAAGTTTGAGTTCCAAATTGTATTGCTCCTTCTCTCCTTCCCCTCCCTCTTCCCTGAGATGGTAAGCAATCAGATATAGGTTACACATATGCAATTATGTAAAACATTTCCACATTAGTAATTTTGTACCAGAATACTTGAATTTAAAAAAATGAAAGAAACTGAAAACCATCCTTCAGGCTGTATTAATCAATATTAGTTCTTTCTCTGAAGGTGGATGATATGCTTCATCATTAGTCCTTTGGGATTGTCTTAGATCATTATATTGCTGAGAATATCTGTCATTCACAATTTTGCATCAAAAAATATTGCTGTTACTGTGCAGAATGTTCTCCTGGTTCTGTTCATGTCACTATGCATCAGTTCACATAAATCTTTCCAAGTTTTTCTTAAATCATTCTGCTTGTCATGTTTTTTCTTTTTTTTTTTAGAATTTATTTATTTATTTTTAGTTTTCAACATTCATTTCCACAAGATGTTAAGTTCCAGGTTTTCTCCCCATCTTTCCCCTAACTCCCCACCCCAAGATGGCAAGCATACTGATTACCCCTTCCCCCAGTCTGCCCTCTCTTATATCCTCCCCATCCCCAACTTAGCTACTTCCTCTTACTTTCTTGTAGGGCAAGATGGATTTCTAAACCCCATTGCCTGTATATCTTATTTCCCAGTTACATGTAAAAACAATTTTTTTAATATTTGTTTTTAAAACCTTGAGTTCCAGATTCTCTCCCTTCCTCCCTCCTCACTCACCCCCACTGAGAGGACAAGCAATTCAATATAGGCTATACATGTGTAGTTATGCAAAACATTTCCATAGTAGTCATATTGTGAAAGACTACATGTATTTCCCTCCATCCTATTCCACCCCCTCATTTATTCTATTTTCTCCTTTGACCTTGTCCCTTTTCAAAAGTGTTTGCTTCTGACTACCCCTCCCCCAATCTGTCCTCCCTTCTATCATCCCTCTCTTATCCCTTTCCCCCCCTACTTTCCTGTAGGGTAAGATACTCAACTGAGTGTGTATGTTATTCTCTCCTTACTGCTTGTCATTTCTTACAGCATAGTAAGATTCTACTACAATCATATACCATAATTTATTTAGCCATTCACCAATTGATGGGCATCCCTTTGATTTCCAATTCTTAACTACCACAAGAGTTGCTATAAATATTTTCATACAAATAGGTCCTTTTCCCTTTTTTTTTTTTAGATGTCTTTGGGATATAGACGTAGCAGTGGTATTGCTGGATCAAAGGGTAATCATGTAAGATTTTTCAGCTACTACTATAAAGCAGCAGAGGACTTGGAATATATTCCAGAAGGCAAAGGAGCTAGGTTTACAACCAAGAATAACCTACCCAGCAGAGCTGAGCATTTCCCCTTGTGGGCAAAAAAGGATATTTAATGAATTAGAGGATTTTTAAGCATTCCTGATGAAAAGAGCAGAGGTGAATAGAAAATTTGACATTAAAACACAATATATAAAAAGCTAAACACAAAAGGGAAATCATAAGGGACCAAACAATATTAAACTATCTATATCCCTATGTGGGAAGATGAAATATGTAACCCCCTCAGAATTTTATCAGGGCTGTTATTAGGGCTATTAGAGGGAGTCTGCTTAGAGGGAATGAGTATAAATTTATTATGTTCGGATGGTCTCAAAAGAAGAATGGAAGGGGGGAAAAGAGAGGGCATTGGAAAATGGGAAGGGAAAAGAAGGATGGGGAAAAGTATCTGAAATAGATGGGACACACAAGGAGGAATTTGTGCGTTGAAATGGAGCATGGTCAGAGGAAATGGGCAACACTTGAACTTTGCTCTGATTTAAACTGGTTCAAGGAGGGAAGAATATATATACACACAGTTGGGCACAAAAATTCATCTCATCCAACAGGGAAATAAGAGAGAAAGAGGGGAATACAAGGGAGAATAGATTAAGGAAGGCAGTGGTCAGAAGCAAGACAGACTCTTGAGGAGAGGACAGTGTAAAAGAAAGAAGCATAAGTATAAGAGAATAGAATGGACGGAAATACACAGTTAGTAATCATAAATGTAAATGTAAATGAGATGAACATACCCTTCAAATGAAGGATAGCAGAAAGGATTAGAAATCAGAATCCGGTAATGTGTTGTCCACAAGAAACACACTTGAGATGGAAAGACAAACCAGAGGCAAAGTAAGGGGTCAGGTCAGAATCTATTATGTTTTAGTTGAAGTAAAAAATAGTAGGGGTGCCAATCATGATCTCAGACAAAGCAAAAGCAAAAATACACCTAATTAAAAGAGATTATCGAGGAAACTACATTTTGCTGAAAGGTACCATGGACAATAATTAACATTAATATTAAACATAAATGCAACAAATGACATATAATCCAAATTCTTGGAGGAAAAGTTAAATGAGTTATAGGAGAAAATAAGCAGTAAAACTTAATGGGGGGGGGGGGCGGACTGTAAATAAAAGAGAAAAGACATGCAACCAGACTGACCTCATTTGCTTTGTCAACAGGATTATTTAACCTGGAGATAAGGATAAGGAGAATGCTGCAGATATAACATACTAGCATTTGACAAAGTCTTTTTTTGTGAACAAATGGACACATGTAAGCTAGACCAGCGGTTCTCAAATAAGGTTTGAGGATGCCTGGGAGACCTTTTAGAGGCAGCTAGGTGGCACAATGTATTAGAGTGCTGGCATAGAATCAGGAACATGAGTTCAAATGTAGCCTCGAATACTAGTTGTAACCCTGAGCAAGTCACTTAATCTCTGTCTGCCTCAATTTCCTCAAAAAGAAGATGGAGAATGATATTAAAAGCACCTACTTCCCAGTGTTGTTGTGAGGATGAAATGAGATAATATTTATAAAGCACTTAGCCCAGTGCTTGGCACGTAATAGGTAGCTAATAAATACCTGTTTCTCCCTTCCCTTCCTCCTTCCCTCCTTCCCTCTGTCTCTCCATTCTATCTTTCCTTCCTTCCTTCCTTCCTTCCTTCCTTCCTTCCTTCCTTCCTTCCTTCCTTCTTTCTCAAGACCAAAAGTCTTAAGACTGCTGGAGTGGACAAGTATGGTTAAATGGATTCTGAACTGATTGAATGGCCAACCCCAAAGAATAGACATTCATGGTTCAAATGTCAATTGAGAATGAGGTTTCCAGTGGACTTCTCTGCAATCTCTGCTTGGCTTTATGTGGTTTAACATTTTTATAAATGGATAAAGGCATCAATAGCATGCTTATCAAATTTGCCAATGACATAAAGCTGAGAGGGATAGCCAACCCAATAGATATTTGAATCAGGAGTCAAGAAGGTCTTAAAGACTGGTTAGAATATTGACCAGAATCCAATAAAATGTAACTGAATAAGGATAAAGACAAAGTGTTACATTTGTATTAAAAAACGACTTTTTCATAAGTATAAGATAAAGCAGGGCATGGTTAAACAGCAGTTCAATTGAAAGAGAGCTGGGGGTCTTAACAGATCACAAGCTTAATATGAGTCAAATGTGTGATATAGAAACCAGGAAAATTAATGGGATCTTTGCTGTTGTTCAATCATTCAGTTCTATCTGACTGACTCTTTGTGATCTTTGTGTATGAGATTTCCTTGGCAAACATACTGGAGTGGTTTGCCAATTTCTTCTCTAGTGGATTAAGGCAAACAGAGGTTAAGTGACTTGCGTAGGGTCACTGAGCTAGTGAGTGTCTGAGGCCACATCTGAACTCAGGTCTTCCTGACCCCAGGCCCAGTGCTCTACCCACTGAGCCACCTAGGTGCCTCCAGTGGGATCTTAGGCTTCCTTAAGAGAGGCACATTGTTAAGGACTGGGGAGGTGCAAGTCTTGCTTTACTCTACCTTGCTCAGACCATATCTCCATTATGGCGTTCAGTTCTGGGTACCATGTTTTAGGAAGGACATCGATAAGCTAGGGATTGTTTAAAAGAGGGTAACAAAGATGATAAAGGGCTTAGAGTTAATGCCATAATGATTCTTGGTTAAGGAAAATAAAGATGTTTTACCTAGAGAAGTGAAATTTGGTGGTGGGGGTGGGATTTGCTGTTAGCTGCTTTCAATTATTTGAAGGACTGTCCGAGGCAAGGGCATTATATTTCCTTTCCTTGACCTCAGAGAGCAGAATTAGAAGCAATGGGTGGAAGTTGCAAAGAATCTATTTTAGGCTTGATGGAAAGAACAACTTACTAAGAATGAGAACTCTCCTAGGCTGTCTCTGAGGTGGTAAACACTAGAGGTGTCAAACTTGTAGGCAGAGGCAAAACCTCAGAGTGCAGGCTCCACCAAATTAAAATGTAATTGGGAAATGTTTAACAAAATAAATAGAAATACAAGGCAATACAGATAATGTTAATTTGTGGTTTTCTGAGTCAATATGTACCCAAGGGATCCATTTCTATTTGAGTTGACACCAGTGGTGCATCTTCCCTCTCTCCCCTCCACTCCAGACCCCATCTTCTAGTAAAAGCAGGGTGGTCACTAGTTGGGAGTGTTGTAAAGGGGATTCTTGTTCAAGTAGGGGTTGGACTGGATGGTCTTTGAGATCCCTTCCAATCCTCAAATTCTATGATTCTGTTAAATGCAAAGTCCTTCTTTGGAAACACTTCAATAAACCATCAGGAAAGTATTGTTAAATGCCTATTAAGTTACAGGCACCATTCTAAGCACTGAGGATACAAAGACAAAAATCATTCTTCCTGGTTTTCTCATTTTGTCACAAAACCTCTATCTCTAGTCCCCTTCTTTATGACCCATCTCCAGGGGTATGCTGGTAAAGTTTAACATTCCTGAAATCCTGAAAAAAAAAAGAAAAAAACTACACCTGGCACTCTTAGAGTTGATCTGTACCATTAACATTTTCTTGATAACTTTCTCAAGTCTAATCAGCAATTCAATAAACCACACCATGATGTGTAGTATTTGCTAAGCTGGTTTGAGCTGCCTCCAGCACAAGCAACACTGTCTCCTTCCTTTCCTCTCTCACCTCCCTCAAATGAAGTCTATCTCATCCTTCTCCCAGTCAAAAAATCATTAGAGCTACAAGGGTCCTGGGAGATCATCTGGTCAAGTTCCTTCATTTTATAGTTGAGAAAACAGACAAAGAAGGGGAAAATTCATTTCTTTACATTACACGGTTTGTTCCTGGAGCTCTGTAGCATTATAGGAGACAAAAAAGAACCTTTTCTTTTAACACTCTTTCAATGGTTTTCCAAATACTCTGATTGAGTTGTGTCTTGAGCTCTGACACCTCATAACCCTTTATAGTGCTTGAATGAGAAGGAAAAGAAGATCCGACAGCCACAAATTAGACGCGTTGACCATGCTGAAAACTCTTCTTTTGCCTTACTTGCAGACTTTTAGATCAGCTTTTAGAAATTCTGGAGTCCCAGGAAACTATGCTATTGCATCCTTCATGTGTATGTGCACTTATAATTGGTTTAGTGACCTCCTAGATCCTAAGTCCAAGATGGGATACCAACCCATCTAACACAGAGAGTAGTTCCTTTACTGAAACAGACTACATTTTGTTCCATGCTAACTCGTTCTGTGTGATTCTGTGTGTTTAAGATTCACACAGATAATGAGAATACTAATGAAAAACGTTTTTCTGGATTCTGGGAAAAAAAAATCCCAAATCCTGTGATTTTGTTAAAGTGTCAGATTCCTGGTAATGGAATATCCCTCTACCAATGCAGATCAACAGCTCACTTGTAAATTACAGCTTTGGAGAATTACCCTGGGACGCTGAGAGATTAAATGTCTAGTTCATATGTTGCATAGTAAGTACGTGTCAAAGTCAGAATTTGAACTCAGGTCTTCTTGACTCAAAGGCCCTCTTTCTTCCACACCATGATACTTCTCATAATATAAGTGATAAGTGTTAAAGGTGAAGCCCCAGGGTGGACAACTAGGTCATTAACAAATGTGGGATCAGGGAAGGCTTCATGAAAGAGATGATATTTGGGTTGGACTTTTTTAGATGGTGAGGATTCAGTAGAGATGGTATTAGCAAAGAAAAAGAGGTTGAGAAAACGGGAATGTGTTTGCAGCAAGAAGATTCATCAAATTTGACCACAGACTAGTTCGTGGAATGAGCAGTGTGAGTTAGTCTAGAAAGTTAAGGTGGCAGCAGAATATGAAGGGGGACTTTCTGATCACTGGTCAAAAATACTCTCTCTTTCCCCCCTCTTCGAAGGCCTCATGAATGGCCCAGTTTCCATAGCAAGATCCCTCCTGGCTTGTTTACAGCTTTCTGCCCAACAACTTGCATTCTAAAGCTTCTCTTACATAAACTATTCCTTTTGCAAAAACAGATGACAAAGAGCCTGCTTTGGCCTCAGGCTTGAGTTTCATAACATTAATATTACTATTATTGTTATTAATTTTATTGAAGGAGAAAGAAGCAGCGCATTCTCTTCCTACTCTATATTTTCTCATGGACCAAGACAGCAACAAACATTTTAGAAAGGTAGAAAGGCTTGCTTTGTTGTCTGAGGAATTGTAGCTGAAGCTACAAGGAGAATAGGGCTTTGGTCACAGACCAAAGATCCAGACACAGCCCAAGGTCAGGGCTGGAACAGTTGCGCTGACGGGCTTGTACATGGGCAGCAATAACACTAATTTGCCCTTCCTTATTAGCTTATCTAAGCCTTTCGATATTTGGTACAGAAAGCAGACCTGCTTTTTATCTTTTAAGATTCCACTCCATTCAAATGAATCCAATTCAACAAGCATATTTTAAGCGGAAAAGGCTTAGGCTACTATTCTCCGATGGACTGTATGCTTCTCTTCTAAGGCCTAACCTAGCTAGCTAAGTTCAGGGAGGATCATGGCCAGAAGGCTGGCTATCAGGTGTTGAATTTTTCAGTCACAGAAATTCACAAAGGCTCATCCATGAAGGAATAGATGGATTCTAATGTTCATTTCTGGAGCCCTCACATCAATGAGATCATAGACCTTTTTTCTTTTTTCCATAGGTTTCCATGGCCAGAGTTTCCATCACCAAGTGGCCAGTCTATTGCTGATGAAGCATCTGGATGTGATTGCTGGACAGACATTGCAAATGGACAGTTATTTGGGCCTAGTATGAGGCAGGAGGAGAAAACAATGAGTTGCTTTTGGGAAAACCTAATTTGACTGCTGGATGGCTAGCAAAGTAGGTTATATTTCGGGAAGTTGAATTAAACTTTTGGTTCTGTTGCTCACTGATGAAAATATAAGAAACATTGACCTGCTAATCTCCTGAAGGTTAAGTTAGCTCAACTGGAAATGTAAACTCCTTGAGTATAGACACTGTTCATTTTTATCATCATAGATCCAGCACCTAGCATAGTGCCTTACATCATGTAATAGGTGCTTAATAAATGCTTGATGACTTGGAGAAGGGCAACCCATCTTTCTGAGAAGGCTTGAGGGAGGGGAAAGACATCATGACTTCTGTTTTCAGGTACTAGAAAGGCAATTGTGAAGAATAATAACAGAGAAAAGAATAATGATAGCATATGTAAGAAAGATATAATAATATGACCCTTGAAAACTTGCAAAGTGTTTTACAGACATCATTTCATTTGATTTTCACAACAATCTGGGGAGGTAGGGACAATAGAGATCTTTACTCTTCCATTTTATAGATGGAAAAACTGAGGCTCCAAGGAGTTAAGTAATTTTCCCATGGTTGCACAGCTAGCGTATATCAGAGTTGAACCCAGGGCTCAAGCTCAGCATTCAAGCACACTAAGACTTTTTCCACTTGGCCCCAGAAGATAGAACTTGGAGCAATGGATGGAAGTAGCAGAGAAACAGATTTCAACTATATATCACATGAAAACTTGTCAATAACCGGAATTATCCCAAAGCAGAATGGACTGCTTAGAAGAGACCTGAGGAGTCATCTAGCCCAGGGCTTCTTAAACGTTTTCCGCTCATGACTCTTTTCCATGTTTCAGCAGCGATCGTTGGCATTGTATGGCATGACAACATGCATAGTGCAAAGTGTGCATGTTGTGTGTTCAGAACCAAGGCTGCAGTGAAGTCACACAACGCAACATGGCAAGGGCTGCCAGAAACACCTCTGATTCATTATTCATTTTATTTCTAATTAATTTTTGGTCTCCTTGCATGTTCAGAAACTTTTTACTGTTGCCAAATTTTTCTGAAACCCCATATGGGGTCTCGACCTACAATTTAAGAAACACTAAATTCTAGTCCAATGCAGACCTAAAAAAACCCTGTCTAAACCATAGGCTCTTATCCTGAGGTCCACAAACTCCTCAAGTGGGCCATGAACAGATTTGAGGCTTCTGTGAAGCAGAATGGACAAAAAAAAATTTACATCTTTATTTCCATTAACCTCCAGCTGAAATTTAGCATTTCCTTTCAATTATTTAAAAACACGATTCTACCAAAGGGATCTGTGACACACAAAAAGTTAAGAACTCTAATTTCTTGAGGTTTTCTGAAAGGAAACAAGACTTTCTCAAATGGTTTGCTAAAATGTAGGTAAACTATAGGTACACCATTCTTACTTGCCATTTTGGTGATCTTGTCTATGAAATAAGTAAGGTTTGTCTTGAATGACCTGTTCTTGATGAGGCTGTACTAATTTTTGTGATCACTTTCTTTTCCACACATTCAATAACCATTTCTTTATTAATAAATTCTAAAAATTTGCCAAGAATCAGAGTCAATCTGATTCTGTAGTTTACAGATTGCATTTTCTCCCTCCCCCACTTTTATAACATGATTGCCCGTCTCCAGGCTTGTAAGGTCTCTCCAGTTCTCCATAATCCTTTGGAGATCTCTGACAGTGGCCTAGCCATTACATCTTCCCTTTATTTCAGGATCCAAGGATGTAGTGCATCTGAGCTGGTGATCAGAACTCATCTGGGGATCTTTTACCATCTGTACTTACCTGGGGTATGAATCTCCTATTAGTTACTTTTGTTTTGTCCTTTCTAGTTCAAAGACCATTTTTAGTGGCAGAGAAATCAAGCAAAATAAGGATTCAGCAGATCTATTTTCACTCTGTCATCAGTTAGCCTGAATCAACCCTGAGTAGAGGTCCTACTCTCCCTTCTTTATCCCCCCTCTTTCCCTTAGCATAGCAAAAAGAAAACTAAAAAAAGTACTTCTTTTGTTATTCTTATCTTTCCTAGACAATCTCAGTTTACGATCACTATATTTATTTTCCATTGCTCACCTTGGCTTCTTTCTTCTGTTCCTGCCTTTAAAATCTAAACTGGTTGGAAAAACCACTGTGCTACTGTATCTTCATTCTTCTTCTTTCTGGTTCCTGGATCTCCTCATGTGAATATAGCTTCTTCATATATAATGCCACCATGTCCTTTCCCCTTTACTTATTTCTTTGGAATAGGATGAGGCCTTTCAGAGGTCTAGTCTAGTCCTGTATCTCCTCCCACAAACTGCTCCTCAGTGATGCTTCTGAAGTCCATTTTACTCTCTTGTTTGAGGCCCTTTAATTCTAGCTTATGCTTTTTACATTGGTGTATAGACACTTGAGGCCATAGGTTTCATTATCATATCCTTCCCTGAACTTTGTGTTCTGTAAACTTTTGAATATAACAATTATTATGCTTTGAAAACTCTGAGATTCTAAGAGAAATATTATCATTTGGGGAAGAGGAAGTAAGGTTAAGGGATTTGGTTCTTTCAGAATCAGGAATATCATGAAGTTTATCCAGAATGTTCACTTAGGTGCTGGTGGAGTGGAGATGATCAAAGCTGAAAGGCTTGATTGGGTTGTTCCTTAATTCCTCAGGAGGCCTCAACTGTTAAGAACAGGAAGTATGTGTTTTTTCATTTTTAACTTCTTTTTTGTGGGGGAGGGGTACTGGTTTTTGGTAATTGGTTGGGGATTTGGGCCAATCTTGAGGCTAGATAAGATCTGATGGTGGATTAAGGGGTGGGGGTGTGGTGGGAGTGTACAGGGACTAGAGCTGGTTTCCTTTTTCAAGGTATCATTGCTGGGAAGGCCTTTATGCAATTGGCATTAGCCAAGGGGACTTCTGCAAAGAGCTTTTAAAAAAAACAAACAAAACTAATTTCTGTTTGTGTTGCATCACCCTTAACTGCTTCATTGCTGGGATGCTGATAATTAGAGGTAGCAGAGTACAATGAAAAGAATGCAGGATTATGAGTATGAAGACCTGGGTCTTAGCTCTGATACTTGCTAGGTACAACTGTGGAATCAGAAAACCTTACAATCTTAGGACCCGGGTTCAAATCTGACTTCAAATATTTACTAGCAGTATGACCTTGGGCCAGTCATTTAACTTTGCCTCAGTTTCCTCATCCGTAAAACGGGCTGGAGGAGGAAATGGCAAACCACTCCAGTATCTTTTGCCAAGAAAATGGGTCACCAAGAGGCAGACATGACTGAAATGACTGAACAACCATATGTGCAAGTCACTGTGCTAAGCACTTTATTTGATCTTCATAACAACTCTGGGAGGTAGATGCTTTTATGATCCTCACTTAAATAATAGTGATTATTTAATAAAAACATTAATTAATAAGGTAACAACTAGCTATGCTTGTGTCAGGCATTGTGCTAAGTACTTGATAGGTTTTATCTCAAGTGACCCTCATAAAGGGAAGTGGGTGTTATTATTATTCCCAATTTACAGTTGAGGAAACTGAGGCAGAGGTCACTCTATTTTCCCAAGGTCACACACAGCTGGTAAATATCTGAGGCTGGATTTGAATTGAGATATTCCTGACTCCAGGTCTAGTGTTGTATCCACTGTACCTCCTAGCTACCAAAATGAGCTGATAAATGTAAAGTGCTATATAAATTTTACATATTAACATGGAGTTTAAAAAAGGGCTTTAAAAACTGTGTAAACTGTCATGTAAATATGAGCTGTTATTATCATGATGCCACTAACATTCTCTATATAAATATTTTTAAGTGGTAGGAGTTGGAGAGGACAAAGGTATGAGAGAACCCCATAGAAAGGGTCAAGATAGTATTTTAGCCTTAAGACACCCTACATTTAACCTGGCCTCCCAGGTCTGGTTGGGATGTTATTACCCACTGTATATAGCTGTACATCTTGCTGTCTCAAATAAAAAGTCCCCACAGTGGGATCCTCTGTTGCATTAGGAAAGTCATAGCTGGAGAGAGAAGAAAAACTAATACACAGAGGGGACCATCTTGGCCAAAGACACACATAAGACAATTCCAAGACAGAGCCAGTTTCTTAATTCACACATATGCATTCATTCATTCATTCATTCAGTTAAATATGTATTCTGTACCACCTGTGTCAGAGACATTGTGTTAGATACTTTGGTAGGGGAATGAGGAAAGGAAAGGAAAACAAATAAGATGCACCCACTGCTCCCAAGGATCCCAAAATTTAGTAGAATTTAGTTTCCACTCCCTGTTGGAAGCTAGTCTGAACAGATCTGTTTGGAAAGAGCGTTGGTTCTAAATAAGCCACTTCACCACTTCTCCTCTCACAGCAGCCTCAGAGTCTTTATCTGTAAAATGATGAGGTCCAACTTGATGAAGAATTGTAGGATTGCAGTGACTTTTTAGGTCTAAAAATTTCATGATCCTAATATAGGGGCATATATATATATATATATATATATATATATATGTGTGTGTGTGTGTATGTGTGTGTGTGTGTGTGTACGTATATATATATGTGTGTGTGTGTGTACGTATATATATGTGTGTGTGTGTGTGTGTGTACGTATATATATGTGTGTGTGTGTGTACGTATATATATATGTGTGTGTGTGTGTGTGTGTGTGTGCGCGTGCACGTGCACATGTGTGCATAGGCATATATACGTATATGTCTTTGACATACGTATATTGATCGACTGACAAATTAATCAGCATTTACTTAACTCTTTCTACGTGTCTGGCATGAAACATTTCTCTCTCTCTTTTTCCCCTCCTCCTCCTATTTCCTCTTCCTTCTTCCACCTTCCTTTTCTTTTCTTCTCTCCCACCCTCTCTCCAACCCTCTTTTAAGAAGGATTTTTCTAAATCCTAAAGGAATGTTGGACAGTGGAAAAGAACATTGAACTTTTGAGTCAGAGGACCTGGGTTGAGATCTTGGCAGTGCTACTTCCTATCTGTGTGACCACAAGCAAGTCACTTAACCTCTGTGGTCTCCAGTTTTCTCATCTGTAAAATTAGGAGTTGGAGCACATGACCTACCTTGTAGACCTAAATCCAACATGGACATGGATTGCCAAGGGTGGGAAGGTTGCAGTTTGTGTGAGCAGATAGAATGCCCATAATGATGAAATCACAGGTCCAGTCAAATTCTAAATTGTATAATAAGCATCCATTTTAATCCTTTGGGTTTTTGTTGTTTTCAGTCACGTATGATTTTTCATCACCCCATTTGGAGTTTTCTTGGCAATGATACTGGAGTGGTTTGCCATTTCCTTCTCCAGTTCATTTTATAGATGAGGAAACCAAGACAAATAGCGTTAAGTGACTTGCTCAGTAAGGATATGAGGCCAGATCTGAACTCAGGAACGGGAGTGTCCTTGACTCCAGTACTCTATCCGCTGCATCCTGGCTGCCCCTAAACGTTTTGATTTACTGGGGCCTGAAATGAGCATCTTTTTTGTCACTTCCCATGTGCTTCATCCCCACTGCAAAACATTATTTAGGAGGGAAGTTTTCTGAGTAAGCTCAATTTCCAGCTTGCCTCAACTGTCTGGTTATACCTAAGATGATCCCACCCCTCTCCCACTGGAAATTCCTTTAGAAAAGAAACACGAAAGTGAATACTAGGCCCCGAGATGGGAAGCTCTTGAGGTGTGTCTAGTACCAGATTCATTTCTCTTTCCAGCGAGTCCATTCTGGAAAGGTGCTCATGCGGACGACATTTATGCCTGTGTCTGAGGGCAGGTAGAAAAGAGCTAGATATTAGCTAAAAGGACTCGGCCGCTCCTTTTGGAGACTCTTGGTTGGATTCCATACTAGTACAATCCCTTTCCTTGATCCCCTTGATTCTAGGGCCTTCCCTCTGTTGATTATCTCCAATTTAGCCTGTATGCTGCTTGTTTATAAAGAGTTGTTTGTAGCTTGTCTTCCCCATTAGAAGGTGAGCTCCCTGAGGGCAAGGACTGTTTTTGCCTCCTTTTCCTTTTCCTTTTTTTTTTTTGTATCCCCAGTACTTAGCATAATACTAGTACACCCCAGGGGTTTCTAAAATATATTAGCCCCTCGAGTAGCTGCCAATGGCTGTATGGAAAACTCGGTGTTTGGTATAAATAGGAATGGGCTGGCGTCTCCTTCAAATCTGCCTTGCGGCCCTTACTGCTTTGGTGTCCATGACATCATTTAGTACCTCACTGCAGGAAGGCAGGTGTACGGTGATTAATAAATACTTCTTTACTGAGTGACTTTGAGCAAATCACTTAACCTCTCTAATAGAATGTAAGCTCCTTGAGGGCAGGTGCTGTTTTGTTTTTTATCTTTGAATCCCAGCTGCTAGCATCATGCTTGGCACACAGTAGGAGCTTAGTAAGTGCTGGTTGATTGACATTTCAGAAAGGATAATTTAGGTTTGATAAAAGCACATATATCCTAAGAATTGGAGCCATCTAAAGTAGAATGGACTGCCTCAGGAGGCATTGGGTTTTTCGTCATTAGAGGTCTTGTAACAAAGCCTAGATGGTCACCTGAACAGGTGAACAGAAGAGATTTTTGGTCAAATATGGGTTGGACTAGTTGACCTTTGAGGTGCCTTCTAACTGCCATTCTGATACTCTGATGCCTACAGAGGTGAAATAATTTGCTTCAGAACATATGTAATAAGTAGCAGAACTGGAATTTGTGCTCTGATCCTCTGGTTCTCATTTTTGGCTGTTTCTACTACTTCTGCTATCATCACCATCATCATCACCATCATCCTCATCCTCATCACCATCATCATCATCATCACCACTATCATCACCATCATCATCATCACCATCATCATCATCATCATCACCATCATCATCATCAATAATATTTATATAGCACTTACTCTGTGCCAAGCACTGTGCTGTGTTTTACAATTATTACCTCATTTGATTCTCCCAACAACCCTGAGAAGTAGGAGCTGTTAATTATTCCCATTTTATAGATGAGGAAACTGAGACAAACAGAAGTTAAGTGACTTGGCCAGGGTCTTAAAACTAGCACGTGTCTGAAGCTAGATTTGAACTCAAGTCTTCCTGACTACAACTAGGTGGCACAGTGGATAGAGGGTGGGGCTTGGAGTTTGGAAGACCAGAGTTCAAATCCAGCCTCAGACATTTACTAACTGTGTGACTCTGGGTAAGTGACTTAACCCTGTTGACCTCAGTTTCCTCATCTGTTAAATGAGAAGAAAAATGGCAAATCACTCCAATATCTTTGCCAAGAAAACCCCAAATGGGGTCACAAAGAGTGAGACATGACTGAACAACAACTTCTTGACTACAGGGTCACTTCTCTAATCACTGTGTCACCTTTTGATGTTGGACTAAATCTGAATGAGCATTAAAACCTGTGGTGGGAGTGGGGTCAAGTGAAGTCGATGATGGGACATATAAATAGGGAGTACAGTATTTAAAGAAACAAAGCCAGAATAAGAGGCAACGAGGTCGTGCATTGGATTTGGTGCATTGAACCTGGCATCAGAAAGATTTGAATTCGAATTCCAAATACCTTACACACTTCTTTTTTTGCCTTTTTGCCTTTTTTTTGGAGGGAGGAAGGTAGGACAATTGCAGTTAAGTGACTTGCCCAAGGTCACACGGCTAGTAAGTGTTAAGTGTCTGAGGCCGGATTTGAACTCAGGTCCTCCTGACTCCAGGACCGGTGCCCTATTTACTGCACCACCTAGCTACCCCAACCCTAGGCACTTCTACCTGAGTGACTTTGAGCATGGTGCTTACTCTCCCTGTATTTTTAGGAAAGGCCTAACAAAACAGAATGGGCATTGTCTCAGACAAACTGAGACCTGGGAAAGACCTCAGCTTAAAAAGGCCTTGAAAAAGGCATCTGGGGCCATGTCCAGTCGTCCTGATCTGTATCTTGCCATCGGGCCCAAGTGGCTCAGGAGGAGAAAGTGAGGCTGGTGACTTTGCACAGCCCTGCCTCACTTAAATCCAATTCAGTTGCATGTCATGGCATCACCTCCCTGATGTCACAGTCCTCTTTAAGAATGAAGGAAAAACAACAACACCAACAAAACAGGAGCACGTATAATCAAACGTAGACAGGAACAGCCTCTCTCCCCTCAGAAAGTTGTTGTAAGGATCAAGCGATCTCTTGTGCGTGCTGGCTATCATTGTTATTATTATTTTTATGCTTATCACAGTGATGATGATGATTTCTTTCTTCTATGTGACGTCATTCCAGTTCCGTTTAGCAGTATAAGCAGTGTAGAGGGTTGGCAGGAGAGAAGCAGGAAACAGTGCAGAGAAAAATGGCACAAATGATGAATTGAGTAGGTAATACGTACAATGAAGAAGGGCTAGAAGCCTTGAAATGATTTAATCCAGAGGAGAGAAGCCTGAAGTGGGTGCAGAGGGGACAGAATGTCTTCAAGTCCTTGAAGGGTTTACTGGGAGAACCAGCTCTTCTCCTTTTCCCTTGACACCCCAGAGGAAACTAGTTTGGGGTGTAATAGGGAGAGCTTAGTTTAGACAGGAGGAAGGGCTCCTGATTATAGGGGTCAGGCATCAGAACAAGCTGCTCCTCATTTCCTTTCCCAAGGCATTTACCCTGTTGCCTGGCAAGGGTTTAGATATAGTCCCTACCAACCCTCAGTCTGGCACACGGTCAGCCGAATGAGATCCATACAAAGGGGACCGAAAGTTCCATAGAAGGAACATTCCAAGCATTGGAGGCAGGGTCAGAAAAAAAAAAAAACCACCTACTTCATTTTCAGAGGGTGACATTGTCCGGTGCAGTGGCTGGAGTGCTGGACCCAGTTGGAGTCAGGAGTTCTGAATTTGAGCCCTAGCTTGGGCCACTATGGAACTCTGGGTAAAATTACTTTACTTCTTTGATATTCAGTTTCTTCTTCTGAAAACTAGAGCCAGTACTGATGCTATTTCACACATAGGGTCACTGGGGGTGGTGGTGGTGTGGTGTAGTGTTTTCTAAACCTTAACCATAGAGGACAGATGACAATATCTTGGTTTTGTTGGACTCATGTTGAAGAATGAGATATATGTTTGTTGGACATAGCAGACCCAGGATTTTTTTTACTTGATTTTGCTTATTTGTTACAAGATTTTTTTCTTTTTTTTCCCAGGGGAAACCGGAGGAGAGAAAATAGACTTTTGTTAATTGAAAAAAAATTTAAAAAGAAATGGCAGTTGTGATTCTTATAAGAATCTAAAGAAATGGATAAGATAAGTCCTTTGCAGAAGGCTGACTTGCCTAAAGAATGCTTGGTTAGCAGGTTACCAGTGAGGCTGTATTGCTTCCTATCTCAGAAGGGAGCCTGGAAAGGTTTCCTTAAAGGAAGAGCATCTGTTTAAAACGTAATGAATGGAAGATTCACTACAGTCTTAGAAACTGTAATACATCTGGTGCTTTTGATGCCTGAAAAGAGAGAAAAAGAAGAGTTTGAAAACTGTGAGAAGTTCTCTAGTGCTGTTCAGGAAGACATTTCTCCAATTTGTGACAACTAGCTCTGTATTTTCAGAGAGAAATAGCATTAAAGTACAGAACAGCAATGCTTGGGGCATCCTTTGCTTCATGGAAATATCTTTAAAGAACAAGAATGCTGGGTTAGGCATCTGAGAATTTGGGTTTGGATCCCAGCTTGCCACTTCCTGTGTGATGCTGGACATGACCTCTCTTGGCTTCAATGTACAATGAGACAGTTGAATTAGGTGATGTCTAAGGTCTCCTTATCTCTAAATTTATGATCCTATGGTCCATGTCTTTGGTGTCAAAATCAAATAGAAATGAATCCCTGCAGGCTTCCATGGTAACTTAGAAAACCACAGATTAACATCATCTTTGTTGTATGGTATTTCTTCCTATTTTGTTTAGCATTTCCCAATTATGTTTCAATCGGGTTCTTCCTTACTCCAGAATTTTGTAGTAGGCTGGGAGTTCAATACTTCTGATCCAAGCCACTCTGTCTGCATTCATACTTACCAAGTTGACTTCCAATTTCATAACTGGCCTTCCAATAAACTTACCCATCAACAAGCAGAGTATCTTGCACAGGGGTCTTATTCTGGCTCTCACTCCAGACATAGCTCTCGTCATCACTTAATACACTTACTTTCTGGTATTTCCATCACTTAAGCACAGTACTTGGTGCATAGTAGGTCCTCAATGAATATTAGTTGATATGACATGATTTGCCAAAGGTCACATAGGTAGTAAATAGCAAAGTTACAACCTGAATTCAGGTTCAGTGACTCCAAATTCAGCTCTCAAAGACTAGTGCTATTTCAACTGTACCACACAGCCTCTCCAGTCAGAGAAAAAAATTTAAATTATTTGTAATAGGTTTCTGCATTCTCCAAGACTATGTATGTCAGCAGAGTACAAGCTCTTACAGGCTTACCAGGCTGGGAAGGCTGTGAGCATGAGACCCAGCTACATACAGCCTAGCTAAGTACAGAGGTTTCATCCTCTGGAGGCTGACACCAGGTTAATCGTTCAGTCAATCTACAACCATTTTTAAAGCACCTATTACATCCAAGGTGCTGGGAATACAAGTACAACCAATGAAACAATTCCTACTCACAATGAGATTGCATTCTTTTTTTAAAATTGAATTTTAGGTTTTTTTCAATGAACAAAAATGGATTTTTCTCTCCCTCCCACCCATTCTCTTTGGAAATCAAACCAAACCAAACCCTTGTAAAAATATGCATGGTCAAGCAAAACAAATTCTTCTGTGTCCATATCTCCCCAATATACATCTCAACCTATATCCTGAATCTACTACTACTCTGTTGGAAGCTTCATCATCAGTCATTTGAAATCATGGTTGGATTAAACTGATTAGGGTTTCTAAGGTTTTCAAATTGTTTTTGCACTGTGGTAGTTGTTGGATAAATTGTTCTGGTTCTGTTATCTCTGCTCTGCAGCTCATACAAATCTTCTCAGGATTCACTAAAACTGTCTCAAAATTTTTATGGTTTAATAGCATTGCATTCTAACACAACGACATTCATATTCCATAATGTGTTCAGCTATTTCCCAGTCATTGAGGACCCCCTAATTCTTTGCTACTATAAGAAAGAGTTGCTATGAATAGTTTTGTACATTTGGGTCCTTTTCCTCTTTCTTGGATCTCTAAATAAGTGTATATCCTAATAAGGGAGACAATAAATACATTTAAATACTCGGTTTTTAATCATACTTGGTATTAAATACTTGGTATTATATCATATTGGCATCATAAATATAAAGTATTAAATACATAACACATAAAATAGTTAAGTGGAAAGGAGTTTGAGAGGGAGAGTCCTAGAAATGTATGTTTTGGGAGAGAGTGGAATCAGGAAAGGCTTTTGTTTTGGTCTTAGCAGCTCAAGAAGACTAAGGAAGAATTGTGATTAACTCACAGGCCCTTTAAAAGTGATTAAAACACAGGTTTTTTGAATATCGATGTGAGTAATAAATTAGATCAATTTCACTTAATTGAAAGTTCTTGAAGTTCTTGCTCAGTCTTGGAAGGTCCCTCTCTGCCTTCCATGATATTTGAACTTGGTGCTTTATTGATGTGATTGACAGAGGTCAGCAAGGAGACTTCTGAATGGAAGCTGATTCTGACAGATGGAATTAACAGGATCTAGCAAGTGAGAGTCCCTTCTGAAACAGGAAACAGGGCTTGGCCTCCTGTTTTTCTTTGGGTCTCTCCACAGTAGCTGACAAAGAACCTTATACCGGATGTGTGCCCCATAAATGTTGCTGACCTGCAGTAGGACGATACTATGTAAAAACATAATGATGACTCTGTAAGTAAGAGATATCTCAATGATAGGATCTAAGCCTGCATTCCTAGCTAATACCTAGTGTCTGAGCCACTTAGACCTGCTCATAGTACTGCTTGCGGGCACTGTTTCAGTGCCTTTCATCCAATCTGAAATGCCATCGCAACGTTAGAACCCAGCATCCTGTCATGTGCTTAGAATGGTGATGTCCAAAGATTGTTGCTTTGTTTTCACTCATCAGGGTTTCCAGGAGCCCCATGGAAAGGGGTGACTTGAGCCAGAAGTCAGCACCCTTCCTGGTGGGGAAGAATTCTGACAGTGCAAATGACCTGAAGACCAGAGACAGAGGACGTGATAGAAGAGGAATGTAACCAGATGTCCCAGTTTGGCTAGGATAAACTGGGGCCTATTTTCTTCTAGGCTGACAGTTCATTCAGTTTCAGTACTGGTTCTTGCTAAAACCTAATTAATTCTGTAACAGGAAGTTTTCCCAAAAATCTGGAGAGTAGAAATGGGTAAAGGAGGGAATAAATTATAATTTTCAATCTCTAGGTTGGATTTTCATATCATTCTATCACGAGTTCTGGTAATGTTTATTCATAGGGGGAACAAAAATCACTTGAAGGTTGATATGGGTTTTGTTTAGCTGTTTTTCAGTCATGTCTGATTCTTTGTGACCCCTTTTGGGGTTTTCTTGGCAAAGATACTGGAGTGATTTGCCATTTCCTTCTTCAGCTCATTATATAGTTGAGGAAACTGAGGCAAACAGGGCTAAGTGACCTGACCAGGATCACACAATTAGTAAATATCTGAGACCAGATTAAGGTCAGGTCTTTCTGACTCCAGGCTTGGCACTATATCCACTGTGCCACCTAACTCCTCTCAGCTGAAGACTACACTCAAATGAAAAGCAGTTTATTTGGGAGTGGGTTTTAGGTGTTAAATACAAAACGTTTTGCTCACTCATTTTAAAAATTTATTTTATTAAAAAAATTTTTTTTGCTTTTTTGGAGAGGGAGTGCAGAGCAATTGGGGTTAATGACTTGCCCAAGGTCACAAGGCTAGTAAGTGGTAGTTGTCTGAGGCCAGATTTGAACTCAGGTCTTCCTGACTCCAGGGCCAGTGCTCTATTTACTGCACCACCTAACCACCCCTCACCCATTTTTTTAAATCAAGAAGAAGAAACACAAACCTTTATGTAACCAATATGACAAATCATAAAAAAATTTTACTGTAGTTCTATGTTATATCCAGTAAGAGGAGAAAGAAATGGAGAGAAACAGACAGACAGAAGTTTCTGAATTAGTATGTTAGCCATAGAGAAACTTCTCCTGTCACAATCTGCTATATTTGATTTGTGGGTATCTGTATTAACAATAATGACAATAGCTTATGTTTCTATAGCACTTTAGGGTTTGGTAATCATTTTTTTCAAAATCCTTTGAAGCAGATAAGTAAAACCGTTATTAACCCCATTTTATTTACCAACAAGGAAAACAAAGCTAAGAGCTGTTAACTTATCCAAGGTCACAGAATTAAATTAAACTAGTAGATGACAGAGTCAGACTTTGGAACCAGGTTCCCCAACTGGAAGTCCAGGATTCATTTCTATACCACAGTAACTGGCTGAGTGATATCTGAAGGTTATCTTTGAACCCAGCATTCTATAATTATTCTGAGTTTTTGTCTACTGAATTAGTTCCCATTTAAGGGCAGTGATGTCTAATCTAGTATGGTGGGAAAATGCATACTAGGAGTTCTTTAGGAATAAATAAATGGTTAACCACTGTTTACAGTTTTTCAGTTGCTTTTGTCAAGCTTTAAAAAATTCAGTCCTGAATGGACTGGCCTCAGCGTTTCAACAGGAATGACATTGTTCTCTGAGCTGTTGGAGAGCCACCAGGCAGGGTGGCTTAGGAGGACACCTGGGCTCTTGTCCTGGGTCTGTCACTAACTAGTTATGTGGCCTTGAACAAGTGATTTACCCTCAGCTTCTTCATCTTTGAAATAAGGTGATTAGATTTAAAGACCTCTAAGATCCCTTCCAGGACAAAATAATTATAATTCTATGATGAAGATGGTAGCTGATCATCTTGAGTTCCATTCTCTTGGATTGAACTAATTAAGTTTGAATCTGAGGTACAGATGTTTTTTCTGTGTCTCTGGTATTTTATCAAGTAGGAAACTAGACAACTGGGGTTGTCTATTGGCTGATGTAAAGGTATTTGTAAAGAATATATTTTTAAACTATTTCTGTATAAATTAAAATGAAAGCTAAAGCTTCTAGTTTTGTTTTATATTAGAATATCATTCAACTCAACAACACTTATAAAGCACCCATGGTATGCTAAGTGCTAGGGGAATGAAGCTTAGCTCCTCTCTTCATAGAGCATAGAGTCTAGTGGTGGGATAGGGTATAGATGTAAATAACTTCATTCATTCATTCACTCACTCCCTCACTCATTCATTCATTCATTCAATAAAAGTTTATTAAGTGCCTATTATATCCCAGGAACTGAATATAGACATAAATGAAACAGTTTCCTCCTGTCCACAAGAAGATTACATTGGATTACATTCTGAACACTAAGTAAATATAAAATATAAACAAATATAAAGTAATTTCCCAGGTGGGAATGGCATTAACAATTGAGAAGGATTGGGATAGGTCTTATGTACAAAGTGACTCTTGAGCTGGACTTTGAAGGAAGCTTCGAATTCTATGGATTAGAGGTGAGGTGTGGGGCAGCTAGATGGTGCAGTGGATAGAGTGCAGCCCTGGAGCCAGGAGGACCTAAATTCAAATGTGGCCTCAGACACTTACTAATTGTGTGACCCTGGGCAAGTCACTCTTCTTTGCCTCAGTTTCCTCATCTGTAAAATGAGCTAGAGAAGGAAATGACAAACCACTCCAGTATCTTTGCTAAGAAAACCCCAAATGGGGTCATGAAGAGTAGAATACAACTGAACAACAAAAAGGTGAGGAAAGTATGCATTGTAGCCCATGTATAAAGGTGGGAGATGAAATATTAGGTATGAGGACAGCAAGGAAGCCACTTTGGCTGGACCAAAGAATGAGTGAAGGGGCAGCTAGGTGGCACAGTGAATAGAGCACTGGCCCTGGAGTCAGAAGGACCTGAATTCATATTTGGCCTCAGACACTTAACACTTACTAGCCATGTGACCTTGGGCAAGTCACTTAACCCTAATTGCCCTGCCTTCTCCCTTCCAAAAAGCAAAAAAAAAAAAAAAGAATGAGTGAAGAGGGGCAATGTATCATTCATTGAAGATCCTGGAGAGGTAAGTTGGAAGCAAATGAGGAAAGGCTTTAAAGGCCATATAGAAGAATTAGTATTTGATCTTAGGAGCAATAGGATAGTTTTTGAACGGGAGAGTGGCAGGTGCATGATCAAGGAATATACTTTTTGCAGCTATGGGAGGAGAGATTGGAAAGGGGAGAGGCTGGAGTTAGGACCAATTAGGTGGCTCCTGTAATAGTCCAGGAGAGAGGTGAAGAGGACCTGAAGTAGGGTGGAGGCTGTGTGAGTGGAGAGGAGACAGATATGGGAGATGTTAAAGAGGTGGAGTCAATAAGACGTGACAACTGATTGGATATTAGGGGTGAGGGAGAGGAAAGAATAAAGGATGACTGAAGTTACAAACCTGGCTGAGTAGAAAGTTGGAAAAGCTTTTAACAGAAATAGGGGGATTGGAAAGGGGGTTTCAGAGGGGGTAAATATAATAAGCTCTGTTTAGATATGTCAAGTTTAATAAAATACCCATGGGGAGGGCTTGTCCATCAATTGGGAAATGGCTGAGTATGTTATGGCACGTGAATGTGATGGATCACTGTTGTGCTATAAGATATTGTAAAGCCCAGCATGAGCAGCTTTCTTGAGGACTGCTGCTGTGAACAGCTTAAAGGTTCTGATTACATAGTATAGTGAACTCTCTATTTATTCAGTAATATACTAAGACCAAACATCGACAGAAATCAAAGTACAACATTCAGAATGTTATAGCATAATAAGTTATCACTAAAGGGGCCACATAGTTTTCACCAAAGTGGTCACATAGTTTTAAACAAAAGATATCACTCAGTAAGTCCTTAACTCAATCATCCTTAAGGCACAGGCCTCCTTAAGGGACACAAAGTACAAAGGTCAAAGTTCTCCACCCCTACATCACAGTAAGTCATGATCTTCTCAATCAATACACAGTATCCAAGTAAAATCTTCTTTCATCTAGACATGAGGCTGGCTCTCATCTTCCATGGTTCCTCTTCCATGGTCCCAGCTCCTGCCCAAATCTACCCAACTGTCACCTGGATTCAAAGGCAGGCAGCTCTCCACTCCTTGGCCAGTTCCTATTCCATATTGAAGCTCACAGTGTCCAGTACACCTCAAGTCCTTCACAATTTCTGTTTCTGAGAAGACAAAGCTTAACAGAGCCAAAACAACATCCATACACATTGCTGGCACCGTATCAATTCACTATCTGCCTGTGAAATCAACAGGCACCCACAAACAAGGTCCAAGAGGTCAACACAAATCATCAACATAGAAATCAACACAGACTCACAAACAAGGTCTGAGAGGTCAGCACAAATCATCAGTAAAGTCTCAGGACCTCCAAAACCCTTCTCCAGGACTTCTGTAAACAGACAACCAGAAAATCCTCTTTCTGGGCTTCCAGTAAGGTCCCAGGGCTTCTGCACAAAGTATCACAAACAAACATCAACACAGACAAACATAGAGTGCTTGGATACCACAAATTTTCTCCTCCTTGACTCTGCTACCACAAGAGTTCTCTTCTCATTTCTACTTTAGTTCTCAGTTCTTCTCAGTTATCAGTATTGCTTTCTCCAGCTTGAGCCTCTCCTTATATATGGTCATTAGCTCCTTCCCTTCCTGTTGCGTCAACAACAGGAGTTCACAAGTTCTAGGGTTCATAAGTTGTGGGGTTTATAAGTTCTGCTTCTCAACAAAGACTTGATACAGTCATGGGCAAGAACTGAAACAAGATGTTAATCAACTAGCTGAAACAAGGTGTTAACTACTTCTTTGCTTGCCATTACAAACATAATGAAGGAGATGGTTTCAGAGAAAAATGAAATGAGCCAAACCAGACATAAAATGTATGTAATAACCACAATGTCATAAAGACAAACAACTTTGAAAGACTTAGGAACTCTGATCAACACAATGACTACCCACAATCCCAAAGGACTCGTGCTAAAACATGCCACCAGATAGAGAGATGATGAACTCAGAGTACAGATGGAGGCTTACTTGTTTTGGGCTTGTTTGTTTAAATATGGTCATTGCAGGAATTTGTTTTGATTGACTATACATGTTTGTAATGGGTTTAGTTTTTCTTGTTTTCTCAGTGGAAAGGGGAGGGTGAGAGCAACTGATGAGAGGGCAAGAATTTGTGCCTGAAAATAAAATAAAATGGAATTGTAAAAAAGATGTCTTTTAGAGCATCCCATTGGAAACATGAAGGAGGTAGTAAGAGATGCAAGACCAGAGGACCACAGGGGGAACAATTCTAATGCTATGACAAATTGATCACTGTGAATATCTACAAATATGTAGGTATGGTAAGGAACTGTATTGGTATGATAGTTGAATCTCAAAAGAAGTAGCAGTACATTGAAAAGTGTTAGATTTAGAGTCACAGACCTAAATTCAATCCTGTTTCTGATTCTAGCTGTTTGACCTTGGACAAATTGCTTAACCTCCCTAGGTCTGAGTGTTCTTATCTATAAAATGAAGTTGGAATAGATGATCTCTAAATTCCCTTAATTCTAAATGTATGATCTTATAATAAGCTGTAGAGTATTCAAGGGAGGATGACTATGATGGTTAGGCATTTTAGACCATGTCATAAGAGAATCCCTGGGGTTGTTTAGCCTGGTGAAGGGAAGACCTGGGGAGGAGAAGTAGTAAATAAACAGAGTCATTAAAGGGTGGTCATATAAATATTAATTTCTATGTGTATATATTGGTTTTTATCAATAGCATGTAGGCTTCTTGAGGGCAAAGACTACTTTGTTTTTGCCTTTATTTTCTCAGTGCCTAGTATATAGTAGGTTCTGAATAAAAGTTTGTTGATTGATTAATTTGTAGCCCTACATCATCATTGCCACAGGAATGAGACACACTTGTCCAGAATCCACCAGCCACTGACATTGTGGGACTGGCACTTCTGGAAATTTTTGCAGAGATTTCTGGGAGAAAGATGGCAGAATGGAATAAGCCAACTCAAGGGGGATGGTTTGGATTTTAGCCTCCATTTTGGCACTACATGGACTTTGCAGAGTTGAGTCCTTAGCCAGGTCTCTCCTCTGCTCTAGCTTTCTAAGACTCTGAAGGAGGTTGTCACGACTACTAGCTGTCACTCAGCTAGTAAGTATAATAGCAGAAGCAGGACTGAACCTAGGTCCTCTAACCCCAAATCTTACACTTTCCAATGTACTCTGCTGCCTTTTTTGAGATTCGATTATCATCTCAATAAAGTTCATTACCATATCTATATATCTGTGGATATTCAGAGTGATGAGCAGAGAGCAGCTGATGCCATGTGCCAAGAGATACTGCCATGAGCTGACGATGCTGATTGGTGAGAACTCTCCCTCATTTCCCGGTGCTTCTGGCACAGGGACAGGAGCAACACCATGAACTAATGCACTCCAGTGCAGCTTTAACCCAATTCCAACCTGTAAGAGAAAGAGTCTAATACAGCCAGGTATCTGAGGGTATAAGTTCATCACTGCCTGTGTTCCTCCCCCCCTTCCCTATTTTATTCCCTATTCTGTCTTGATACCTTATCCCCTACCTCTAAGGGGAAGGGAATAAGCATTTATATTATCTCATTTGATCCAAAGGTATTACTATTTTTATCTTCATTTTATAGTTGAGGGAAATTGAGGCAAGCAGAGGTTAAGTGTCTAGGGCCAGACTTGAACTCAGGTCTATCTGACTCCAGACACATTGCTTTATCCACTGCACCACCAGCTGCCTTGTGCCTCCAATCCTTTCTCTTCCTCTAATCCTTGTTGCATGGTTAATGTCTGGGATGATAGAGACTGGGAAGAACAGGCAGTGTGGGAAGAGCAGAAGACACATCCAGCCTCTAGTGTGAGACAACCAGGAGGTGGCAGAGTAGTGATAGTCCCTTAAGGAATCCCAAACCTTTCAGTATCACTCTTTGATAGTATTCATTAACCAGTTAAAAATAGATTCATGAGAGACTCTAAGAAGAGAGAATCACTGACCTAAAGGGAATCAGAAGCCCAGATGTAGTAGAAGAAATTTGGTGAGCTAGCTTGAGACTGAGGAAAATGTATATTTCTGTGGGTATATTTCACATGGATCCTGTATTCAATCTTTTACCAGCATATTCCTATTTCTCCCATATGCCTACTTTGCCCCTACTAATTTACATGCAGTGAAAGACTAACAGGGTGAGGGACTTCCATCAACCCACGTCCATTACCCCCTCATCCCTTCCCTCCCCTCTTCCCCTTCCCCTCCCCTCTCCTTCCCTTCCTTTCTTTTTTTTGCTGCTTTTCCCTTACCTTTCTTCCTATCTTTTTTCTTTATTTCTAATTTATCTTTCTATCCATCAATATATTTTAGATTGATTAGCAAAGCTAGCAAATACACTTGATATTTATAAATATACTATAGCAGTGACATAAGCAATTGCCTAGGTTCCCCTTTTCTGGGCTTCTCTGAACTTAGGGGATCAATATTGTGAGCATCTTCTTGAGGACCTCTTAACTGAGCCTCCATTAGAAATAGAGCCTACTTCCCCAGAGACCCAGTTACACTCATCAGTCTGCTTCCTCTTCAGTCAGAGAAATCCCACTACAAAAAAAAAAAAAATCAGTTGTCCCAGTCTATTTCCAGAACAGAGGGTCATCTATACTTTTTATTTCTCCAAACCCTCTTCCACTAGTCATGGTTTTTGGGTGCTATCTCCCTTTTGCCTTCACCTCTTATTGTCTACCTTCCATCCTAGCTCTGCCCTTCCCCAAGATCTGAAATACAATCACTTTATCCAGTTGTTTTAGGGCATTGCCAGGCCAAATTCCAGCCTGGAGAAGCACAGCAAGGTCTTCTGATCCAGCTCTGAAGGGGTTTAGGGGAGGTAAATAATGTTCTTAGGGGAAAGACTGCATTATATTATGAAAAAGAGAATTGACTCTGGAATCAGAGTACCTGGATTTGGGTTCTGGCTGTGAAGTGATCTGAGCAAGCTGCACTGTTTCAGCTAAGTCCTTCACGGTTGATCTTTGTAAAATATTATTGTTACTGTGTGGAATGTTATCCCAGTTCTGCTCATTTCACTTTGCATCAGTTCATGTGAGTCTTCATAGGTTTTTCTGAAAGCATCCTGCTCATCACTTCTTATAGCACAGTTGTAATGCATCACAATCATATGCCACAACTTGTAAAACCATTCCCCAATTATAAGTATGCCCTCAATTTCTGATTCTTTATCACCACAAAAAACTGCTATAAATATTTTTGTACTTATATGTCCTTTTCCTTTTTGTTTGATCTCTTTGGGGTACAGATCTAGTAGGGTACCCCATTGCTGGGGTAAAGTTTTATGGCCCTTTGGGCATAGTTTTGAATTGTTCTCCAGAATGATTAGGCTAGTTTATAACTCCACCAACAATTCATTATATACCTATTTTCCCCTCATCCCTTCCAGTATTTGTTATTTTTGATAGGTGTGAAGTAGTACCCCAGAGTTGTTTTGATTTGCATTTCTCTAATCAATAATAACTTAAAGCATCTTTTTTTCACATGACTAAAGATAGTTTTGGTTTCTTATGAAAGCTACCTGTTCATATCTATTGTCCATTTATCAGCTGGGGAATGGCTCTTATTTTTATAAATTTGAGAAGTAAGACTTTTATCAGGGAAACTTGTAAAAAGAATTTTATATTACTTCATTGTCTAAGGTAGCTTTTAGCAAAATGTAGTTTCCCTGATTATCTCTTTTAATTAGGTTTATTTTTGCTTTTGCTTTGTCTGAGATAATTACCCCTGTCTTTTTTGTTTTGGCTGAAGTATAATAGATTCTGCTTTATTTGAACTCTATATAAACTCTTTCTGTTTCAAGAGTGTCTCTTGTAAACAACATATTGCTAGATTCTGGTTTTTAATCCATTCTGTTATCTACTTCTGTTTTGTGGGTGAGCTCATCCCATTCACATTGACAGTCTTGATGACCCTCTATCCTACCATATGTTTATCCTTCTCTCTCTGTCTTTTTATCTTGTTCTTCCTCAAAAATCTGCTTTGCTTCTGACCATTTCCTCCCTTAATCCCCTTTTATAATTTTCTTCCTCATATCTCTTATTCCCTTCCCCTACTATTTCTCTATTGAGTCAGATAGATTTCTATACTCAACTGAGCATGTATATGTATTCTTCTCTTTAAGAACTAATTCTGATGAGACTGAGGTTGAAGTATTGCCCTCTGTTTCTCTTCTACTCTAAAAACTCTTCCTTGCATGCCTCTCTTATATGAGAAAAATGTCCTCATTCTATTGTCCCTTTTCCTCTTCTCCCAGTACAGCCTTCTTTCTCAATCTTTTATTTAGTTTTTGATCATTTCAATATATAATCAACTGATACTTATGTCCTCTGCCTATGTAGATCCCTAACAATATAAAGTTCTTAGGAGTTACAAGTATCATCTTCTCATATAGGAATGGAAATAGGTCAAACATATTAAGTCCTTTATGATTTCTCTTTGATGTTTACTTTCTATGCTTTTCTAGAATCTTGTGTTTACATGTCAAATTTTCTATTCAGCTCTGGTCTTTTCATCAGCAATGCTTGAAAGTCCTGTATTTCATTAAATATCCATTATTTCCCTGAAGGATTATACTCAGTTTTGCTGTATAGGTTATTCTTGGTTGTAACTGTGGCTCCTTTGCCTTCCAGAATATCATATTCCAAATCATTCTGCTCCTGTAACATAGAAATTACTAAATCTTATATGATCCTGATTGTAGTTCCACAAAATTTGAATTGTTTCTTTCTGGCCGCTTGCAATATTTTCTTCTTGATTTGGGAGCTCTGGAATTTGGCTATCATATTTCTGGGCATTTTTATTTTGGGATCTCTTTCAGGAGGTTATTGGTGGATTCTTTCAATTTCTATTTTACCCTCTGGATCTAAGGACAGTTTTCCTTGATAATTTCTTGAAATATTCTATCTAGGCTTTTTCTCTGATTACAACTTTCAGGTAGTCCAATAATTCTTAAATTAACTCTTTTCAACATATTTCCAGGTAAGTTATTTTTTCAATGAGATTTTGTATTTTCTTCTATTTCTTCATTCTTTTGACTTTTTTCTTATTGTTTCTTGATGTCTCATGGAGTCATTAGCTTCCAGTTGCCACTCCAAATTTGATTTGAGGCATTATTTTAAAGTTGTTTGGAGGAGAATGTTGGGACACTTCAGCTGGGTTGCTGCCTGTAGTTCATCATCTTGAATCCATCCCCTGTCCTAGACTTCTTTACGCTAGTCAGAGCCAATATATCTCTTTGCACATTTTACTTAAAGTCTCTACCTTGATCTGAATGGATCCTGACAAGGAATCTATATAATGAGAAATACTTTTCTCACAAAATTTTGGCAACTGTGGAGGCTTTCTGGTTCATTGTAATGGGCATACAGGAAAAAGTGGGCCATTATCATTAATATGTAACATGGTTTTGCTATTTCCTTTTGGAGATAGGAAGTAAATTCAAACCAGTTCCAAAAGTTTTCTAATATTTATGTTCTCCAAGGAAGCAGCAGGTGTTTTCAGTACTTTTCACACAACACACACACAAGTCTCACACCTCTTGATGATATCCACAGCCATCTTGAGCCAGTAAAATCTATTTCTTGTTAGCTCTAGATTCCATTCTTGGTTTATATGTCCAAAATCATTCTTTAGATCTTTTAGAGTGATATGCCCTAAGACGCATCAACAGCTTCCTTGTACCTGGAGTAGGAGTGGTAACTGTCCATCCAGTACAGTATTCTGCTGCTCAGCTCCAGCTTTTGCCATTGTCTCTACAGTAAAGAACATTCAGAAGACTGATACTTGAATTGTTTGCTATTACCACACATTTCATGATTTGCATCAATTCACATAGCCCCTTGTCAGCCATCTGCCCTCTTTGCCAGTCATCCATAGATGACTGAGGCAAAGAAAGTTGATTTAATGAAAGGAGATTCATGTGTGCTGCTGGCATAGAGTCTGGCAAAAGTCCCAAACTTTCAGCTGTACTGCCATCTGCTTGCAGTCCAGTCCTTTGGTTGTTGAGTATAGCTTTTACTCCTTCTTTAGGTATCACCACAGCTTTATCGTCCTGTGGTCTTCTAGAAAATTCATCTGCATCCACATTGTTCTTTCCTGGCTGGTGGTGAATATTGAATTCATAGTTAGCTAGTGCTGTCACTCATCTTTGGCAAGGAGCACCCAACTTGGCACTTGTCAGAGCATGTCAATGGACTGCTATCAGTTCACACTTACGTCTTTGCTTCATACACAGTCTCTGAATTTCTCAGTGACAGCCCATTTTAGAGCCAGCAATTCCAGCTTGTGAATGAGATAGCATGTTGTACTGTCACTCAAACTTCTCCTGGTAATTATAACAGGTTTCATGTAACCGTCACTCACTTGGTACTGAACTGCTCCCAAACCTTCCATGTTGGCATTTTTATGTAGAGCAAAAAGCTTGGGTCAGCATAGGCTAATACTAGTTCACATGTAAGGCTGTTGACCAAGTCTTTAAATAGCTGTTCACACATCTGTCTAATGGTCCCCAAAAGGATTTGTTGGTTTCAAAACAACTATGTGCCTCTTCTCTATCTGCCTTGTGCCTATTTAAAAAACTCTTTATGAGTCATTCTTCAAATGTCTTTCATAGAATGACAGGAACACAATGGCCACCTGGAGACTGCTATCCAGGACAGCAATGCAATCCACATTCCAAATTTTTACAGATACTTCTGTTTGAGGTCCTATGAGATTAGGTTGAAAAGAACCAATAGGAATCATCAAAGAGTCATTGCTAGTTGGAGCGAAGGTGACTTCCTTCTCTGGCTCCATTTTATTTTCCCCAAGCCAAACCTGTACCTCTCAGCCTCTGTAGTACCAAAGCTCCATTCTCTCTGCTAGTGCATTTAGTGGACATTCTCTTCACAGTCGTTAAGAGAAATGAGGGCTGTCTCCTCAGGCTTCTCTAGGTGAGAGTGTATGCATAGCAATGTGGTCTCCACTCCAGTAGATCACTACTACTCTTCCAAGGAAGCTGTTGTTTTCCTGGTGCTTATCTTGTGAAATTTTTCCTTTCAAGTCTCTCCTATGAGTTCTATATCCCTAAAGTAATTCTCTTGCCTTGTGTCTTTGATCCAAGTTTTGGCAAGTGCTCCTGAACCATCTGTGTGATGGGCTTCCAGTGAGATTCCTAGACATCCCTTGTCTGTTTCCCAGGTCACCTATGCTGTTTGGAAACTCTTTGAGACTAGATGGGCTCTGCTTAAAGTCTTGGCTACCAAACTGTACTCTAATAGATTTGTTGTGTTTGAGGCCTCCCTGCACTTGTTCTAACCTGATCTCATCCTCTGCCTCAGAATGCACTGCCTCCATTCATAACTTAGCATCCACACAGCATAAATTCATATGATTTCTCATCTTTGCACTGATACATAGATTAACAAATGTGGAATATATGTCACTTGGTGTTTCACTACCTCCTAAGCATTTTTCTAGTTTTTGTAAATAATTTTACCACACCACAGCTGGATTCCTGGCTATCAGACCTCTCAATATCACAAAAGTTCTGCTGAGACTCTCCATTAACAATTCCCTCTTCACTGTGTGAGATGCCTGCCAACCAAGAAGTGCCACTCAGAACCATGTAACCTGGGTTTCTCATGTTGTTCCTCAAGGGAGCTTGGATCTTCCTCTAAGAAAAGTCCCAACTTGGGCCAGCAACATTTCTCTGCCATAACATACCCAGTCGTATGTTTGTTATCAGATAGAGTTTTTCTGCTGTATCCAGTGGGTCTTTCCTCTTTTCTATATTTAGAAGAGTTTTAACTGTACAGTTCAGGGAACTGGGCCTGCTCCAACAATGCCATCTATGAGGTTCCATCAACCTGTCTTCCAGTGACCTAATAGACCTGTCATTAGGTTGTCCCCTTGATGACACACTGATGTCAGACACAAGGGAAATATCCTGTCTTGAACCTCTGGACATAAGAAGAAGCAAACTCTTTGCCTGAGGAACAATAGCCTCATCAGTTGTAACTGGCCAGGGTTTTTCTTTAACATCTTGAACAGGTGAGAACTCAAATTATTTTCAAGCTTATTCCCCAATTACTATATTTAATTCTCTTCATTCCTTAGGGTAATAATTTTATGAAAAGCTTTCACTTCATCTTGGGGGGAGGTAGGTGGGTCAGTCACAAACTAATATTCAGTAACTGTTTCCTATCAGAATTTTTTTCAGGTAACTCGTTATGATTGCATAACTCTTGATAATTCACAAAGCACATCCATAGTGAGTTGTCATAATTCCCTTAAGTGGATTATCCTACTGTCTCTTAACTTGCTTCCACTGTCCTTCAAAACTTTTGTTACATCCTGATCACAAGGTCTACTCCGAGGATGCCCTTACATACAGCATTGTTTGCAAGGTGATCAGGTTCTGCCAATAACACTACCATAAGATCACAAGGAAGCTCCATAATGCTGATGTTTAGCTAGTTACCAAAGAACAATACACGGGGTGGAGCCAAGATAGCGGCGTAGCAGCAGCAACATATCACAGCTCTCACATAGCCACCCCAAAATACCCATAAAATAGGACTCTAAACCAATCCTGGAACTCCAAAACGCACACAAAGATACTTCCCACTAAAGTCAGCTCGGCTACGAG
>CM053581.1:101118279-101146463 GCA_028627135.1 Pseudochirops cupreus | reverse complement strand
GGTTCCTCGTAGCCGAGCTGACTTTAGTGGGAAGTATCTTTGTGTGCGTTTTGGAGTTCCAGGATTGGTTTAGAGTCCTATTTTATGGGTATTTTGGGGTGGCTATGTGAGAGCTGCGATGTGTTGCTGCTTCTACGCCGCCATCTTGGCTCCGCCCCGAGAAGATGATTCTTAAGCCTTGGGTTTTGTTTCTTTGTTTTTGCTTTTTTTTCCTTCAAAATTTGAAACTCCTCCATATAATTCTTACAAACAACAAAGTTGGAAGGGACCAATTTACACAATAACATTTCCCTTAGGAGGCAAGCAATGAACTTCACAAGTTCAAGATGGGAAGGTGTGTCTGCACAGTTGTTCTTGTGAAAAATAATGTGGGGGGAGGGGGGACAGTTGGTGAATTCCTGGCTCAGTATGAGTGAATGATATGATAGGACAAGCAAAAAAGCTAATAGGATCTTGGGCTAAATGAAGAGATAGAACATGGGAGGTGACAGCCCCTTGGTACCTTACCCTGGTCAGACCATACCTGGAGTGTTGTGTTCAGCTCTAGGCACACTCTGTTTTAGTGAAGACATTGGAGAGTGTCCAAAAGAAGTCAACCAGGATGGTGAATAGTCTTTATGCCAGGCTAAATGAGGATGGATAGAAAAGTTTATCCTAAAAAGAAGACTTTGTTGCGGGGGGTAGGGGTGGGAATTAGAGTTGTATTTAGGTATTTTAAAGGTAGTCTTGTGGAAGAGGGAATAGACTTTACTTTGTGGTCCCAGAGGGCAGAACCATGAACCATGATTGTAGAGTCAGATTCAGCCTTAGAGAGAGGAAACAATCCTAACAGTCGGAGCTATCCCAAAGTGCAGGGGGTTGCTTCAGGAGGAAGTAGATCATATTTTTATCATCACTACCACCACTACTACTACTACTACTACTACTACTACTACTACTACTACTACTACTGCCACTGCCACTGCTGCTACTACTAATACTACACATAAAACTTTTAAGGGTTACAAAGCACTTTACATATTATCTCATTATATCCTTACAACATCCCAGGGAGATAGATGCAATCATTCATCCAATTTTACAGAAAAGAAAATTGAGTCTGAGTCAGATTAAGCAACTTGCCTGGCCTCATATACCTGGTAAGTGTTGAAGCAAGATTTGAACTCAGGTCTTCCAAATTCCAACTCCATTGTACTATCTAGCTGCCTAGGTGGCATCATTTCCATGGATGATTTTTTAAGCTTTAGTGTTGCCTTTTGCTGTTACATAATAATCATTTTCTCTCAACATCCCCATTTCAGCTCCTGAACCCTTCTTGTAACAAAGAAAAACATTTAGGTAAAGCCAACCAATCCATTGACTGACGTATAACACATGCCACATGCCGAGTCCTCACATTTTTACAGAGAGGAAAGTGGTGCTTCATTACGCATTCTCCAAGGCTAAGATTGGTCACCACAATTTATCCAAATTTGGTTCTTTAGCACTGTGTGCATTTGCATAATTGTCAGTTTTCAAAAACCACATCGATTTTTCACTCTGCAAAACTTGTCTCAAGGAAGCTTCAGCAAATGGCAAGACTCTAACATGAGTGTCTGAAGCATTCATCCCTGCTGCTGGCCTTTCGAGGGTGGGCTCAAATCTTTCAGCAGTGACATGCGCTCATAAGAACACATCCAGCCCACACTCCTTGGGCTGCCAGGTGGGTCTGCTCCAGGCTTGGGTCTCTGCTTTCTCAGTCCCACCATGTGAGACCATGGACTCTTTCAGTTAGCGCTCATGTCATGGGTGTGGCTTTCACCAAGTACATGTGGTCTTTTAACTTCCTGTCAGCTGCTTCTGTGTCAGAGCAGGAGGGATTTTCCCCTTTTGTCCACCAAGTCTATATTCCCTGGAACTCCGACTGTTCTAAGGAAAGAGGAGAACAGTTTGGCTGACGTGGAGAGATCAGGAAATGAGTATTTAGGGATGAAGCTGCAAGATAAATTATGGCCAGACTGTGGACATGATTGAAAACTCGGCTAAGAATTGTGTCCAGTGAAACCATTTCATAATATTCTTTTGATGTAGGATTTATTCATTCAGCATCCAACAAAAGTTGTGTCAAGTGTGCATTGTAAGCAGAACACTGTGCTAAGCACTAAGGGAAAACAGAGTTTAGACAAGACATAGCACCTGCCTTCATAAAACTCATCAGCTAGTAGGGAAAAGAAGATACAAACACAAAAAACTAGGCTTAAAGATTTAGAGACCAATTAGTCCAACCTTCTCATTTTACAGATGAAGACACTGAGTCCCAGTGGTTAGATGACTTGTTCACAGTCACACAGAGAGATGGGATTTGAAAAAAATAGGCCACCTCTAATGTTAATTTCTACTACAACCATAATATGCAATATGCATATTACATATGCATATTACATGCCAAGTTCATTAATCAGAGAGGTGTGCTAATAACAGTAGCTAAAATTTGCATAGCACTTTAAGGATTGCATAGTTCTTTATAACTATTATCTCATTTGATAATCACAACAACCCTGGGAAGTGGGTGCTTATTACTCCTCTTCTTTTATTTGGATGTTCTTTTTTTTTTAATTTAGTATTTTATTTTTTCCCCCAATTACACTTAAAAACAATTTTTAACATTTTTTTTTATTTTTAATTTCCAAATTCTCTCCCTCCCCTCTCCCCTTTATTGAGAAGGCAAATAATTTGATACAGGTTGTTCATCTTGTGTTATTATTATCCTCGATTTAGAGTTGAGAAAACTAAGACAGATGGAAGTTAAGTAACTTTCCCAGAGTCACACAACTAATAAGTGTCTAAGGCTAGATTTGAACTCAGATCTTCCTGACTCTAGGACCAGAGTCCTAACCACTGTACGACCCAGCTGAAAAATGTGTTATACAAAGATCATGAGACAAGGCAGTTTTCAAAAATGGGAGATCAGATTCTTTGGGGTTGATTTTCAAAGGATAGGTAGGAATTCGTCAGAGAGAGAGAAAGAGAGAGAGAGAGAGAGAGAGAGAGGAATAATCTTCCAGTCATAGGGAACAGGTTGAGCCAAAACATAGAGGGAGGCAAACGCAGGATATGTTGGAAGAGTAGAGAGTAGACCAGTTTAACTTGAGTGTGGAATGCATAGAGGGAAACTAATATGAGATAAGACTGGAAAGGTAAGGTGTCACTAGATAGTGGAAGGCCTTGAACGCCAGGTTAAACAAGCCACCTCTTAGTGAGTCAGAATTTACTTCCACCAACTTCCTTTAACTCCCAGTTTGGAGGCTAGTGTTGGTCACTCCCACTTGAGTTCTAACAAAGAGCCAGTAGATTAACTCATTCCAGTGCAAATCAGCCCGACAGTGATAACCCGCTATAGAGAAGAACAGTGTCTGTTCACTTACTGCTGACCAATTAGCTTAAAGTAGTACATTTCATATCTGTGATACTTTATTTAGAAGTGAAAGGAGAATACAGGGTACAAATATTAATTATAATATGTATACTATACTATAATAATGTATAATGTATAATGTATAATAGATAATTATATATAATATAATATGAATAATAATAGCTGATATTTATAAACTTTATAGGCACAGAATATAGTGCAAGTATTATATCCCTATTTTACAGATTAAAAAATTGAGGCTTAGCAAATTTAAGCGTCAGAATCAGGATCAAAACTCAGTTCTCTTGACACTGTGTCCAAAGCTCTCTCCACAAAACACCTTGTTACCCACTTTGTTAAAACATGGAACTAATGATTACACCAAAGACATACCTTCAAACGCCATTTGACTTAAATATCCACTTGTGAGTGAATTCACTCCATTCTCTTTCATAGACACTGACACAAGTGCCAGTATACCCGGAGCAGTTTCACCACCACTGGACTCCACTGATCATGGTTTGTTCTTCATTCTTGAAGAAAGCCATGATATCAGGGAGATGATGACATTGTGACTCCCAATTGACTTGGATTTGAGTGAGGGAGGGCTGTGTAAGGTCACCAGCCTCACTTTCTCCTCCAGAGCCACCTGGGTCTAGTGGCTAAATATCGATCAGGATGACTGGAGATGGCCCAGGATGCACTGGGAAACCTTGGCCTTTTTAAGCTAAGGTCTTTTCAGGGAATAGGCAACTCACCTTTCCAGTCATTTTATACATTACTTTCTTTCTCAAAGGGTCTGGCCAAATTGGCCGCATAGAGAGAATTGATTCCCTCCTTATTTACGTAAAATCTCAGCAAAAACACCACCACTGGGTAGAGAGGCCTTTTCTGATCCCCATAGTTATTAGGGTTTCCTCCTCCACACACCAATCCTTTTTTAAAAAAATTTCTCATGCATATACTTATTTGAGAACATGTTCTACATGCTGTCTCTATATAACACAAATGCCTTGAGGGTAAGCACTATTTTATTTTTGTCTTTGTATTCCCAGAAACTAGAGCAGCGTTTGGCAAATAGCTGACTTTTATGAAATATTTATCGATGAACTGATTAAAGAATAAATGTAGATATTGTGTTATAGGAAATGATGAAGGGGAGGGTTTCAGAGGACGCTGAGAAGTTGTATAAATGATGCCACATGATGTGAGTTGTGTCGGGAGAACAATTAATACAATAACAATAGTGCTGTAAGAACAGATAACTTTGAAAGTCTTAGGAAGTCTGATCAACACCACCACCATCCCCAGTTCCAGAGAACCCATGATTAAACATGCTATCTACCTCCTAAAAGAAAGGTGAGGGACTCAGGGTACAGATTGAGCCACTTTAAGCCATTCTGGGACACAGCCAAGATCGGAATTTATTTTGCTAGACTATAAATGTTTATGACAGGAGTTTTGTTTTTCTTGCTTTTTCAATAGTGGTGAGAGTGAGAGAAGGTGGACCTAAAAATAAAATAAAGTTGAATTTTAAAAAATAAACAAAAAGAAATAGAAGTAGAGATACCCAGAAATTTATAGGAGCCAAAAATCTAAGAAAGACCTGTCAAAGACCTCTTATAGAAGGTAAGATCTGAGTTGAGTTTTGAAGGAAATCAGGGAAGTTGTGAGAGAGCATTCCAGGCATTGGGGGGGCAGCCAGTACAAAGCAATAAAAACCCATGGCCTTAGCTATCCGTATACAAATGTAAAAAGTACGTGTAATAAGCAAGGAGAACTTGAAATCCTAATGCAAGGAGATACATGAAACCTCTTAAATATTGCTGGTAATTGATATAATGAGACTTGTAACTAGAATATGACTGAAGCATAAACCTTATTCATAAAGGAACTGGAAAGAGAAGGGACATGGGGTAGAATAATGTCATATATTGAGAATATATCCATGTGAAGAAATCCAGGAGACATAAAGGAAATTAATGATGAGATGCATTTTTTGGTGGAGGTGGGGGGTGGGGAGCAATCGGAAATAAGTGACTTGCCCAGGGTCACACAGCTAGTGAGTGAGTGTCTAAGATCATATTTGAACTCAGGTCTTCTGATGTCAGGGCCCATGCTCTATCTACTATGCAACCTAGCTGCCCTGGAATGCATTTTACCAGAGGTACACACAGATGGCTATCTGAGTTTACCACAAAAAGGACTAGAAGAGTTTCAGAAAGAGATCACAAGCCTAGTATAGCAGTATAATATAATACTGATAGAGGGACTTCAATTAATCAGATATTTGATGGAGCTCTCTTTATACCAAAAAGAGATTAAATAATATTTTTTACTTACTTTAATGATAATGTCATTCTTCAAAAGGCAGGTACATCAACAAAATTGAAATTTACTCTGAATCTAATCTTCACCAATAGGAGGAACTTCTTGTTAGAGTAGAAATAATGGAAACCTTTAGAGGAAGTGAACCCTACCATCTTTGTGACAGAATAGACAAGGAAACTAGAAAATTATCTACCATGTCTCCTAGATTTGGAGAGAACAGATTTCAAAAGGATAGGTAGGGAGGGTCCTGTGGACTCAAGTTCTTCAAGAGAAGTCAGTAGAGGGAAAAGATAGGAAGTTCTGAAGATTGCATTTCTATCGACAAAGACAAACATCTCCAAGGAAAAGGAAAAGGAGGACCTGGTTAAAGAGACCTGTGCAGGTACCAAGGGAACACATTCATCAATATAGATCTTAAAAACAAAATAAGGAAACAAAGAGCTGGTAAGAAATTATGAATACAAAAAGTATGGCATGGTCTTGTAAGAATAATACCAGGAGTGGTAAAGCTTGGAATGAACTGAGGTAGGAAAGAAAAACTAAAGGCCATGAAAAAGAGTGGTTTTAGATACATTGGAAAAAAAGAGAAGGAGGAAAGAAGGGATGGAATGGTTGGTCAAAGGGAATGGGACTATGGTCCCTGGGGACAGAGAGAAAGCAGAGCTGGTCAGAGTTTGCTATACTTGTGTTTTCTCTGCCAAGGAGGACGATCTTTGGACTGGCAGGAATAGAACAAAATTAGCTAGCAGTTAACACACTAGATAAGTAAAGAAACAGAAATCATTACCCTTGATGAGTTCAAGTCACTTGGGCTAGGTGAACTACTCTTAAGCTACTGAAAGAACAAGCATACGTGTGGGATGAGCCACTGTCTGTGATTTTCAAGAGATCATGAACAATGAGCAAAGTACTACAAAACAGGAAAAAAACCAACAAAGATCCTGATTTTTAAAAAAGGGGGGGGGGACAGAACAGTGAATCAGACTTTGATTCTTGGTAAAATTCTAGAACACGTGCTTAAAAGGACAGTTAGCATGCATTTAGAGAAGGAAACAACCATTACTAAGAGCCAGCCAGTGTGGCTTAGTAAATACGGGTCATGCCAAACTGATGTCATTTCCTTTTTGGACATGGTTACTGCCCTAGTAGATGAGGACGATGCATTAGAAATAATTTGCTTAAAATTTAATAAATTATTTAACCAATTATGATATTCTTGTGGAACATATGGCAAGATTTGAGACAGCTGGTAATTCAGTTTGGCGACTTAGAAACTGGTCAAAAAAGTCATATCCAAAGAGTCATTCATAATGGGATACTTGTGTGCAAATAGGTCTCTAAACTTGGCCCTCTTCTTTTTGGTATTTTTGTCAAAGATTCAAATAAAGACATAAATATTTACACGTATGTTTTCAGAATTCACAAAGCTGGGAAGAATGGTTGACATGCTAAGTTATAGAACAAGGGTGTAAAAATCATGATAAGCTAGAAAGTTTGAATATAACAAGATAAAAATTAATAAAGATATTTATGAATTACTACATGTGGCTTCAAAAACAAATTTACTTGCAAAACATTGGGTAGACATGGCTAGACTGAAGTTTTTCTGGAAAAAAAAATCTGACAGTTTATTGGATGGCAAACATGAAATAATTGAACAGTTTAACGTCAGCCCCAAGAATTTAAAATTTATATGGTGTTTTAAGGTTTACAAAACACTTTACAAATACTATCTCATTTTATCCTCCCAACAACCTTGGAAAGTATATACTATTTTTGTCATTCTGCTTTTACAGATGAGGAAACTGAGGCACAGAGAGGTTAAGTCATGTGCTCAGAATCACATAGCTAATAAATCTCTGACAGCAGATTTGAACTCAAGTCTGCCTGATTCAAAACCTAACAGTATTTACCTAGTTGCCCAAAGGGCTCCTCTGAAAGGCATAGTGTCAAGAACTAGGGAGGGAAGTCTTGCTTTGTTCTGTCCTGATCAGACCCTTGGGGAAAAGGAGTGTGTGTGTGTGTGTGTGTGTGTGTGTGTGTGTGTGTGTGTGTGTGTGTGTGTGAGAGAGAGAGAGAGAGAGAGAGAGAGAGAGAGAGAGAGAAAGTAGTGCCATGCTTGTTTGAAGTCAGTTACATGAAAGAGGTATTCAATTTATTCTGCCCTGTCCCAGGGGGCAGAGCAACAGGAAGAAGTTATAAAGGAAAAATTAAGCTTAATGTAAGGGAAAATCTTTTTTTTTACCATGAGAATGGACTGCCTTGGGAAGTAGTGGGTGCTCTTTTTCTTCCAGTAAAGGTTGGAGATCTGCCTGTTGGGTAAGCTGAAGTGGGGAATCTTATCCGGGCATGGATCAGACTTAATGACCTTGAAGGTCCCTTTCAACTCTGGGATTCTGGGATTCTTTATCTGTGAAGAACAGCACAGAATGTTATGTTACATATTCCGTTATGTATTATAACTCTCAAGCAAAGGTTCTTTCTCCCTGGGGATATTGGGAGCAGCAGCATCTACTGGGTTGTTTGAAGTTTACAAAACATGTTGGGAGATAGGTCCTGGGTTATTATAACTCTGTGTGCTTTAAGCCCTGGGACCTTGTTCCTTTCCCATACCAGAAGGCTTCTAATAAACTCATTGATGACTCTTCTCCCACTCTAGTTAAAATTAGAACATCTTGTTTTACTTCTGCCCCTTTATCTTCCAGATAAAAACCGTGTCCCCTCCCAATAGTGACACATTACCCTTGGGCATAATGCAGGGGTTAGCAATAATGCCAAAACTAGACTTATTTTCAGTCCTCTCAAACCTGCTTCCCCTTCTGATTTCTCGTTTTATCAGTAGCAGCACCATTCATTTGGCTGTGGTTGTTCAGTCATTTTACAGTCACGTCTGACTCTCCACGACCCCCTTTAGGGTTTTCTTGGTAAAGATACTGGAGTTATTTGCCATTTCCTGCTCCAGCTCATTTCTTTATAGATGAGGAAGCTGAGGCAAGCAGGGTTAAGTGATTTGCCCAGGGTCACACTGCTAGCAAGTGTTTGGGGCCTCAGGAAGATGAGTCAGTGGACAGCAGTTATTCCTGTTCAAAATCTTGCTAATAATGTTAAATTCTCTTTCTTCTTCACCCTACCTTTTCAATACCCAATTAGTTTTCAGATTCCATTGCTTCTACTCTTTCAGTGTCTCTCCACTCTCTGCTATTCTGATGACCACCACCTTAATCCAGGCTCTCCTAGACTTTGCAATGGGCTCTGAACTGTTACTCTGGAGTCAAATGATCTGAGTTCAAATGCCATCTCTGACACTACTTGGGTGACCTTAGGCAAGTCACTTCCTTGAATCTCAGTTTTCTCATCTGGGAAATGAGGGGTTTGGACTAGAAGGCTTCTGGGTCTCTTCCAGCTTGAGATCTGTGATCCCATACTCCCATTCTCTTCTTCCTCCAATAGCTTACCTTGTTGCCTAATCTTCCTTGCATACAGATCCGATCAGATCATTCCTTTGCTCAAAATCCAGAAGCAGTTAGGTGTCAGTGGATAGAATGTGGGACTTGGAGTCAGAAAGATCTGAACTCAAATCTTGCCCCAGTTTTAAACCTTTTTGAGCCTCAGTTTCATTTGTAAAATGGAGGTAATAATATCACCTATCTCAAGGAGGGGTTGTCATGGGGATATTTTGTTGTCATTCAGTCATTCCAGTCACCTCTTTGTGACTCCGTTTGGGGTTTTGGCAAGGATACCAGAATGGTTTGTCTTTTCCTTTTCCAGCTCATTTTACAGATGAGGAAACTGAGGCAAGCAGAGTTAAGTCACTTGCCTAGGTTCACACAGATAGTAATAGTCTGTGGCTGAGTTTGATCTCAGGTCCTTCTGATTCTAGGCCCAGTTCTCCATCCACTGCACCACCACGCTGCCTCTGTGGAGATATACTAGGTGGTGTAAGTAAAGGGCTTTACAAACCATAAAGCATTATATGAAAGAACCCCATCTCCAAAAGAATCCCTGCTGTGCAGTCATCAGTTTTAGTTTTGTCAGGTCATTTTCCCACGCGCCTTTTCAGATTTTAGGTGCGGGAGGTAGCAGGGACAGAGTTGGGAGGCCAGCCTCTACCCTGGGGGTAAGTTCAATGTCTCACAGGCTTCTTCACATGCAATTAAGCTAGTTGAGCCTCAGACCTCTTATGGGGTAGGAGGGGTCTATTTTCACATCTGAGGGCCTTTGTCTTTTCATCTGAATGTCTCCATCTTTTGGCCCTGGCATCTTTTTTTGCTAAAGTTTCATTAGGACACCTCCTCTTATAGGCTGAATCAAACTGAATTGAACCGACCACCCCAAAAAGCAACCCATCACTTACCAATGCGCCTGTTTGGGTAAAATGAATCATATATTCTTTCTTATATAGTGTCACCTCATTGTTTAAGGATCTGTAATTTCCTTATGGTGGTCCTCCCTCAGCCAACACAGGTCACAACCTGTCTGTAAATTAGTAGATGAACTTTGAGAATTACAGCGACCAAAAAAATCTACCCAGAAACATCACTGAGCCCTTGTTCTAAGGCTTTCCAGCCAGAGACCCAGTAAGCCTGCCTAAACTTGTATTCTGTTGGCACAGACAGCAAGAACTTAGGGTCTTCTCCATGCTATGATGGGGCATTGGGTAGGTAGGCCTTTTATCAGAAGATGTAGGGAAACAGCTTGGAAAAATGGTCTGCTGCTATAAAAGCTCTGTTGTGAAGCTTTTAAACCTAAATCACCCAACCAAACAAAGCCATCACCTTCCTAACAGCCTGCTTCAGGCAACCAATGATCTACCCATCACTCCAGCCTCCATCTGCCCCATGAGGTCAGTTTTTATTCAGTTGTTCCACAACAGTGGTGATGCTCCCTTGAGATGGTAGTAACAAGAGTTGCCAAGGTATTACCACCAGCATGGGAGCCATCATGGTCTTTAAGTGTGCTGGCACCAAGCAGACTAGATGAGAGGTTTTTAACCTGAGGCCCATGAACCTATTTTTAAAACGCTATGATAATTGCATTTCACTATAATTGGTTTCCTTTGTAATTCCTATGTTGTTCGCTTGTTTCAGCCATGTCCGACTCTCTATGACCCCATCTGGGGTTTGCTTGGCCAAGATACTGAAGTGGTTTGCCATTGTCTTTTCCAGCTCATTTTATAGATGAGGAAACTGAGGAAAATAGGGTTACTGTTAGTAAGTATTTTAGGTCAGATTTGAACTCAGGGAGATGAATTTTCTTGACTTTAGGCCTGACACTCTACCTCTGTGCTACCTAGCTGCCTGCAATTCTATGTATTTTGTTTTATGCATTTAAAAACACATTTATAAAAAGAGATTCGTAGGTTTCACCAGTCTGACCAAGGTGTCGTGACACAAAAAAAGTTAGGAACCCTTGAGACCACCAAATCTTGATCCTCTTTCTTATGGGAAAATTGCCTGAGCCCCTGAGTTTTTAATACTCTATCTTCCTTCTTAAATTATATTAAATCTAATTATCTATGTAATCCCCTTGGAATGCAAGTTTCTTGAAGTCAGGGACAGTTTTCATGCAGTCTTTTGTGTCTCCAACCTAGCATAGAGCCTTGCACATAGAAAGGAATTAATTGCTCAATGACTCAAATGGAAAAGAGTAGAAATGAAACGAAGGGGAGGCGCGTTTAGGTGGCCCAGTAAATAGAGCACAGGCCCCGAAGTCAAGAGGACCTGAGTTCAAATTTGGCCTTAGACACTTGACATTTAACTAGCTGTGTGACCTTGGGCAAGTCACTTAACCCCAATTGCCCTGCCTGCCCCCTCCAAAAAAAAAAGAAAGAAATGAAAGGAAGTGACTTACGGCTGAAGAAGGACTCTTTCTTCTTGTCTCTGGGAGGTATATTATAGAATATTGCAGTGAATCTGTAGGACCTCTTCCAAGTTATTGGGATGGTATGAAGACCCTATAATCTTAGACCTTCCTACATTTTTGCCTCATTGCTGTGTGTGATGAGAATAATGGTTCCACCTAAGACTTCCCCTTCTTGGTTTCTAAACATCCTGAAAATGCTTGCTAATTTGTCCTTTTCCCTACACTTGTAGATCATACAGAGAGGGGAAAAAAACAACTAGCAAATTCATCACTTACTCATTCAAAAAACATTTATCAAGTAGCTACTAGATGCCAAGAGCTGTGTGAAGTTCTAGAGATACAAATACATAAATGAAAGAACCCCTGTCCCCCAAAAACAAAGGTTGTAAACCCTGCCATCAGGCCTTGTAATCAGGCCACAGGCCTTTCCATCCTCTGCCTTCTCCAGACCTTGGTAAAATAGGCCACTTCCTTGCATTTGATGAGATTTGTTAATTAGTGCCTGGCTCTCTCCAGGTGGTGGGGGAGACCACATCTCCATGGCTGAGGGAGTAGCCTGAAACTCTCTACCATAACTGTACACTTCTTTGGCCTTCAGGTATATTCAGTTACCTAGAGCTGTGTGGCCTTGGGTTCTAAACCTTCTTCATCCCTAACAAAGTTTGTATCAGAGCAGGAGGCCCAGGACCACCCAGGGGCTTCTATCTCCCTACAAGAGGAAGAACTAGAATTGTAGTCTTAATGATGGGGCAGCCAGAAGGACGAAAATGGCCCCCTTCTTAGTTGTCTGGAGATTCACATAAAGTCCCCTAAAATCCAATGAGACACTCTGTCAACTTTGATTACCCTGGATGCTCTGCAAGGCCTTAAACTCCCTACCAGCCTGCTAAGGTATGGGCATAAACTGGGTCCACATCCACCCCCAGTACAAAGCCCTAGTACAAGGGATGGTTCTCAGGCTTGCTATGTTAGCTATGGAGAAAGGACAGCTGACAGCCAAGGTCCTACCACTTAAGCTGATGCTACAGCGACAGAGAAGGGTTTTGCTTTGTTTTGTTTTGTTTTCTGGTTGGCCCTTACAGAACAGAATCAGGAACAATGAGTAGGAGTTACCCAAAGACTGCGGCTACCATAACAACCCCTGACATTTACGCGATCTGCACAGTTTACAAACTTCATTACATTTATCTCATTTGAGCCTCCTAAAAATCTTGGGAAGTAGATTTTTCAAGTTAGTATTCCCATTTTATGGATGATCTTGAGACTCTAAGAGGTTAGATGATATGCCCATGGGGGCGCGGCTTGTGGCAGAGACAGGATCTGACACCAGCTCTTCTTTCCTTCAGGTCAGCCCTGTCACCGCTACAGTGACCCTCCCTCTGAGCTAAGAACACAAAGTGGTCCAGCAGCCATGGTGAAATGGGAAGAGTTCTGGACTGGGGGTCAAATCACCTGTGTTTTAATATCCTGACTGCCTCGGGCAAATATTTAACTCCTCTTGACCTCAAGGAAAACCGGGGAGGTGCAGTAGCTAATTTAGATAATGAAGGCTACTAGGAGCTCTGGAGAGATGACTGGGTCTGGAGTTAGGAAGACCTGAACTCATCCTGCCTCAGAGACACTTACTAACAATGTGACCTCAGAAAAGTTCTTTGGCCACTGTCTGACTTAGTTTCCTTATTTGTAAAAAGGGGATAATAGGATCTAGCTCCTAGGGTCGTTATGAGGATTAAATGAAGTGATATTTGGTGTTTTTTTTTTTAGTTGTTTTTTTTAAAATTAAGTTATTTATTTTCTTGTTTACATCATTCATTTCCACGAGATTTTGAGTTACAAATTTTCTCCCCATCTTTTCCCTACCCAACACCTCAAAACAGCCATCCCACTGTATATCCCCTCCCCTAATCTGCTCTCTCCTCTGTCCTCCCCCTTGCCCCTCTGACCTTCCGGTAGGGCAGGATGGATCTCCCTACCACGGTGCCTGTGTATCTTAATTCCCAGTTGGATGTAGTTAATAATAATAATTATTATTATATATGTATATATATATATATATATATATATATATATGAAGTGATATTTGTAAAGTGCTTTGCAAACCTTAAAGCACCATGGAAGTGCTAACTCATTTCTATTATCTATCTCTAAAGTCTTTTGCAACTCTAACAGAAATGGCTCAATCTTGTATTCAAAATATTCAGCTGATACCTGCAAGAATGTCTTTTATCAGTCTTCCTAAGGCAGTTCCAGACCTTGTTGTTTGTCTTTCATTCTGGAAAAGAACCAGTGATATCAGGAGGATGATGTCTTGACTTGAAAGTGAATTGGATTTAAGCGAGGCAGGACTGTGCAAAGCCACTAGCCTCACTTTCTCCTCCAGAGTCATGGGAGTTGAGTGAGAATACATAGGTCAGGATGACTGGTGATAGCCACAAGGTTCTAGACCTTTCACTTACATGGTAGAAAGAGACTGGGACTTGGAGTCAAGAAGACAAAGGTTCAGATCCCACCTCTAATCTGCACACTATATGACTATACTTGTATTGTCTCTGAGAGCAGGGACTATCTGGTTTTTTTATTTTAATTTGTATCTCTGTTGCTTAGCACATTGTTTTCTACATGGTAAGTGCTTTATAAATGCTTTGTTCATTTATTCATTCTAGACAATTGACCAAGTAGCATTTATTGAATATGTGCTAAGTGCTAAGTGCTGGAGTTACAAAAAGAAAGGCAAAAGACAGTCCCTGCTTTCATGGACCTCAAAGTCTAACATGCCAAAGATGTACAAACAAAGAATAAATTGGAGTAATCTCAGAGGGAAGGAAAAAGGTTAAGGAGAACCGAGAAAGGCTTCTCACAAAAAGTAAAACCTGAGGGAAGCCAGGGAATACAGGTGAGAGACAGAGAGAAAGAGAGACAGACAGACACACAGACACAGAGAGAGAGAGAGAGAGTGTGTGTATGTGTTCCAGGCATGGGCATTAGTCAGTGAAAATACTCGATCAAAAGATTAACTGTCTTGTGAGAGGAATGGCAAGGAGGCCTTGTCATTGGATGCTTAACCTCCCCTGATCATCCATTTTTTCATCTGTATAAGGAAGACAATGATAGTTATAATGGTCACTACAAAGGGTTTGTGAGACTTCATAGTGATCATTTATGTAAAGCACTTATAGAAACTTAAAGCACTATCTAAATTTCAACCGTTATTATTACTTCAGGAAGCCAGGATGTCTTTGCCATGGACCATCCTTCCAATAATTCAGATGAATTCCCCTTCCCTTCTTAAAAGGGACCAATGCAGTCTGACCAAATCTTGTCACCTCCCTCCATGGAGAGAAGGGTGTCAGGTAGACAGAAATAGCTAGAATGAGTGATAGATTCATGAGCACAGCCCTCTCTCTTCCTTCCCATCCCCCTTCCTCATCCTCCTCCCCACTAACATCAAAGTAATTTTACCAACCTCTGTGTTTGTCCTCATCTAGCTTGCTTATAGTCAGAATATTCAAAAGGTTCCTGGGGTCTGCGGGTACATTTGAAATGAATTTCTTGTTGATGATGGCCTTCTCTCTATAGGAGTCCCCAGTATGCCACCCCTGAGAAGTGGTCCCCCAATCTCTACTGGAAGATCTCCCAGAGAAATGGTCATCTCCTGAAGCAGCCCATTCAACTAATGGACACTCGTGCAACTTGCACAGCTCCAGTCAATAGGCACTACTTGGAAATATTTCCCTGTAATAAGCTGAAATCTGTTTCTCTGCCAATTCTGCCTATTACTCTTTATTCTGTCATCTAAGACCTAGAAGAACAAGTCCAATCCCTCTTTCATTTAGCAGCTTCTCAAATACATGAAATAGAAATCATGTCCCATCTAGATCTTCTCCAGGTCGAACATACCCAGTTCTCTTAGTTGAACTGGGTTTGGCACGAATTCCAGTCCCCTTGTCATCTTGATTGCCCTCTCCAGGATGCCCTTCCTAAAATTTAACATCTAGAAATAACATACTCCATCATTTGTGCTCTGACTGGGGCAGAGTACAATAAGACTATCACTTCCCTGACTTCCAGTAGTAAATAGAGCTGGGGTTAGGCAACACCCCACCCCACCCACCTTGTGTTAGTGTTGGGACTATCAGTGTAAGGAAGTAAGTAAGGAATGGGGAAACATGTACCACCAGTCTGGGGTCACCTGCTTATAATTACACCTCTAGAGGGTAATTACAGGCAATAAAGAAAAGATAGAGCTAGTAATTCACTAGTGATGAGACAATGTAAGTGAGAGCACTATTCTAGTACTTTAGGTGTGGTAACTGGGAATCTGGTTGAAAACTCAGATTTGCAATTTATATCTATGGTTGGGTTCCATTCCCTTTTCATCAATTTTCTGTGAGTTGCAAAGCTCCTCTGGATTCTTTCCATGGGGCTAGACCATAGCGTAAGTATATCAGAGAAAGACAAGAAGGGAGGCAACAGCAGCCCTGTTCTTTGGACTTGGTGAGTACAGACCAGGTGAAAGACTAAGAGTCGGTTATTCATATCTGCCCACTATGACAGACCAGCCCCTAGTTTGTCCAGGTGGAATATATCTGAGAAGTCTCCACTGAAGCATATTCTTCTCTCATAGTGATGGAAAAGCATCATTAAGCCTATAAATCCCATTTCCTCCCTCCATTGTCCTACAGGTTTCTCAATTAATATTCTCTTAATATTCCTTCTGACAATCCCTTTAGCAATCTTTGAACCTTCCCTTACCACATGTCAGATCTCAAGAAACCTTTCATGGATCATGGAAGACCCACAGGGAGTTTATCATGGGAATCATAGAATCTAGAATTAGAAGGGATATTATGAGTCATTTAGTCTAATCCTGTTATTTAAAGATGAGGAAAATGAGTCCCAAAGAAGCCATAGGATCATAGCTCTACAGCTGAAAGGGACCTCAGAGCCACCCCCCTCCAGATGAGGAAACTGAAGTCCAAGTATTTTAAGTGATTTACCGAAGGTCACACAATGTTAGAGGTATGATTTGAACCCAGATCCTCTGCCTCTAGAGGCAGTGCCCTGTACTATACTATGTCTTGTGAAATGATTTATCTAAGGTCACAGAAATAATGGTGATTGGAAGAAAAAAGCTTTGAATTTCCTGACTCCAAATCCAGTTGTTTTCTGCTCCATCATACTTTGGAAATAGACCTGTAACAATGAAGCAAGTATTGGCATTCTTTTGACAGGATTTATAGAAAATATTGACCTCCCATATAATTTTCTCTTCCTGCCAACCTGTTAAGTGGATTGTCTTTTTTTTCCTTTCTCCATTATAACCCTATTCCAGCTCAATCCATCACATTAAAATTCAAATTTTAGAGGTAATGCTTTTAGATTGATGGGCAATGAAGTACGATGCTGTTGTGAGCTTTCTGATTTTTTTTTAACAGTGTTTCTAGTTAGGGCTTGATCTCCATAAGTGTTAAAGAAATATTGCAAAGTATATCCTCAGGGTCTTTTTTGTGGCCAATTGAGTTCCACATTGAAGATTATGGATGTTATTAGGAATGCAGTAGCAATTTTGCCACGTAAATGGTATAGACTATGCTGAATTAAAATATAACTAGTTTAGAACAGTTAGTTATCTTGTTATCTGGCAGGGTCAGAAAACCCTTTAGGACAATGAAAAGAGAAGAGGCTCAGATTTAAGTTTTAGTCAGTACAGGTTTTAAAATTGAAAAAAATTTAGTTAAATAATTCTTGCTATCTGGGGAAAAATCAGCTATTATCTATAATTGGCAGTTGCCTCAGTAAGAGATTACTGCTCTAACAAATGGCTAATTGAAATTTAGCAAGTAGGAAAATGAAAAACCATGGGGCCTTTTCTTTAGGGTGGGTCAAGAATTTACAGCTGAAAATTTATGATAGTTTCTTATAATAGCGCTGTCACAAGTTAAAGAAAGGTAAGGCTTCCAGACTCTAGAGGAAGAAGAATTCTATTAGGTCAGTGATTCTTTTTTAAAAAATTTCCTACTACTGGGTTTTTTTCCCTGTTAAAGCTGATTCACCCATCTACATTGGAAAAACAAAATGAATGATCATGCATATTGCCTGAATAGTGACGTAGAGCTGGAAGGGCAGCCTTCTGAGGAAGTTCATCAAGTTATACAAAAACATCTCAGATAAATTCTGAACACGGTCCTAGAATTAGGGAGTAAAAGGATAAAATAATTATAGCTGGCAGTTATATTTCCCTTTAAGGTACAGAGAAGTTTAGATATTGTTAACTTACTTGATCCTTATAACAACCCTGGGAGATAAGTGTTTATTATTATATCTGCTTGACAGAGGAGGACGCTGAGACAACAGAGAAATTAAATGACTTGCCCACGGTCACATATTTAGTAAATGTCTGAGGCAGAATTCAAACTCAGATCTTTCTGACTCCAAATACTGCTTGGAATCTACTTACCTACCACTTTGCTAACTAGAATAGACAGAGATGGATAAAATCTGGGGGACTGTGCAGAATTTAAGTTACCCCACATACACTATGAATCATGAAGAATCTCAGAAGAATCAAAATTACAAGTAACCCAAAAGACAGCGGAAATATGTACCGTGGGATTAAGTAGGCTTCAGCGTAGTACCAACTGTGACTTGCTCGTGGGGAGTATAAAAAATATTACCAAGGAATTGTGTTCGCAATAAAAGAAGAGGGTTGATCGTGTAGTGATAATGAGAGGCAACAAATGGTTAGCCCAAGTACTTCTTGGGTACAATTGGAATATTAAAAAGAAAGAGAAGAAATATTAAATAAGAGATAAACAATGTATTAATAACAAGGCAGCTAGGTGGCACAGTGGATAGAATGCTGGGCCTGGAGTTAGGAAGACTCATTCTTCCTGAGTTCAAATATGGTCTCAGACACTGACTTAGCTGTATGACCCAGGGTAAGTCACTTAACTCCATTTATCGCAGTTTCTTCATCTGTAAAATAAGCTGGAGAAAGAAATGGCAAACCACTCCAGTATCTTTGCCAAGAAAACCCCAAAATGGGGTCACAGTTGGACACAACTGAAAAATGACTGAACAACAACAAAACAACAATGTATTGGGTGCGAGGAATACAGAGACAAAGGACTGCAAATTAATCTTCTATTGAAGATTTATGGAAAACCTGGATGGGAACCCACAAGATGAGAGAACATGGCAAGGCATGATCTGCCTTGGTGGAAAGAAGGTCCAAAATGATGTAATCATGGATCCAGTCAGTCAGCTAGCAATTATGAAGCACCTACTATACACCAGACCCTGGTGTTGAGGAAACAAAGAAAGACAAAAAAACCAACCACAGCAACAATGCCTGTCCTCAAGGAGCTCACTGTCTAAAGGGAGAGACAGTATGCAGACAACTATGGTCAAACAAGATATACATGACAAATTGGAAATGATCTCAGAGCTAAGGCGCTAGCATTAAGACACAGCAGGAAAGGTTTCTGGCAGAAGATGAATTTTAACTGAGATTTAAAGGAAACCAGGAAGTGGAGATAAGGAAGGAAAACATTCCAGGCATAGGAACCAGTCACTGAAAATGTTCTGAGACCAGAGACGGAGAGTCTCAGAGGAGGACAGCACAGTAGCCAATGACATTGAATCATTGACTATGTGAAAGGGAAAGTATCAGAATACTAATGCTCTTTATCTGACCAATAACGCACAGCAATCTCGACCAAATATTTATACGTCTTTAGTACAGTTCCTGTTACGTAGCCAATGTTTAATAAGTTTTGTTGACTGATTGATTACAACTATGTTGAAAAAAAATGCCAGATCTTTTAAGGCAAGAACTATTCCTTTAAGTAGGAGCATGCTCTTACCTCAACTCTATAGAGCACCCAGAACCTAGCATAGTCTAATGTTGGGTTGATACTTAATGATTATTGAATAGAATTGCATTATTCAATGGCCACTAGCCTCCTTAGCAGTAGGTTGAGTGGATGGTCTCTTATTGAGGCTGAGGAACCTGGCAAGCACCTCCTTCTTCAAGACCTGCATCTTTCATTTTCAAGTGTCCCAGGGCCGAATATTCCTTTCATATGTTAAAATGTTGGCCTCTTTTCTTTGTCCCACCACACCACCATATACAATTAAATTCTAAGTCTTAACAACTCTACTGACACCACATCTTTCTAATCTGTCCCCTTCAGTCCATTCACATCATCACCACCCTAGCTTCAAGCTTTCATCACTCCTCACTTGGACCTTGGCAAAAGTCTCACAATAGGGCTTCCAGCTTCTAATATCTCTCCTTGCTTATCTGTCTTGCACAAAGCTGCCAAATTGATAGCCTAAAACAGAATTCACTCTCATGCTCAAGAAGTTCCCTATTGCCTCTAGGAAAAAAGACAAACTCCTCTGACATGTAAAATCCTCCACAAACAAGTCTATGACCCAAGAATTTACTTCAATTCCTCCTTGTATATGTCTTTCCACTCCAAACTATCTTTCCAAATGGATTTCATGCTGTATACTTAAGCCAAACTGACCCGTCTGCTATTATTTATGCACAAAATGTTCTCTTTTTTCACTTATTCTTGAAATTCCTCACTCTTTTTAAAAATTGATTTGTTTATTTACTTTTAGTTTACAAGATTCAGTTCCACAATCCCTTAAGTTTCAAATTTTCTCCCCTTCCTTTTCCACCCCCCCATCCATGGCAACATGTAATCAAGTATAGGATCTGCAAATACTTTTACATTATACATTAGTCTGGTTGTGTAGAAGGGTTGTAACCGATGGAGTGAATAATGGGAAAAAAGAAAGAAAGCCAAACATGAAAAAGAACGATAGCATGTAGGTTGCTTCAGTCTCCATTTAAACTCTGTTCTTTCTAGATCTTTCTCTGAATGTAGATACCTCCTTCCATCTTGAGACCTGCAGAGTTGTCTTATACCTGTGCGTTGCTGAGAAGAGTCCAATTTATCAAGGTTGGTCATCACACATACGATGTGTCTGTGATTGTGTACAAATTTTTCCTGGTTCTGCTCTTCTCACTTAGCATCAGTTTGTATAAGCCTCTCCAGGTGAATATGAAGACTGTCTCCTCCTCATTTCTTATAGCACAATAGTATTCCATTACATTCATATACCACAACTTGTTTAGCCATTCCCCAATTGATGGGCATCCCCTTAATTTCCAGGTTTTCCCTCACTCTTTTCAAGGGTTAGGTCAGATGCTACCTCCTACTCCAAGTCTTTCTTATTTCCCCCACCTGGTTAGTGCTCTCCTCTCCCACGAAAATTGATTTATTTTTACTGGAACTATATTTCAGATTTATTTTTCTGTGTATACACTGCAACTACCAAGTGGAATATAAGCCCCTTGAGGACAGAGACTATTTTTTATTCTATGTATGCTCATCACCTAGCGTAAGTCCAAGAACACAGCAGATGCTTAATAAGTGCTTGCCTAATTGAAGTTAATTACTATCTCATACAAGATTTTGAACGTGAGTCTAAATTCTAAATTTTATTCCAGAGGCCATTAGGAGACATTTGAAGGGTTTTGAGTAGGAGTGACATGATCAGACCTGTACTTTAAGAAAATTAACACGACAATGGTGTGAATGGACTGGAGAAGAGAAAATAATAAATAATAATGATGATAGCATTTATAAAACCCTTTAAGGCTTGCAAAGCACTTTACATATATTATCTCATTTAGTCCTCACAACAACCTGGTGAGAAAGGTGCATTATTATTTCAGTTTTACGAGGAAGCCAAGACTGAGTGACCTTCCTAGGGTCACATAACTAGTAACTGACAGATACGCAATCTGAACTCAGATGTTCCTGGCTCCAACTCCAGTACTCTGGCCACTAAACCTACGTAAGTATCACTGTTGGCACCCTATCGACTTACTAAACTACGTGTTAACATTAGCTATGTTCTATTCTATTTTTATTTATTTCTTAATTATTTCCCAATTACATTTTAAGCTGCTTCAGGTCTCATAGGCCTCCACTCCAGGCCTGTGGACCATGGGTTTGATAACTTCAATATGTTACCACCTAATTGCCCAGAAACAATTGAAGGCAAGGAGTTTGAAGGCTGTTACAATAGACTGGGCAAAAGATTCTGAGAATTTGAAGAACGATGATGGTGGTAGTGACAAGGAGATCAATCTAGGAGACACTGGGTTATGCAGGAAGAATTGCCAGGACTGATTGCATGTGGTGAGAGAGGGAACAGGAAGAATTGAAAATGGTTCATAAATTTTGAGTCTGGGTAACTGCCATTAACCAAAAAAAGAGAAATCAGGAAAAGTAGAGATTTTGGAAGGGAGGGGCGAGTTTGCTTATGGACATGGTGCTTTTGGTACATCTAGGTGAACACATCCAAAATAGGCAGCATGGACCTTGACCTTCAGCAACTCTCTGGAGCCTGGAAGGAGAGAGAGTAATGGTGCCCTGTTTATACCATCTTGGAAAACAATTCTTGTACTTGTCCTCTTCTCAGAATTCCCAGTCATTCCCCTACTTACCCTCTGCCTAGACTATTACAAGTCTTCACCACCTCCACTCTCTTCTCCATCCTTCATACGGCTGCCAGACTAATCTTTCCACATTGCTGAATCCTTGACCAGAACCATCACATCATTAAGAGTACCCATCATTGCATTCATTTCTCTCCTAATTCACTCTCCAGTTAGGCCACCTGTGCACTGGCTGCCCTGCCCCTCTAAGAATGGCTCCATATCCCCTCCACCTGCTTTGTGCCTCCCCTTTATGTGTTGCCTTCCCCCATTAGAAAGTAAGCTCTTTGAGAATAGGAATTGTCTTGTTTTCTTTTTCTTGTTTCTTTTGTATCCCCTGCACTTGGCACAATGCCTGAAATACAGTAGGTGTTTAATAAATGTTCAGTCAGCTCAAAAATCTTCAATGGATTCCTATTGCCTACCAAGAAACAGTCAGCCTTCTTGCTCGACATCCAAGGCCTTCCATAATATTCAGCAAAACCGAATTACTCTCTGCCCTGTTATATACTCCGTTGCTGTCATTCCCTGGGTCTGAAATGTATCCCTCTGCCCTTCCTACGTTCCTGGAGTATTATCATCTTCATCTGCTGACATCCTATCCATATCATAGCTAAAATGACTCTAAACTCTAACCTGTTAGTAACAACATTGCCTTTTGAATTGCATATAACATTTTGTTCTATGCCCCCTTTAAAACATTTATCACATAATATTGTATACAGTAGCATAATCGGGATTTGTGTCCTAGCCCCCTGTTAGGCCCCAAAGACTGTTTCTTACCTAAACATTGTATCATTCCCAGCACCTAGTCTAATCTTTTAAATACAGAATAAACTTAATGAATGATTGATGAATGAATGAGTAGATGAATGAATGAAATTAATAAGGGACTTTACTTAGGAGTGGAAATTGTCAAGGAAGGCACATCCAAAAAGACAAAAGGTTAATTGATTTAGTGATGGTGATGAGGGAGTGAATCACTTAAATGACTGACTATAGATGAAGTACAGGCCACATGGGTATGGGAATGGAAAGGAGGTCATTGAAAATCAGGAGGATGATGATGATGATGATGATGATGAAAAAGAAGGAGGAGGAGGAGAGGAAGAAGAAGAAAGGAAGAAGAAGAAGAATTGTAAGGAACTGAGAGGAAGAAAGCAAAGATAAGAGGAAAGGGTAGGTCCTGGGTGAGTGGGAAACATGGAAGAAAGGGTAATTCCAGAATTCTAGACTATCAAAAAACAGTATGAACCTGGGGTGCAAGAACTAAGAGAAGGTATGGGTTCAGGGTGGAAGGGAAGAGAATCAGAGTCTCCAAAATGAGAAAGAGGGGTAGCTGAATACAGATTTTATGATTTAGACTAGGAATGGCTATTAGTATGTTCTCTCAATCTTCCTTTTCACTTTAAGAATATGTTTTCACCATTTAATCAAAATTATTCCATAGTTTAAGATCTATAAATTTTCCTGAGCTAATAGCAGGAATAGAAATGATTGGGAAAGAAGGAAGGAGGGAAGAAAGGAAAGAAGGAAGGAAGGAACAGAGGAAGGAAGGAAGGAAAGGAGGAAGGAAGGGAGAGAGAGGAAGAGAAGAAGAAGAAGAAGAGAAATAGAAATAAATAAAGAGAGAAAGAAAGAAAAAGTAAAAAGAAATAAAGAGGTTTAATTTTCTGGCAGGCCCAAAATGCCGAGTGGGCCCATTCCATACCCTGGAAAAGCCAAAGCTCAGGCTGAGAAATCCTTTCAAACAAGGGTCATTAAGCTTGGAAGTCCTTTTAGTTAGGAAAACATTTTTTTAAAATTAAATCTCCTTTGAAATGAGAACTTTTAATTAAGGAGCAAATTTTTTTTCAGCTGGAGAGTTCTGTGAAACATAAACCTGGCCCATCAGCCTCTGGTTGAAACACATGTTTGAGATCAAGGCTCAAATTGGAAGGGAAATAGGGAGAGTGTGGGAAGGATGGATAATTATACTAACCAATAAGTGATTTTCTCCTGCAACCCTATAATCAAGTCAATATGTATTTTTTTAAGTGTCTGCTGCGTGCCTAGCACAGGGCTAGGGGATGTGGGGGAAAACAAAGACACAGAGCATGGCAACCCTGCCCTTGGGGGTTCCTGCCTCTACCACTTAGTGACCCTGGGTAACTTCACCCCATTAACCTCAACTTCTTCATTCACAAGAGGAGGATAATAATATCCCCATTACTTACCTTACAATGTTGTTGAGAGGGAAATACTTTGTAAATATGAGTTGTTATCTTTATTATCATCATTGAGGAACTTTTAGTAAAATTGTGCAAATGAGACATATTTACAAACAAAAAACAAGTAGAGAATCTGACAAGGAAATCAATCCAAGAGCATAGAAGGGACCTTAGGGGCCATCAGATCAGTTGGACTCATTTCTAGATGAGGAAACAGAAGCCCAGCGAAGTGAGATGACTCACCAAAATCCACACAATTCAATTTAATAAATTTTTATTTAACGCTTAACTATGTGTAAGATTGTACCAGATATTGGGGATACAAGACAAAGATCTGAATGTAAGCAGGTTACACTCTTCTGAAAGATAAAACACCTCCTTAGAAAAGTAGATAAAAGCTTGAGGAGTGAAGGGGCACTGACCATTAGGAGAGAGGGTTAGGAAGGGCCTCTCACAGGTAGCAAGTGGCAGAGAGAGTCTCTGAGCCCTGGTTCTTTGACCCCCATTCTAGCTCTCTTTCCAGTACACCATGCTGCTTAACTAGAATGCATGTATACATTCCTTATGTAAGTACTATCGGTATTCAGCAGAAGGTATCACCTTGGACTGGGATAACCTAGGAAGGCTTCATGGAAGAGGTTGGGCTTGAGATGAGTTGGAAAGAAAGGCAAGGAGAGGATCAGAGGGAAGCAGGAATGGCAGGCCATAAGGAAGGAGGAGGGAATTGTGGGTGAACAAAGATGTTAAGCAGTTTATATGGAAGAGACGGAGGAGACTGACCTGGCACAGAGAATTTCTGAGCGTGCACGGGTTTTAGTAGCTCTGGCTATTAAGTCATAGAATCATGGAGCGGTAGAGCTCAAAGCAACCATGAGATCATTTAGTACAAGGGTTCTCACTTGAGGTCTGTAAATATATATTTGGTGTTGTTCAGTCATGTCTGACAGTGGACCATAAAACGTCAAAACTGCCCATGGAATTTTCTTGGCAAAGACACTAGGGTGGTTTGCCATTTCCTTCTTCGGTGGATTAAGGCAAACAGAGTTTAAGTGACTTGCCCAGGGTCTCACAGCTAATATCTGAGGCCAGATTTGAACTCAGGTCTTCCTGACTCCAGGCTCTGTGTCCTACCCATTGAGTCATCTAACTGCCTCATGTGTGTATGTGTTTGTTTATCTATGTTTATAAACACACATGTACATATATGTATATACATATAAAAACAATGTTATAATATTATACAATATATTATCACCTATGTAAAATGATATATAATATATGGAATATATTTCATCTATATACACATATCATTTGATCTAGGGGTTCTTATCTGGGAGCTATAAATATATAGACCTCTCTTAGCTGTGGCTCCAAGGAGTTGTAGCATGTGCAGTGGCCACACCCCAGTAAAAACCATCTTGGCAGGTGGAAGGTAATCAGCAGGCCTCAAACCCATTGCTGAGATAGGGGGATCTCTACCCCAAGCCTGTAAAGACATCCCCTATGCAATGGGCAGATGAGAACAATTTGTTCCAGTGGCTGTGAAGGCAGCTGAAGCAGGTTCTGTAAAGCGCTTAGAACTTGGTCAGACATTGAAAATGTCAAGGTCACATACAGCATCCTGAGCCATCGACATTTATCCTGATTTTTTGTCTTACCTATGGACTTCAATGACTCTGGAGGAGAGAGTGAGGCTGATGACTGTGCACCTCTGCCTCACTTAAATCCAATTCAAGCACAAGTCAAGACATTGCCCCATAGGCTTCATCAGACTTCCAAAGGGGTCCATGACAATAAAATGATTAAAAATCCCCAATTCTGGTCCAGTGACCTAATCATACAGAAGTTGACCCTGAGGCTAAGGGAAATGATGTAACTTGCCCAAGATCATGCAACAATAGATGTGGGAGAAGAACTGTTATTCGGGCCTACATATTCTGACTTGAAGCCCAAGCCACTTTGCATGAAATCTTCCCTTGGCAGTCTCCCATATGCCTTGAGTGGGACTTTTTTGTTCATCCCATTGCTTGGTATTTTCTAGGCAGAATTTTATGAAATATAAAATCCAGTGTATTCTAGCATGTTGAATAGATATCCTATGAAGGGACAAGAATCAAACAGGAGGAGGAGGGATTGCAAACCTTGCCAGTGGAGGGAGTCTTCATAACAACAAAAACAAGGAATTCTGCTAAGTATCCAAAGGAAGCAAGGTGGCATGGTAGCAAGAGAACTGGGTCTGAAATCATACCCCAGCTCTGTCACCACTGAGGTACCTTGGACACAGTGGTTTCCCTCTCTGAGCTTGAGTTTCATCATTTGTAAGAGACTAGACGACCTCAGAGTTCCATTCTTGTTCTCAATCTATAATACTGAAATATAAGCAGAATCCGCCTAATATTGTTAATTGTTTCTATAGTGTTCTGTGATATAAATGGGAGATGTCCTCCTCAGTGGCCACAGAGCACCAGGGCTCAACTAAATGGAGTACAATGGACTGAGGTGGGGTGTCCATTGATATGGTATGAAGGGGGAACCCTCTCATAAGTCCTGGGTTTGAGTTCCAGCTTTGCCCTTTGCCATTTAGCCTGGAGCAAGTCACTTCCCTGCCTTAGGTATTTTGGATGAATGGACTCTTGGCACCATCAAGATCTGCCTTCTGATTCAGTATTGAGAAAACTCTTTCTACCATTCAGAAGCTGACATTTAGCAAAGTAACTCTCTAGTCTGCATGTTGAGTGACTAATCAAATAATATTCATAGGTTTTAGAACCAGAAGGGACCTTCAAGAGCATCTGGCCCAATCTTCTTATTTTAAGGTTGAGAAAAGTAAAACCTTGGGACACGAAATGACCTGCTCAAAATAATACAAAACAAACATAATTAGCAAATAATGAAGGAGGATTTGAGCCTAGGTCTCATCATAGCTCTGAAAATCTAGTGGGTTTTACTTTTGACTACTCTCTTCTAGCAGAATTTCAAACATTAATGTGGAATTTTGTAGTAAGGTATTAACAACCTTACTGAGAGGTAATGTTGGCTGGGGCAGTGTCATATGGGGTATACATATAGGTTGGTGGGAGGTGGGGTCTGGACCTGTGATTTTATCAGTGTAGAGAATAATCAGTGGAGAAACAACCTCCACCCATGCAGATCAGAAACTTATCTATAATTTATAGACACAGAGTTGCCTAGAACACTGAGTGGTTGGGTGACTTGCCTAAGGTCACATAGCACAATACGTGTTAAAGGCAGGACTTGAACCCAGGTTTTCCTGAATCTCATTCTGTACCTCTGTCTGCTATGCCATGTTGTCTTCTGAATGGGACTTAGGACACATATTGTTCATATATAAACATACACACAGATGTATTATGTGTATATGTGTATGAATGCATACACATGTGCATATTTATATGTATGCACATATGTGTATACACATAAATGTACATATGCATGTATGTACACCTGTGTGGATATATGTGCATATACATGCACATATATACATATACAGATGTGTGCATACACATGTGTGTATGTATGTGTACATACACACATACCTGTAGTAAGGCCAGTCATCTACAGTCAGTCATATATAAAGTAGACTGGGAGCCTTCCCATAACTTGATTCAATTCAATAAATGTTTATTAAGCACCTAACCTGTGTCCAACACTGTGATAACACTGTCAGAGGATTTTTAAAAAGGCTCTTGAGATAATTGTTACAATAGAGGGGGAGAACAGGAAGGCAAAAGAGAAAGAGTCAACCTTACTCTCACTGAATTTGGCTTAGGGAAGGAATAACATAGACTCTAAACTGGGCATCTTCCCACATAGAAGAGTAGGGGGAAGGGGGATGAGAGGTGGG
>CM053581.1:101101419-101117779 GCA_028627135.1 Pseudochirops cupreus | reverse complement strand
ATACACTGGGATGGCTGTTTTGGGGCAGTGGGTAGGGGAAAGATGGGGAGAAAATTTGTAACTCAAAATTTCGTGGAAATGAATGATGCAAACAAAAAGAAAATAAAAAATTTAATTTAAAAAAAATAAAAAGGCTCTTGAACAATTTTATGTTGGAGATAAGACATAGATAGTAATATGAGACAACAAATGATTCACTATCTGGTACAGACAGTAAGTGCTATAGAAATCCAAAGAATTCCATCCACTCCCTCTTTCCCTTATCCTACAACAGTGTGGTTAACCCCAGTTACCTTCTACAGGCATCCAATCCCAAACCACAGTGTGATTGTGATGTTTCAGAGATCTATGAGTTCAACCATAAAGACGTTCCCTCCACAAATGCAGATTGCAGCATCCCCAAGATTTGGTAGATGGTCTTTATGAGGAGCTCTGAGCACAAAACAAAACAAAAACCCAATTTATTGCCGGTGACTGAGCAGTCTTTGCTAACTTAGCTTGGTTGCTCCTCAGACAACAGACATTTTTTGGAATGGAAAGGGAACTTGATTTGTGTCAGGGATCTGTGGGCAGATCCCTTCATATCTGTGGGCCTCACTTATGAAACTGCCTGGACAGTTTCTAAGCTCCTCTCTCTGTCTGAGTCTGTGTTCCTGTGATTTTCAGACTGGTTTTTGTTGTTGAGTCATTTTAGTCCTGTCTGACCCTTCGTGACCCCATTTAGGGTTTTCTTGGCAAAGATACCTGAGTTGCCCAGGGTCACGCAGCTAATAAGTATCTGAGGCTGAATCTGAACTCATAAAGATGAGTCTTCCTGATTCCCAGCCAGTGTTCTATCCACCACATCACCAACTTGCCCCATCAGACTGATACTCAGAGGCTTTCCAGTGTATAGGACCTGGTAGACCTTGGGCTTTGTTGGCATAACCTCCAAGAAACCGAGGTCCCTTCCCCGCTCTACTGAGGCATCAAAAGAGGACTTCAGGAGAGTGCAATGTGGTATTTGGTCAGGATAAGCACAATATACAGAGATATCAACAAAAGCAAAGTTGTCCTGATTATGGTACGGATCCTTTAGGTACAGGAGGAAAGGGATGTTGTCCCCTTGTTTCAGGATCAACACTTGTTTCTAATAAGAGGGAAGGAGGAGGAAACCCCACCTAGCAGCTCTGGAAAAGATAAATTAAGTAATGACAGGAGTGATTCTGATGAAGGTCACACCTCTCACAAAACAATCAGCCAAGAGTCTAATGGAAACCAGACTGAGAGAGGCTATTTTGATAGACCTGCTACATTAAGGGGCATGCTGAGGTAGAATCATAGAGCCGGAAAGGACCTTACAGGTCATCTGGTCCAATTAAGGAAGAAGTGTGGCTCAGTGGAAAGAATATTAGATTTGGACTCAGGAGAGCCTAGATTAGAAACCCAGCTCTGAGACTTGCTGCCTGTATGACGTGTAGAAAGTCACTTGGCCTCCCTGGGCCTCAGTTTCCTCATCTGTAAAATAATGATGTTGAAGTAAATTACCTCTGAAGTCCCTTCCAGTTCTAAATTTATGATCCTATAGACCCTATTACATAGGCTAGTAGAATATTAGGAATGGCGGACACACAGCTCAGTGAACTCAAAGCATTGTCTGCATAAGGTGAAAACCCCCCAGGCCTCTCCTTCAGTACCAGCCCTTGGCTAAATTGTGAAGTAACCAAAGTTTGGGGCAGCTAGGTGGCACAATGGATAGAGTATCAGGCCTGGAGTTGGGAAGACACTTACTAGCTGCATGACCCTGGGCAAGTCACTTAATCCTGTTTGCCTCAGTTTCCTAATCTATAAAATGAGCTAGAGAAGGAAATGGTGATTCATTCCAGTATCTTTGCCAAGAAAACCCCAAATGGGGTCAAGAAGAGTTGGATATGACTGAAAACTGACTGAACAACAACAAAGACGAAAGATCGTCTTCAATGCCCCTAACCTCTCGTTTCTATACCCTGTTCCCCCACTGCAGATCACACTCTGCTTCTCACCTTTAAAGGGCATTCTCATTCTTTTCCCTTTTACCCATCTCAAAGCTTGTTTTTACAGAAGAATCCATTCACTATGTCAATGAGATATTGTGATTTTGTACATATGAGAACGCTATTCACCTATGGAGATCACAATCAACCTATGAGTTATAATCTTAGAGAGCTGACTGAGGCTCAGAGGAGTCAAGTGACTTTGCCTTGATTGTAGTATTAGTAAATGTCAGAGGCAGAATTTGAACCCAGGTCTTTTGGCTCAGTCCAACAGTCTACTTATGCAGCCACATTGCCTCTCAGATCTGGCACCAACTATTTATACCTTAGTGGGAGTGTTTATACCTAGAGTGTTTAGATTTTTAAATCTTATCTTTAACTATGGATTGAAAGGCTTTATCCTTTGTTAAAAATCATTCCTAAGAATTATTAAGCAAGTCCATAGGATAAACAATTAGAGTGGTGGTGAATAGGGAATATTTTCCCAATGTCCCTGAAATCCCATCACTGCCGATTCTATCCAAGGGGAAGGCTGGTTGCATCTTTTTTCCATCCAGATTCTACCTGCTGCTGTCACTTGTGAACTTTTCAAAAAGTCAAGTCCAAATGGACTTAGTCTTGAATTAGACCAAACTGTGTAATTACAAAAAAAAAAATACCATTATGCTCTGTTGTAGAAAGCATTGGATTTGAAGGTAGGAGTTACCCGGCTTCAAATCCTGTTTCTGATGCAATGTGAGGCCGTGGGCCAGTCCAGGGGTAGGGAAACTGCGTCCTGCCCTCGAGTCTGCAGGTTCCCTACCCCTGGCCTGACCATTTCTAAACTATTCTGCCAAGAGTGTACTGCCTCCCCTCCCCACTCCCCACATCTACCTCCCTTTCTATGTGGTCTTGCCACATTTGAATGTTAAGATTCCTGAGGCAGGGACTGTCTTGCTTGTATTCCTAGCGGTAAGCACGATGCCTGACAGAAAGTAAGTGCTTAATAAATGCTTTCTTATTCATTCAAGTCACTTAACTTTTCTGAGACTCATTTTCCTTATTTGTAAAATGATGATAATCCTTCCTGGGACATCTTTTGTAAATAGTTATTAGGAGTACCAAATGTGATCATGTGAGTAACGTGCTTTGAAATCAATAAATCTTTATAGAAATATCAAGCATTGTATTATATTATAACTGGACAGAAGCACCCAGAACTGTGGGAATCTCTAAATTCAATTTATCTTTTAAAAATCTAAATTGTTGCTTAATCTGTACCTGTAATTGTCTATCATTTGCACATTGATTGTAATGAAATAGACTTTGTTCTACTTAAGATACACATGATAATTCATTGTTTCAACAGCCATTTAAGTGCATACTGTGTATGCTGGGCACTATACAGAGGAAATTACTATCTAATTCAGAAAACTGTGTGCACAGAAACAGTTCATTTCTTACCAGGCTGCATCCCTAACATCTGCCATGTCCCACAAACTGCTTCATCCCTAGAATTCACATCTCAGAAGTACCCTTAGCTGTTCAGCCTGTCCCTCTGATTGGACAGCTTCTCCTAAAGACTTGATTTAAGGAGGGCACCCAGGCCAAACATGTCTTCATTCCTCACCAGGTCGTCACCCAGACTGCTCCATCATGACCCTTTCCTAGCCCCCCTTACTTTTCAGCATCCTTTTGTGTGTTGTTTCACCCCCACCCTTAGAATGTAAGTTTCTTGAGGGCAGAGTGTCATTGGGTTTTTACTTATATGTGTCTTCTCAGGGCTTAGTACAATGGCACACAGGAATCATTCAATAAATGGTTGTTGACGGACACAGTGATACAAGGAAGGTTGAGACACGATCCAATAAGACTTCCAGGGAAAGTGCTGTGAGAAATTTAAGGAAAGAGAAATTGCTTTCAACTGAGGAGAGTTGGAGGAGGGCAGAGTCAGGAAACATTGCATGGAAGAGGTAGCACCTGAGCTGGGGCGTTGAAGGAGTGTGGCTTTTCAGGAGATGGAGATGGGAGTGTAGGGATCCATCTAATTAAACTAAATTCAATGTAAGAAGCATATATGAGAGCCTACTATGAAGAAAGCACTGTTAGACCCCCGACAGACTTTTTAAAAAATGATGTAGTCCCTATTCTTATGCATAGTAAACAGGGAATTCCTTGTGCAGGGTCCAAAAGTTAGTGCATCAGGCAAAACACAATGGCATTTCATTGGCCATTACTCTTTTAACTGACTGATATAACACATAAAGTGTGAGGGAGACAGAGGAGAGAGTCAGGCTCAGATGATGGAGGAAGATTGGGAGGAGGGAGAGAATACTTTCTGCTGAGAAAAATAATGGGAGACTTGATCAGGACAGGTGCCTGTATTTGAGGGTGAGATGTAGAGCCTTCAAGGGATGGGAGACAATTTGCATGATGCATGCAGGTTGCTCAAGTTTGGGAGTAACTACCTGTTCATTATGGCTGGAAATTAGAAAAATCAAGGAAAGTAATATAAAATTAGACATGAATGTTAGGTTGTAATCATATTATGAAAGGCTTTAACTGCCAGGCTGAGGAATTTGATTTTTTCCTACAGATAACAGGGAACTACTGAATGTTTTTGAGCAGAGGAGTCGGGTAGGCAGACCTGTACTTAAGGAAGATCACTTTTGAAGCCAGGTGAAAGATAAATTATATAAAGGAAAGGCTAGGGGCAAGGAGACTTGTTAGGAAACTATCATGATAGTCTAGGTGCCTCATCTAGTGAGACAGTAGTATAAATGGAGAGAAAGGACACAGATACAAAAGATGTTGTTGGGTTAGAATTGGCAGGTCCGGTATGTGATTGGCTGTATTGGTTGGGTAAGGGAGAGCAAAGAATTATGGCTAAGATTTTTGAGCCTGAGTAATACATGACTTTTCCAAATTGAGGATATGATTCCTAACAGTAACTCTAAGCACAAGCAGGCCTTAAAAAAGAATGAATCCAGCTTTCTATTTTACATCTCCTGGGCTCAGCTGGGCTTTCCTTTATAAAGAATCATTCTTAGGATATCCCTGTGATGTAGATACTGGAGTGCTCAATTCCATTGGCTTGGGCGCTCCCACTCTTGTTGCAGAAAAGTGCCCCTCTAAAACTTGCCAGATGAATTTCCAGAGTCTCTGACCAGAAATTCCTTATTCTCTAGACAAGCTGGAGAGTTGATTCTCTGAACTCAGCGAGGATTTCCATAGGACATCAGGTATATCACTTGTCTCATTCTCAGAGTCATGACCTAGAAGCATCTTGCCCAATAATGTGCTGTACTGGCAGAACTTTTGAGAAGCCAGGGTCACCTCACCACCACAGTGTGGTACCATATTGGGTGGAGAGGAAGATAGACAGTATATGATGATCTCTCTTTTAGAAACAAGTAAACTGAGGCTTGGGCAGCTAGGTGGTGCAGTGGATAGAGTGCCAGGCTTGGAGTCAGGAAGACTTATCTTCCTGAGTTCAACTCTGGACTCAGACACTTACCAAGCTGTAAGACCTCGGGCAAGTCACTTAACCCTGTTGCCTCAGTTTAGCTGGAGAAGGAAATGGCAAACCACCAGATGAGGTCATGAAGAGTTGGACGTGACTAAAACAATGGAATGGCCACAGCAACAACAACAAAAAAAACCAACCCTTAAGCTCAGATAAGTCAAATGACTTACCAAAGGTCATATGACAAGCATTTGCACTATAGTTCAAGACTAGCCACATCTTCTGGCTCTAAGACTGTGCTCTGGACTCCACTAGCCCTTCAGCTTCTGTTCTAGGGATGGGGTTGGTGTATGACACAAGCAACGTTACAAAGATGGGAGAAGGGAGGACAAGAACAGTGCCAGAGTGGTCTAGTCTGGCTAGGACAAAGAGCACATGAAAGAACATGAAACGGGAAAGCTGGAAAGGTAAGTTAAAGTCAGAGAGCCCGGGACCTCGGATACCAGAGTAAAGAGCTGACCATTTGTTTTCATAAGGCAGTACTAGGAGGGATGGGTGGGAGATGCAGAGGGCTGAATTTAGGCTTGAAATAAGGGAAACTTCCAAATGCTTACAGTGGTCCAAAAGTAGAACGGGCTATCTTGGGGTGAAGTGATTCTGCATCACTGGAAGTCTTCAGACAAAAGCTTGATAATCACATCAGGGATATAATAGATGGAACTCTTAGGTATAGGTTGGACACAGGTTGACTTCTGAGGACTATGAGATGCTATGATTCTGTAATGCTTTATGAGGTTGGCAATGCAGAGCCCCTGGAAGACTGTAAGGTGTGTAATATGTGTAATATTATGTGTAATATGTGTAATATGAATACCTCATATTCATCTAACACTTTCGAGTTCCTAAAGCCCTTCATATACATTATTTCATAAGGAGACAACATTGTACATTGGGAAATGTACTCCCTCTGCCATCAGAGGACCTGGGTTCAAATCTCATCTCTGACACTACCTCAGTCAGTTACTTAACCTCCCTGGACCTTGGTTTCTTCATCTGAAAAAGAATGGAGTTGAACTAGATGGTCTTGAGGTTTCTTCTAGTTTTAGGCTTATGAATGAATGCACACACAGCAATACATTAGGAAGCTTATTTGTGTGTGTGTGTGTGTGAGAGAGAGTATATTCCAGGCAGGGGCATAGGACAGGCTCTAAGTGAAGACACAGGGATGGGAGAGGGAAAGATTCTAACAGGCAACAGAGAGAAGAAACTGGAAGCAGAAAGACCAGTTAGAAAACTCTTAAAACAGTCTAGGGTTGACAAGATGAAAGGGTTGGAACAATAGTGACTTAGGTAGGACTTGAGGGGAGTGGAGAGATGTGAGAGTTTATCACTGTTGCTCACTTGATTCCAAAGAAGGTGTGGGAGGTACGGGAGAAAATGCATTCTGAGAAAACAGACAGAGGCCTTCCGAGGTCGCCCAAGGAAAGGAATGCCTTGCTTAGTCAAACACAGGCTACTTTCACACAGAGGATCAAATTAACTCCCCGGCTCTGCTCCTGGAGTAGGGTTCACTTCATCCCTGGGTTTATTGTGTATAGAAGCCAACAAGGACATCCTCTGAAATGCAGGACATTTTTTATTGCACGGATATACAGGGAGATGTAGTTTTGTCTTCTCTCTGGGCAGCCATAACTCCAATCTTTCTTGGCAGCCCAGCAAATAATTTACATAGCTCTTCCAAGATTTTTCTTGTTTTGTTCTGTCAGCTTCTGGAAATCTCAGGCAGAAGAAGGGTCACCCGTCTTGTCCCCACAGAAACTGTCGTTTCCTCTAACACAGCTTTCCTTCTCTAGGCCCCCCGGGCTTTTCACCCCCACACCAGCAGCCTGACGTCAGATCTCATTGTGTAGGGGCTCCTCGGAGCCTTAATGAGCGTCTTATGGCTGAGCTCTGCTCCCCCTCCCCCTTCCAGGAGTTTTAAATGAACATCTTAACGGAGCGAGGCAACAGGCACGGACGTCGTGCCAGCCTGCTCTGGTTGTCTGGCCTGTGAACCCTCAAGGTCACTGAGCAAAGTGCTGAGTTAGCATGAGCTTCTACAATTCCAGAGGCTGGGGCCTCCATCTGGGGACAATCAGCATCTTTGTCTAGGAAACTGATTGGATGGATAATGAGATGCAAGAAGGCTGGTGGCAGGGAACCCTTGTTATTACCTGACCTCATCTGATTCGGCGTCCAAACGAGGCAAATGCCTTTCTTTTCCTTTCCTCCAAAATAATGATACTCAGCAAGCTATCCAAGCCAGCTCATAGGGAGATGTTTGCAGAGAGGTTATTGGATTATGGATTCAGGGCTAGAAGAGACCTTGGAGATTACCTAATACAAACTTCTTATTTTATAGAAAAGGAAGCAAATTGAGACCAGCTACAGTTAAAGTGAGCTGTCCAAGGTCATACAGGCAAGTGGCAGAATTGGGATTCTACCCTGTCTTCTGACTCCAAATCCCTGTCTCTCTATCTTTGTCTCTCTGTGTCTCTCTCTCTGTCTCTGTCTCTCTGTGTCTCTGCCTCTCTCTCTCTCTCACCCATCTCTGCTCCCCTCTCCTTCTCCCTTTCTTCTTCTCCCTTTCCCTCTCTCTCCACTATGCTGCCTCCAGTCTCTTGATCTTACGGGTGAGGAAACTGAGGACAGGGGAAGAAATTCAGTTAGGTTCAGTGGATAAAGTTCCAGGCCTGGAGTCAGGAAAACTCATCTCCCTGAGTTCAGATCCAGTCTCAGGCACCTACTAGCTATGTGACCGTGGGCAAGTCACTTAACCCTGTTCGCCTCAGTTTCTTTATCTCTAAAATGAGCTGGAGAAGGAAAAGGCCAACCACTCTAGTATTTTTGCCAAGAAAACCCCAGATAGGGTCATGAAAAGGCAGACACAACTGAAAAATGACTGAACAATACACAGCTAATGAGTGACAGGAGGGACATTCAAATCCATATATTCTGACCCCAAATCCAATGTTCTGTGTAAATCCAACACCTAATTCTATATGGTTTAGACTAAATTTCTTGACCAATATTCAAAAGATGAAAAGCTCTGCCTGCTCTAATTGACAATGTGATACCACTTAAGGCCTACGAGGTTACACCCTAAAAAGAGGCTGCAATTGGGCCAGAGACTGCAACGCTTTCAGCAGGGTTGGGAAGATGCCTGGACTAAGGGTGGCAATAGGAAATGGAAAATGAAGTTATTATTCTTCCATTAATTATTATCATTATGCTCTTACAATTATAGTGTCTGTCCGGTTTCAGAGGTCCTGTTATTATACTAATGTATGCAAGAAGGCTTTGTGTATTTTTTTTGGACCCTTTGCACTGGCAAAGCTCTAAGAGCTTGGAAAACAGGACAAGTCCTTTTCCTTCCCTGGGCCTCAGTTTCTCTATCTGTAAAACAAGAAAGTTGGATTAGATGATTCTTTGAATTCAAGATCCTATCATCCTATGATCCTGAAGATTTCATCCAGCTCCAAATCCTTTGTCATGCTGACTTTGCTTTTGCCATGGTAAGAAGTCAATACCATGTTAGAGGTTCTCTAAGCTCTGGTGGGATAAGTATATTCTGTATCATATGAACATTAAGAAAATCACTCTCTAAGTCAATTATAGCATGACTTGTATTATTATGTGCTTTAGAATAGAGCACTGGATCTGGAGTCAGAGAAATTGGGTTTAATTCCAGTTTTGCTATTTATTTCCTCTGTGATCTTAGGAAACTCACTCAACCTCTCTGCACTTCAGTCTCTTGAACTGTAAAATGAAGACACTGAACCAGGTAACCTTATGGCTATGATCCTCTAGGCCAGAGAAAACCCAACACTCCAAACCTTTTGACTTGGGTAGGTCAGAGAAGCCTATCCTGTTTTCTTTTTCTCCCTGGACCCTGAGTTTACCCTGTAGACCTGTTTTGGTTTTTTAAATTTTTCATCTTTAAATGTTTTTGTTGGCTTTTTAGTTTCTTTCTTCAGCCTGCTCTTGGCCCTATATTTCTTCCGTCACTTTTCTTCATAGAATGTAATCTCCTTGAGGGCAGGAGGCTATTAAATTTTTGTCTTGGTATCCCTAGCACCCGGCACATAATAGGCACTTAATAAATGCCTGTTAATTGACTAATTTATTATACTGTATGGTTGCTCTGTGGCTGCCTGGGATTTTTTCCATCCCGCAGGAGGAGTAGGCACAAATGATCACTCCATCTTTCTTCATGATGACACTTACCGTCAGTATCTTCAAGAAAGTATAATGGTAATGGGAATTTGAAGATTTTCCCTGCCCCTTAGTAAGCCTAAGGGAATTTGAAGATCTTCCCTGTTTTGAAAATATACCTTGCCCCCTAATGGGCTGAATGTAATCACATGGAGCCTGTAGTGGGAGGAGTTTGATGAAGGGTGGAGCAGAGCCCACAGGAAGCTGGGAGTCAAAGTAAACTAGAGGGTTGGAAAGAGAGGACAGAGGGAGGGAGAGAGGCAGATAGGCTTATGAGTAAATATTGGTCTTGTGTTGGTATATGGGAAGGCTAACGGATGGTATGGCTCTCTGTGCTGTTATAACTTATTAACTTTTTTGCTGTGATGGAATTGACTTACTGGTTTGGGGATTCAGTTTCATGGTGTCTGAATAAATGTTTTGCTTCTTTCTTCTATATGGAGAGTCTGTTATATTTTACAATCAAGCACTATGCAGGTATATTTATTGTGACTGTTAGTGCTGTGAATATTGCCCTTTGAAACATGATTTGGAGAAATGGGGCATCTTTGCTTTTTCCTACCCTTCAAATTATACTGTTTCTGACAGGTTCTCAAGCACGTAGCCAAACTTTTATATTGTATTGATTGTATTGCTCCTATGATCAGGGAGCAAGCACATTTATCTAGCTGCCCTTACAGAGTTTGGAAGTCTATGGAAAGGAAGGAGCAGCCAGGGCCCTTGAAGAATATATTTAGGGGGAGAAAGGAGACAGTTAGCTGGATGGGTCAAAAGCAGGGGAGCCTTGTAAAGATTTGCTTGTAAGGCCTGGAATTTAAACTTATGCCCGGGTCAGGAGATCTGAATTCTCACAGTCCCTCAGAGAGGGAGGCCTTGTTATCCTTATTTCCTGAGTATTTAAATTGAGGCAGAGAACCATGAGTGAATTTGCCCTGAGAGGTCACCAGTAAATCTTTCAGTCAGTCCCAGGGGCTAGTTTCACATTAGGTCCTAAAATTTGGAAAAAAACATGTTAGTCTCTTAGGATTTTATGTCCCAAAGGAGAGCACATGTTGGTTCTTTGACACTTTCCAGCTGCACTTTGCAAGAGTCAAGGAGCTCAGGTAATAATAATTCACATGTCTCTAGCACTTCAAGAGCCACAAAGTGTTTTTCATAAGACAACCCTATGAGGTAAGTAATGCGGGCATTATTACCCTTGTTTTACACATGGGATAACCAAGACTCAAAGAAATTAAGTGGATTACCCAGCTAGGAAGTGTCAGAGCCAAGATGAAACCCAAAATGTCCTGACTCCAAGCCTAACGCTCTTTGTACAATATCAGAGATTTATGCCCGATAAAGCTTGGGGGAAGCTTTCTTCCCAACGATCGTGTGAAGCAGGAAATAAAAATAATAGCCAATATTTACCTAATCTTTTCATGTAAGGCTTACAAAGTACGCTTTATTTTTTAAACATTTCCCCCTTGTAATAGATATACATAGTCATGCAAAATACATTCTCATGTTGGTTGTATTTGATACATCTTATTCTTTACCCAAAGTCCGTCACTTTTTTTCCAAAGAAGTGTAGCCTGTTTGATCATTGTGATTGATTGTTGCATTAATCAGAATTCTTCAGTCTTTCGAAGTTTATCTGGATGCGTGTATACATACATGCATGCATGTTATAAAATGAATCATTCTGGTTCTCCTCACTACACTCTGCATTAACTCATATAGGTCTCACCAGGTTTCACTGAAACCATCCATTTCATCATTTATTATGGTGTAATAGTATTTCATTACATTCGTGTACCATAGTTTTTTTTAGCCATTCCCCCATTGATGGGGCCCCCTCCCAAGTTTCCAGTTCTTTGCCACTATAAAAAGAGCTACTATAATTGTTTCCCCGCCCCCCCCATGTCTTTTCCCTCTTTTCTTTGATCTCTTTGGGGTATAAAACTATTAGTGTTATAACTGAATCAAAGAATACACATAATTTAGTAGATTTGGCAGCATAGTTCCAAATTGCAAAATGTAATTTACATCCATCACCTCATCTGATCCTCACAATAAACTCGGGTAGTGTATTATCCCTATTTTCCAGATAGGCAAACTGAGGCTCAAAGAAGTTGGTGGCTTGCTGATGGTCATATGGATAATATCTTTCAAATTTCTAGGATTATTCTGAATAATGCTCAGAAGAATCTAAATCTTTTCTAGACTTTTCTCAGTTCTGTCATCACTGATTTTATTAATGAAGAAAGAAAAAGAAAAGCATTCACCACCACACATGCTAGGACACATTTCTGTTCATGAAGATATATACAGGTAATAACACCTCCCAAGGGGAACACATGCTTATCATTCCTAATTCCCTTAGTCACCAAAGTTTTCCATTCAGTTCTCTTTTAGTCTCCCTTGGTTCTAACATATGCAACTATTTGCTCTTGCATTTTTTTTTAAAGTTCCCTTCTTTTGCATGCAGGTGGTAATTATCATAGGATGCCTCAGCAGGTGGGAGGGCAGGGATAATCCAGAGAGAAGAGAGATTTAAGTCTTGATTAATGATGGTCCCTGGAGGCTCATTTTCATAAATTTCTTTTCCCAGGGATATATCATTTAGCTAATTCCCCTCATCAAGTGGTCTTGCTGGTAATGATGTAACAGAATCAAAGAATTTCAGAGCCGGAAGATACCTGAGAGGCCCTAACGTACAAACCATAGTGTGAAAAAGAATCCCTTCTGTAGCATTCCTGACAAATGGTCAACTACCCTTTGCTTAAAGGCCTCTAATAAGAGGGAGCCCAGTGCTTCCTGAAACAGGCCATTTCACTTATAGGCAAATTTCTCCTTATACCAAGCCTAAATATACCTCTTTTGCAATGACCATCTATTATTTTCAGTTCTGCCTTCTGGGACCAAACAGAACAAGCCTAATCCCTCTTCCATGTGATAGTTTTTCAAATACTTGAAAACAACTATCCTACCCTTTTCAGTCTTCTCCAGGATAAAAGTCTCTATTTTCTTCAACTGATTCCCTTATGGCATGGACTTAAGGCTCTTCACCATCAGAGCTGCCCATCTCTGGATGTTCTCTATTTATCAACATCCTTCCATAAATGTAGCACACAGAATTAGCAGCATGCTATATTCAAGATGTGGTTTAATGAGGGAGGGCATAGCACAAAGGAACTATCATATTATTCATGAAAACCATGTCCTTTTCTTGGAGGATGCCTTTACAAAGAAGAAACACTGACCACTGACAGCGTTGGTTCACACAATCCTACCATAACTTAACTCAACCTCTCCGTAAATTAATTAACAGGCATTCATTAAGTCTCTAGTTATGTACCAGACAGGGGAAACTAGATGGTACTGTGGATAGAGCACTGGACCTGGAGCAGGAAGATCTGAGTTCAAACTTGGCCTCAGACATTTACTAGCTGTGTGACCCTGGACAAGTCACTTAACTTTGTTTTTCTCAATTTCCTGAACTTTAAAATGAGCTGGAGAAGGAAATGGCAAATCACTCCAGTATCTTTGCAAAGAAAACCCCCATGGACAAAGTCCATAGGTGATACAGAGCCAGACATGACTGAACAACAAATGTGCCAGACATTGTTCTAGACGCTGAGCCTATAAATACAAAAGCAAAACAGTCCCTTCCCTCAGAATTTACATCCTACTGAAGGCATACAATAGGTCTACAGAAAAGTAAATACAATATACACACAAAATAAGTACATATTTCAGGAATTTCAGTGGGGATGAGGGAACACTATTATGGGAAAAATCAGGAAAAGCCTTCTTTAAGGAGGTGACACTTTTTAGGACCATAGATTTAGAATTGGAAGTGACCTTAGAGACCATCTAACCAACCCCCTTTATTTCTGTTCTTGTTTAGTCTTGTCTAAAAGTCGGAATTTTATCCTAGAGGCAACAGGGAGCCACCAAAGTTTAAATGGTGAGTGACCGACCTAGATTTCTAGGATCCTGACTAACTGGCCAGGTAACTTACCTGCCCCATTATTGAAGGCTTATATACATTAGGAACAGTTTGTGTCAGCTGTAGGTTGGGAGACCAGGTTAAACAGTGACCAAAAACTGTTTATCGATTATTAGACCAGCTCCATGGCAGCGTTGACGTTGGAGTGTGAGGAAGAGAAAGGGCTTGCTGAAAGGATAAGCTCACCAACAGGCATGTCTATCAGAGTTAAACCGTGGTTTCCAGGCATAACTGTAGCCTGATTCCTGAATAAAAAGAGGATTATGCCTAGGCTGGCTCTGAATGGGTTTGCAAATGGATTCTAGCAGTCTGCTCACAAGTCAAAATTAAAGCTTTAAAGCCTCATTGTCCAGAAGCAGGAGTGGGGCGGGGGGAGTGATAGCAATGAAAAGTAGCTCTCAGATAGGAATATGACAAGAGGAAGGAAGCTTTTCCTAAATCAGGGTCATTGGGTCAAAGAAGAAAAATCAATAAAGGCCACTGAGAAGGCAACAGTAATTTAATTTCATTTTGTTTTGAGAGACACAAATTTTCAGCTTACTCTCTGAAAATTAAGGACAACTGCTAAGATTACTTCCCACTTTCACTATTTATATTCCATAAGTACCTAGTTATTTGCATGCCGTCTTCTGCACTAGAATGTGAGGTCTCTGAGAGCAGGTAACATGTTTATACCTTTTTTTGTATCCCTGGTACTTAGCATAGTGCCTAACACCTAGTAAATTCTTAATAAATTCTTGTTGACTAACTGAAAAAAATGTATAACAACATTCAATAAAAAATTATAAAAATATATTGTTAGTTTCATACTTTTGTTAGATAAAGAATACAGATAGGGAGAGATTCCTAGCGGAAGAGAATAAAAGAGGAAAACCTCGTGCAACAGATGAAAAAAAGAGAGAAAGAGAAAAGAGAGGTAAGGGGGGAAAAGGAAAAGAAACAGAGGAGGAAAAGAGACCCAGAAGGAAAAGGAGACAGAAAGCTCAGCTGGTTCAGAGGCAAGTGTATGAAGCAAAAATAAACTGCTCATTACTTCTGTTTGGGCTGTGGGCATCAGAAAAAGTTATTACTGCCTTTTGATAGTCTGATGAGTTCTCTAATAGTTTAGAACAGTCATTTGAGCTCTGGGAAATAACCTGTCAGGTTAAAAAAAAATGACCAAACATTGAAAAATCAAAAGTTTCTTTCCCCTTGAAAGTTTGAAAGTTTTTCAGTAAAGTAGGTTTTGAAATTTTAATTTGGAATCTCAGAGCTGTCAGTCAATTTCCTTATTGTACTATAATCTCTTAGACATCCAAAATTGATTATGTCATCTTTGTTCTTTGAGAGACTGAGACTCCATTATTTAACAATGCCTAAAATATTACATTTGGAACTATTACTTATTTCATTATTTGGAAGATTTACCCATAAAAACAATCAAGTGATGGTAATACACACACATGCACACATATAAGATACATATATGTATGCATTTATGGGTATATAAATATATACGTATGCATGTGCGTATGTGTAAGTGTGTGTGTGTGTGTGTTTATCCCAACAAAAACTCAGTGGAAGGAGAAAAAAAAAAACCCAGGGCCAAATATTAGCTACTGTTTACAGCTCATTGAGGGTACTTACCAAACCTTCAGAGGCTTCTCATGAAATGGGATAGCTACACCAGCCCATTTTGAAGAAAATTATTCTCTGAGCTGTGGACTGTGTCCAACAAAAATCACCTTAGATATTTATTTGCCTCTGGTTAAAGTGAAGCAACAGACTAGATATGACTAGCCAGAGGTTCCACGCCCCTGATACAGATAATAGAAACCATCACAAGAGGGAACATCAAAGTTGTTTTCCTGGAAGCTGTGCTTCCCCACACATTCCAAAATATGTGCATCCGTTTAGTAGAAGGATACAGGCAGGATGGCATAATGGACAAAGCACTGATCTTGGTATTTGGAGCCTAGCACTATCACATATATACTCACTGTTAGTGACCCTGGGCAGGTCACTTAACTCTGGAGGTTCATTTGTTGATTACCTAATCTCAAATAAGAATATTTGTCAAGTGCATAGCTCAGTGCCTAGCACATAGTAAGTGCTTAATAATAAGTGTTTCCTTCCTTCCTTCCTTCCTTCCTTCCTTCCTTCCTTCCATCCTTCCTTCCTTCCTTCCATCCTTCCTTCTTTTCTTTCTTCCTTCCATCCTTCCATCCTTCCTACCTTCCATCCTTCCATCCTTCCTTCCTTCCTTCTTTCCTTTCTTCCTTCCATCCTTCCATCCTTCTTTCCTTTCTTCCTTCCATCCTTCCATCCTTCTTTCCTTCCTTCCATCCTTTGTTCCTTCCTTCCATTCTTCCTTCCTTCTTCCTTCCTTCCTTCCATCCCTCCTTTCTTCCATCCTTCCTTCTTTCTTTCCTTTCTTCCTTCCATCCTTCCTTCCTTCCATTCTTCCTTCCTTCTTTCCTTCCTTCCTTCCTTCCATCCTTTCTTCCATCCTTCCTTCCATCCTTCCTTCCTTTCATCCTTCCTTCCTTCTTTCCTTCCTTCCTTCCATCCTTTCCTTCCTTCCATCCTTCTTTCCTTCCTTCCAGCCTTCCTTCTTTCCTTTCTTCCTTCCATCCTTCCTTCCTTTCTTCCTTCCTTCCTTCCATCCTTCCTTCC
>CM053581.1:100991080-101100919 GCA_028627135.1 Pseudochirops cupreus | reverse complement strand
CATCCTTCCATCCTTCCTTCTTTCTTTCTTTTCTTCCTTCCATCCTTCCATCCTTCCTTCCATTCTTCCTTCCTTCTTCCTTCCTTCCTTCCATCCTTCTTTCCTTCCTTCCATTCTTCCTTCTTTCTTCCTTCCTTCCTTCCATCCTTTCTTCTTTCTCTTCTTCCTTCCATCCTTCCTTCCTTCCTTCCATCCTTCCTTCTTTCCTTCCATCCTTCCTTCCTTCTTTCCTTCCTTCCTTCCTTCCTTCCATCCTTCCTTCTTTCCTTCCATCCTTCCTTCGTTCTTTCCTTCCTTCCTTCCTTCCATCCTTTCTTCTGTCTTTCCTTCCATCCTTCCTTCCTTCTTTCCTTCCTTCCTTCCTTCCATCCTTTCTTCCATCTTTCCTTCCATCCTTCCTTCCTTCCATCCTTCCTTCCTTTCTTCCTTCCATCCTTCCTTCTTTCTTTCCTTTCTTCCTTCCATCCTTCCATCCTTCTTTCTTTCCTTTCTTCCTTCCATCCTTCCATCCTTCCTTCCTTCCTTCCATTCTTCCTTCCTTCTTCCTTCCTTCTTTCCATCCTTTCTTCCTTCCTTCCATCCTTCTTTCCATCCTTCCTTCTATCCTTCCTTCCTTCTTTTCTTTCTTCCTTCCATCCTTCCATCCTTTCCTTCTTTCCATCCTTCTTTCCTTCCTTCCATCCTTCCATCCTTCTTTCCTTCTTTCCATCCTTCCTTCCCTCCATCCTTCCATCCTTCCTTCTTTCCTTTCTTCCTTCCATCCTTCCTTCCTTCCATCCTTCTTTCCTTCCTTCCAGCCTTCCTTCTTTCCTTCCTTCCATCCTTCCTTCCTTCCATTCTTCCTTCCTTCTTCCTTCCTTCCTTCCATCCTTTCTTCCTTCTTTCCTTCCTTCCATCCTTCCATCCTTCCTTCTTTCTTTCTTTTCTTCCTTCCATCCTTTCTTCCTTCCTTTCTTCCTTCCATCCTTCCTTCCATCCTTCCTTCCTTCTTCCTTCCTTCCTTTCATCCTTCCTTCCTTCCATTCTTCCTTCCTTCTTCCTTCCTTCCTTCCATCCTTTCTTCCTTCCTTCCTTCCAACCTTCCTTCCTTCCTTCCGTCCTTCCTTCCTTCCATCCTTCCTTCCATCCTTCCTTCTATCCTTCCTTTCTTCTTTCCTTCCTTCCTTCCATCCTTCCTTCCTTCCTTCCTTCCTTCCTTCCTTCCTTCCATCCATCAAACTTTATTAAGCCCTATTATGTGCAAGGAGCTGTGTTAAGCATGGAAAATACAAAGACAATATTTCAAAATAGTCCCTGCCCGTACGGTGTTTACATGGGGGGGGGGGGGCAAGATACATTTACAAAGATAAATAAAATCTAATGTGAGGGAGGAGAGAGAATCAACAGCCAGGGGGATCAGGAAGCGTTTCCTGTGGGAGGCGGTACCTGAAATGAACCTTGAAAGAAGGTCAGGATTCTCCAGCTTGGGCTTTGGTTGGTGTCCATATACATAGACTCCACGAAGGCTCCTATAGCTGCGGACAGTTCCTTAGGAGGCAAACATCTCGCGGTATCATGTCTGTCTCTGGTCAAACACCTTGACTCGCTAAGATCTGAAAACTCTCAAACTAGAGAATAGCAAGTTTTTAATAAATGTCTGTTGACTGACTGATTAAAAGACCCTGAAGGAATAACGACACATATATTTTAGATATAGTCAAAGGGAGGATTTGTTTTGCTTGGCTATGCATTTTTGTTACAAAGGTGGTTTTGTTTTGCTTTTTTCCCTCTTCAGTGGGTAGGGGGAGGGAGGGAAAATTAATGCTTGTTAATTAATCAAAATTAAAAACCTTAAAAAAATTAAGTGACCAATTTTCTAAGGGAGTCTTAGAGTTAGAACTGGGGGTGGGGTGAGAATGAGCAACAGGGAAGTGCATGGGAGGTGGGAATGGATGTAGGTAGAACAAATCTCTGCCCTGTTCACCCATGTTCCCAGACTGCAATCAACCTCTTTTTTCCCTAAAGGGGAAAGGTCATTTTACCTGACTGACTCTACTAATAGAAATGCCACTCTTCTGATAAATGAATACTTCATTAGCCAAGTCAGTGCTACTTTTTAACTTTCAGATCATAAATTTTAAAAAAATAAAAATAAACATGGAAAACTGAAGCCTCCATTGGCTGATCTAGGCTGATTGGTTTTCCTTCAGAGAAGATGCCAAAAAACTCATTAGCTACAATTTGTTTTTGTTTGAGAAACTGAAAGGGGCAAAACTCAAATGTTTTTACTTTTTCTCACTTGAACGTTCATCATCCAAAGTAAACAGGGGATCTATGTCTTTTATGTTGGGCACAGACACACATAGAACCCTTGTTAAATTCTGAACTTTTTAATGGGCACAGGGGGAGATTGCCAGTTCAGACTAAATGATCCTGTGTCCAGGGTTGGGGAAGGGGGGAAAGAGATAGACAGATTGACCCCAATTACTTTCACTCTATAGTGGATCAGTGGAAGGACATTCCCTTCTTCATTTTCTTCACACATTGCTCCCCTCATTTCTGACAGATCCCCCATTCCCTTGACTTACCCCTTTAACATTCTCTCTCTCATTCTCAGTTGAAGCTATCTCAAGGACAAACATTAGTCCTGGCTGCTTTCAAATCCATCCTTTGTAGACACCCTCTGTCACAACTTCATGGACCATACAATTGTCCACGCATCCTCATTTTGTAGGATCATAGGATCTGGGTTTATAGATAGAGAGTTAGAAGGGATGAAAACTGGAGGACAAAGAGGTTTGGTGGCTTGCCCAGGAATGACATTGCAAGTAAATGTCAGAATTTGGGAATCAGAAGACCTGGGTTTAAATCCTGGCTGTGCGGTGAGTAATTTAGTTGTGACACAGTGGGAAATGTACTGTATACTTCCCTGGTCCTCAGTTTCCACTTCTGTAATGTGAGACTATTGAATGAATTGAACAACTAATGTCCTTTCAAACTCTTATAAACTCAAGCTCTCCTACCTCTAGAACACACCCTTCCTGTCTCATAGACAAACTCCAACTTGGAACGCAAAAACTGTTCACACTTTATAATGAGAGATAATTTTTCTAGAGCACTTTAAAGGTTTATAAATACAAATATTATTGTGAGATAGATAGGACAAGTATCATGACCCCCAAATAATAGGAGGAAACTAAGGCTCAAAGAGATCGTATCATTTTGGGTTGAAATGAACTTACAAAGATCACCAACCCAATTCCTTTCTTTTATAGAGAAACTGAGGCTCAGAAAAGTTAAAGGACTTGACCAAAGTCACAGAGATCAAAGTGGAGAGCTTGGATGTGAACTCAAGTCTTCTAACTTCCAATCCTGTGCTCTTTCATTATACCATACTATACTACACATTATTCCTTCCCCAAGATTTTCATCTTTCATTTTTCCCCTTATTTTTATCTCTGTCACTTACTGATTAACTACCAAGATGATTAACATCATGACAATTTGATCAAATGAGATAATGTATGTATGTCATTTGCCAAAGGTTCTTTTTCTGGCTAAATTTTAATATTTTGGTTTTTTCTCAATTAAGGGTAAAAACAATTTTATATTCATTTTTTAAAAATTATGAGTTCCAAATTCTCTCTCCTTCTCCTCCTCTCCTTCCCTCTCATTTAGAAGGCAAGCGATTTGATATAGATTATACATGTGCAGTCATACAAAACATATTTCCATATTAACTATGTTGCAAAAGAAAACACAGAGGAAAAAGACCCAATACTCCAAGTAAAATAAAGTTAAAAAACAACCATGCTTCAATCTGCATTCAGACTCCATCAGTTCTTTCTCTGGAAGTGGGGAGTATTTTTCATTATAAGGTCTTCAGAATTGTCTTGGATCATTGTATTGCTGAGAATAGCTAAGTCTTTCACAGTTGTTAATTGTAAAATATTGCTGTTACTGTATACAGTGTTTTCTTGGTTCTGTTCACCTCACTTTGAATCTGTTCATGTAAGACTTTCCAGGTTTTTCTGAAATTGTCCTGTTCATCATTTCTAACAACAAAATAGTATTCCATCACAATTATATACTACAACTTGTTTGGCCATTCCACAATTGATTAGCATCTGCTCACTTTCTAATTCTTTACCACCACAAAAAGAGATGCTATACATATTTTTGTACAAAATTTTTCCCCTTTTTGAATCTCTCTGGGATACAGACCTAGTAGTTGTATTGCTGGGTCAAAGAGTATGCACAGCTTTATTGCTATTTGGCCATAGTTACAAATTGCTCTTTAGAATCGTTGGATCAGTTCACAACTCTACCAACAGTACAGTAGAATCCCAATTTTCCCACATCCTCTCCAACATTTATCATTTTCCTTTTCTGTCGTACTAGCCAATCTGATAGATATAATGAGGTAACTGAGAGTTATTTTAATTGGCATTTCTCTAATCAGTAGTGATTTAGAGCATTTTTTTTCACATGACATCAAATAGCTTTGATTTCTTCCTCTGAAAATTTCCTGTTCATATCCTTTGACCATTTATAAACTAGGGAATGGTTCATTTTCTTACAAATTTGGCTCAGTTCTCTATATAATTGAGAAATTAGACTTTTGTTAGAGAAATTTGATGTAAAATTTCTCCCCCAATTTCCTGCTTTCCTTCTAATCTTGGCTGCATTGGTTTTGTTTGTGCAAAAAAAACTATTTTTATGTGATTAAAATTATCCATTTTATATCCCATAATGCCCTCTATCTCTATCTATGCTTCTCTTTAGTCTCATAATTGAAAGTCAGATTTTCTATTCAGTTTTGGTCTTTTCATCAGGAATGCTTCAAAGTCTTCTATTTCATTACATATCAATTTTTCTCCCTGAAGGATTATACTCAATTTTGCTGGGTAGGTGATTCTTAGTTGTAATTTCAGCTCCATTGCTCTTCAAAATATCATATTCTAAGCTATGTGATACTTTAATGAAGAAGCTGCTAAATCTTGTGTTATTCTGACTGTGATTCCATGATATTTGAATTGTTTCTTTCAGGCAACTTATAATGTTTTCTCCTTGACTTAGGAGCTCTAGAATTTGGCTATGATATTCCTGGGAATTTTCATTTTGGAATCTCTTTAAGGAGATGATTGGTGGATTCATTCCATTTCTGTTTTACTTTTTGATTCTAGGATATTGGGGCTTAATAATTTCTTAAAAGATGATGTCTAGGATCTTCTTTTGATCATGGCTTTCAGATAGGCCAATAATTCTCAAAATATCTCTCCTTAATCTATTTGCCAGGTCTTTTGTTTTCCCAATGAAATATTTCTAATTTTCATCTATTTTTTTTTCATTCTCTTACTTTTGTTTGATTGTTTCTTGATGTCTCATGGAGTCATTAGTTTCCACTTGCCCAATTTTAACTTTAAAAGAATCATTTTCACTGAGGCTTTGTAACTCCATTTCCATTTGACTAATTCTACTTTTTAAAGAGAAAATTCACCCTTTGGTGAATTTTTGTGCCTCTTTTACCATTTGGCCTATTCTGTTTTTTAAATTGTTATTTTCTTCAGTATTTTTTTTGTTCCTCCTTTACCAAGTTCTTGACTCCATGATTTTCTTGCATCTCTCTCATTTCTTTTCCCAGTTTTTCTTCTATCTCTCTTATTTGATTTTTAAAATCTTTTTTTGAGTTCTTCTAGGAATTCTTTGGGGGGGGGGGACAGGGGCTGAGACCAATTCACATTTTTCTTTGAGGCTTTGCATGTAGATGTTTTGATATTGTTATCTTCTGAATTTGTTTTGCTCTTCCTTGTCACCATAGTAACTTCTATGGTCAGGTTCTTTGCTGCTGTTGTAGTTTTAACTTTATCTTAAAGTTGGGTTCTGCTACTGAGGTGGAGGGGGCACTGTCCCAAGCTTCAGGTTTTTCATGATGATGTTTTCAGAGCTAGTTCTGGGGGGGGGTCTATGAGTTTTAAGTTCTTCAAGGTGGTATGATCTAAAGAGAAATGTGATCACTGCTCTCCTGGTCTGTGCTCTGGTCTGTGAGTGACCACAAGTACTCTTTTCTGCCCTGGAACTGTGTCCAGGATTCCTGTTCCTGCTAGTCCTCTTCCTGGCCCTGGGATTATCCGAAAATTTTGTATGGGAAATGTAACAGAGTCCTACACCCAGTGCCACCAAAGGGTCCTCTATAATCTCTTTATGACCAGTTGTCTGACCCATTTACTGACTGCAGGCTGAAAGCTCTGGTAGCTGCTGCTCACAATTAATCACCCACAAGGCCTGGGGCTGGCTTGTCCATGCAAGGTTTGTGCTGAACTGTGCTCCACTTGAACCCTAGTGAGACAGACATTTCATACCAACCATCTAAATTCTCTTGGGTTAGAAAATTGTTTCACTCTGTCCTTTTGTGGGTTCTGTTGCCAAAGAATTCATTTTGGGGCATCATTTTAATGCTGTTTGGAGAGGAATTTGGGAGAGTTTAAGCAAGTCCCTGCCTTTACTTCATCTCCCAAAGGTTCTCTTGACATTTGAATCAGTTCCTTTCTCCTAGTTCTTCTCCTGAAAAGTCAGGTAATAGTATTTCCTGGTGTTGTAAGCAAAAGCAGAGCATAGTGCAAAGAGCCCTGAGTGAGGAGCAGAAGATATATATTCAAGTCCTGGTTCCACTATTTATTTGACTGATTCCAAATATAATGCTCTCTCTAATGATACTGGGACTAGGCCAGTTGCTTTGCATGTGTGTATAAATGTATAAATGTATGTATGTATGTATGTATGTATGTATGTATGTAACCTGAGTCCTTATGGGACTTTCTCTTCATTGGTGGAGATCAATGCCTTCTAACTGTGTGAGGGGCAGGGAAGAGTTGATGAGAGGAAGAGAGATCTATCATTTTCTCTGGTATCTTTCTTCTCTTCAAACTGCTTTAAGTCTCTTCATTTTTCTTTGAGCTCTGAGGTCCAGATGCTTCTTGCTTTCAGCTTTGCGAGTGAAGATGGAAGAGGTCAATCTCACTTCAGGTTGCTAAAGGAAAAGATATGAGAGGAGCTGACTGTGTCTGTCCTGGTCCCTCTCCTTTGTTTGCTCCACTAGACTCTGGGTCTCTTGATTTACCTCACTAGCTGGAAGAGTTCCTTTTTATTGCATTGTAGATTCTCCTATTGTTCCTATATCCTCCTAATATTTTGCTATGTATACTCTTCCTGACTTATTTGTTGTCATTACTATTTGACTTGGATAAATAGGTTTCTTTGCTACTTGCTATGTGTGTTCATTTTGGAAATATGATTTGATGGGAAGGAAGTCAAGTCTTAGATATAAAACTTGAGGTCTTGCTTCCTCTCAATTAACTAAACAGCTATCAGAAGTTAAATTGAACCTGAAACCACATCCCCTAGACTAATAATAATAGTAATAATTTAAGGGAGAAAATAGATATAATTCCAGCTCTGAAGAAAGCAGAATGGTCAGACTTTTGGTCCCAACCTCTTGCTTGTCCTGGCAGGAAATTAAATCTCCCTTCGAGAAGTATTAGGGTAGAAGAGGCTAGAGATGTCTAATCTATCTCCCTCCAAGCCACACAATGACACCCCCTACTACATGTGGGGGAAGAGCCCTCACAACATATGTATGTATATGTGTATGTGTATATGATTGCCACCACCTTCCCAGTCCCTTAGGTTCCCAACTGAGGGGTCATCCTCAAATCCTCACTCTTACATCCCCAGTGGTCAATCTGTTGCCAAGATCTGTCTTTTTTACCTTTGTAACATCTCTTCTATACAACCCCTTTTCTCCCCTGACACCTCTTAGCTAGAATACTGCAGTAGCCTACTGGAGGATCTGCCTGCCATAAGCCTCTCCTCACTATAGTCCATCTGCCACTCAACTGCCAGAATGAACTTCCTAAAGCTTAGGTCTGACCATGAAACCTACCTTGAACTCAATAAATCCCACTGGCTTCCTATAACCTCTAGAATCAAATGTAAAATTCACTATTAGGCATTCAGAGCCCTTTATAACCTGCCCCTCTCTGCACCTCTCCAAGTCTTCTTACACCTTATGCTCTCATCTCTACTATTCTGCAAGCCAGGGACATAGGCCTCCTAGCTATTCCTTACACAAGACATGCCATCTCCCCACCCTGGGCATTTTGCTGGCTTCTCCCCATGCAGGGAATGCTTTCCCTCCTCATTCCTTTCTGGCTTCCTTTAAGAACCAGCTAAATCTCACCTTCTGCCAGAAATCTTTCCTTAATACCAGTGCCTTCCCTCTGTTGATTATCTCCAATTTCTTCTGTATATAGTGTGTTTGTACATAGCTGCAAGCATGTTTTCTCCCTCACTAGACTGTGAGCTCCTTGAGAGAGGGGATTGTCATTTACCCTCCTTGGTTTTCCCAGAGGTAACACAGTGCTTGGCACATTGTAGATTCTTTATAAATGTTTACTGACTGATTGTGTATATGTTGCTTTCCCTTAGTAGAAGGTAAATTTCAGTTTCTATTTGTCACTCCCACTCCCTCCACTCTAAGCACAGTGTCTGGTTCATAGAGGTGTTTGATAAATCCTTCCTGAATGAATGAATACTTGCATGGTGGAGCAGAAGGAATAAAGGACTGGAACTTGCAACACCTCAGTTTTAGGTTCTAGCTCTGTGACTTTGTGGGAGTTATTTAGGCCTGATCTATAAAAAAGTTGGGGGAATTGGACCAGAACAGGGAACTCTTTACCTTTTTTGTATCATGACCCCCCTTGGTGGTCTGGTGAAGCCTTCAGACTCCTCAGAATGATCGTTTGTTGTCCACAATTCACAGCTGAAGGAAATCCTAAATTTCAGTTAGAAGTTAATGAAAATCAAGAGGCATTTTTTCCCATCTAAATTCATGAACTCCTTCAATTAAGAACCCCTGGACTAGCAGACTGCTAAAGTTAAGTCACCTCCAATATTCTGTAATATCCCTCTGTGTGGCCACTGTTAGACAGGGAGCACATTGGATCAGAGACTTGGAGATGGACATGTAGTACAACAGGCTCATTTGACAGGAGAAAACTGAAGCCTCAAGAGGTTCAATCACTTGCTCAGAATTGGCAGCTGAGGGAATTAGAACTTGTAGCCTCCATTTTACCCAGAACATAAGATGGGATAGTTTGGCATTGGACAAACCAATTCAATTCGTTCAGTCAGTCATTTATTCATTCTTTGCGCCCCAACTATAATTCTGGTAGTACTTGAAGCACTGAAGGATATTTCTGAGTGCTACTGACAAAGCAGGAAATTCAGGGATTGCAGTATGCCCTCTGATTTGGGGCTATGGGCTTAGCCCGGGTAATAGTAAGGAAAGGGTTGGGTTACTTTGTGGACAACATGAACACACACTCTGAGGCTCACACACACATACAGTGCTGATAATTGAGGACAAAATAGACCCCTCCCTTGCTGTCCCCAGTGCCCCCTTCTTAATTAGGCTCATAATTATAGCTGTCCAGATATGGTTTCAGCATACCTATTCTCTATTTTTGTGGCAAGCTAAAGCTAAAGGATCCACTCAAATGAGTTGAGAGGCATCTTACTGTGTGATCAATCCTTAGTTTCCCTAGCAACACACATACACACACACACACACTCACTCACACAAAGCTATTTCTCCATTATAGCATACCTGACTGTTTTAAGTGCACTCAGAGACCAGCCCCTACATTTTACAGATGCGTAAACTGAGGGTCAGGGAATTTAAGTAATTTGCACAAGGTCACAAACATCAGATTTGGGATTTGAACCCTGATATTACAATTCCAGGGCAGCTAGATGGTTCAATGGACTGGAGTCAGGAAGACCTGAGTTCAATTCTGGCCTCAGACAACGAGCAGCTGTGTGACCTTGGATAAATCACTTAATCTCTGCCTTAATCCACTGGAGAAGAAAACAGCAAGCCACCTCAGCGTCTGTGCCAAGAAAACCCCACGGACAGTACCATCATGCTATGGTCCACCAGGTCACAAAAAGGCAGACTCAACTGGATGATTAAACAAGAAATTAAAGCTCCACAGTCAGTCTTCTTTCCACTGTGCTGTGACCAATGCCTTAAACTCAATTCAGTTTACATTTGTTAAGTCCTTACTGTGTCCAAACCATCAGTCGGATGCTGGGACCCCCATGAGGTCCATAATATCAGGTCCTTGCCTTCGTAGAACTTACAGCCTTCTAGCAGATAAGACCCAAACACAAATAACCGGAACAGACAGACACGCTGCTGTGTGTAGTCGTGGTGGGTGGAGGATGTTATTGCTGACAGGAGATCAGGGAAGATTTCCTGAAGGAGGTGGCTATTTTTTAGGCTTTAAGGGATGAATAAGAATTAGACTGGCAGCTAGGTGGCGCAGCAGATGGCGCGCTAGGTCTGAAGTTAGGAAGACTCTTCTTCCTGAGTTCAAATGTGACCTCAGACACTTACTAGCTGTGTGACCCTGGTCAAGTCACTTAACTAACCCTGTTTGCCTCAGTTTCCTCATCTTTAAAATGAGCTTGAGAAGGAAATGACAAACCACTCCAGTATCTTTGCCAAGAAAATGCCAAAATGGTGTCATGAAGTCAGACATGGCTGAAAAATGAAAAACAAAAACAACAAGAATTCTACAGAAATTAATAGTCTTGTATCTATTTCATTTATATTTATATAGGTCTGTGTTATCTGGCCTAAGATCTCTGAAGGCTGTAACTGAACACAATACTTGATTCTTACTAAATGCTTGTTATTAATTGATTAATCTGGGGGGAGGGGAAGGGGAGAGGGAAAAGGTAAAGTGGGGGAGGTAGAAGAGATATTTCCATCATGGTGAAGTAGAAATCACAGTGAAATTGCACTGGGAGGACCTGGGTTCAAATATGGTCTCTGCCGTTCACCACCTGTGTGACCTGGAGAAAATGACCCCTCTGCAAAATTTGAGGATTGAACTAGAGGGCTTCTAAGGTCTGTTCCACTTGTAACTCCTATGCCATACTAGGCGGGCATGGGAAACAGCATGAGCAATGATTAAGAGGTGGAGAAAGCAGACTGCATGAATGTTGGGTTAGGCAGAAAGTCCAATCATTTGCTTTATGGATCAACATCTATACTGTGCCTTCTGCCCTTTCCTGTCCTCACATTTATGCCTGTCAGTGAACTATGCTTTCTTGGCAGATCCTCTTATAATTAGCTCCAGGCAGAATTCCTACATCTAGCACGGTAGAGAGGGAAAAGTCCACGATTCTGGGCCAGGGGACTTAGATTCACAGCCCGGCTCTGCTACTTAGTGACCCTGGACCACTCACTTCCCCTCCCTAGACCTTAGTATCCTTCTCTATAAACTGAGGACAGGATGATTTCTATAGTCCTTCAAAATCTTGTGATTCTACAATCCATTTCAGCAGCCACATGTAGCCTGGGCTTGCCTTTTGAAAGTGTAATTCTTTCCACAGAGCTACTGATAACTATTGTTCACTCCCTCACAATATCTAGGCTGTTTACTCACTAATATCAGAGTGATCTCCCATCCTAAACAGCCAGCTCAGCTGGCTTGAATCATTCCAGGATGAATCCAGGGCTTGTGGCCTGATAATCACTTCCACAAATGAATCAGGAAGGAGGGGGAGGCTGATTACAGTGAAGAAAGAGCCTATTTAAGCACATGCTTGGTAATAAGCATGTCGAAGAAAGGAAATACAGAAAAATGACAGAAAGGATTTTACTGGTCTCTGGAATGAACAAAACATATTCATCACTACCAACCCCAAAGGAAGAGGATTAGGAAAGACTGGGATGGAAAGAAGTTTTGTTTGGGTTTTACCAAAGTGATGCTATCAGTTGCAAAGCCCAGTAAACAAACATTTACATGTTGGAGGTACTGGAAGTAACCAGGGAGAAAGCCACATTATGTGGGCAGCCCAAAGCATGGATTATAACAGGACTTTATGAACCAAAGCAAGGCAGCACATATGTACCTCTAGGTGTTCAAGCTTACTGAGTCACCACCCAGTTTTCAGGGGCTTTGGCCAGAACTTTACAAAGTGGGAAAATTAAGTAGGACAAGACATTCCAGGAAATTAAAAACCCAGAACACTACAGAGGCTTAAGAAGGAATGGCTTCTTCACCATAAATCAACTTTTGTGATTTCATCTATCTCCCTTTATTCCAAAAGCTAGGAGAGATAATGACATTTGACTTATCGATTGCTTCCTGTGAGCTGGCTATGTTTTGTGTCAGCAAATGTTAGCTATGTTAAGTGAACCACAAGGGACAGAAAGGAAGGAAAAATATGTCCCCTGACTGATCAGTGACCGTTTTAAGACCCAGCAGATAAATACTTTAAAAAAGGAAAGATTTCTTGGGATTTTTCTCAATTATAGGTAAATGGCAAGCTAAAAGTATTTCCAATTGTTCTAAGCAGCAGAATATAAGAATGATAAGCAACTTAGTTTAGTGGAAACAGTAGAACTTGGCATCAGGAGACGGGTTGAAACCCAGGCTACAACACTTTGGATATGTGCCATGTATCAGCCTCAACTTCCTCATTTTGTCAAATGGGAATAACCCTTGACTACGTAACTCACAGGCATGTTTCTAGGAAAGTGCTACGTAAATATGAATGATTATTCTTTTGTTCATATATATTGTAAAAAATAATTATTACTATTACAACCAACTGTTAATTACCAAACTAAGGAAGGACATTTGCCAAGATAATACAAAGTTTAAAATAACTGGAACACTAGACTTTAAATACTGACTGAAGCAGACTTTTGAATTAATCATTTTTTCTTTCTCTTTTGATGAGTGCCCTCTTTTTAGTTTATTTACCTCAAGACAAAATGACTTCTTGACTGACACAAACAACCCAACCTACTTTTACCATGAATGAAAGAAGGGCGCTAGCTCACTGTTTTGACATTATCGCTACTTCCTCCCCTTGCCCTTTTTCTCTCTAATCACTGAAAGTGCCTCACTCAGCTGCAGCCAATTCTTGCCCTGAAATCGGCCAACATTCTTCTTTCCGGCTGTGTGAGTGAGCTCCAAAGAACAAATACCATTGTCAACCCTACTCTCCAGTCACAGTCAGAGAGCGATGAGAGCTTAAGGGGTCAGAGGGACAACTGAACAAATTCCCAAGACTCTCCTTCATCCTTATGCTCCTTGAACTGGGAGAGAAAATCAGCCAACAGGCGATTTGTCCAAATGCAAGGAAGCAGGAAAAGACTACCTAGGAGGTGTGTAGGTGGGGAGGATGATTGGTGGGGAAGTGCCCCCACTCTAGCCCAGATGTAATCCACAAGTCAGATTATTGCAAGTACTATTCCAAAAAGTCAACAAAGCAGGAAACGTGCCCTAAAGAGTTAATAATGGGGACTAAATCGCCATTTGAAAAGAATTGTAAAATGTCTCATTAATGCAAGAAGCTTGGAATACCCACTCTCCTTCACTCCAGCTAACCGAACTCAACCCATCCTTGAAGACTGACTTCAAATCCCACTTCCTCTGTGAAAGCTTTCCTTGGTGACTGAGGCCCACAATACACATTGCAATTATTATATAGAGTGACATTAGCACTTTATCTATCACATGCTCTTATCATTTTTGTTGGGGATGTCCCCATCTGTAGGCTTCTTGAGATCGGGACCTTACCTTAAGCTTCTGTCTCTGTTTCTCCCTCCACTACATACACACAGTTTTAACACATTGCTAGGCACAAAGTAACCATAGAGAAGCAGAAGGTATTAACAGCCAGCAGGGAGAAACCTTAAAGATCTTAGATTTATTCTAGATTAACTCATTTATTTTACAGAAGAAACCCAGGCCTGAGGTGATGGCGGGATGGCGGTGTTAATTTTCTAAGGATCACTTAGTAAGAAAATAGCCGGGTATAGATCCGGCCAGAGCATAAGGGAGTCCTAACTCAGACCCAGCACCAGGGGACCCTAGTTAAGGCCAGATCCCCTGCGTATTTTGCAAAAACTATGTCATTTGTTTCATTTCATGCAACAAAAAGGGATCTTTTTCGAGATCATCTGGTCCACCTTCCATTTTACAGATAGGGCGACTGAGGTACAGAAAAGCGACAGCACAAGAAAGGGAACCCAGGTCTCCTGGCTGCAGGGCTCTTGCCCCTACTATACTACACATATTTTTAAACGAGATCTTAGGGGAATGAGGAGGGACAGCGCAGGAACCAGAAGCTGGTAAATAGAGGACATAAAATCAGAATAACTAAATGTACTAGCTGTGTGACTACCCCTCTCTGTGCCTCAATTTCCTCATCTGCAAAGCTAAGGAGCTGGACCACTATGGAATTAGATGGTTTCTAAGGCCCCTTCCCGCTCTAACTTTCCTCGGGCTTTCTTTGTGGCCAGCTGCGCAGGTGAAAGAGCCGAAAAGCAGCTGTCCACCTCACTACTGCCGCCTAGAGCCCAGAGGCCGCCAAGGGAAGCTTTGCTCAGGCACCACGGCAGGCAGAGCAGTCCGGCTGCCTATCCTGGCCACTGCGCTTTGGGGAACCCCGCCGTAACTGCTGGCGTCCGGGGCTACTGGGAACCGGAGCCTCCGGGGCTTATTCTCCGCTGAAATAGCTGCTGCCGCTGCAGTTTATACCTAGCCTGCAGCACCCCCTACTCCTCCAGTCCAGGCATCCAGACCAGTGCGCTGGTGGCCCTTCTAAGTGTCTCTGGTCTCGCTGTTTCCCTGTGTCCTTCTCAGTGTCTTTTTCGCTCTTTGTTGCTGTCTCTCCCTTTCACCTGGGGCTCCATCCTGCAGGTAGCCGACCCCTAAGCACCCCGACTGGAGGAACGCTCAGTCCCCTCCGCTGCCTCCCGCTGACCCATCCCTTGCTGGGCTTCCAGTCCGCACCCGGGTGCGCCCAGCTGCCTGCTGCTGCCTGCCGCACCTCTGGCCGCAGCCGGCCCGAGGTTCCCTCCCACCCCAACTCCCACGCCTTCTGTGCGCCCCCCCCGCTTCCCACCTTCTCCTCTTTCTCCTACTCGCTCTGCCCGCAGTCCCCACCCCCTGTGCCCTCAGGGGGGCACCCCCAGGGGGTGGGAGGGTGGTCAGCCGTGCCCAGGTCGCCAAGTGGCGGAGAGGTGACGGTAACCGCCTTCCTATTTCCGCTCAGCGGGGTGGTGGGGTGTATGTGTATGCGCGTGTGTCAGAGGGAGTGAGAGCTAGGAGAGACACGGAGAGGGAGAGAGCGCAGAGAGAGAGGAGTTTCTGCCTCGCTCGCTCCTTCTCCCACTCACGGGAGCCTTGGAGCAGGGCCCGTCCTCCCGCCCCACTTACTTCCCCCTCCCCCCCGCACCGAGCCGCGCGTCTCAGTCACTTGGGCGCAGCAGGTTGGGGCAGGAGGCTCCAGCGCCTGCCGCCTGCCTGGAAAATGGTTACTCCGGCGGGGGAGCTTGCACTGATCGGGCTAGGTAAGTGCCCTACCTTCTCTCCTCTCCTCGCCCCCGTCCCCTTCTTTCCTTCTCACTCACCTCCTTCCCCCGACCCTTCCTCTTTCTCCCATTGCGGGGGTGTGGTGAATGAGAAGCTGAGAATACCGAGTCGGCAGCTTAGGGAGGTGGTGGGCGAGAGAGACCGAGGGTGAGGAGACAGCCCGCTCCCGGGAACTGACATTTCTGCACCGGTTCCCAAAGAAAGGGTGCATCGCAGACCCCCTCTCTACACCCACTTCTCCAAGGATGGCTCCCTGAAAGGGGTTCTGCAGACCCAGCTGAAAGCTGCCACAGAGATGGAGGTCGTTTCTAAGGGGCTGAACTTTAATCTGTGTGCAGGCATCTTTGAATTTGCTCACATACACCGACCGACTCACCTCCCTCCTTCCCTCTCCCGCTTCCTTGAAGGCTGTGTCTTCTCTCCCCTCTCCCCCCGCCGCTCCTGCAAGTGTAGGTAGCCAACTGTATGTTGACTCTTTTAATGAACCACGATTGGGTGCCCTGAACTGGATCTTGCTGCTAAGGCGTCGGAGACTAGCGCTTGGTTGGGAGGCTAGATTTGGAGCTCAGCTCAGACTCCCTTCTTGTGTGACCTTGGATAAATGCCGTCCCCCTTCTGGGGGACTCAGTTTCCTTATCTGTAAGAGGGGAAGCTTAGACGAAATGGTCTGTAAGGCCCTCTTCCAGTTCTAAATCCTGAGCAGGTGACATTTTTGCCCCACCCCCACCCGCTTCGTTCTCAGGTAAACTTTTCCCTCCCCCAGCACTTGAGGTCCTAATTGTCTCCGTTTTCGATCTTTTCCTCTTCTGCCTTTCATTTGATCTTTCATTTTTGAGATCTCGGAATTTGTGGTGTTTGTAGATATTTTTCTGCAGATGAGTTTCCTTGGGGAAAAGATTGCTTTGGTGGTGGAACAATAGAGCAGGAATGAAACTCTAGAAGGAGGCTGGCTAATTTCCTTTGAGTTTGTTCTTGGAAATAAGCGGGGGGGAAGGGGGGGGCGGCGCCCGGAGCGGAGGAGAAGTTTAAACCCTTCAATTTTAGGAGTTAGGGCTGATGAAGTTTTTTGTTTTTGTTGCTTTGGATCTTTCATTGATCTGGTTCACAAAAGAATCTCTGGCGATCAGATATGTGGACTGCAGGGACCAACAAAAAAGTACTGCTCATTTACTTCTATCCTTTAAAAATATACATCTATTCAATTAATTCATTTTTTCACTAATTCATTTATTAAGCTCTTGAGGCCATCTAGTCCTTTTCACTTTCTTTTTACAAATGAGGAAACTAAGACTCAGATTAGGGATATGGGAGAATTTCAAAATTCTGTTAAGACCTAGCCTCTGCTCTCATGGAGCTCATAGTCTAGTAAACAGATAAGACACCAGTAAAGAGTTATTATAAGACAGAATATTGCATGATGCTTGTATTACAGAGATACAAAAGGAAAAGACACCCAAGAGAAGGGGGAAGGGAAGGGCATCTTGGAGAAGGTGGCATCTGACTTCAGCATTAGTGTATTGCTAGGAATTCAGGAGGATCAATAGGTCATGAAGTTTTGGATTTAGAGTTAGGGGTAACTTTAGATGTTGTCTAGTCATTTTACATGTCTCATTTTACAGCTGAGGAAACTGAGGTCCAGAGAAGTTATGACTTGCCTAAGGTCACACAAGTAGTAAATGTTAGAATCTGAACCTAGGACCTCTCACTCTAAAGGGAGGGAAGGGCATTCCAGACTTATCCAGGAGCATGGATGGAAAACACAACCTATATTTTTTGGGGGAGGGAAGCAAAGAGAGTTGTCAAGTTCGGTTTAAGCATAGAGCTTGTGAAGGGTAGTAAGTCATATAAGATAAAGCTAGAAAAGGGCATTGCTAGATTTTTGAGGGCATTGAAAGCTAGGCACATTGGGATTTGAATTTTACTGAAGAAGATTTTGAGGTAGGGAAGTAACATAACTGAGTCTGAATGTCAGAAGGATCACTTCAGTAGTGGTATAAAGGTTGGTTGGCAGTAGGGAGACGGCTGACTTTTTCAGTAGGCCAGAAGGAGTGATGAAGGCCTTTAATATTGTGGTAACAGAGGCAATAGAGAGGGAGGACATAACCAGAAATGCCAAAAGTCATTAACAAACAACAATCTCACATACACAGGAATAAATTGTAGAAGAGTGGTTTTCTGGGTTTGAAAACATTTAACCTTTTAAAGGCACGATTATCTTAATTGAAAATACTCCACTGAACAGAAATTTAAGTGCTGCTGACAAGGTACTGTTCTGGGTAGTGAGGACACAAAAGTTAAAAAAACAAAACCTGCACTTTCTGTCCTAGGGCTTACAGTTTATAAAGTTTCACAGGAAAAGAATCTTTAGTTCTCAATTGTAAGTGCAAAAAGTCACTTGGATTCTGGGAGTTGAGAATTCTGTATATGTCTTGTCTATCTCCAAGGCTCTGTTGAAGGGACTGCTCGTTGGGGATTCACCTTACAGCAGGTTTTTATATTGGATTCTAAGAGTCTCAAGGTGATCTTAGAATCTTCAGTAAAAATGTAGATGAGGAATGAAGAAGCTGGGTAATTAGGTTACTTTAGTATCATCTGCCTTCCAGTGGAAAAGGACCATATAGTACTTTTTGTTCAGCCTCCTCTTTTTACAGATGAACAAAATGGGACTCTGAGAAGGGGAAGTAATTTTAGCTGGGTCACACTTCCATCCCTAGCATGGACACTGTATACTGCATATGTATATTTTTTTTCTCTTTTAATCTGTTACAGAATCTTTCTTCAGCTTCATCTTTTTGGGGGTTTTCCCCCTTTCTATTTATGCATGAAGAAAATAGTTCTCTGTCAGAAAACACATACACACACCCGCCCATTTCTAAAAGGACCAAATTAAAAGGCAGATGGAGAGAGTATTGAGAAAAGGAAGGAGTGATTTGCACCAGTGACAAATCTTTCATTTATCTTTTTAAAAACATTTGGAGCCATTAGCTATACCGGCCAACTCCTGACCTAATTATTTGGCTGGAGAAGGGAGACTCTATCCCCACCTCTAAGAAGAAAGCATTCTAGGGCTGGGATTTTTAGAAATGTGATTAGTTTTCTCTGATGCCATGAACAAAAAAACCAAATGTTTCTTTCTTCTAGCCTGTGGTTAACTGGAAGGGTTTCTTTCTTCTGCAAATTTCCAAACCCGTCCATATCTTTCTTGCCCCTGGCTGTGCTTAAATTAGTCCTGGGGGATGTCTGAGAGAACGGGATAATGTTCCTTCCATTCCTGGCAAGTCTCAGTCTAAGCAAAATTGGGACCTCCCATCCCCCAAGGCAGGGGGAGAGGATCTTCATTTTAGATGCTGGGGTTTATGCCCCCTTTCGGTTTCTTTTTCTCATCTGTAAAATGATGTGTTGGGCATAGGTAAACCCTAAGATCCATCCCTTCCAGCTCTAAGACCTATGGTCCATCTTTGGGGGATGAGCATCAGTGAAGAAGCTGTTGAAATTGTGTTAAACCTGAGTGTCCTAAATGACCATTATATAGTTGACTGTGGTGGTGTATCTATGCCATTTCAGCCTTACTATCCTTGACAGACCAACACAAAATGTATTTAGCCCTTAAAGACCTGTACCTTTTTCTCTGTCAGAGGAGCACATCATAGTAGTGAGTAATTGAACTCTACATGACTTTCAGTGTAAGGGCAAGTAGCCTGGTACCACCTTAATCTCTCAGAAGGGCCTTTTTAAAGCTTAAAGCACCATATGTCTCTGAGTTGTTATTGCTTGAGAGTAAAATTACAGCTTGCTTCTAAAAGTTGATTGATATAAAAACCAAAGTGGAGAAATAGATGGAAAGAATAAAGGAAAAGAAGGTGTGATCCAACCTTGCCTAGATAGAGGTTGAATGGAAAGACATGGCAGCCTCATATTCAATGTATGATGATGCTTCTCCAGTGATATCCAGTGAATATTGTTCAATGTCTCCACATAATTCCTCCTCTGATGCCGTTTTCATGGCATGGAGGCGACCCCACATTCTTGAGATTGTGCCTGAAATAAACAAGTCCTGTGGAAATGTAAAGGCCGATAGTGTGGACCTGTCCAATATACTGTGCCTACAATCTCTGAGGGGCAGCCTGGCTTTGTATAGAGAGTTAATTTTCAGCAGGGTAGTCTCTTACACTGCCATAATTTGAAGACTTTGAGTTCTTCCCTTACATCAGGGTTTAATAGCTCTTATTCCCATCAGTCAATAAACAAGTATTTCTTAAGGCTAAGGGGAAATGAGGAGTAATAGATATAAGGCTGCAGAAAGTTAATAATCTAGTTGAAGAGACAATGCTAATCCACATGGAATAATTAATGAACAACAAAAAGTAAGTAAATGACCAGGTAATACATTTCATAGCATGGACTGTCCTTTTAGTTCAGCAAAGGGACAGGTTGATGTGATTGGTTGCACAGCCCTCAGGGAAGATGGAGGACTTGAGTGGTGGACCTTGAATCTTAAATAGGAGCTGGACAGGTCAGTTCCCTCTAAGTTTTGAAGGGAGAGTAGACTTGGGGATTTCAAGGTGAAGGTAAAGGTTTACTTTCGACACTTTGGAAAGGATGACATCTTACGACATGCCTTCCCAAGCTCTGTAGACGTTTATCTGCTGGTTTAAATATTTTCCCACCATTTTCTTAGTTACAAGTATTTAGCTTGGTAACATTGAACACAACTAAGAATCATAAAATTTCTGAACTGGAAAGGTACCTTAGATTATTTGGTACCATCCCCTCATTTACAGATAAGGAATGACTTACCCAAAGTCACATAGGTGACTTTGCAAAGGAAAAACTAGTACTGTTCCCTTGACTTACCATTGTCTGGTATCTTTTCCACTTTACTACACTTCCCTTATGATTAGAAAATATCTAATCCATTTAGAACTTGAAGACTATGTGTGGGTGAGAGGGAACCCCAAACCTGACTTTAACCATTAGTTGCCTGAAAAACTCTTCTGTAAGCCCCCAGATTTTTCCTTGCATGAATTGACAACATCAACTTTACCCACAATCAACTCTATATCTATTTGCATTGTGGATAATTTTTTTTCCAGATTGCCATATGATTTCATTGTTATAAGTTCTCAGTGAGGAAACTACCTTCTATAGTGTATTGGCATCTGTTTTTCAATTAGGCAGCTAGGTCAAAGGGGCAGCTGGGTGCAAAGTGGATAGAGTGCCAGGCCTGGAGTCAGAAATATTGATCTTTGTGAGTTCAAATATAACCTCAGACACTTACTAGCTGTGTGATCCTGGGCAAGTCACTTAACCCTGTTTGCCTCAGTTTCTCTTCTGTCAAATGAACCAGAGAAGGAAATGACAAACCACAACAGTGTCTTTGCCAAGAAAACCCCAAATGGAGTCACAGAGAGTCGGGCATGATACAGCAACAGCTAGGTGACATAGAGGATACATTATGTAAAATATAGCAATTAGTTCCAGCCCAATGAAAATATGCAGTGGGAATTTGAATCATGAGACCACTCAGGGGAAATCATTATTTGCACTACCCTGATCCACCTGTAGAGGGCTAGACTTGGAATCCAGAAGACCTGATTCAGTCTTGATGTGATCAGTTACACAGCCTAGGGGAAGATGGAGGACTTGACAGGAGGGCCTTGAATCTTAAGTAGGAGCTGGACAGTCACTACTTTTGTGACTTGGGGCAAGTTACTTTACAACTCAGCCTTGCTTTCCTCATTTGTAAAATGGAAATAATAATACCACCTATCTCATATGGGTATGAGAATCAAATGAATTTATGTACTTGCATATACATTTATATATATATATATATATATATATATATATACATGAATTCACATGGCATTTGTGTGTAATTTATGTATATGTATTCTTAAAGTGCTGTATAAAAGTAAACCATTATTATTATTAATAATGTATAATTTCAGAGCTCCTGGGGACATCGAGAAGTTAAGTGACTTGCTAAGGTTCACATAGTATATATCAAAAGCAGGGCTTAAACTCATTTCTTCCTGATTTGAGACCAACTCTCCATCCATAATGCCACTCAGCCTCTGGAAAAAAAATATTTCAAGGAAATCAGACTTTTATATCTAAAAGAATTAAATGAACAGAAATAAGGAAATGCCCAAGGATTGTGAAATCTCTCCCTAAAATTATACTCAAATATAATTTACACACAACTAATTTTTGTGGAAATTCTTTTGTGGGCAGGGTTTGGATTATTCCTTAAATTTTCAATAATTACATTTGTGAATTTCATTTTAAAGTACATGGCATTTATAATCTACTCTAGAGGGTAGGGAAAGAGCTGAGGTTAGCGTTCCCATGCTTGGATTCCTCAAAAATTGGTTTTTCAGGACAGTGAACTTCATGTATTTACTGGATGCCCACTGCAAAGGTGAAATTCCTAGCAGGCTTAAGTTTGTTGCTAGAGTAACTAAAGACAAAAAGAATACCACAAGGTTTAGTGAAAACTTTTTTTTCCAAAGAACACTTTGCACAATGTTCCATTTTCCTGGTTCTTCATCCAAGGAGATTGGAAATGAAGATTGTGATTCACCAAAATAAGTTTCTGTGAATGAAATTCTGAAAGTTTTGCCCACTGTCCCAAGGATGGTTTCATGCTCCAAACTGCTGTCATATCCACTATAACAAGACTTAGTTGCTTTGAGAGAAAATTTCAGGCTCCACCAATAATATTTTATTGAAAAGCGTGTAGTGTAGTTGATAAATGTCAGCATTGCTTAGTTTACCAATCCATAAAGATATCTCGCAACTAGGATATCCTATGTTCTGTGTTCTAAGTTCCCTCTCAGTTCTGATGTTCTATGTTCTAAGGTACCTCCCAGCTCTGGCATTCTATGATTCTAATTACGTGAGCTTCTGCTATTAAGATACATTTAACAGGGAATGATTTATCAATAATCTGGCCCAAAACAGTCAAGTTCTCTATCAAGATGTTTATTCTTCCTGTGTAAAACTGAGAATCTTCCCATCTCCCAAAGGGGGTTTGGGGTGTAGGGGGAAGGGAAAAGAGCAGTTTTAGAAGTTAGGATTTTGATGTCCCAGTTCAGTCTTTTTAGTCATGTTTGGCTCTTCATGACCTCATTTTGGAGTTTTCTTGGCAAAGATACTGGAGTGGTTAGCCTTTTCCTTCTCCAGCTCATTTTACAGATGAGGGAACTGAGGCAAAGAGAGTTTAAGTGACTTACTGAGGATCACACAGCTAGTATTTGAGGCCAGATTTGAACTCACAAAGATGAGTCTTTCTGATTCCAAGCCCAGTGCTCTAGCCACTGTACCATTTAGCTGTAGAATGAGAGGGATAGACTACTTTAACTCTAAAAATCTCTTCTAGTTTGAAGTCTTAAGTCTTTGACACTTCACAGGATCACAGGATTTTAGAACGTGTTAGAAATCATTTCAGTCCAGCTCCTTAATCTTTAGATCAGAAATTTAGGGCTTAGAGTAATGAAAATTGACTTATTTGCTGACCTAATTGTTCACCTGTCTTGTTAGTCTTGGGATTCCAAGTCAAGGTCTTTATATGAAGTTTATCCTATATATAAATAAATTCTAATAAATAGCAATTTTTAAATATTTAGTATAAATTTTCCTTTTTGAACTTTCTTCTTAGCCCTCTCCCCACTTCACTTTGAAGTATTGTTTTTAACGCCTTTATGTTTACATTTTTCAAATATTGATAAGTGGTTGTAATGTCTCATACTAAGTCATATGTGTGTGTATCTTCGTGTTCCTTAATTTCACTCTCTGCTCCATTCAAGTTCTCCTGAGTCTCACTGGGGTATACAGGACATACTGACGTCTTAGAGGCTGTGCCAGTGAGCCACAAATTCTGCCAGACTATGAATATAGGCCCAGAGATGGAATGTTTTCTATGGACCAGGCTAGCAAAGAGAGGTGTGTTTCTTCCCCAGATTGACCACCAGGTGATGAATTGTTTTAGTCAAAGCAATTCAAGAAGACTGTGAACAAAAATTAGGAAGGAACTGTAACCTGTATCAGTGGAAGGAGACCTACCCCCACTGTGATGAAAAAGTGAAGTAATCTCATCCTCTGGTCCTTTGTCACCCCCATTAGGATATAAGCTCTTTAAGGGCAGACTTTTTATTTTTTTCGCTTTCTCATATCTCAGCCCAACTTAGCACAGTTCTGGGCACATAAGAAGCTCTTAATTAAGACTTATTAACTGACCGACTCTAGCTTTTTCTGTCTTTTAGTCACTGCTTTTTTTTTAAATTTAGGAATTCCTTAGTACCAAAACCCTCTGATATAGAGGCAACCAAAGCACGCTTCACAAATACAGACCTCAACTGGCAAGCCTCTAGTTATGTGGTTGTACCAAATGTAATAAACTTTGAAATGGGTACAAGGTGATAGGTATAGTAAAGACTATGAATGAGTGGGAGTTGATTTGATTCTGTGGTCAAATCAAAAAGCAATTTTAGGTACCTATTATATGCCTGGCACTGTGCCAAGCACTGGGGGTACAAAAGAAAACAAAAACAATTTCTAATGTGAAAGAGCTCACAGTCTAATGGGAGAGACAACATGCAAACAGCTATGTTCAAATAAGAGATAGACTTACACATATAAGTATATATACTTATATGTGTAGGTCTATATCCACCCATCTATCTGTCTGTCTGTGTGAGAGAGAGGGAGAGGGAGAAAGATGGAGAGGGAGAGAGAGACACAGAGAGAGACAGAGACACACACACAGAGACAGAGAGAGAGACAGACAGAGACAGAGAGGGAGAGAGAGAGGAGAGAGGGAGAAAGAGGGAGAGAGGAGAGAGAGACAGAAAAAGAGAGAGACAGAGAGAAAGAGAGGGAGAGAGAGAGAGAGAGAGAGAGAGAGAGAGGGAGAGAGGAGAGAGAGAGAGAGAGATGGAGGGAGAGAATAAGTTGGAAATAATTATAGAAGAAATACACTAGAATTAAAGGAACCAGGAAAGCATTCTATAGAAGATGGAATTTTGGATGGGACTTGAAGGAGAGCATTGCAAGCGTGGGGGACAGTCAGTGAGAATGTATAGAATCATCATGGAGTGTATTATGGGCTTCTAACATAGCAGATTAGAGGGTTTTTGTTTTGTTTTGTTTTGCTTTTTAAGACTAGAATGAGATTTGAAAGTAGTATTTGAACTCATAAAATGCTGTTACATTCAAGTGGACTATTTGTGTGTGTGTGTGTGTGTATGTGTATATGTATGTGTGTGTATTTATGTGTATGTAAAAACATAAACAAAAAAATATAAGTAGTAATGGCGCTACTTTTACAATGGGACTAAATTCTCACTGTTCCATTAGAAATTTTTACTTTAGAGGTAGTTTTAAAGTTTTCTGTTAAAGATAACCTTGACTTAAAGATATTACTAAAAATTTCCACACCAGATCCTGTTGAATATGGCTCTACCAAATTTGAAACAAAAAAAGTTCCCGAAGTAAAGTCTATTTACTGTATCTTTTATTACATTTCTTGGCAGTGATCTTTAAAAAAAGAAAGACTGCAGAATCAATAAACTGAATACCATGGGAGATTTCATGCTTAATGTAATTTCTGCAAACCTGTGTCATAACTTTATTTTGCCATTATAAATTCGTGTGCCAAGATTGTGACGCTGTTTCTGAAGAATAGGACGGATGACATTGTTATTAGTGGCGGGGACTCCAAAGCAGCGAAGCGATGGTTTATTGGGCTTTAAAAACCTCCCAAGTGCTGTGTTTTGTTTCACTAAGATACCACAATAGTATCTGAAACTAAGATAACCCTGGATCAGAGAGCTGGATTCTTCTGTAGAGATGGAATGAATATTTGAGTTTCAGTTCCTGAATCTTAGTTTGAATGAAGGCAGTAAACAATCAGTAACCCTTTTGTGATGATTACTTCGGTACCATTTGGGACCTGTTGCATCATCTCTCACCTCTTTTTTATGACCCTACTCCCAAAAAGGTACAGGAGATTAACAGGCTTAATATATAACACAGGTGCAGCAGAAGCTGATCTCTATGAAAAGGTCAGTTGGGGTGATACTCTGGTTTCTTCTCACTCTGTCAGCCACTACTTATACGTGGTACAGTGGAAAGAATGCTTGATCTGGAGTCAAATCCTGGTTCTTCCATTTACAGTTTGTGTGACCTTGGGCAAGTAATTTATCCTCTGTGGGCTTCAGTTTCCTCCCATGTAAAAGGAAGGTATGAGACTAGATGATCTATCTCAAAGGTCCTTTCTGGGTCTAAATACCTTGCACCTGAGTTATTTGTCCAGGAAAACGTAGTGGTGCATTAAATTGTTGTAGTGGGAATGTGCAAAACAAAGAAGGCTTGAGGAAGATTAGCCCTTTTTTCCCTCTGGTGGGAGCCTCTTAGAATCAGACTTAGGAACATAGAGGGTAAAACTCATTCCCTTAATTATGCTACTGAATGTCTTTACTTTGGCCTGCATGGGACGTAACTTTATCACCTCCGTGTAGTGTTCTGTGTGACAATTTTAGCACAAGAGAAGAATATTTTCATGCACGTATACAAGCACTCCACAGACACTGCAAGTGAATGTGAACCATGACAAATGTTTTTCATCGGCATAGCAGACCTTTGGGTGTTATAATTAGGGCTTTCAGGGTATGATTCATAGGACCTGGACTAGGGAGAAGCTCACAAGCAAAGCAAATCTCGAGCCTGGGCATTTTTTTTTTCTGGTTGTGAGGCAAGTCCTGGAACAACCAACACTATGATAAACAGTGTGGTTTGAAAGACCATTTATAGGAGGAAAGGGGAAATATTGTGGGTGCTGCTCTGACCCTGTGTTGTTCTAGCTATAAACTTTAGGGTCTGAAGAGAGGATATTCCAGTGAATCTGTGATTTGATTGGTATGGAGGCAGCACCCACAGGTGCACATGGCAGCCCCTCCACACCATCTTGACCTGGCCAATTCTTGTCTGTCTTTCTATAAAGCCTCCATGGAGTCCGAAGGCTTATCTTCAATTCTTTTAATATTTAAAAAGTACCTTGTGTCACGCTTGGGACTATTTATCTATTATCCTTTCAATACATCATAGGAATATATTTATGAATTGTGTAGTATGTATGTTAGAAGAGAGAAGAATGACATGGTGCATAGAAGACCGGCCTTGGATTAAGGAAGAGCATGGTTCAAACCCTGCCTTTGATAGCCTTACAGTATGACCATGGGCATGTGAGCGGCTACCTCTCGGGGCCCCAAACATCTTTCTAAGATCATAAGTGATAGACCAGATGCTGATCTGCGTAGATGGAGGGTATCTCCACATTGAGAGTTTCCCATTATGAGGGAATTACTAGTCTGGGGGGAAAAAATGTACAACAAATAATGCTAAACCCTGGGGCTACAAATGAAAAATTATACAGTCCCAGTCAGGCCTGAGGGCATTTACAGTCTGGTAGAGGCATGTAATATTAGATGCTATTAGAATATAAGCTTCTTCCGGGTGAGAAATGTTTCACTTTTGACTTTGTCTTTACACACAGTGGGACAGCGCCTGGCACATAGTAGGTGCTTAATAATTGTTGATCGGTGGATTGCTAAGTGATCGCTTCAAGGTCATGTACATATTCAGTCAGTATGAAAGTATTAGATGCCAGCTAGGGGAGCTATATGGCGCAGTGGATAGAGTGCCTCACCTGGAATCAGAAGGACCTGAGTTCAAATCTGACCTCAGACGCTTACTAGCTGTGTGACCTTGGGCAAGTCATGTAACCGTATTTGCCTCAGTTTCCCCATTTGTAAAATGAGCTGGAGAAGGAAATGGCAAAGCACTCTAGTATCTTTGCCAAGAAAACACTAAATGGGGTCATGAAGTCAGATACAACTGAAACAGCTCAACAGCAACATGTGCCAAGTAATGTGCTAGAACGGAGCCCTGTACTTCTGCTATCTCTTGTACACGGGGCACTGTTAGCAACATGCTGTGGGTTTCTTTTATCCACAAGTACATCTTTCAATTACCCTTTGGGGCACCTTCAGTTTTGATTTTCATGAGATCATGATGTTTCATGATTCACGGGCATATAACATCATTAGGAGAATATTCACATAAAGCAGAAAGATACAAAACAAATAAAGTAAAATTTTCCTTCTCTGTGTTCTGTCTTTGTCATTTGAAAATGTTTTACTTTTTTATGTCATTGGATCGTTTTGATTCGGTTCCTTTAAACCCATCATAAATAAGGTTTCAAGCTTCCTTGTAGGCCCAATGTTATCGAGTGATAGCTTTTGATGATTTGAAACGATATACATTTCACTAAAGTTACACTTTTCATCTTTTTTATGATTTAGAGTGGTTGTTCTCAAAGAATTATCCAGGCCTGAGTCTCTTTTAGGAGGTCTTTGAGTTCAAAACTATTTTCAAATTAATGTTAAGATGTTTTAAATTTCTAATATGGAAAATACTGATAGACATAACCCACATAAGCAAAAGCTCTTTGAAGGGTCTTTAATAATTTTTTAAGAATATGAAGGGGTCCTGAGACCAAAAAGTTTGAGAACCACTGACTTACATCATATTTCTGGAACTTATAGTAGTTCCAGGTAGTCATTATAACCATCAATTATCATCACACGGAACTACAGATTTATAGTAAAAAGCCGTCATTAATTTGAATGTTTGGGGAATGTGGTATTTTTGTTCATTTGTTTTCTTGCCTGAGGATTAACCAATACTTTTGTTTCAACTTTTATTGGAAAATATTAATAAAATGCATTGGTTTACTCTCATGCCTTACTCAGTATTGGTGGAATAATGGAATCTTTAATGATTGAACATTCCCAGGGCCATTGTCCTGAAAAGAATGTTTCATTGAAGAGTATTCTGCATGTAGCCAGTATAAGCAATTGGGTTGAATATACTTTTGAAGGTTTTTTTTTTCTTTAACTAAATATATAATATGGTCTTGTATTTTTGCTAAAAGAGGAACGAAAGACGGCTAGTTGTTTGAGGCTTATGTTTGGATTTTGGATAATAGTGATTTTGCTCTTGCTTTAATCACAAAAATAAATGTTTTTGGAGCACCTCAGAGTTCATACCATATGTGGCAAACCAGCTGTGATTTTATTCTCCTGCTATGGGTGCAAATAGAACCTTTGGGAACCTTAGTAGAGGTTTTCATGAGATGCTGTGGCTGTCAAATAAGTTGACCATCTGGTGGACAACTCTTGTGTCCAACAAGTAAGTGTTCACCTCTGCACACTTAACTTGGTTGATCCTTGACTGAAAGTCCATTATTTGGCCCCTTCTTAAAGTGGGGTTTTAAATGTGAAGACTCACTCCAAATCTTAGCTGTAACATGTGCTACTTTTGTGACTTTGAGCTCTGAGTCTCGTAAAATGTAGGGGATTGGACTGGATGGCTGTAATCCCTCCAGAATTCATCATCAAATTATTTCTTTTTATGAAAGAGGCACAACTTCATGACCAGAAATTGCATTCAGTTCCTAACTTATTCAAACAAACAGTGATGGAATGCTAAGTGAATTGAGTAGACCTTTGGTCATGGAACCAAAGAAGTGAATGAGATATCAGCTGGAATGCAATCATGTTATTGGAGCCCTTATTTTAAAAATAAAAACTCTAAAGCATGAGCAAATCCACATGCTAAAATCAGACATCTGTGCTAAAAGTAGTCTAACTTTCAGACAGCCTTTCATAAATATTTGTCATATAAAATCCTAGTTAAAAATAAAAACTATAAGCTGTTGGGAAATAGTAGCAACATAAAGAAATGTAACATAAAATTATATCATATCTAACCCTAAGTTTAAATTTTCACCAATAATTTACTTACAAACATTGGTCCTAGGTGATCAGTTATGGCATGTGTTATTTCCATTGAGTTGGTAGAATAGTCAGTAATTAAAAATAAATATGGCATTGTCTCTTTCCCTAGTATACAGGGGCTGTCTTCTTTCCTTTAACACCATTTTTATAAAAGGTCGTTGTACTTCTGAATAGATTTATCTGCTTTCCATCAAAGATGAAGTCAGTCGGGAAAGGGCATTGAAAGATAAATGTTGTTCAGTTGTTTAGTTGTGTCCAATTTTTTGTGACCCAATTTTGGGTTTTCTTGGCAGAGATACTAGCGTGATTTGCCATTTCCTTCTCTGGCTCATTTTACAGATGAGGAAACTGAGACAAACAGGGTTAAGTGACTTACCCAGGGTCACACAGCTAATAAGTGTCTGCAGCCACATTTGAACTCAGGTCTTCTTGACTCCAAACCTAGTGCTTTGTGTGCTGTGGTGCCACCTGACAGCATAGTGGACATAAATAGCTTAAAGCATATCGCCAATGAAGATTTGCATACAAAATGCATCATTAAAAATATATTCAAAAGAGATATGCAACTGGAAAATGAGTTGGGCCAGTCATATATCAAGGGAGGGTTAACAGATTCCCATCCTATGGGTTCCACTGAGCTCTTACACTGTGTAATGTTAGGAGAAATAGGGGAATATTCCGACTGCAGTGTGTGGAAGTCAATGGAAGATTTACCAGAAAATCACAGATTCAGAGCTAGAAGGAGCATTAGACATCATCTAGTCTTATCTCCTCCTCTGACAGATCAAGCAACTGAGGCACAGGGAAGTTGCCCAAGATAGATTTGAACCTAGGTCTCCTAACTTCAAATCTAACACTTGTTTAGGACATGGCCCAGGGTTTCAAGGCATGAAAACCCAGTCTTGTGCATTGTACTCTGTACCCACCTTGATGAGTTCTAGCTCCACTGAAGTGTCTAAGTTTTTGTTTTGTTTTTTTATAGGGGGAAAGGCAGGGCAATTGGGGTTAAGTGACTTGCCCAAGGTCACACGGCTAATTTTTTGTGTTAAGTGTCTGAGGTCGGATTTGAACTCAGGTCCTCCTGACTTGAGGGCTGGTACTCTATTCACTGTGCCACCTAGCCGCCCTGAAGGGTCTAAGTTTTTTTAAAAGGTGTGTTTTCAACTAATGGGGAAGGTGTCTTTCACCCATCAACAATTATTGTTCTACCAGGAAACATGTAAGAACAAATATGGTTGAATGGAAGTCTTTGTTTTACAAGCTACAAAAGAATAGGAAAAGTATCTTTGTATTTTCAACACATATCATTTTTTGGACTTTCTAGGACAGAGGTGAGGAACCCGTGGCCTTGAGGCCACATGTGGCCCTCTAGGTCCTCAAGCGTGGCCCTTTGACTGAATCCAAACTTCACAGAACAAATCCCCTTAATAAAAGGATTTATTCTGTAAAACTTGGACTCAGTCAAAAGGCTGAACCCAAGGACCTAGAAGGCCACATGTGGCCTTGGGACCACAGGTTCCCCACCCCTGTTCTAGAATCATAATATTTAGAACAAGAAGAGACTTTATGCATCATGTCATCCAATCTCCACATTTTAAAGATAAGGAAACCAAGAGCCAGAGAGGGGAAGGGACTTGACCGATGTCACAGAGCTTGGATTTGAAATAAGATTCTTTGATCTGAGATCCCATTTCTTCCTATTATACCAAGCTTGATGTGTAAGCTTGTGAAAAGTTGTGGGATTTTGTCAGTCGAGTCCTCTGTGGAATTTAGTGGAATTTTAAATTTATTAGACAAATGTATTATTGAAAGGAATTTTTAGGGTGGACTTCCTAAAAAACCAATGGTCATACTTTAATTGATCAGTTTTGTAATGCATCATGGTTTTACGTCTTATTTTTTTTAATAGGAGTATACTCATGTCACATCTTCCATTTGACTAATAAATTCAGTTCATTTCATTTGGATTATGCTGAAGGAGCCAATACAGAGAATGTTGGAGGGAATCAGAAATTTAAATTATCCCTCTGGCTATTTAATCCTGACCTCCTTTATGAAAATCCTCTTGGAGTCTGAGCAGAGATCATTCTTGTATTTGCCATGTTTCAATATTCTGTTTCTGATCGTTGCACATTTGACTTGATGTTCATTTTGACTCCTATTACATCTCTGTGACCCAGCATCTTTGCACTGCCTTCCAGTCAGTGATGTTTAATAATAACAAAAATCATTATTAACATTTCTATAGAACCCACTATGTGCCAGGCATTGTGCTAAGTGACTTTACAGATATCTCACTTGATCCGCACAACAACCCCAGTTTTACTGCTGAGGAAACCGAGGCAAAGTAACTTGTTTACGACCACGTGGCTAGTGAGTTTGTCTGAGGATGAATGTGAACTCAGATCTTCCTGACTCCAGTCCAGCGCCCTATCCGCCACACCAACCAGCTGCCCTTTTAGTCTTTACCAACTAGGAGAAAAAAAAAGTTAAACCTTTAGAGACAGACATTCTCTCTTCTTGACTGGCCTTTTCTGTTCTCCCCCTACTCCATTTAAAGATTAGGAAGGTACAGTTACCTAGCCAGGGTCGTGCTGTTTATGTTATTCTGTTGTTTAGTTGTGTCCAATTCTTTGTGACCACTTGGCCCATTTCATGCCTAGGCTGTCAATGGGGTTTTCTTGGCAAAGATACCATTTCCTTCCCCACTGGATTAAGACAAACAGGTTAAGTGACTTATCCAGGGTCACACAGCTAGTGAGGTCTGATCTGAATTTGGGTCTTCCCCGATTCCAGACCCAGCACTCTCTCCCCTGAGCCATGTAGCTGCTTCCAATGCTGTCTATATATGATTAGGAAAAAAAAAAGGTGGGTTGGTCACCTAGAAAGAGTGGGATATAATCAATAAACAGAATAAGAGCCTACTATGTGCCAGGCACTATGCTAAGTGCTGGGGATACAAAGAGGAACAAAAGACAGTCCCTGCCCTCATGGAGCTTACAGTCTAATGGAGAGACAACATACAAAAAGATATATGCAAAGCTATCCACATACAGGATAAATAGGAAATAACAGAGAAACTAAGAGAGGGGAAGGCTTCCTCTAGAAGGCTGGATTTTAATTGGGACTTGAAGTCGGGGAGGCCCCTTGTTTTCCTTACCCTGCCAGGTTATTTGAAGAAGGCAGCCCAGTACGAGTAGGGGATCTCTTTGTCAGGAATTGTGGGAGCTCATGCACAAGAGATCAGTCGTGTAGGATCAGTGAGCATGGGTGGATGTGATCTGCATGGCTGAAACGGGTATGGAGAACACAGATCTGCTGGAGGTGGACTTGATACATACAGAAAGATTGAGGAACATAGCAAATCTTGGAGACAAAAAAACTTCACTGAGGCAAATGGCCTCCAAAGGTTTCAATATGATTCACTAAACATTTATCACACTTGCACTGTGAGCAAGGACAGCTAGGTGGTGCAATGGATAGTGCTGGGCCTAGAGTCAGGACCCTGTGTGTCAGGACCCTGTGTGACCCTGGTCAAGTCACTTAACTCTGCTTCCATTTCCTCATCTGTAAAATGAACTGGAGAGAGAAATGGCAAAACACTCTAGTATCTTTGCCAAGAAAACCCCAAATGGGATCATGAAGAGTCAGACACAACTGTAAGTGATTTGGCAACAACTGTGTGCGAAGGCCTATGTTTGAAATTGCTTTGAAGCTGGGATCACCAAAATGAGCATTCACAGTGTTGTCCGATGCTATCAATCTTATTGGAACTAGGCTGATAGGATGCATGTCCTTTTGTCCCACAAAGAAATAGATATAAATGTATGCAGATCAGAGCTATTTCCTTGGAAGTGAAACTTTAAAGAAGAAAACATTCTAGGTGTTCTAGTGGATGGGGGAAGGAATGGAGCCTGTATTCCTTTTACTAAAGTGACATAACCTCAGCAGAGTTTTGCATGGAACAGGGATTGGCCTGAGAGTCCATAGTCCTGGGTTTAGGTCTTAGCTATGCTAGTTATTAGCTTTGTGACCATGGGCAAGTCACTTAACTTCCCAGGGCCTCAGATTGCTCATCTGTAAACAGAGCCGGTCGGACAAGATGACTTTTAAACTCATTTCTGTTTCTAGTACCCTGTGATTGTGTTTTCTACAGAAGGCTGTTGGTTGCCTTTGGGCATGTGGTAACATTTATTTGACTCTACCTTAAATAGTGAAAAAGACATGGGCATATCTGAAGAGTGATACCACTGTTTGCCTCGAGTACCTGATTCATTAGCAGAATGTAAGGTCCTTGAGAGGAAGGACTTTTTTTGTTTATTTTGGTTTTAAGTTTTGCCTTATATTCCCAGTACTTCCCATGGTGGCCTGACATGGTGAGTGCTTAATAAAGACTTGTTGGAATGGATTTGATTTGTGAAAAATTGGATTCCAACTAAGAAAACCAAAGAGAATTTAATTGATAGGGATTGTTTAAAACTGCATGCATTATATTCTTAGTTTAGAGACAAAGTATACTGAAAGAGGGACAACTAGGTGGCAGAGTGGATAGAGCACTAGGTCTGGAATCAGTAACTGTGTGTGACGCTGTGCAAGTCACTTAACTTTGTTTGCCTCAATTCTTCATTTGTAAAATGAGAAAGAAATGGCAAACCACTCTAGGAGCTTTGCCAAGAAAACCCCAAATGGCTCCGATACAACCGAAACATCGAACCAACAAATACTGAAGAACTCCAAAAGGGTAGTTGTTGGACCAGGGGTCTGAATCTTGTAACGGTCTGTGTGTCCTTGAGCTGTGCACTTCACCAAACTTCAGTTTTCTTTCTCCTTAATGAGAGGTCATAGACTTAGAGCTGGATGGGCGTTTAGAGGCCAGTGATTCCAACGCCCTCCTTTTATAGATGAGGAAACTGATACCCAGAGAGGTTAAGTGATTTACCCAAGGTCACCCAGCTGATGTTTGAGGTGAGATTTGAATTCAGGTCTTCCTGACTCCAAGTCCTTTGCTCTTTCTGTCCCCCACACGTGATCTTCCTATTGCTCTCAGTCCTGTGAATGTTACCAGCTTTGGGTAATAGCTCAGTTATTTCCCCCACCTGGGCTAATGGTTTTCCTCCCTTGCGTTGATATTTTTAGGGCTTCTTGGTTTCTGCACAGATTGCTGTTGATAACTTTAGGAAACTCTGGGGCTTTTCAGTCTTTAATTTTTTCCTCATTAATGCTAAGGGCTCTTTAAGTGCTTCCATGCTTTTCTTCCACAGTGGAGAGGAAAAAGTCTGGAGTCATAAAAGACCTGTTATATAGACTGTCTTGTCTTCAATAAATCAACATGCATTTGAGAACCCACTAAGTGGAAAGCATAGAATTAGTCATTGCGTAAGAGCCATTTCCTGCCCTCATAGAGCTTACAGTCTAGTAAGGAGAATAAGATAGCTTTCTTTATTCTTGAACTTTAGTTTCCAACTAACTTTCTGGATCTTTAACTTTCCCTTCCCCTTCTTGCCCCATTTTCTTCCCCCTCCTCTCCACATTTCTAATCTCCATAATGCCTAGTTTAGATCCATGCACACAATGGATGGTCAGTAAACATTTGCTACTGAGTCAGAATTCACTCTTAGATTTGATTCAAATCAAACCATGGGCCCTGTAACTTCAAGAAGCCAGGAGAGTTAGTAGCCAGGGTTGAGGAAGGAGAAGATTCCAAGCATTGAGGACAGCTAGAGAAAATTCACTGAGCTGAGAGATGGCATGGCTTGTTCAGGGAAGAGCCAGGAGGAGGCCAGGGTCACTGGAATGAAGAGTACCTGTTGGGGGAGTAAGGTGTAAGAAAATTGGAAAAGTAGGAAGATATGTCATGCTGGGCTTTAGATACCAAGCAGGGTATTTTGTATTTGATCCTGGAGACAATAGGGAATCACTAGAGTTATTGAATCGGGAGGTAACATAGTCAGACCTGTGCTTTAGGAAAATTACTCCGGTGTCTGAATGGTGGATGGATTGGAGAGAGGAGACTTGAGGCAGGCTTGAGGTGATGAGGGCCTGCCCTAGAGTGGCAGTAGCATCATAGGAAAGAAAGGGACATATTTAAAAGATTTTGCAAAGGTGAAAGCAACAGATTTTGGCAACAGATTGGATATGGGGAGTGAGAGAGAAAAATCCAGAGTGACTCCTAAGTTGAGCACTTGAGGGTCAAGAACAATTGTGCTGCCCTCTGCAGTAATAAGGAAACTAGGAGAGGAAAAGAGGTTAGGGAAGAAAAGAATGAGTTCTGTTTTGAACATATTGAGTTTAAAATGTCTATTGGACATCCAGTTCAAGATGTCTGAAAGGCAGTTAAAGATATGAAATTGGAGGTCTGAGGAGAGTTTGGGACAGGATAGGTAGATTTGTGAATTGTCAGCATAGAAACTAATTAAATCTATGACAACTGATGAGATGTCCAAGTGAGGTAGTTTAGAGAGAGAAGAGGGGCCAGGACAGGCTCCTGAGGGATATCCATGACTAGAGGACATGATCTGCATGAGGATCCAGAAAAAGGGACTAAGGAGTGGTTAGATAGGTAGAAGGTGAGCCAGGAGAGAGAGTGGTATCCTGAAAACCTAGAGAGAAGAGAGTATCAAGGAGAAGAGAGTGATCAATAGTGTTAGCCTGCAGAGAGGTCAAGGAGAATGAGGATTGAGCAAAGACCATTGGATTTGGCAACTGAGAGATCATTGGTAACTTTGGAGAGAAAAGTTTTAGTGAAATGAAAAATTTGGAAGCGAGGTTGTAAGAGAGAGGTTGTAAGGAGAGAGTGAGAGGAGAGAGAGTGAGGCACCTATTGTAGAAGGCCTTTTGGAGGAGGTTAGCCACAAAGGGCAGAAGAGATGTAGGACAATCGTTAGCAAGGATAGAAGAATCAGGTGAGGGTTTTTTTCCCCCAGAATATTCATGTTTGTTGGCAGTTGGGAATAAGTCAGTAGGCAGGGAGAGATAGAAAGTAAATAAGAGAATGAGAATGACAGAGGGAGCAATCTGTTGGAAGAGATGGGTTGGAATGGGATCACCTGAGTAGCTAGAGGGTAAGCCTTGGTAAGAAGTAAAGCCACCTCATCATGCGAAACAAGTGAATGAGGAAGATTATGGTAGAAGATATCTAAGTAATAGGAGATGAGGAAGTGGAGAGAAGTAGCTCATGGCAAATGGCTTCAATTTAAATAAATGCCTCCGTAAAAATATAGGGCAAAGTTCTCAGCTGACAGGGTAGGGACAGAAAACCATAGTCTGAGCAGGAATGAAAAAATTTGGAAGAGCCGAAGTAGAGATTAGAGTAGGGGGTTGATAGGTATAGAAAGATTGCCTTGCAGCAGTGAGAGCCCAAATGAGGTTGTATAACAAATTGTAGTGGAGTCAATCAGAACAATTGTGAGATTTTTCTCCCCCTTTGTTTGACAGCAAATGGTAGGAGTGATCCAAAGCTCAGGCTTGTCAGGGTGTAATTAGTGAAATGATGGGGATGGGGTTGGGGTTTCAAGGGAGAAGTACAGCTGAATTGGTTCACCAAGTGGTCAAAGTGGGGAAAAGAAAGAGAGTGACTAGTGCCAAGGAGATGGCCTGGGAGAGAAACAAGTATTCTTTTGCCTGAGTTGACCTTCTTTTAACACAGTCTATCTGTTATGTGTACATTGTAATTTAGATCCTCTCTCCCTTATTGTAATGAAAGCTCCTTGAGGATGGGAACTGGTTTTGCTTTTTTTTTTTTTCCTAATCCTCTTAGCACAATGTCTGGCACATAGTAAGCAGTAAGTGCTTAATAAATGCTTGTTGATTGATTAGTTAAATGCATCTTTTTCATCTTCCCACCTTTTTTGAAATAACAACAACAGTAATGATGACAATAACATATCACTCAAAATTGTTTTTCAGGAATGAGGGTAGTATCCATGAGGTAGAGAAATGATGAGTTCTTAGGCTGCAAGTGAAGGCTTCATTTCATGCTTTTTAAAAAATCCTTTAAAAAAAAACAAAAGATGGTCCATGAAACAAATACCACAGACATGTGAACCAACAAATCTGGCATGGAGTTGCAACAGGGGCCTGTTAGGCAGGATCAACTCCCTAGCAAAGAGAGGAGCTAGTGAGGGCGTAGACCTGGTATGTCAATGTGTTCTATCATTGTGCAGGGTACACTGGGAAATATGCCACCGTGGAACATTAGTTGTGGTTTCCTGCTGCTTAATGACTGGATGATGAGGCTCCCCAGCTGCTCCCATCTATGCCTTGGGCCCTGCATTTGGGGTGCTCGGGTACATGTGTTCCAATGCTGTCTTGGGTGATAGATAACCACTGACTTTGGTTACAGTGATTTCTGTCACTCTAGGAGGGAATGATGCATTCTATGATATGCTTGCAGACTGAGAGACACACCTTGGTATAGCATGTATCCCTGTAGCCATCAATGCCATGGGGGTGTCATTCTAGGGTGGGGATGGGCTGTATCTGTTAACCCCATTATTATTCAAGGGATTCTGCAGAATTCAGTCTTTTATTAAGTGCCAACTATGTGCTAAATGTTGTAGAAGGTACCAAAGAAGTAGAATCCCAGAATCATTAGAATTTCAGATCTAGAAAGGCCATCAGAGGTTATCACTTTAGTACTACCCATACCTTTTACATATTCCTCCTTGATACATAGTCATCCATCTAATCTCTGCTTGAGGAGCTGCAGTGAGGGGGAGTTCGCTGTGTCCCAAATCTCTTTATATCTCTTTTGGACACTTCTAATTGCTGTGAAGACTTTCCTGATATGAATGTGAAATATGCCATTTTGCAACTTCTCATTGTTTTTAATTCTGCCTTCTAGGGCCAGGCAGCTCAAGTCTAATCCCCTTTTCACATATATGGAGACAAATGATTGTATTCTGGCTCAGTGTAGTCTTCTCTAGGCAAAACATCCCTAGTTTATTCAATTTTTCTTTCTACAACAACATCCAGTCCCCTCAATGCCATCCTTCTTGCCTTCTGGTCAATGTCCTCCCTAAACCGTTGCACCCACTATGACCATTGTACTCCAGATATACTTTGACTAGGACAGTACAGCCAAACAATCCTTCCCTCCTTCTGTATACATCATGTATCTATTAATGTAGCCAAGTATATTCCTCAACCCTGCCTTCAAGTAGCTTCTAATCTCATTTGAGAGATAAGATTTGTAGATTAAACAGTTAATTTAATTGGAGAACAACACAGAGATAACTTGTACTTGTTTTCACTTTTTAAATACCTTTTTAGAGTTTCAGCATATTCTGATCAAAGAATTCTAATTTCAAGGCTCTTCAAACAAGTATCCTTATGGATCTTCTACTTTAGAGGTTGGTTAATTTTCCATGAAGATTTGGGGGCATTGCTGTGAGATTTCCATTGTGGAGCACTCTGGGAGGATTTGGCCTGGCCTCCTGAACAGTTCTCATCTGTAAAACTTCTAGGAAGTTAAGAAGTGTGTATGATTGGGCCATCCATTTAACCTTGCTGGGCCTCAGTTTCCATTACTCTAAAGACAGAAGGTTGGACAAGAAGGTTGCTAAGATCCCCCTCTCCCTTTGACATCCTATGATTCTATGATTCATCAGTAGCTGAGTAGCAGTCTTTTGGGAAAATAGTCTAATTTGTTTATTCTGGGGCATTTGAGTCTATTTCAAGGCAAGCCTGGCATCCAAGGTTGAATTAAAACTTTTAGAAACAGCACAGAGATCCTTTGATCTCTTTGAGGACCTTTGGATTCCAAGCTGCTATGATTTAGGACAAATTCTCATGTATTTGATGTACCCACTAAATAGTCCCAGCCTACTGAGGTAGGTAGTGAATGTTAACTCATATATAGTTAAGAGGCTGGGCCTCTCTGGAAGGAAAAAGCTGACTTGTTGATTGGATTTCAAATGGGAAAACCAAAGTAAAGCATTTTCGTGTGTAGTGGAAAGAACAGCTGCTGATACTCTCCTATTTTGTTAAATCAGTCGAGCATTTATTAAGCTGCCACAATGTGCCAGGCACCGGGCTAATGGTTGGAGGAAGATACAAAGACAAAAATGAAAGAGCCCCTGTCTTCAAAGAACTTCTATTCTGTCAGCATCATGGCTTTGTGGAAAGAGTAACTGCTTTCAGAGTTAGATCCAAATTCAAATTCTGCTTCTGCCACTTACTACTTATGTGACCTAGGGTGAGTCCCTAACTTCTCTGGGCCTCAATTTGTTCATCTTTAAAGCAGGGTTGAGGAAGTTGGAGAGGTCAGTTGGCATGTGACCTCTAAGGCCCCTTCAAGCTCTAAATTCAATCATCTTTTGATTTTATTATTCTTTTAGGAGAGAATACATTTACACACACACGCAGAATAAATAAAAAGTCATTTCAGGAGGGAGACAATAGAAGCTGCAAGGAATCAGGAAAAAAATATTGTGATACTGGAGAGCCAATGAGCATGGCTAGGACAGTGCTAATCTCTCTTTGCAGTAGGAATTTAATGTGTTTCTTTAATCAAAGAACGAAAGAATGAATGAACTAGAGAGCACTGGCATCATCTTTTAATGTTTTTGCATGGACACATTTATTGAAAAGACAGGAGAGGTGAAAGAAGAGGGTGTAATCCTTCTGCTTGTTTCCTTTCCACCAAGCGTGGGTGAGGAAGGATTCAGGGCTATGTGGAGAGAAAAGAATTCTCTTTAACTTTAGCTTCATTTTGCTTTTGAATCTGTGTGAGCTGGAGGTGAAAATTCAAGATGAATGATAATCTCGCTTTTACACCATGTTACTAGGCTGTACACCAGGTCAAAGGGGAACCTATGGCTATCTCTAAATCCCTTTATCCATTGCAGAGAGACAGGCACTTCTAGGATGTTGCAGCTGTCTCTCCAGCAGAGTAATTCTGAAACTATATAAGGGAGGCCAGTTGGCATGTGACCAGAATGCTGAAATTTAAGGCCCAATTTGCCAATCTTTAAATCAGAGGCTCTTAACCTGTCTTCCATGACCTTGTGTTTTTATAGTTGATTTCCTTTGGAATCCTACGTATTGTATTTTATGCATATTGAAAGCATAATTCAGACAAGGTGGTTCATAAGTTTCACCAAAACACCAAAGAAGATCCTTGACATAAATAAAGTTTAAGAATCACTGCTTTAAGTGGTTGTTTTGACTGCCCTGGGAAACCATGGCCAAAATCTTTATCTGTAGAGCAGCCTAGAAGACCAGTCTCTCCTGTTCCTGCCTTCCTTCTCTAATGCCCCTTCATCATAATAGTTGACTTATGTATAAATGTGTTAAAACATACAAAGTACCTTCCTCTCAACTCTGTGAAATGCATAGGAGAAGTTTTATTATTTCCATTTTTTTAAATTGGGAAGTAGAGTCAAGTCAAGCAATGTCCTGTGTTACTGTGATTAATTAAGTACAGTGCAGAGGAATGAGTGCCATATTCACAATCTGAGAAATGAGGTTCAAACCTTGCCCTGCAAATTTCTACCTTGTGTGGCTTAAAGTAAACTCTCTGGGCCCCAATTTCTTCATCATTGCAGTTGAGTGGAGGTACACTAGATGATAGTAATAAGTAATATTTATTTTAATGTAATAATCATTTTAATGTTTGCAAAGTACTTTGTGTAAACTGTTTAGTTTGTTCCTCATAACAATTCTATGAGGTGGACACTTAGCCCTGTTTTCACATGAGAAAACAGGGTTAATGAGAGGAAGTAGCTTGACAATGATTCTATTGCTAGTTAGTTTCAGAGGCAAGATTTGAACTCTGATCTCACTGGCTTCAAGTTCAGCCGACCTACCTGTGCCTTCCTGCCTCCGTTTCTCTCTAGTTCTTATATCTATGACCTCATGAACTGGCCGAGGTCATTCAAAGAGCTTGCCAAGCAGCTGAACCAAAACTGAAATCTAACTCTTCTAAGTCCATATCCAGGGTCATTAAGCACCTTATTGTTACCTAAGTCCTTATTCACCAGACCACCCTGCCTCCACATACTGGCACTGGATTGGTACATCCATCAGGAGGACATGGTTCTATTGCCAGGTCCTAATTAGGGCCAATAACGAATCCCACAGTGGTCATATTATCTAAATTCGTACTGTTTGGAATGGCTAGGTGGCTCAATGGCTAGAATACCAGCCCTGGGGTCAGGAAGACCTGAGTTCCAATGCAGCCTTACATTTGACACTTAAACTAGCTATGTGACCCTGGGCAAGTCACTTAACTCCAATAACCTCCCCCTACCCCAAGAATTCATAGTTTGAAGCTATAATTATATGTAAAATATGAACACTGATTCCAGCCTAGTAGAATTAGGCAGTGCAGATTCAAAGAGTGAAACCACTTGACAGAATTCCTTATTGGCATTAGTTGGGATTTTGCTGTATTTTACTACAACCCTATCTGAAAAATCTTCTTGCCTTAGTTCATGTGTCATCAGACAAAGCCCTCTGGTTGAACAAGGTCAGGAACTGCCCAAGAATCTTCATTTCTTCTCTTTTGGAGTTTAATTATTTAGTAAATATTTACTGAGGCTCTACAGGATAGATCCTGATGTTGATATTAGACACTTCACGTATGTAATGAGGAGACTATGTCATTTTCAGTCTAATCAAATTAATAGTAAAGGCTAAGGTATGTTGAGAAACATCTCACATGGGCTACTTTCACAGTCCCTAAGGATGAATCCTTTTCTATCTAAGGGACTAGTGGAAATCCTTTGAGCTTTGCAGAAAAAAAAACCAACAAAAAACTTTAAGCCATCAGTAACCTCAGATCATAGATTTAGAACCGTTAGTAAGAGGCCATATATCCCAGCCTCCTCATTCTATAGATGAGCAAACTGGGGAACCCAAAGATGTTAAGGGCCTCATCCAAGTTTACAAATGTAGCAAGCAGCAGAGTAGGGATTCAAACCCAGGTCTGTAGACTCCAAATCTACTCCCTGCTGTTTCCAGAAGGAAACTTTCCTTGAACTTGCCAGCAAATCATTTGCTTTAAAACTCTAACTCTGTCTTAGAGCAGTTTAGCTCCATGCTGGTATGTACACAAGGGGGCAGGTTTTACAAGTTTTACATAGTGCTTGCTTGGTTGGGGAAGCTAGGTGGCAAAGTGGTTAGAGCGCTGGCCTTGGAATCAGGAAGACTCATCCCCATGAGTTCAGATCCTGCCTCAGACACTTCTTAGCTGTGTGACTGCAAAAATTGCTTGACTTTGCCTCAGTTTCCTTATCTGTAAAATGAGCTGGAGAAGGAAATGGCAAACCACTCCAGGGTCTTTGCCAAGAAAACCTCAAATGGAATCATGGGGAGTCCAGCACAAATGAAACCACTCAACAGTAGCAGTACTAGCCTAGTGTTTAGGCTATTTCATTCTGGGTGTTGTTTTTAAAATAGTTTGCATTGGTCAGAATCTGGTAGTATCTGGACCTTGCCTCCTAAATACATATAATGCTAACAAGTCAAAAAAGCTTTTCGTTTATTATAATCTTTTCTAGGAGTCACTACAATCGAGGAGGCCAACTTCCATTATCCTGATCCTGTGATATATTGTAAGAGAGAGTGCTGGCCTGGAAGCCAGGAAATACGGGTTCTAGGGTGTGACTCTGGTCGGAGGCTGCTATTCTGGAGCATCATATCATGTTCAACAAGTCACTTCACTTCTTTTGTTTTCTTTCTTTTTTTTTTTTTAAAGCAGTGGCTGTTAAGGGACTTGTTTAGGGTCTCACAGCTAAGTGTCTGAGGCCAGATTGGAATTCAGGTCCTCCTGACTCCAGGGCTGATGCTCTATCCAACAGACTACCTAGCTGCCCTCAACAAGTCAATTCCCATTTCTCAGTCTCAATTTCCTCCTCTGGAAAATGAGAGATTGGTCTAGATTCTCACCAAAGTCCTTTCCAGGTCTAAATCCTGTGATCCAATCACTCTCCACTTGTCTTCTCCCATGTTTTCTTTACTATTGGCTTTATTGATATTGTTGTCCTTTATGATTGACGTAAGCTCGTAACTTCATTCTTTTCTTATTCCCCATTCAAGCCCAGAATGGTGGGCAATGGAATGGAGGAGACACCCACGTCTCAGGCTGGTCCAGAAGGAAACAATCCACCGGTGTGGAGCTGTACTTTTCCCCTCATAATCTCAAGTCTCAGCTTTCCCTTTCCCATTGACTTGTTCTTTCACAAGAACAAATAAAACTCTGCGTACTTTGGACCACGCTGGTCTGAATTGAGTCTGATTGATACCTTGTTCTTTGACCTGTCTCCATAATTAGTAATTTCTGTCAAATTGGGACGTCTTATGTAAGATTCTTTTTGGTTCATATAACCGAATGTTTAAGTTTAAGTTTAAGTTTAAGACTTTCAGCCAACTAGTGGATCAAATATGCTTTGCACAATCACAAAAAATGGCACCATTATAAAAATTCTGGCCAAAAAAGAATAACCCGAATCCTGCAAACATTAAATTAGAAGCAGCCGGCTTTTGTAATAAGGTGCTGACCAAACCAATAATCAACAAAAAGAAACATTTATTAAGGACCTGTTGTGTACTGTACATTCTGATAGGTGCGAGGGATAGCAAAAAAGGCCTTTTTTCAAAAACAATCCCTGCCCTCAAGAGGCTCACAATCGAATCATCAAATACTGTCCTATTAGTCAAATTTTAACTGACTCTCCCATTTAAGACCCAAAAGAAATATGGCAACAGTCCTAACCCAAATCAGGCAATAATTCAATTCAACAAATATTTATTGAGTTCCTAGAGGGTGTAATGTTCTGTGCCAGGTAGGATATGCCAAACCCGAGGCCCAAGTCCCTTTGGATTTTTGAATTCTCAACAATATATGATTTGCCTCACCCTGGACTGAGTTGTCTAGTCCTTGCCCCCAGCTCTAAAGCTCTGTTATGAAGCTCTCTCATCTTTGGGACTTTGGTCTCTGTACTTTCTTATGCCTTAAGTGACCTTTCTCCCTATTTTCACCTGTTGAGATCCAAAAGCTCGAGTCAGATGACACTTTCTTCATAGAAACTCCTGTTATAGTTACTTGGTTGATGATCGCATTTCATGTTTTGAGTGTAACTATAGGGCTGTAGAGATGGAGCTTAGTGTCACAGCCTGAGTGAGCGCAGAGAACAGTGACTCCAGGTATAATCTTAGGAATTTGTGTTTCTATTACACCTAAATGTTTACAAAGAATTTTCTTTACCAGATGGGTTATGGATAGAGCACTGGGCTTGGAGTCAGATTCATTTTCATGAGTTCAAATGTGGCTTCAATCACTTGCTAACTGGGGACCCTGGGCAAGTCATTTAACCCTGTTTGCCTCAGTTCCTTATCTGTAAACTGAGATAGAGAAGGAAATGGCAAATCACTCCATTATCTGCCAAGAAAACCCCAAATGGAGTTACAAAGAGTCAGACATGACTAACTAACGACTGAATTCCTTACCAGGGCACTGTGTCTTAAAGAGTGTAACTTCCATTATCTCCCATTGTAGATGAAGAAACTAAGTCTGAGGTGAAGAGGGAGACTGTGTAAAGTAACCTGTACAGGTTATAGTAGGAAAACCAGGATATCAACCCAGAGTTTCTTTTTCCATATCCAGTTTTCCTTTTACTATACCATGCTTCTAGGGTGCTTCTGAGCACCCTCAGAAGCAAGCACTGGACCTGGAATCAGGAACATCCAAGTTCAAAATTAGCTGTGTGACCTAAGTCACTTAGCCTCAATTTGCCTCAGTTTCCTCAACTGTAAATTGGGAATAATGATAATACCTATTTTCCAGGGTGGTTGTGAGGATCAAATGAGATGATATGAGAGAGAGAGAGAGACAGAGAGAGAGAGAGAGAGAGAGAGAGAGAGAATGAATGAATGCTCAGCATAGTGGCTCACACATAGTAGGCATTCTATAAATGCTTATTCCCTTCTCTTCTGAGCAGGTGGAAAATGACCCATAGAGGCAGAGCCAAATCATCTGTGAAGGGTTTGTAGGGATGTTTAAAAGTCCAAGGTTGTATTCTTCTAGGACTTGCAATTTGATTCCTGAAACAAGGCCAACACCTTTTCATTCCGTGGTAGTTAGATGCCCCAGGCAGTGGCTCACCAAAAAATGAGGGTCAGGTCACTTTGTATCTTTGAATCCCCTTTATTTATTTTCTAAAAGAAAAAAGGACCTCGAGTCTCTCTGGTTACTCTGGCCTTTTCCTTCCTTCCTTCCTTCCTTCCTTCCTTCCTTCCTTCCTTCCTTCCTTCCTTCTTTCCTTCCTTTTTCTTTCTTTCTTTCTTCCCTCCCTTCTTTCTTTCTTTCTTTCTTTCTTTCTCTCTCTCTCTCTCTCTCTCTCTCTCTCTCTCTCTCTCTTTCTTTCTTTCTGGACTCCAAGAATGTGAAACTTACTTCTCACTCTTTTTTCTCCTTCCTTCTCACTTTCTTATAAACTTTACAATCAAATAAACAAAATAAGGAATAAAGTAATTTGTAAAACCAAACATTCTAAACAATTTTTTATTTTGATAACAGGAAAAATGTAGAAAGAAGCAAAATTTTGGCATTAGTATCTTATTAATTCTAAGTTCCTTTCCAGAATCACAGAATCTCCTTGGTTAAAGGGACCAAACTCCTAGGGTATCTAGTTCAACCTGTATCTGAGCAGGACTCTCTTCTACAAAGTCCTGAACCACTGTTAACGAAGCTCTGTTTCAACACTTCCAATGATGGGAAACTCATTATCTCATGAGACAGTCCTTTCAACTCTGCGGGCAGCTCTACTCAGCCAACTTTGTTGCTCTGCTTCTGCTTTCTTTGCTCCATTTCTCTTTGTATGTCTTTTCATATTTCCTTATTTTCTTTATATTTGCTCTTTTTGTGACATTGTAATATATTGTTACATTCATAAATACTATTCATCCATCTGATTGTTGTTCGTATAGATTTTTGAGAGATACTGGGATATAATGGATAGAACACTGCTATAGTGGACCTGAAGTCAGGAGACCAAGGTTTGAGTTCAAGATCTGCCACTTAAAACATGTGTTACCTGCGTGACCTCAGAAAAGTGATTTCTTCTCCCTGAACCTCAGTTTCCTGACTTGTAAAACATGTGGGTTAGATTCAATAAAAATCTAATGTTCATTCCAGCTCTAAGATTTTTTATGATTTTCCATTTGAAGCTCATACAAATAAAGCCACTATGAATTTTTTTGTGTATACACCTTAAATAGTAGTCCAATACTTTTATCTACTTCATTGTTCACCATAGCACAGAAATGAGCTTAGTTTCTTTTTTTTTCTGGGACTCCAAGGAAAGCATGTGAAACTCGCCTCTCTATCCTCTAAGAGCATAGCCCCTCTTAGTTCCTTTCAAGCTGCCACAGCTTTGGATTTGGGCCACAGTAACAGACTGTGTGTTCATGGAAGAACACAGCTAAGTGTAGAGAGACTAATCAGATTGCCATAGGGAGATGAGTTTTTAATCATGGCACCTATCAAAGAATATCTACTGTGGGATGGAGGGCAGGTGGTAGCAGTGATGTGACAGATATGTGAATTATTAGTGTAATAGCTGAATATTACAGAATATAGACTATTACAGAATATATATACAGGGAATAGAAGTTCCCTAGGAGTAAGATTTATGACTTAAAGGATGGGATCTAAATTTTAGTGTTTAGAGTCTTGCTAGAAAATCAAAATTATGTCAGATCACAGAGACCATTGACCAGGTTTTTGAGTGCCAAGGCTTGGCAGCAAAGCCTCTTCACATAGGAGCCTTATGACTCAGTCCTCAGAGAACTTGTCAGTGAGTGATTCAGTTTTGGGGAAGCACCAATGCCCCTGTTGCATACATGGAGATACCAGTCCTTCTAGGAAATAGAATTGGGATTCCTTCCCTGCCGCCCTTCACCCCCACCCCTCCAATCCCAGCCAGTTCCTGGAGAGGTTTCTGACTAAGGGAGTGGATATTTGTAATTCTACACGTAATCTCCCCCTCCCGCTACTGAGATCATTTGATTAAACCTTATTTCTGCAGGGAGGGCAGTTTCATCCTAGTCTGGAGGGTATAGATGTTGATCTGTATGGAGACCTTAATAAATATTGATTGAGTAGTTTGGCCCCAAAAACTGTTTACTGTGATTTGCAAGAGAAAGTCTTTTCTTCAAATGGGCAGAGTAGCTAACTGGAAGCTAGCTGAACTATGAAACTAATACTCTGGAGAGGGGTAAGAAACATACAACAATAGTAACAGCAATTTAATGCATCCATAATGCTTTCAAGTTTACCAGGCACAACTCACGAAAACTACATTAGTGGAGGGAGTGGCCACATGAGTGAAATCATAGCACACTGAAATCTTGGAGTGTCTTCTTTATAGTCTTATGGGAATCTGTTCAAGACATAGAGTTTACTGGTTATAGGAAAAGTCCTCTATTCTCTTGTAGATGACTCAGAGTGGGGAACAACTAAATGGATTAAAGGGTTGTAAAAAATTAATGCTTGGAGGAATTGTTAAAGGAGTTGGGATTGCTGATCCTGGAGAAGTAAAAGCTGAGGTCAGCAATAATGTAGATTCCTCTTAGAGAGTCATTGTTAGGTAATATGCATGATATCCATCTTAGCTCTTGTATGTAATTTTGGGACAATGCTACGGACGTGGAGGCTTCGGTTGGGTACCTGCCATAGCACATCATTAATATAAGGTAGGACAGATGCTTACTTGAGGCATTCAAAATTGGAAGGGACCCCAAGAGATTTCTAATCCAACCCTCTTATTTTACAGCTGAGAGACTAAACCCTTAGTGATTTGCCCAGGGTCCTGGATCCTCTGACTTCAGAGTCAGTGTCCTTTCCATTGTTCAATGCTTAAATATACGTCTGAGTTACTCAGGGATACTTCCCAGCTTTTGTCTCTCTCTATTGAGATTAGAACAAGAGAATGGACTTAATGTGTAGTATTTTGGCTAGGGCTTGCAGACAAAGGAGGGGATAGCAAGATATCAGGAAATAACAAGTTCGATCAAGTCTGCAAATAGATTCTAATTTCTTATAGATCTTATTTTGATTGCCCCCAGCTGCTCTCCCCTAACTCTGCTCAGTCTTATCACAGCTACTGAAAAGGGCAGCTAGGTGGTGCACTGGATAGAGTGCTGCTGGTCCTTGAGTCAAGAAGACCCGAGTTCAAATTTGGCCTCAGACACTTACTAGCAGCGTGACCCTGGGCAAGTCCCTTAACCCTGATTACCTCAGTTTCTTCATTTGTAAAATGAGCTAGAGAAAGAAATGACAAACCACTCCATTATCTTTACCAAGAAAGCCCCAAAAAGGGTCATGAAGAGTTGGACACTGAAAATGACTAAATGACAACAAGCTATTAAAGCTTACAACTGGAGGAAAACTTTTAGCACACTGTACAATGGTAAACTGAAAAAACTGTCTTTGCCCTTCTGCAGTCTTCTATTCTGCTGGGAGAAGCCTACACGTAAGCCATATTTATCAGATCGTAGACTGTAGGTTTGGAGTTGGAAGGTAATTCAGAGGGCAGCTAGTATAATGTCCCCATTTTACAGATGGAGAGGTTGAGGGGTTTGATAATGCTGGGTACACAATAGGTGTTTAATGAATGATTGTTGATCAGTTGTCCAAGGACACACAGGTGATAGATGTCACAGCTAGAATTTGAACTCAAGTCCTCCGATATAAAATTCATCATTCATTTCCCTGCACTTTGCCAGTATCCATTATCTGTTGTGACTTGCTTGGGTATTTCAGCAAGTGGGTTGGTAAACATTCTAAAGATCAGAAATTGTTAGTAAAGAAGTAGCATATTTTTTTGTATGCCTCCCCTTTCTCCTACCTTCCACCTCCCCCACTTTTATTACAATTAAAGCCAGACTTCAAGGGAGTGTCTGAGGGAAGGCTTTGCTTTGAAGATGGCAAACAATGGAGGGAAATAGCATTTCTTATGCAATCCCTAAAAATGTGTCAGTGAGTATGAGGTCATCTTTAGCTGGGAGGAAAATTTAAAAGACAATTTTACCCTAGTAAAAGAGGGGAACCTTAGCCAGAAGCCATGCCCACTGATCAATATTTCCATAACTGTCAAGAACAGAACACCAAACAGCCAGAGGGTTATAGAGTGAGAGCAACAGGAAATTAGAAAAAGAGGAAATTTATGAAATCGAAAATGCTCTTGGCCTAAGGAACAAACTTATTTGGGGCTAAATTTAACCATCTGGAATTTCATTTTTAAAAATACCATCCTACTCAACTTTGCAAAGAAAGGTTTTGCCTTTTACTGAGAAATCAGATTTTATCAGAAAGATGGAATTCGTTGTGCTTTGTCAACAACAGCCTCAATCAAGGATATGATCAGTGAAAAGCAGGCCCCGTGGCCAGTTACTGTAGTAGAAAACATTGTCTCTGCCCTTAAGGAATTCACAGTCTAATTAGAAGTTAGGACAAACAGAAGCCATCTAGCATGGACAAAAGAACATTGCAAATTTCCAATGCAATGTGAGGCAGCTGGGCTGCAAGAATCATTGAAACTTTATTCAAATCCCACTTGCTTTACTACCTGTGTGACCCTGGGCAAATAACCTAACCTATCTCAGTCTTTAGGGTCAGCGTCAGGAAAATAATTTGTAAATCTTAAAGTGGTTTAGAAACGAGTTGTTTGGTGGTGGTGGTGGTGGTGGTGGTGGTGGTAGTAGAGATAGTAGTAGTGGTGGTAGTAGTAGTAGTAGTTGTAGTAGTAGTAGTAGTAGTAGTAGTAGTAGTAGTAGTAGTAGTGGTAGTAGTAATTGTCTGAGATGACTTTTTATGCTTAGGCTACATAATATAGAAAACTTTTTATCTGAAATGTCAGACTAGAAGAATATATTTTAGGGAACATGAGAAAATACCATGTTCTCCCATGTACTGAATGCCAAATAAAGAAACCCTTGGAGGTAACAGTGCTAAACCCATGTTTTACAATATTGAAAAAATGAATTTAAAATGTAGTGATATCTTGCTACAAACATCACCCATCTGGACAGTATGTAGCTGATATCACAAACCACATGGTGCCTTTTTCAGCCTTGAGAAATCCTAGTTGTATAACAGTCTGATGAGAATCATGGTTTAAAAAAAAAAAAGCAAAAACAAAAACTTGAGGATCTTGAAAAGAAGCATAGAGATTTGGGACTTTAAGAGAAAAAAATGAAAGGAATTTTAATCTCTGAAACTTTTATTTTTTTAAAGAGGCCATTCTTTGCCTCATTTTTATTAAACCTTAGTCACTGAATGGGCACTGCCTCAGTCAAACTGAATCCTGTTAAAAACTTTTAATTTCTAAAGGCTACAGTCCTTCACTGCATCCTGAGCCTTCTCCAGTTGTCCTGATCCATATCTGGCCCCTGGACCCAGATAACTCTGGATGAGAAAGTGAGGCTGGTGACTTTACACAGCCTTGCCTCACTTAAATCCAATTCCCTTGCATGTCATGGCAAAATCTCCCTGATATCCTGGTCCTCTTCAGGAATGAAGGACAAACAAGAACAACAGAGATACAGGCCAATCACAGATCAGATTGAAATTAATTTAACCAAAGGACAACATCCTTTGATCCGAGGCCTTAAAACAAACTAAGTCAGAAAAAGACTAAATGGCACTAAATTGTGAAGTATTTGAGGGCAGAAGCAGTGTTTTTTTTTAATTTCCTCACTTCCTTGCCTACTTAGTAAATGTTTGTTGAATCAGACTTAAGAGGGAAGAGGAAGCCAATCTGGATTCAAAAACCTGGGTTCAAATTCTGCCTGACTCTGCCACTCCTGAGCTCACTATGTGACTAGGCAAAACCCTTTCCCGTCTCTGACCATATTTCCTCACCTATAAAAGGAGGCAGATCTCCAAGGAACCTTCCAGTTTTATGACTCCATATCTAAATGTGACTGAACCAATAGTCCTTGTTATAATTCTTCAGGGTGCATGCTATAGGATAGGCACTGGATCTGTGCTTTCATCATTATAGGAGACTCCAGGGGTAAGGAAACTCCTTTTACCAATGCACATTCTCTGCAAATGGTAGACTTATTGAGATGCCTAGGGGACCAAGAGGTCAAGTGTTTTAACCTAATGTCACACAGCCAGTATATGTCAGAAGTGGGACTTGAACTTGGGTCTTTCTGTTTTCAGTGTTGACTCTCAGCCACTAAGCCATGCTGCGGGAGAGACTGACGTGCTTTGTCTAATAACCTCTAATGCCCCTTCCAGCTGTAACATTCTGTGTTTCTATGAATCATTACCCATCCTGACCTGCCGGTGTGCAGATTGTCCCAAAATGTATTTGTGTGGTAGCATGGAATCAGTCAGATCTGTGCCCTATGTCCTTAAAGATGCTACTCCTGCTCTGAAATTTTGAAAAATATGAGTTCTGCACAGGGAAAATCGAATCATACACTTCACAGCTGAAAGAGACATGAAAAGTCCCCTGACTACAGTTTTGGAGAGCCCTGAGTCAAGACTGATTGGAGAAGCTTCCCAAGTGGTGTGATTATTATTTGATGCATCTTGGAAATCAATAGGCATTATATGTCATTGTTTCTTCCTTTTTAAAAAAACTGTGGCTTCATTAGTATAGTAAATACCCTCTAATATTACAGATAAACAACTGTTTTGCAACTTATGGTCTATTTTCCTAGGAAGACTGTGAGGGCTTATGGGTCTTGTGTGACTAGACAGCCAGATTGTAATCAGCCAGACAGGAACCCCAGTGGCCCTGACTCACCAGACTGCCTCCCAAATGTCCATTGCTAACATTATTATCACTAATAATTAAAACATTGGTTACTATTCTGGGATTGTATAGTAGATAAAACATTAAGTACTTACTCTGTGCCAGGCATTGTACTAACATTGAAATATAAACAAACAAGATAGTCCCTAACTCTTTAGTGAGGGAAGACTACACATAAAGGAAGCTGGAAAAGAGGAAGAGAGAGAGTATGCAAGCAAACGCATGGTCTAGAGATGGCCTGGAAGGTATGTGGAGGACAAGTTCTGGGCAGTATAAGCTCATCTATATGATCAGAAATCTCAAGAGTAGAACCCAAGGTTTCAAAGGGAAACTATTGTGTTTGGCATCTTAGAATCAGTCAGTTAAATAATTTATTAAGTACCTATTATGTGCCAGGTCCTGTGCTAAGTAAGAGGGATATTAAAGAGAGGCAAAAATCAGTTCCTGCCCTCAAGAAGCTCACAGTCTAATGGGGAGAGAACATGAAAAACAACCTCGTATAAACAAGATATATACAGGATAAAGTAGAAATCATTAATAGAGAGGAGACATTAGCATTAACAGGGATCAAAGCAAAATAGGATTTTAGGTGGGACTTGAAGGAAGCCAGGTGGCAGAGGTGAGGAGGAAAAGTATTCCACACGTGGTAAATGGCTAGTGAAAATACCCACAGTCAGGAGATGAAATATCTTATTTAAGGAATAGCCAGGAGCTCAGTGTAATTGGATTACAGAGTACAGTGGAGTAAAGTATTCATTTGTAAGCTCCTTGAGGGTAGAGACTTTTTGCCTCTTTTTGTATCCCCAGCACTTAGCACAGTGCCTGTACACAGCAGGTGCTTAATAAATGTTTATTTAATTGAATCAAATTCCCTTAGTCAGCCATTACCCACTTCCACCTCATGGGATGGTCAGTAGGTTGGACACTGAGGAAGGTTATTATTAGTAGTAATAATAATCAATGTAATAGTGATTCTTATATAGGAAAGGGCACTAGATTTGTTATGAGAGGACCTGAGTTCAAAGTCCCTGCTCTACTACTACTACTACTACTACTACTACTACCACCACCACCACCACTACTACTACTATCACTACAACTACTTACAAGCTGTGCAACTTTGAACAAGGCTCCCCCTATGCCTCCATGTCCTTTTCCCTTCAGTGAGGGATGCTGGAAAAATCTTTACACTGTCCACTAACCCTAAATTTTGCCATCCTGTTCCTTTATTTCTTTTGTATTCCAAGCTGGGCCTAGCATAAGTAGATGATCAAAAGGCATTTGTTAAGGCAGCTGATGCACTTTGAGTAGATGGGCATTTGCTGTAATTTGCTAAATTATAAGGTTTTTGAATGTAAGACCTTGTAGCTCTTGGGGAAGCAAGTATGCTCTTCTGATAGTGTTATACTGGAAAGCATAAATGCTGGGGGCATAATAAGAACTGTTAAATTCTTCTCAGCAGCAAACTCATGAGGATCATGGAAAAACAGAGCTGGAAGGGACTTTCTGGACCATCTACAGGTCATTAATGTCCATAAGTTTTTTGACATTGGGAAACTGAATTCCAGGAAAAAGTAGTGACTTTCCCAGTATTACACAGTAGCAAAGCTAGGATTTGAACCCATATCTTTTGACTCCAAATCCAAAGCTATTTCCATGACAGTAATAGCTAGGGCAGCTAGGTGGCACAGTGGATAGAGGGCCAGACCTGGAGTCAGGAAGATCTGAGTTTAAATGTGCCCTCAGACACTGTCTGACCCTGGATTAGTCACTTAACTTTGCCTCAGTTTCCTCATTTGTAATATGAATTAGAAAAGGAAATTGCCAGCCACTCTGCCAAGAAAACCCCAAACAGAGTCATAAAGAGTCAGACATGACTGAACAACTGAACAATACTATCTTTTTACAATTTTGTCTAAAGGACAAAACCTTAACATCAGAGGCATAGTTAGGAAATAGCTGGTAGCAGGATTACATAACCTTGGGAGAGATGTCCAACAAACATTCATTTTAAGTCCAAGCAACTACGTATAGGTATCTTGCCTCTCTTTTATCAGAGGCTGGGAACCACCCTCTCTTTGTATCACTTTAAGGTCTGATAAGCACACTTAGATGATAGATATGCTTTCATCTAAGTCACTGATAGAAATGTTTAAATGAGGACAAGGTCAAATCTCGGTTAGACTCTATTAGAGACATCATCTGATTTGACACCAATCACAGTTCTTCGGTTTGGGTCACTTAGCCAGTTTCTGAGTCCATTCTACCACCAAGCCCACATTTTACCATCCTGTCCACAAGCATACCATACATGACTTCTGAAAGATGGTTTGCTGAACTCCAGGTTTGCTATGGCCTATATCATTCCCCTGATCTACCAGTCTAGTAACCCTGTCAATAAAGGAAATGAGGTTAGGCTGGCATTACTTGTTCTTGATGAGCCCATGTTCACATATATGCTCACAAACCATCCCTGGGAAAATATGTTCTAAAATTTTGCTGTGAATTGAAATCAAGCTCACTAGCCAACTATAGGAGGAATATAGGTTTTCTCTGGTTAAAAAAATGGACTATTTTCTCTCCACTATTTCTGTTTCTTATTTCATGTGATTTTTTTTTTTTGAGATCAGCAGCAATGACTGTAACAATCATACTAATAATTTCTTTAGTAGCAGTAGAGCAGGGACTTTAAACTCAGGCCAGGTAAAATGAACACATTTGGGGCAACTAGAGGCTCTCATTTATCTCAGATTTTAAATTCCTTGTTCATTATTTTTGTTCTATCCTTCTTAGTCCAATCATCATTCTCCATAGTAGCAAAACTAAACAAGATAGGAGCTGAATATATCTGCCTTCTTTTTGTCCTCCCTTATCATCATCCCATCTATCCTGAGTGCTTTTGTCCCTTCTTTATTTAATCTTCTTTTTGCCCCAGTATAGTATTGTTATCCCTAAATCTAAATCTCAGTTCTTTCTGGGTTTTAGTGTTCCTGCTACTTTTAAAATAAAGAGCTATTCATCTTTAATTATCATTCAGCAGAGTATTTGTTACCCTCCTTTAGGACTTTTCAAAACTTGAGTTGGTAAATATTATCTGTGTAGCCACATTGGGTTTTTTTTTAAGATCCTTCTCCACTTTTCCTCATTGGAATAATTTGTTTACCAACCTGATTCTCACGTATAATTCCTCTCTCCTCTGCAGGGCTTAAAGTCTTTACCATGTTTTGATATTTAATTATATCCTGACTCATTTGCTATCATTTATGCCCAGCATACAGCAGATGCTCAGTATTTGTTGATTGAGTAAGTAAATGAGAATTAGTCTTGTCTCCCTGGTAGACTATAGGCCCCTTGAAGATACATCTTGTACTTCCAGTATCCCCCTTAGTTCTAGTATAGTGCTAAGGACAAATTGTATGAAGCTGATCAGCTTTTGGGGATTGGATAGTCGATGTGCCCTGCCCTTGATGTCCCCCATTTGTACTGAGACCCAGTAGACCAGACTGGACTTCCCAGTAAATACTTGGGCTGCTTTCACCTTCAGACACAATCCATTTCTAGAGATGGGGTCTTAAAGGGGTCTTCACTGTAAGGGAACATTCTGCCTCTGAGTACTGCAATGCTTCCCTTTGTGTTGCCCTCAGTGGAAGCTAGCCAATGAGCAGAAAGACGCAAGAGCAGGGCTTAGTCAGATAGCACTGAGTGAGTGAAGAGCAGTTACTTTGGAGTAGAGAATGCTACAAGAAAAACACCCTGGTCCGATGGAAAGAGCACTAATGACAGGGAAAACCCCGGTTCAGTCAGTTAGCAAGCATGTGCTCACTGGGTGCCGGGCATTTTGCTAAGTCTGGGGGATACCAAGAAAAGCCAAAGATACAAAAACACGATCCCTCAAGGAGCTCACATTCCAATGAAAGAGACAACAACCACATAATAATTACCATTTACATAACTTTACATAAGTTATCTATTTGGTCATCACAACAAACAATCCCATAAAGCAGATGCTATTATTGTCCCTATTTTACCGATGAAGAAACTAAGGCTGAAAGAAACTAAATGACTTGCCCAGGTTCACAGAGATACTAAGTGTCTGTGCAAGATTCAAACTCAGGACTTCTAACTCCAAATGCAGCACTCTGTCCAGTGCTGGATTTAGCATGTAAATAACTTGTAGGAGCAGCTAGGTGGTACAGTGGAAAAAGCACTGGTCCTAGAGTCAGGAGGACCTGAGTTCAAATCCAGCTTCAGATACTTGTTAGCTATGTGACCCCGGGCAAATTACTTAATGCTGATTGCCTCAAAAACAAAAAACTATGTACCCACATATAAATGGAAGGTAATCTCAGAGGGAAGGCACTAGCAATGGTGAGAATCTGAAAAGGTCTCCTGCAGGAGGTTGGATTTGAACTGAGTCTTGAAGGAGATCAGGAAAGACAGGAGGTAGAGGTGTGGGGGAAGAGTATTCCACACATGAGAGGCAGCCACTGGTGAAACAAGGAGCCTATAGATGTGCTGTGTTCAAGGACCAGCCAGAAAATCAATGATCACTAGATCATAGAGAACATAGAGAGGGATAGAGAGGAAGAAGACTGGAAATGGACAATTTTTATATTTGATCCCAGAGGTGATAGGAAGCTACTGGAGTTTATTGGGTAAAAATGGTGACATGGTTAGACCTGTGTTCAAATCCAGCCTCTGACACTTAACTACATGTGTGACTTCAGGCAAGCAATTTAACTTTTCTGAGCCTCAGTTTCCTCATCTGTAAAATGAAGAGTTTAGGCTACGCAGCCTTCGGAGCTTCTCTTTCAGCTCTAGATATATGAAGGCAGCTAGATGGCACAGTGGATAGAGCATTGGACTTGTAGTCAGTAAAACCTGAGTTTGACTCTTTCCTCAGACACTTACCCAGCTACGTGACCCTTGGCAAGTCAGTTAACCTCCTTAAGCCTCAGTTTCCTCATCTGTAAAATGGGAATACTAAAAGCGCCCAAGTCATAGGGTTGCTTTTAGGATCAAATGAGATAATATCTATAAAGCACTTTGCATACTTTAAAGTGATATAAAAATACTAGCTATTATTTTAACATGTGATTCTAAGGCTCTAAGTGGAGACTAGTTGAAATACTATTTTTATTTATCTCAAGAGAGAGTGGGAAATTGTGCTGCACCTCGTAACAGGCACTTGATAGTTTTTAAATCTAGTATTATTATTATACACATTCCCAGGGCATGGATTGGGTCTCATTCACCTCCTATTACCCCCCTCTCATTATCTGGCATGGTGACTTGTACATACCTGTTTTTACTTTAGTGCTTCACAGGTTGATGGTTTCATCAGTAGAGGGAGAATCCCCTCCATTGATCCAGATTGCAACCCTACTCTGGCTTAAGGAGATGATTAAACTTCATCAAATCTGCATCTCCAACCATTAGAGTATGAGCTCCTTGACAGGAGGGATTATTATTTTTTTTTTGCCTATTTTTGTACCCTCTGGTACTTAGCATAGTGCCTGGCACATAGTAAGTCTTAATAAATATTTGTTGATGGACTAATGATACCTGTAAGACATGATTGTGGGGATGTTCCCACAATACTTCAAGCTCAGCATATCCCAAGTCAAACTCATTGTCTTGTCCCAAGACCTGCTCCTTCTTGTCACTTTACTATTTCTGTTGATAGCATTACAATTTACCAACCTTGATGTTACCTGGACTTGTCTCATTTTATTGTGCCTTTTCTGAGGGTACTGATCTACTTTGAACCCTTTGCTTGAGGCACTGATTGGTCCTTGAGTCTGTTTAGCTCCATGAGTTCACAGTCTGCCACAGCCCAGCAACCCATCCCTAATTATCTTTGCCCCTCTTCTGCCACTGTAATTGTCTAAATCTGGTGTCTGCTCCTTGGCCTGCTCACCCCTGCCACACACTGTGAACTGTAAGACTGCATTTTCCAGAGTTTATTTGCAAAGGAAAAAAGACTATACAAAATCATACACTGGGATAAAGTCATTAGAAGTATATAAAAGAAAACTACCCAGTTTCAGACTGAAAGGTGCCCAAGGTTTCTAACCAAATCTTTTAACTAAAGTTTCCCAGGCTTAGCCTTTGGTACATTTTCTAAGCTGAAACCATCTAGCTACCCCTTGGCTCCAGAAAAAGATGACAGATTCCCCCTTCCTTGTCTCCTACCCTTACACAAAGCTATTTAGAATTTGCCCACCTGGGTACACTGGTTCAAGCTGATTTGCAGCCTCCATCTAAAATCCCAGGCTCACTCCTAGCCAGTCAGGATGTCTCTTGATTACATGATGGGTTTTGGAGTATTTTGCCCACATTCCTATATATAACCACTGGCTTTCTAGCTTCCCTTCCCTTCCCCCTAACCTGACCAAGAGAAAATCAAGGGGGGAAAAAAAACCAGGTAACCATTACTGTTAGCTGTACGTCAAAAAAAAAAAAGGACTACTTATCTGGAAAGTCTTCAGGAGGGAAGCTATCTGTTGTAATTCCATCCTCTCTGTTCCTGTGGTCACCACACTAATTCAAGTCTATATCACCTCCTTCCTGAACGATTATTAATTATAGTCTCCTAATGGCTCTTCCCAACTCTACTTTCACACCCTTCCAATCCATCCTTCGCACTAATCCTTCTTATTTGTAGACCTGAGCATGCTACCTTTCTACTTTCAACCCTCTTGCCTATTGAGGAAAATTGAAAGTCCATAGCTTGGCATTGAAGTTCTCCACAATCTGGTACTTCCTTATTTTTGTAGCCTTGCCTCAATTGTCCTCAACCCATGTATTCTGTGCTTTTATATGATGATTGACCAGTTCTCATTCATTCTCTAAAATTCCCTGCTTTGCCCTGTCTTCTGTGCCTGGCTTGGATTCCCTTCCTCATTGCTGCCACCTGACTTTCCTCAAGTCTCAGCTAAAGTCTTTCTACAAGAAACCTCTTGCAGTCCTCCTTAATCTTAGTGCCTTTCCTCTGACATTATCTATTGATGTAGTGTTGTTGACATGTTATCTTCTTGAGAGCAAGAATTGTCTCTTGCCTTTTTTTTACATCACTGGTGCTTAGCATAGTGCTTGGCACATGATTAATGTTTGTTGCCATGATTTGGAATTCTATCCCATTCCTCCTTTTTGCCTAATTCCTCTACTTATTCTTTTGTTTGTTTGTTTTTTGGAGGCAATTGGAGTTGAGTGACTTGCTCAGGGTCATGTGGCTAGTAAGTGTCAAGTGGCTGAAGCCACATTTGAACTCAAGCTCTCCTGTCTCCAGGGCCAGGGCTCTATCCAGTGAGCCACCTAGCTGGCCCGCTTATTCTTTAAAATCCAGATTAAGTATTGCCTCCTTCATGAAGCATTCTGCCTGGCTAAAGAAAGCTTGTTGGCTTTAGTTTTTCTGATCTCTTCAGAACTTCACCTTGAACTGTTTATATATAATGCAGTCAGTTCTGCTATAACATAGCCTATAGTTTCAAAAAGTCCCCCACTGTGTGAGATCATGCAATAAAAACCATAGGACTTATAGGAAAAAAAAAGGCAATTTATCTGGAAAGTCTTCAAGAGGGAAGCTATCTGTTGTAATCCCATCCTCTCTATTTCTATGGTCACCACATTAATTCAGGGGCAGCATCCAAAGCCTAAGTAGCTCCAATTCTAGGCCTCAGAGGGGAGATTGATCAGTCAACCTTCCTCCTCCCACAGACCCACTACACTAAAAGATATTAAATAAACTTGGCACTTGCCTTGAAGAAAACCTGAGGTTTTCATGTGGAAGTGGGCATCAGAAGGATCCTAGCATGAGTTATTGTGAAATAGTGGTTTTTGACATTCTTGCTGTTTCTCAAGGAAGAAAGTGTGAATAAACAAATTCAAAATTTGAATTATGCTCAGATTGTTCCTTAATCAGTTGTACTGGAACAAATTCATTTTCAAAACAAGTATTGTAATAGAACCTACCGTGTCTATTTGCTCTTGTGTCATCATTATCATCACTCTAGTTCTCTGGGTTTATCATATCTTCTTACACACAGTAAGCTCCCAAAGGGTAGGAACTATGCCTTAGCTAAACTTTATCATTTCCTACACCTAGCTAACAGCACTCAGAATAAAGAAGGTACTTACTACATGTTTGTTTGGTTGAACTGAATTTACCCAGTAACAGAAACAAATTTCTATCCAATGCCAGAATGATAAAATAAATGCCTCTGTGTTGTGTGGGCAGTTCCTGACTTATGTAGGATTTGTTTTTATAGGGGAGAGGCAGTGTAGTGATGTGCATCTTGGGAGTCAGACAGCCTGCTTTCCAGTCTTCAGTCAGGTACTGTGTAATCCATTAGCAAGTCATAGAATAATAGGGAGTGGAGCTGGAAAAGTCCTTAGAGGTCATCTAATTTTCCCTTTTCCATACAATCAATATGGAAATAAACTTTTGAAACATGAACCATATATAAGATAAGAAATTACTTGTATTCATTACTTCAATGGATTCATGATTTCATCAGCATAGTACCTCCCTTCCTTTCCATAGAGCTTCCAAAGAGGTTTGTGTGGTTGTTGGGCTTCCCCCTCCCCCAAAAAAACATTTGAATGTTTCATCAATAATGGTGTAGTTCTCAGTCTATCCATATTGCTACATAACTGGCCCATCTCTATTGTGTCATTGGTATCTTCGATGCTACTTCTAGTATTCAAGTCATTGTTGGTAATACACTACTGAGCATGTCTCCACCCACCATGCATGTTTCCTTGATCTTTTGGCTATCTACAGGTTTGACTGTTCTTAAATTGTGAGGTTCTGTGGTTCACAGGGGTCATAGATGTAGAACAGGAAGGGTGAACATCTAGTCTAAACCTCTCAGGTAACAGATGAAGTAATGAAGGCCCAGATATTCTTTATAATTTCAGGTTTTTATTTCTGGTTTTACTTTCTTAAATAAGACAACATAATTTCATATGGTCTCAAGATTTCGTTTCTCAATAGATGTGTCTTCAGGATAATATTTGTCTTGGGCTGAGCCATGTTTCATGGAGGGGCTTTTTCTGACAGCTTTTTCTGAGTCTGTATTTCACCAAGTCCAACTGTTGGGTTTGCCCTAAAGTCCAGCTTAACTTGAACACATTGGATAACATACTAATCTAGAAATTTGGAACCTTGCTGCCCACTATCCCTTCATCTTGTCTAGAGGACTTCCTAGTAAAGAAGACATTCAGAGAATTAACAGAAATGGATTTGACTATCAATTCCAATACAACTGTGACCAGAAGTAAACGCTGTGTGATGTAATGGACAAGTTAGCTAGATTTAGAGTCAAGGCTTGGAGTTCACATTCTAGCTCTCCTTCTTTATTATTCTTTGTGATTATAGGCAGGTCGCTCTGCCTCTCTGGGCCTTAGTTTCCCCCATCTTGAAAAAGAAAAGGTTGAACTAAGTGATGTCTACAATTTTTTCCAGCTCTACATCTCATGATGATAAAAGTCACATTTCTATGAGCCTTGTTTCCTTGTCCGTAAAATAGGGAGAACAATATCCACCTTACAGAATACTTAGGGAAAAAGCGTTTCTGTAAATGTCAAAATATTATAGAATTGTGTGCGATTTTTATTAAGTTGGAGGTGATGATAGGAAAGTGTCCAGTTACATCCAGGTCCCCATTAAATCTAAAAACGAGAGGGCCCGAGTTTGAATCTTGGCTCTGTCACTTACAGTCTATGTTATTCTGGGTAAGTCATTTCACCTAGTCTTCAGTTTACTTGTCTGTTAGAGGATCGGACTCAATAGCTTTTCTTCATTGTCCTTTATTTTTTTCACATTTAATTTATTCTTATATGTTTTTCTATTTCTTTTTAAAATTTGTTAATGTATTTATTTTTAGTTTTCAACATTCATTTTTTAAGACTTTGAGTTCTCCCCTCCCCAAGATGGCATGCAATCTGATATAAGCTATACATGTACAATTATATTAAACATATTTCCACATTGGACTAGATAATTTTTTAAAGTCTCCTTTCCAGTTCTAAATCCTGTCATGGTATAAAATCTCCTCATACCTGGACATTCTGGGGAGCTCATCTATTCTTTCATTCACCAAACATTTATTAAGACATTATTGTTTGCAGAGCACTGTGGTGCTTCTAGTTGGGAGCAAATATGAAACTTAGGTAAGACAAGCTCCCAAACCTATGGTCCAGAAGACAGGTAAAGACACAAACACAAATAACCTTAGTATGATCTCATCCTGGATGAGAGGGTTCCACATTTTATTGTGGTTTGCTAACTTGCTATATTGGGATCTGTTGCTCTCATGGGTACACACTTGCCTCCATTTTCTCACTTGGTCTTGAAGTGAGCTCCTGAGAGCTCACTTCGTCTGGTGGTGGTAAATTACCTAGGAAGGCAGGGAGGTAAGCTCATAAGCAAAGTAGAGGAAGTCTAAGGCAAGGTGGTTTTCATTAAGGAAATTGATGCCACATGCTTAGGCCTCTTCCCTCTGCTTATTCCTACGACTCACTCTGGAAGGCATCATAGGCAGGGGTGGTCTTCTTCCCCAGCCTTGCATCTCCCCCTGAGTCTGTGGTCTTAGCTGAGGCCAGACTCCCAAAGGGAGTTCAGCAGACATGGCTCACGAATGAGGCTTACAGAGTCAAGCCAGGGTCATTAAGTAGCTGCTTTTCTATGGGAATGCAAGGAAATAGTCTTCTTATATTGTTCACATTATGAATAATAACTCAGTGCCTTTCATCTGTAGGACTGAATGGTTTTACAAACATTAATTAATTCCTGGGGCACCTTTATGAGTTAGGCAGCTATTATTATCCTCATCTTTAGAGATGAAGAAACAGAAGGGGTAAAGTAACTTGCCTTAAGGCCAGGGACCTAAACCATGATGAAATCTACCAGAGTGCCAAAGTCGTTCTTAGCTTCTTGACCCTACAACATTTCTATCTTACATCACTCCAGACTAGAAGTATAAGTTCTTATATCGCTTTGTTTCTTATATTGGTATCTCTTATATTCTCTTGCTCCTGACTTCCCTCTTTCTTGACTTAAAAAAATAATGCCTTCATTGAACCAACTTTGCTGTATTCATATTGATGTAGAATATGGGGAGGAAGAGTTGAGGTGGGAGTTGGTTATTCTTTTGTGCTGAGAGAAACTATGAATAGGCCAATTAGAATCACTCAAGGGAGGTATGCAAAGCATTCCACTGTTAGGCTGTATCTTCTTTTGACATAATTATGGGTCATAGTCTGGCTTTCCTCCAGGGTGATTTGTGGAGGTGCCAACAAATGTCAAAACATGAACACTTCCTCCAATTGACAGCCCTAAACCATTAAGAGATTTCCCAGATCTGGGGAGGAATGTCCTGTTTTTAACCATTTGTGCTCAGATTACAAAAATAGCTCTTTCAAAGCCATCCTATCTGGTTGAGTTCTGAGAGCCATGGCCAAAATTAGGTGGCTGACTGGCACAAGCAGAGTATGTTTAGACGGCAAGAGGGAACTGCATGATCAGAATGAGTCCTTGCAATGCTCAACATGTACACAATTAGCTCACTTTGCTTATTTTGCAAGCATCTGGTTCAGGAGTTTGGAGACTCTGCAGGTGACTGAGTTTAACAGCCCATAGCACTGGTTCAGATGTCATTCTAATGCCTCCTGTTAGAAATATCTGCAGTTTGCTCTTCTCTGTGTTTGTCATTTCATAAAAAGAAGGACAAAGTGTGAATGTGACTGACTGCCTAATTGAGTCTATCCCTACAAGTTAAGTTTTTTCTCCTGTATCCAGGTTAGAAAAGGAAGGTCTCCTAAATATGAAATGAAAAGGAACCTGTTTTTGTTTTTTATTTGTTTTTGGAGGGGGGAAAGCAGGGCAGTTGGAGTTAAGTGACTTGTCTAAGGTCACACAGCTAGTAAGTGTGTCAAGTATCTGAGGTCACATTTGAACTTGGATCCTCTTAACTCCAGGGCTGGTGTTCTATTCACTGTGCCACCTAGGTGCACCTAATTTTTTTACCCACTCCTTTCCCTCCTAGGACTTGTCTACCCTCCTCCAAGGATTCCTGCCCTATCCTCCCATTCCCATAAATATGTTTTTGTTTCAATTAAAATTAGAATAACAAAGTAGAATTTCTCTTTGAACACTTTAAATTCTATTAACTGAACTTATTATTTTAACCAATATATATAACTCGGACTTTTTGCAATATCATTGCTGTATTAATCATATGCCAAACTCTTCTTCTGATGCCTGATTGTGGTAGAGAGATGATCTAAGGCAATGCCTACAGAGCGTCTGCTCTGGTAGTACCTAACAATTCAGGAAAGCTTCAAGCAGAGACCTATAGTGACAGTCTTGGAAAGCTTAGCCTGGCTAAATTCAAAAGGGCTCACCACCAGGCCAAACATGAGGTGGTGAGCTTCCTGCCCTAGCAACTCTCAAAGACCAAACTGTGGAGTGTTTTTGATCTGCCTTAGTGGAAGGATCAGGGCCTCATAGGCTTAGAGCTAGAGAAAACCTTAAAGGCCATCTATTCCAAAGCCCTTATTTGACAAATCAAGTCAACAAGTATTTATGTTAAGCCTTTACTCTGTGCCAGGAACAGGGGCAGCAAGGTGGTTCAGTGGATAGAGTGCTAGGCTTAGAGTCAGGAGGACCTGAGTTCAAATTTGGATAGTAGCTGTGTGATCCTATGGACGTCATCTAATCCCGCTTGCCTCAGTTTCCTCATCTGTAAAATGAGTTGCAGAAGGAAATGTCAAACCACTCCAGTATCTTTGCCAAGAAAACCCCAATTGGGGTCACATAGAATTGTACACAACTGAAGAATGACTGAGCCGTAGACCAAACATCTGCTGTCTCAAGACTGACTTGTCATCAGGTTGACTAGAAGCTGGTTAGTTGTTCAGACATATCAGTCTATACAGACATCTCATCAGAGGTGTTGCAGCCTCTCTCAGCAGAGGGAGCACCCACACCAATGAAATCACAGATCCTTGACATATCAGTGATAACTAATAGTAATTTATAGGAATACTAATTAGGTAACACTCTAAGTTTTACAGAATGCTTTTCCCATGACAACGCTGTCAGGGAGATAAGTGCATTATCTCCATTTTACAGATTAAAAACAACTATGACAATGTCAGAAAACTCGTCAGTATAACAATAGAGCCGAGACAAGTCCAAATCTTCTCAGTCTTCACTCCCAGGTTCATTCCATTGATTCATGATGATGATAATTACAGCTTTGAATAGGATGAGAATAATAATAGTTGACACCTTTTAAAAGACCTTAAAAGACCAAAGCACTTTTGATATCAAGTTTCTACTCATCTGTTTCTAGGCAGCTCGGTGATACAGTGTATAGAGCACTGGGCCTGGAGTCAGGAAGACCTGAGTTCAGATATGACTTTAGACATTTACTAGCTGTGTGACCCTGGGCAAGTCACTTAACCTTGGTTTTCTTCAGTTTCCTCATCCCTAACAAGAGGATAATAATAGTACCTACCATAATGATCTGGTGAGGTAGTGTTTATAAAGTGCTTTGCAAATCTTAAAAGCATTATATAAATGCTAGCTTTTTTTATTTTCCCCCACCCCCACTTATTAAAACTACTGGGTATTTGCCACTTAAAAGCTTGTTTCTGAAGACTTCGTCCTTTAAGATTGTTATATTTTGTTTAGTGTGCTTACTTGACCTTGTTCTGACTGACTTGCTTACCTTTTCTTTCTTATCTCTACAGGTATTTTATTAGCCATGTGCCAGGCTTTGGAGAATACAACATCTGCCTTGAGCGGTGAGTTGTTAAATCTTCTGTATTAAGTTCATTTCATGGAGGTAATGAAAAGGAAACCTTTGCCTACAAACTAACTCAGATCTGAACTCTGAACACCCCACAACTTCTTCCTAGGGTAAATTTTCCACCTTCCCTTCTCAAGTCCAGTGGTTGTCCTCTAAGCCTGTCCTATGCACTGATTTAACTGTTAGTATTCCAAAGATGCTTTATTTCATTGATCTCTCCCCCCATCAATGTAGACTGCAACCTCAGTTTCTTTGTAGAGGGTCTTTATGAGTGTCATTTGGTAAAAAAAAAAAAATTCTTTTTTCTTATAGCCAACCCTCTGGTGATACACCACTCTGTATTTAGCAAGGCTGGTCCTTCAACGACAGATTAAATTTTTTTTTTGCTGAGCATATACAGTTAGGTCTCAATTAGTATGAATAAGGAATTTTGTGAGGTGATTGTATTATTCAGATTTGAATCATTTGAAGTTGTGTGTAAAATATGATCATTAGTTCTAGCACAATGGAAATATGCTATGAGAATTAAAATAATAGGACTATTTCAAGGAATTCCTTATTCATACTAATATAAACAAGACAACACTAATATAAGACCTAGCTGTACAACCTAAGCCTTGGTGACGTTCCAGAGGAGGACTGTAGTGGGGGGATTGTACTACAGTCTTGGGAATTAAAAGATCCGAGTTCTCTTCTTGAAATTCCATTACCAGAGAGAGTAACTCCCTACACACCTCCCTAGTTTATCACCCTTTATGTAGTTAGAGTATCGGTAGTTGGGATGAGGGGAGGAATATAGGCCCATGCCAGAAAAACTCTGCTTTATGAATAATTTAATTCAATCCTGCTAGCATTTATTAAGGGCATACTATGCATAAGGCAAGGCAGCTAGGTGGCTCAGTGGATAGAGTTCTGGACCTGGAGTCAGGAAGACTCATCTTCCTGAGTTCAAATCTGACCTCAGACACTTGCTAGCAGTGTGACCCTGGGCAAGTCACTTAACTAACCCTGTTTGCCCCAGTTTCTTCATCTGTCAAATGAGTTAGAGAAGAAAATGGCAAATCACTCCAGTATCTTTGCCAAGAAAATCCCAAATGGGGTCATGAAGTCAGATGTGACTGAAAAACAACTGAACTGACTGATGTTCAAAAGAATATTCATCATCTTGTATTTCTACCTCCTGTTCCCCAGCTCCTATAAGTTCCTTCTAAGCTGTAATGATCTTTTTGGTCATCTTTGTTCAAGGACTCCTAGAGTATTAAAACCCTAGGACCCCGGTTTAACATTTGATGGGAGGTAGTCTCAGAACCAATAAAAGGAAATGCAGTGCTACCTTACCCAAAGGGTAGTAAAAGAGATGTGAGTGGAAAATGGAAATTGGGTCAAGGTAAATTTAGATAAATTACTCAATGATAAATCCTTGACTTGCCTTTGGTAATTAGTGATGAATATTTAGAATTCAGGGTACAACCCTAACCTTCTGAGGATGACATCATGGAAAATATATAATATACTCTGCCATCATCAACAGAGAGGTCAAAACTTCCCAAATAATTTGGGCTGCCAAAGGAGGGAGTGAGCTCCCCATCATTGGAGATTTACTGGGGAAGTCAGATGACTACTTGTCAGAAATGTTGTAGAGCAGATTCCGTTGTAGGCAATGATTAAAGACTAACATCCAAGGGCCCTGCAATCTCTTTCAGTTTTGTCGCCCACGGTGGCATTTCTTTTAATACACTTCCAGAACTTCTGTGCTTCTAAGATCCCTTCCCTTCCCTCCTGTTCACGTGACAGCTGTTCTTTCTGCCTGTCCTTCGGCTTAGGCCCCACAAAGAAGGCGTGGGTGCAGCTGGGGTCATCTTCTTCAACAGACACTGACCGAGTACTTTCTAGACTGTTGTTATTTACTAGTTTTTGGTCACGTCTGACTCTTGACCCCATTTGGGATTTTCTTGGTAGAGATGCTGGAGTAGTTTGCCATTTCCTTCTCTAGCTCATTTTTCAGATGAGGAAACCGAGGCAACAGTTGAATGACATGCCGGGGTCACACAGCTAAGACTTGCTAGGTACTGCAAAGGTAATGGGGTTAAAAAAAGAGGGGGCTTTAACTTGGGAGGCAGGAAGCCTGCGGTTTAGCCCCAGCTCTCGCTCTAATTCATTGTATCACTTCAGATGAATAATTTAATTTCTCTGGAAATTTCCTCATCCATTAGGAGTTAGACTAGAACTAGATGATTTCCAAGGGTCCATCCTGCTCTAAAATTTGGTGATTCTATGTGCTAGACTCTAGAGGTTCAAGTATATTTTGGTCATGATTCTTTCCCTCAATTGGTCTTAAGTCTACCTGGGGAGAAAAAATGATAAATAATAATCGTATACACTAGAGTACAATGTGGCATGAGGGAAAGGACGCTTGGTTGTGGAGTCTGCAGACTTGGGTTTGAATCTTGATTGTGCTCCTTAGCTACCTGTGTGGCCTTAGGCAAGTCCTTTCTCCTCCAAGATTACCATCATTTTATCCCATCCATATCTTACTTGTATATAGTTGTTTGTTTTTGGTTTGTCTCCCCTATAAGATTGTATACTCCTTGAGGGCAAGGACTGTCTTGCCATTCTGTTTATAGCACAGTGCCCAGCACCTAGAAGGTACTCAGTAAATGCTTGCTAACTTGCCTTGCCTTCACTCTGGGTCCCAGTTTCCTCATCCCATCCCATGAGGGATATGGGCCAGGTGGTCTCTGTGACTTCTTCCAGCTCCAGCTGCTCCAAACCAAGTGCTGATGTATATAGATGATGAAATGATGCAGGAGAAGAAACAAGGTCATGGGGTTTAGTACATAAAGTCATTTCTGGGCGTGTGTGGGAGGGTTTTTTACAGGGGGAGCAGGGGAGGGGTTGCCAGTTTTTAAGGATCATGGGCTCATCAATTGAGAGCTGAAAGGAATCTTAGATATCATTGAATTCAACCCTCCTATTTTACAGATGAGGAAGTTGAGGCCCAGAGAGATTCAGTCACTTCTTTAAGGTACCTAGAGTAGAAAGTGATCATCAGTGCCTGAGTCTGGGTTCTTTGACTAAATCTACCATACCAATATGGAGGGAAACACCACCTTGAGGATGGGGTGAGGGGATGGAGCACCCAGGAACATCAAGTGATCCCTCTCTACTATGTCTTGTTCCATATCTCTTAAAAGGCACATTTTTATGTAGCTTGGGAGGGACAGAATGCACTGTGATTACAAAGATGTTAGGGTGATGCTTGCCTAAGCCTTAGGAACATTACATAGCTCGCAGGCTGCTGGGCTGGTTCTCATATTTTAATAAGCCTAAAGTGTAATGATTGAGAGGGGGTGTGGTGAGGGGCCTAGGAGATGACACTCCACTCTGCCCAGTGGTGTTCTCCGTGCTCTGGGCAGAGGTCTTTCTAGCCAAGTGGCCCTCCCCTCTCACCCCCATGCAAAATCCATACACAGCTGCATCTGGGGAGTTCTTAGGAGGGTTGATTACTTTACCACAAGCTTTTTTGTTTTGTTTTGTTTTTTAAAGCAGCTGCTAAGCCGAACCAAAGAAACTACCGAGTGTGATTCTTCATTGACATTTCAATTTTTAATTATCTTGGTGGTGGTGGAGGAGATGGGAACAAGGTCTGTGCTGGGACTTTGGAGAACAGGAATCAGGAAAAACCTCTTCGGAGGTTGTACTTGTTTGGAAATTAAGAGAATATGGGTCAGCCAGCCAGCCAGCAAGTCCTCTGTTTATTGGGCATCTTGCTCAACAAAAGCTTTTTAGAACCATGAGGCTCTTCCCCATTCCATTGTCTGGGGACAAAAAAATGAGCTGAAGTCATTCTAAAATTAGAAGAGTCACGTGCCCTACCCAGGTACATGGTTCACCTGCTCCAAATCTGGGAATAAAGCACAATATGCAAGAAACTGGGCAGGCTCCATCTGGAGGATGAAACTACTTTTTTAAAAAAGCATTAAGGTACTGGGCAAGGTGGGCAGTGGAAAGGGGCTGCCTAGAGAAAAGGGAAGTTTCTCAAATCTCTGTTCCAATTAATAAAAGAAATATTTTCCTCACATTTTCTCAGAATGGAAGAATAGGTTTTAGCTGCATGTGTGATAAGTACCTTTTGATATAACCATAAAATTTCAGTAAGAAAAGAACCTCAGGGACATTTAGTCCAGCCCTCTGATTGTGCAGAGAGGAAAACTGAGGATCAGAGGAGAAGGTTTGATTGGGATCAAGCGAGTAAGGAATAAGTCAAGATTCCAACCCAGGAGTTCTGATTCCAAATTCAATGTTCTTCCTATGTTGCCATGCCAGATCAACTGCTTTTCGCAAGAAAAAGGTGCTTTGTAATGGAAAACAAAGACACACACACACTGGCCTAGGACTTAGGACAGCTACATGTGAATTTAGGTTCCTTGGGATTTTATTTCCTTATCTAGAAAATAAAGAGCTTGGATTAGATGATCACTCAATTAACAATCAATACATGTTCACTTTACGCACCTACTATGTGGCTGACGCTGTTCTAGGTGCTGCTACCGAGTCAAAACAAGGCAGTGATTCCTTAAGGAGATGATATTCTATTGTGGGAGAGCAGCACACGCCCATAATAAGTCAATATGAAATATAGTTAAAATCATTTATAATAATTGAATGTCATTTAATTAATTTCATTTGTTCATTTATTATTTATTTTGTTATATATCAAATAATTAATAATACATATTATTTATTAATTTAATTAATAAATAAAAATAATTAAAATAATCTTGGTGGGCAGACACTAGCAACTGGGTGGATTTACAAGGCTTCCCCCTCCCCATCTCTAAGCTTCTGTGATTCAAAATAAATTTCCAAATGTGATTCAAAAACTCACTGCAGTCAACCCAAAACAGAAGCAGCAAGGGACAGAATGGTCCCGTATGTTTCTTTTTCTGCAAACTCATGAATCCTTTCGATCTTACTCCCATACTTTATATTTGGGGAATCTCACAGGCACAGATAAGAGGAAGGTCATATTAAAAGGGTCACAGGCTACATAATAATAATCATAATTATAGCTTACCTTTCTATTAATAGCGCTTTGTTTGCAAAACATTTTATATACATTTTTTATTTGATCTTTACAATAACCCCATGAAATAAGTGCTATTTTAGTTCTACTTTATGGATGATAAAACCAAGACACAGAGAACTCAAGAGACTTGCTGGAGTCATTGTCTTACAGTTCATATTAACTAGGGCCCAGAGGGGAGAGAATTTTCTGGTAGTTTTTGTTTGCACAATTTTCTACTAGTTTTGCACATTATAGGTAGATCCTAAAAGAAATCAGTTTGGATCTGGTGCAAATTAGACAGCAAGTTCACTATTTAATGTTTACTCTTTTGTTTGGTGTTTACTCTTTTTTGTTTGTTTGGGTTTGGTTTGGGTTTGCAAAAAAAAAAATCTGCATTTAGGACATCTTCATGTCCTTGCTGTACTAAGATGTATAAAGTCTCCTTGTATAAGTGAAATTGGTGGCAGGAGAGGGGGTGGATTTGAGGAAAAAAGACATAGTATTGGTCCATGTTACTAGATTCATTTCTCTTACATTTCATAAGACAAGGAGTTTTTAAATATCATTTAGCAGCAGCAATTTTATTTTCAAGGTTATATATTATAGTCTGGGTGAAGAAAACAACCCATGTGCAACTGCTCTGGGTTTATTTATCTGGGAAGGGTCAGCATTATTAACTGTCCAAGTTATCACATTAATGCAGGGCTAAAGTATTTTGTTGACTGTATTGCAATATAATTGTTTTCTTTTGTAATCCTGTGTATTTAATTTTATGTATTTAAAAACAATATTTTGAGAAGAGGTCCATAGGCTTTACCAGACTGTTAAAGTGGGGGTCTATGATACAAAAACAATTAAGAACCTTGATTTAGAACCTTCATTATTTTTACTCCTTGTCTAAGGACTGAGCTAAGCATAATAAGCATTCCTTTGTCAAGGGGAGCTAGTCAGTTTATCATGTTGTCTTTCAAAGTCATCAAAGCAAAAATGATCAGAACTGAATAAATATCTTATAAAATATAATCTGACATAATCATATAATCTAAGAGTGGAAAAAACCTTAGAGGTCAGCTAGCTTAACTTCCTAGCCCTAAATCTCTTCTGTGCCTTTTGCTACAATAATTTCAGTGATGGAGAGTTTACTGCTAACAAGGCAGAGTGTTTCATTTTTGCACCATTCTAATTATTAGAAATCCTTTCTGCTATTCACTTAAAATCTCTATAATTTCTGTCATTGATCCTAGTTCAGCCTTCTGGGTCCAAGTCAAATTAAGTCTGATCCCTCTTTCAGATGACATTCATCTCTGTAGAAAGTGGGAGACAAAAATCAGGTCTCTCCCAAACCTTCTCTTCTCTAAATGAACCATTCCCAGTGTCTTTGGTTCCTTGTATGATGGTGTTTCCTGACCCCTCTTAATCTCCCTCTATTGAATCCTCTCCAATTACCATTCTTATAAAGCTATAGCCTGCAGACCTCAGAACAATAACACAGACATGGTCTGAACTGTACAAGAATGTAACACATTATTACCACATTTAATCTAGATAGCCTATTTCTTTTTTTATTTTTATTTTAATTTTTAAAAATAAATTTATTTATTTATTTTAGTTTTCAACATTCACTTTTATAAGATTTTGAGTTCCATATATTTTTCTCCTTTCCTCCTTCCCTTTCCCCCTCCCCAAGATGGCAAGCAATCTGATATAGGCTATACATGTATAATCATATTAAACATATTTCCGCATTAGTCATGTTATAAAAAAAGAATCAGAACAAAAGGGGGAAACCACAAGAAAGACAAAACAAAAAAAGTGAAAATAGCATGCTTCGATCTGTATTCAGACTCCATAATTCTTTCTCTGGATGTGGATGGCATTTTCCATCATGAGTCCTTTGGAATTTAGACACCCTATTTCTAGTAATGCCTAATATGACTTGTACTGAGCTTATAGGCATCCAAACCCCTGGATCTTTTCATTTGAGTTGTGGTTGGTCCACATTCCACCACTCCCACGCCCCATTGTGCATTGCTATGGATGATTTTTGGACCTTCTTGGCAAGAATTTACCTTTATCCTTATCCATCTTCATCATCTTAGTTTGGATCCATTGTTTTAGTCAGTCAGGATCTTGTTGACTGCCAGTTCTGGTATGCAATATGTTAACTACCTCTCCCAGCTTTGTGCTCTCTGTTGCCTGGAGGCAGAATGTTGTAATGAAAAGAGAACTGGACTTGGGGTCTGGAAAGATCTGGATTCAAATCTTGGTCTGAAACTTAACTATATGACTAAGGCAAGTCTCTTTACCTCTGCTGAGCCTCAGTTTCCTTTTCTTGCAAAATGGGACTGATACCTGCAGTACTACCTCATAGCATTCACAGGATTGTTGTGATGATGAAATGAAATAATGAATACAAAAGTTTTTAACCCTTAAGGTGCTTTTTAAAATATTAGCTTTGATTTTTATTTTAAAATTTGATTGTGCCATTCATTATGTTGTCAAGTCACTAATTGAAACCACTGAGCACTGGTTTAGAGATGTCCATTAAATGTTATGGAGATTCATTGTTCAACACTGGTTGATTAGTTTTTTCCCCCAGTTATGATAATAAAATAATAGTTATCATTTATAAAACACTTATAAAGATTTGCAAAGCATTTACAGGCTAACATTTTTCTCATTTGATCCTCACTAGGATCCTGGGAGGTTGGGGTTATTATTACTCCCATTTTTCAGATGAGGAAATTTAGGTGGGCAGCAATGAAATGACATGCCCAGGATTAAACAGTCAGTGTCAGAGGTCTTCAGGACTCTGATCCTAAGACCTATACCCTATCCACTGTACCGCCTAGCTGCCTCTAGGAATCCATTAAATTGTCATCTAACTATCTCCATCTTGTCCACAAATAGAATAAGAGAGATTAGAGTCTCTATCTTGATTAATTTCACTTAGTTTAAGGGAGAGCTATACTGAGGGGCGTTGTTGCATTTTGGAGATTTGGAGATAAAGACCTGTGTTTTGATTTTTACATTTCTGCTATTTGATGGTAGTAAAATGGAAAGAAAGGAGGCCTAGCTTGATAGCTCTCTTCTAGAATGTGAGGTCATGTCAATACGGTCCATGAGGTCAGAGCCTAAGTCAGCAGTTGGAATTTGCCAACGCAGATTTGGCCTAAATAATAGGAACAGTCCCCTAACAGAGATATCCAAAAGTAGAATGAGCTGTTTTGGGAGATGTTACCTCCCAAAGGTAGACCAGCTTTGGGGGAGGCCTTCAAGCTAAGGCCAAAAATCACTCCTCGTCAGGACTATGGGTTGGAAGAGGTCAGTGGTTCCTCAAACTTTTTTGGTCTCAAGACAACTTTATACTCTTAAATTATTGAGGACCCTTCCTCCAAGAGTTGTTAATGTGGCTTATATCTACTGATATTTGCCATGTTAGAAATTAAAGCATCTTAGTATTATTGTGAAATGTTTTGAGCTCTCAGATTGCCCTAAAAGGATCATGGGGATTCTGGGGATCACATTTTGAGAACTACTGGATTAGATAGCCTCTGAGGTCCCTTTCTGAGTTTCTGTGGTTCTGGTTCAGAACACAGAGGAGATTATCATTCTTATAAATACATGAAAAGGAAGATGACTGGTTCCACGATGTTCTTTTTTTCCCTTACTCTTTTAAAAAAGAGTTTCGTGCCCCCGCCTGCAAATGGCTGATTAAGTTCAGGCTTTGCTTGATAATCTATTTGTTTTCCAGGTTGTAGAAAGTTCAGGGAGCTCTCTGGAGGTATGAGGAAGATCAGCAAGTGGCTGGGAGATCAAAGACCATGACTGGCTTAAGTTGTCGTGATGATGAAATGATATCATGAATACAAATGTTTTTAGCCCTTACGGGGCGTTTTACAATATCAGCTGCTCTATGTCTCATTTTCATCTAGAAAATGAAGAGGATGGTCTAGACCAGAGGTTCTCAACCTGTGGGTTGTGACCCCTTTGGGGATCGAACGACCCTTTCAGAGGGGTCACAGGGGTCGCCTAAGACCATCAGAAAACACATATTTCCGATGGTCTTAGAAACCAAGACACCGCTCCTCTATCCATCTCCAGGCGAGTTCATCAACATGAAGATACGCCCACATACAAGTATTAAAGGGTCGTGGCATTAGGAAGGTTGAAAACCACTGGTCTAGACAATCTCCAACATCCTTCCCAACTTTAAAACCACATGATCTTCCAAGTAACTGTAAGAGTAGATCATATGTTTATAGTTCCTTAGGGTTTACAAAGTATTTCTGCCATAATGACATTATCCCCATTTTGCAGATGAGGAAAATGAGGGTCAGAGAAGTTTAAATGACATACTAAGCATTACACATCCGGATGTTCAAAGCGTCAGAGCAGGTCTTCAAGCCTGAGTCTCCTGACTCCAAATCCAGATCTTTCCACTAATACTGTGCTCTCAGTACTCGGTGACTTTGTCAATGCTGGGTATGCTTTTGGGGGCAGCTGGGTGGCACAATGCATAGGGTACTGGGCTTGCAGCTAGGGAGACTCATCTTCCTGAGTTCAAATCTGGCCTCAGACACTTATTAGCTGTGTGACCCTGAGCAAGTCACTTGTTTGCTTCATATTTGCTTCAGTTTCCTCATCTGTAGAGAAGGAAATGACAGACCAGAAATGACAGTCTCTTTGCCAAGAAAACCCCAAATGGGGTCATGAAGAATTGGATACAACTGAACAACAACAAATACTTTCTTTTTAGATGCTAAGAGAGAGCCTGTCCAGCCAGCTGGTGTAGTAGCAAGAATATTCCACTTAGTGGGTTCAAAAGCCTCCCCTACTGCATGACCTGAGGCAAGTCCTTTCCCTTTCTGGGTCTCAGCTCCCTCTTTGCCATGATCTCCCAGTTCCCTTCTAGTCCTAAACACAGGATCCATGAAGGAGCTCTGCTTTATCAACATGTTGAGAATCCATTCCAAGTCATGGGATCATAATATTGAGGACTGGTAGGGATCTTGGAGGTTACCTAGTCCAACTCCTCCATCATAGTAAGGGCCTATAGGTAGTAAGAGACAGAGCTGGAACCCAGGTTTTCTGACTCCAAATTTAGCAGTCGTTCCTGCACCTGGCTATCTCTGAAGCCATCTATTCCAACTCATTCCTGTGCAGAATCCCCAACAGTTGGTTAGCCAGCCTTTGCATGGCTATTTCAAGCGAGGGGAAGTCTCACCATGTACCAGAGGCAGCCTGTCCATTTTCAGACAGGACTAATTGTTAGGAAGGTTGCCTGAAATCTGTCTCCCTATACTTTGACCCCTGGGTTCTATTTCTTCCCCCTTTAGCTAAAGGAGAAGTCTAACCCTTCTCCCTAACATTCCTGACATTACTTGGAGATAGGCATCATATATATCCCCCTTAAATCTTCTCTAGGCTAAACATTCCCAGTTCTCAATTTTGTGTATTTCCAAAACCAAATGAGATAACATCTATAGAGCTTTGCAATTCTTACAGTACTGTGTAAACACTGGCCATTGTTATTATGATGTCCTCCCTATTTATAGGATTATCATGATCCACTTCTGTTGGATATGTTCTGGTTCCCTAAAACGTGAGATTGAATAGAATACTTCCCCCACCCTCTGCTTTCCACTATCCTCCACTCTTTGACCTGCTCAGAGCAAGAGGCAGCTCTGACTAGAAGTCAGAAAGGTTAAAACCCTTGGAACTCTCTGAAAGCCGCCAGTCTCTTGTGGATTTTAAAGAATCCTGATACGTTTACTACAACGTAAGGTCAAGTCAAGTGAGGGGCTGGGGATTGGGGGGGAAGGGTTTTTGCAAATGGTGAATTAGATGTCATCTAAGATAACTCTTGTTTTGTACATGAGAAGACTGAGGCACAGTGAGCTTCCATGATGTGCTCAGGGTCACACCCATAGCTTGGGTAGGAGTTAGGAGTTGAAACTAGTTGATCTGCCTCTTAAAACAAGTACTTTTTCCACTAAGGGAACCCAGAAAAAGACCACAGTCATTTTATTTTATTAGGTAACATAAAAATCTCTTTGGCTTGTAAAAGATGCATCAGCGATGAAGAGGCATCCAATGAAAGGAAGGATTACTGGACTCATAGTCAGGAGAGCAGCATTATAGTCCTGGGTTCCCCCACTGTGTGACCTTGAGCAAGTGATTTAACATCCCTGAGCCTCCATTTCCTCCCCTGTAAATGGAGGATGACACCTGGTTATGGACTTCACAGGGCTGTTGGGAGGTGCAAAGTATTTTGTAGACTGTAAGTTATTGGGCGCTGTCATTATCATTAAGCCCACATCTCTTAAATGTTGGTTCAGTTACCTGTGCTTTTATTGCTTGATACTTGGCAATAAAGGTGTAAATGATCTGGGAGGAATCGGTAACTTGAATGTTTGATCCCTCTGGGTTTCCATGGAGAGGATGTCCTTAGCTCTTGGCTTTTTCCAAGCCCCAGCCCAGCAGGACTAGTCTGTGATTGGTCACAACTATTATTAAGCCAGAGCTGGAAGTTAGGGATTTTTTTTATTATGCTTTTTTTTGTCTTTCAACTGAGATTATGTCTTAAGGGCTTCCTCAGCAAGGGTGAAAAGGAAGCTGAGTTCTAGCGAAGCTGCATTTGGCACCTTCCACTGAGACCAAAACCAGAGTGGCCTCATCTGAGATAATAGCACTTCCTCTGTGCCCTGAACATTTCTCTGAAACTTGAGCCTGGTGGTGTTGAGGAATAGATGAAGAGAATTTTCCTTTACTTGAATTTCCAGGATTCATGGAATCTCAGGAAAAAACTTTCTAATAGTTAGAATAGTCCAAAAGCAAAGTAGACTGCTTCAGGAGGTAATGAGCATATGGTAGTCTCAGAATCAGAGGGGACCACAGAAGTAATTGAGTCCTATCCTCTCCTGAATAAGCATGCCCTCTAAGTGTAGCAAGTAGTCCTATAGATATTTCTTCACGACCTCTGGTAAGGGGAACCTGCTACTTCCCAGAGCAGAATCACACAGTTTGAGAGTTGTAAAGTACTTCAGTGGCCATCGAGTCTAACTTATACCCCTAAAGGAATCCCCACTGTAATATTAATCAAATAACTTAGTATTAAGTGCCCATGGCATGCTTGGACCTGGGGGTTCAAGCGCAAATCAATGAAGAGCTATTCTAATAGGACAGACTACAAGTACATACATAGACATATATAGCCAAAATTAAAGTAAATGAATACAAATGTAGAGAAAGTAGTTAGCTACAAGATAAGGTAGAGAGGGCATTAGTAGTTGAAGAGATCTGGAAAGGCTTTGTGCAGAGTCTGATGCCTAAGATGCCTGTGAAAAGAAAAGGCACTCCAGGAAGGAGAGGTGAAGAAAGTGCATGCTAAGCATGTGGGATGGCCAATGCAAAGGTGTTGAGTTGGGAGATTGAGTTTTATGTGCAGAGAGCAGTAAAGTGTAATAAATAGTTTAAATAATAGAGAATAATAAATTATAATCCAGCTTCTGCTTGAAGACCCCCAAGGCAGGAGAGCCCGCCAGCTTCTGAAGCAATCCATTTCACTTTGTAAGGAAGTACACTATCACCCAGACTTAGAATCAGCAACGCTTGACTTTAAATCCTCCTCAGATGCTGCTTATCCCTTAACCGCTGTAAGACTCAGTTTACTGAACTATTAAAAAAGGTTAGATTTGGTGGCTTCTCTTTTGGTTTCAAATCTGATTTGGGGGTGACTAGGTGGTGCAGTGAATAGAGCACCAACCCTGGAACTAGGAGGACCTGAGTTCAAATCCAGCCTTAGACACTTAACACGCATAAAAAAAACTAGCCTTCTAACCCCAACTGCTCTACCTTCCCCCCTCCAAAAAGAAAAAATAATCAGTGATTCTGTAATTGCTGGGGTTGTTTTTTCTCTTATGCCAAGCCTAAATGTGCCTCTTTGCAACTTTCACCCATCATTCCTAGTTCTTCCCTCTGGCATCTAGCAAAATGTGTCTAAAGAGTCTTCACATAATAGTCCTTTATATCTGAAGATTGCTAAGTGCCCTCCTAAGTCTTCTTTGAGAAGCTGGTGGCACTGGCTCTGGAGTCAGGAAGATCTCCATTCAAATCCAGCCACAGATGCTCACTAGGTGTTGTGACCCTGGGCAAGTTACTTAACCTCTGTTTGCCTCTGTTTCCTCAATTGTAAAATGGAGATAATAACAGTTGTGAGGATCAAGTGAGACATTTGTAAAACAAAAAAAAAAAGCACTTAGCACAGTGCCTAAAACACACTAGGCACTGCATAAATGCTTATTACTTTCCTTTCTCTTCCCATCTCCCAGAATGTTTATGGGAAAAAAAAAAAACCTTACCTTGGCAACCTGGGCCATAAATTCCAGGCATCTTATTTCTTTACAGCACTTTTTATTTCTTTGATACTAGAGTTTTTAAAACATATTTGTCGGCTTTTATAAGGGAGCTTCTGTTTAGGAGACTTCTTGATAGCACCTGATATGACCTTTTGGAATTAATTCCCAACACTAGATAGGGTCCCAAATGCTTCCTATATAAAGTTTATCTTTTATATATGTATGTATAAATTTATTGATACATTTTTAGATACTTCCCAACAAAACACAAACAAGCCATTTACAAAGTATATCCCCCAAAGAAACAGTTTCTCAATTATTTGCAGAAAGAAGGAATGTGTTTCACTTCAATATGGTGCTTGACTTAAAATTGACCAGAATTTTGTTGCTTCTTTTCTACATTGTTGAAGCCCTTGCATGTGTTGTTTTCAGAGTTGTGCTTTCTTCACTTTTTATCACTTTATTCCAGTCTTCCTGTACTTCTGATTTTGGGGGGGGGAGGTATCTGTCCTTCATTACAATGCAGCAATAATCAGTTACATTAATAATTAATTTGTTTAAAAAATGACTAATTTGTTTGGCCATTTCTGAATTCTTGGGCATATAGCTTTTTTCCCCCTACTATAAATAACTCTACAGTGAAAGTTTTTGTATATATGTGTTTTTACTTGCTGTATGTAACTTCCATTAGAGAACACTTCACATGATGGCTACAATATTACACAGGAAAATGATGATTAAAGAATTCAAAATTCTGTTCAATGTAGTATTCAGTTGTAAGTTCCAGTGACTAATGACTAAGCCCCCTATGTGTCATCAGAGAAATGATGAGCTACATTTTCAGATATGGCCAATGTATTGATTTGTTTGTTTGACTATGTATACTTATCTGTTAGAAGGGAGAGTTCTGTTGGGAGTGAGGGAATTGCTAGAAAGTGACAATGGTATAAAATAAAAGGAGACCCTTAAACATTGTAAAAGAAAAAAAACAAAACCTCCCTGTGATATAATCAGTCAATACAGATTTATTCAGTGCTATGTGTCAAGTGCTGTGCCGAATTTGGGGGATACAAAGAAAAGGCAAAAACACTGTCCTCAAAGAGTTTGCATTTTAAATGGGACAGACAGCAGTTAAATAACAAGATTCATTGATGGAAGGCAATTAGAGAGAGGGAAAGGTCTCTTGCAGGGATAGGATTGGAACTGAGTCTTTCAGAAAGCCAGGGAACCAAGAGGCAGAGGTGAGGGGGAGCACCTCCAGTGTGGGGACCACCTGGAGAAAGGCACAGACATGGTACGTTATGTGTCATGTTCAAGGAACTGTGGGTTGGCTAGTATTGCCAAGTCATAGATTGAGTAGAAGGAAATGAAGTATGAGAAGACTAGAAAAAATAGGAAAGGGTCAGGTTTTGAAGAGCTGTAAGCATCAGACAGAAGAGTTCATATTTGATCCTGGACGCAACAGTGTTCACATTGGGAACTCACTAAGCAGGAGACTGATGTGGTCCACTCTGTGCTTTAGAAAAATCACTTTGGAAGTTGAGTGTAGAGAGGATGGATTGAAGTAGAGGGGGGATCTGAGGCAAGGAAACCATTAGAAAGATATGGAAATAGTCTAGGTGAGAAGTGAAGAGGACCTGAATGACAGTTACAGCTGTATGAGTGAAGAGAAGGGTGGAGGAGTGGAATCTACACACAGATGTGTATTTGTGCATATGTTTGCATATATGTGTGTGGACATGCATACTGGTGTACATACATAATGTATAATATTTATGTATATATGCATGTATATTAGATATGCCATATGTGTACATATATGTGTGTATATATATTTATTGTTATTCTGTCATGTCTTACTCCTTGTGACCCCAATTGGGGTTTTCTTGGCAAAGATAATGGAATGATTTGCCATTTCCTTCTCCAGCTCATTATATAGATGGGAAAACTGAGGTTAACAGGGTTAAGTGACTTGTCCAGGGTCACACAGCCAGTAAATGTCAGAAACTGGATTTGAATTCAAATCTTTCTGACTCCAGGTCTGGTATCCTATCCACTACATCCCCTGGCTACCACATATACACATACATATACACACATACTATATGTAGCATGTATACACACATATGCATATGTAAACAATATACAAACGCACACATGTATACATATGTATGTGTGTATTATGTTTGTGTGTGTATTCATTCTGTAAAGGTAGAAACAACCAGATTTGGCATAGTCAATTAAAATGGATTGAGTAAGAGTAAGAAATTGGGATTGGCAATGAACTGGGAGCCTGGGTGACTAGGAGAGATGGAGTATTCTCAAACACTTACATGGAAGTTGGGCAAAGGGGAAGGTTTAGGGAGAAAGAGCGTGAGTTTTATTTTGGACGTGTTGAGTTTGAGATGTAGACAGGATTTCCCATTTGAAGTGATGAAAAGACAGTTGGTGATGGTCACTGTAGCTCAGAACAAAGGCTAGTACTGAATTCATAGATCTGTGAAGTGAATTGTCACAGACTCTCTGAGTTCAAGGGCACTTATGTACAGCAGGTTTCTAACTTGGTTTAGAGGTTCATCTTATGTTTCTTTTTGGTTTCCTGACCTGAAGGTTGCAGCATGACTTCCCTACAGGATTGGGCAACTTCATATAGCCTTTGCTTCATTTCACCACTAAGGCTAATGTGGCAGGAAGCTTCTTAAAAGCCAGGGGCTTGCTAGGAGCATTAGTTCTTAGCACCAGAATGGGGAAAATGAGGATATATATTTATATACATATAAATACTCATCATATATGGAAATAAAGAGAGACAAAATATAAATGTAAGCACCTTGAGAACAGGGATTGTTGTATGTGTGTATGTATATACACACACATATTATATATATATTATGGTAGAGGAAGGTTCTATCTTAGGAGTTCCTTTCATTGATGAAATCATATCATGACATCATCTTATCCCCCCTCCCCTATCCCCAATAAAATAAAAAAAAATCAGAGTAGACTGAGTTTCTATATATTAGCTTGGGTTGCAAAATTTTGTGGATGTTTCATTTTCGTACTCATCTGCTCACAGTCTGTGACTTTGTTTTTGGAGGACATTGTTGCTTGATTCAATGCCACATTTTAAAATGCCAGTATATGTCTACTGCATTTTTAAACATTCAAGTGAAAGGTGGTGCTTAAACTACAGGGTGCCTCTAAAATTTAGACACAAAGGAAATCTCATTAACTATGCGTATTTTCAAGAAATTAAATTAATGAAATTTTCAGCAACATTTTATTTAATTAGCATAAATTTTAGCCATGACAATTTTATATGGAATAAAAATTTTCATTAGCTATTGGGGACTATTATCCATATTAATGAGATTAATTTAATTTATTTAATTAATTAATGAGTTTTCCTATGTGTCTCTTATGTCTTCCTATGAAATCTCATTTATGCTAATTAAATAAAATGTTCAAAATTTCATTCATTTCACTTCTTGAAAATATGCATAGTTAATGAGATTTCCTATGTGTCTAAACTTTAAGGACACCCAGTATATGCATATGTATCTTTCCATGAAGGTGAAGAGCAACACTTTATGTTTAGTCATTTCAAGTACAGGCAGTCCTCAACCTACATAACTAGGACCTGCCTTTCCCAATCTCCCTCCACTCAATGCTACTGCCTTTCTTTTGAGATAAGCCCAGTGTGTTTTGCATGTATGTAGTTCTTTCATGTCACATCCCCTGTTAGAATGTAAGCTCCCTGACGACTGGGGGCATTTTTGTCATGCTGTGTTTCCTCAGTGCTTAGCACAGTACCTGGTACATAGGAGGTAGGCACTTAATGAAAGTCCATTACTGACTAAGGAGGAGTTATAGGCAGGGAGACTTGTTAGGAGACTATTACAATATTCCAGCCTGGTGGTAAATAAATGTCTATACTGAGCTAATGGCAAAACTGGGGTGAGTGACAGAAATTGACTCAAGTTGAGGAGATACCAAGGGTTTGATTTGCATCAGTATAGTACCTCCAACAATAAATCACGGATCTTTCTTTTTCAAAAGTATTGACTTCCTTCGTTTTTGTATCACCTTCACTTCTAAATATTTTCTATTCCTCCCATCCTCAGAGAACCCCTTCTTGTAATAATAGAACAAAAAAGAAAGGGGGAAGAGGGTAATTCTGTTAAATTAATCAATAAATTGTCTAAAAGTATATAAAATGTTCCCTACCCATTGTCTGTCATTTCTGCAAAGAAGGGATAAGAGGGAGATGCATTTTCTTCTCCTTCTTTGGGGCCTGGCTTGATCATTACCCAGGATTCAGTTTTGTTTTCAAATCAAGGATCATTGAAAACCTCTGAGTAAATAATGTCCTTCAGTACTGGCACTGTCTACCTCAATTAGAAATGGTGTTAAGCTGTGGTATCTCAGAAAGCGCCCAGGAGTCAGGACACTTGTGGTCCAGTCCTAACTTTGATAATCACGTCTTGGCTCCGAGATCACAGTAACTGTTGTCCAGTCATGGCTCTGAGGTCACACAAGTTGTGTGTCCTCAGCTAAGTCTCATCCCCTCTCTGGGCCTCAGTTTCCTGATGTAAAATGAAGAGATTAAATGAGATGATATCTAAGAAGATCTTAGCTCACTTTGTAATTCTCTGGGCTGGTTTTTTTTTTTTCTCTCTCCCTCTCATAGCCTTCAGGTTCCCAGGGTATTACATAATTGGTAAATGTGGGTGTGTCTGTTGCAAATTTTGTCAAGTCAGTAGATTTTTGTTTGCTTGTTTTGTAACTGGGCTTATTGTTGATAACTTGGGGTTCCAACATCTCAGTTCTATCCCAAACAAAAGACACAAGTCAAGACACCAAAGCCCCAAGCACTCAGGATTACTGTGAATGACAGCAGTGCTCAAAGATGAAAAGCCTGGCATCATTGATTGTGTAGAGGTTCTAGGTCTCTGGATGAACTTCCTGAAAGGGAAGAGTCTCATTTCTGCCCCCGTAATGTTATAAATTTGAAAAAAAATAACAAACATTTATTTTCTCTCATTACTACTCACAATTTAAAAGAAAAATTAAAACTCGTAACAAATCTGTATCATCATTCAAAACAGATTCTAGCATTTGGCATGTTCAAAAATGTAAGTTCTTACGGTTCTTAGTTTATCACCATTTTGTCAGGAAGTGGTAGCATGTTTCTTCATTGTCTTATGGAATCATGGTTAGTCATTGCATTGAACAGAATTTTAAGTCTTTCAGAATACAAACTGTTATATGAATTTGTTCTCCTGGTTCTGCTCATTTTACTATATATCAGTTCAGATAAGCCTTCCTTTTCAAGTTTGTCTATCCCTTTGGTCATTTCTTACAGTGCAATACTATTCCATTACATTCATGTGACATAATTTGAACCATTCATCATTGGTGGGCACCCATATTAGTTTCCAGTTCTTTGCTATTACTGGAGCAAAGAGCTGCTAGAAATATTTTTGGTACATTAAAAAGTCCCTTTCTTCTTTGATTTCTCTGGGGTATAGGCATAATAATGGTATTACTAGGTCAGTGAACAATTTAGATTCTTTTTAGACCTCCTGTATTTATGATAGCAAGATCAGGATTATAGTCCTTCTTCCGTACTTAAATAGAATTACATAGAATCCTTAGAACCTTAGAGATCATCTCCTTCAACCTTTACCTACAGCATGACACAGTTTTCTGCACTAACTCCCCAAATAAACACTACACAAGAACAAAAGAAGAAAGATACTGAAGTAGAACACAGGAGGGTGAAAAGGAAACTGGAATGACAGGTTATTTAAAAACAAAAACAGCCCACCCCCCCCCCCCCAAAAAAGGTGTGGTATTAAGAGCTTGCAGTGTAACCAAACTAAGTGAATGGATTCAGAAAACAGAGAGATGAGGAGACAATCACCAGATGCTGACTTTTTTATGTTCTTTTCCCTTTAAATAGGACAGGAAAAAAAAAACACAAGTAGAGAATTAGAATTAATAGGACCTGAGTTTGACCCTTGCCTGAGACACTTATTATGGGCAATTTATTTAACCTCTTTTGCCTCAGTTTCCTTATCTATAAAATGAGAATAATAATAGCTCCTACCTTCCAGGGTCGTTGTGAGGATAAAATGAGACAATATTTGTAAAGCACTTTGTAAACTTAAAATGCTGTATAAATGCTATTAGCATTACACCTTTTTAAATAGGATTTTAGAACTAGAAGGGACCATAGAGGTCCCTTACTATCTGTGTGACCATGGGCCAATCCCCTCAACTCTTTCAGCCTCAGTTTCCACATCTGTAAAAATTGGATTAGTAGGATATGCCAATACTTGCTTTATGAGGTATGTAAAGTGCCTTGCAGATCTTAAAGCCCCATATAAATGTCAGTAATATGTGTTTTTATTTAGTCTAACCCCTTCCAGTTGAAATATAAGAAAAAGAACACTGGATTTAAAGGTGAGAGACCTCAGTTTAAGTCTCAGCTTCCAAGTCTGTTGTATGGTTAAAACAGTATTTTTACTACCTGCCTCAAAGAGTTTAAAAGCACCTCGAAAGCCTTAAAGCCCCAAGTGAGAGGATTAATTTTTTTTTATAGGTGAAGAAAGTGACCCTCAGAGGAGTTAAGTGACTAGGCCAGGGTCCCCCAATTAGCTCTTGAGTGGCAAAGGCAGAGCTAAATCTAGGCGTCCTGCCTGACTCCTCATCCCATCTGCTATGCCACATTGACTCACATAATATTCAGATTCAGTGACTGAATGCCAGAGAAGCAGGGACATTTTTCAAGGACCAGAACGTTCCTTTTCAGATTGATTGCTAAGTTTATGGTAACCTTTTGCTCTGGTTGCCACCTAATCAGTGGTGTGTCTTATTTAGCATGGTGGTATACATTATGAGTTCAGTTTTCTGTATCTAACACACACAACTGCCCATAATTAGGAGAGCTATTTCTACTTTCCAGCCTAGCAGAAGGTCTAGAATGAATCCCCATAATTGTTTTAGAACCCAGGTGTTAGGAGTGTCAAGAATTCTTCTCTCCCAAACAACTAAGGAAATAGCTGAGGAGAATGAGTCTAGAACAGGCTCTGTATTTGAGTTTGAATATTTGACATCAAATTCCAGGACTTACTATATTTGTGGCTTTGTATGATTTGCCTCACCTCTCTAGGTCTTAGTTTCATCACTTGTGAAAGGATGGCTTTGGTCTGATGAGCTCTTGAAATCTCTTCCAGAACAAGATCTTATGAGCCTTGTCCCTAGGGACTACACTTCAACAGTCTATTCTGGCATAACAACCTATTCCCTGCAAGGGCCATTCTTCAACAGCCCATCCCTTAGGGATCTCCGTTCAACAGCCTATAAACAGAGTGTGTGTACATACATACATATACATATATGTGTGTATGTGTGTGTATATTACACATGTGCATGTACAATTATAGACATGATATTCCGTTTTATAATTTGCACTGAGACTTCCAGAAGCATTGGGAAACCATATAAATAAAAATTAACCAGTGTTATACATAATTAGAAGACAGTGGGGCCAAAGTATAAGGGAAGTTAACATTCCTATTCCTCAGTGAATGTGTTTTATCAGGGAATGACTTGAAAGACACTTTTGTTTTTTCAGGGCAGATTATGTGAGATCTAAATATTGGTCGTGGCTGTAACTTATCCCAATCGGTGGTAAGAGAGAAAGCTAGAATTTAGGATTTGAATATGTACTGGTTAAGGGTAAGAATAACTAATAATAAGAATAATAGCTAACATTTATGTAGTGCCTACTATATGTTAAACACTATGCTGAGAACTTCATGAAAATGATCTCAAAGGCAGCCTTTGAACAATCCTGAGAGTTGGGGCTACCATTATCCCCATTTTACAGATGAGGGAATTGAGGCAAACAAGTTAAATGACTTGCCCAGGGTCATATAACCAATAAGTGTCTCAGGCCATGTTTGAACTCATGTCTTCTTATTCTAGGCACAGACTCTAACCACTGTACCACCTCACCTCCCCAAATAATAGTAGCCAACATTTCTATAGCACTTTGATGTTTGCAAACTTTTTGACATACTGACATTTGATCCTCACAACAATCCTCTGAAATGGAAGCTGCTATTATTTTACAGATGAGGAAATAATAGTTGGTTGGTAGATAATAGCATTTGTACAGTACTTTAAGGTTTACAAAGTGCTTTATACTGACTTTTATGCTTTACATTTTATCCCTGATCCTGGGAGGTAGGCGCTATTATTCCCAGGAAACTGAGACAAAAGGGATTAAACAACTTGCCCCTGGTCACAGAACTAGTCAGTGTCTGAGGTAGGATTTGAACTCAGGCCCTCCTAATTCCAAGTTCAATACTGTAGCCCCTATACCAAGTTGTCTAATAGAGGTCCGAGTTCTCCTGTGGTTATCACTCCCTCTCTACTCTGGAATTCCTGTGTCATCTGGTATGCTGCATGATCAGATTCCATGTTCTGGAGAATTGTTAGAATGAAAGGACATTATTTTTCAATTCGACTCAAATTAGGAATTTAATTTCTAATTCAGAAACTCAGTGAAGGAGTAAGAACCCTGGATTTGGAGCCACAGGAACCAAGTTCAGATCCCAACTCTGGTTCCTAGTCCCTGCATGACTTTGGACAAATCATTGAACCTCTTGGACCCTCTATTTTTTCTTCTATCAAATGAGAAGATTAGGCTAAATAATCTCTGAACTTCCTTCCAGTGCTGACTCTATTATCCTAAGAATGTTTTTTGAGCATCTATTGTGTTCTTAACACTTTGAGTAGGAAATAAATAAATGACACAAAAAAATGGTCTTTTCCCATAAGGATGCTGGGTTTTCTTGCTTGAGTGGCCAATGTTTAGTGCCTCATTCTCCTCATGTGGAAATGTGTTGGAGATATTTGGCTTCATTCACTGGTGATTTAGAAGGTCTTGGACTAAGGCATTGCCAGAGCATGGGCATATACCAGGTGGCAGCTAAAAAATCTGTAGCCTTGGTCTTTTTGAATTCTTTTCCATTATGGCCAGGAAGAGAAGAAGATGATGTAGTGGAAAAGATGAAGGTGTAAGGCAGCCTGCCTTAGTTGCAAAAGCACTGACTTTGGAGTCTACGGACCTGGACTAGAGCCTTGGCTCCCCTGCTTCTGACTGTTTGACCTCAAGGAAGTTACTTCCACTCTCTGGGCTTCAGTTTCTTCAACTATAAAATAAGAGGGTTGAACTAGATCTCTAACGGTCATTTCAGCTCTGAATCCTATGATCCTATGAAAAATAGGGCCTTTTCGTTTCTCATAGCACAGGCCTTTGAAAGCCCTTTTGGAAAGAAATGAGGGCAAAAAAGTTAGGTCATATATGTAACTGGCAGGGATGGGATTCTTGTGCTGAGAGTTTTCTGATTTCTTTTGGAACCTCATGAGGTGAATCTAAGAGTGACCAAACTGTTGAGTCCTGTTTTATAAATCAGTGCTATGTGAACTCTTACCCATAAAGTCTGGCTGTGCTCACCTGAAAATCTCTGTCCCCATTTCCATGGTTCTCCCATTTCATGGTTCCTCCATTCTTTATACCTCATTTCTTATACCCTTATCTCTAGCTAGCAACACACTACATGGCTAAAAACCTCACACGGGAATATCTCTCAACGTGGGTGTTCCCTGGCATTTGTGAAGGAAACTTACTGCTATCTAGAGCTGTCCAAAAGAAGAGTGGGCTGCTCCCAGAAGACCCCCTGTTGGAGGGTGGATAGCTGTGTGTGGGGAATGTTGTAAAGGGGGTTCATTTTCAGGTGTAGATTGGAGTAGATACCCTCTGAGGACCCTGCCTGCTATGAGATTTTCTAATTATTCAACCTTTACTCTATGGCTCTGGAAGGCCACTTGAGTGATCTATTTGAGAATGATTCCAAAGGTGGGTGAATAGTTGCATGGGGGGAGGGGGAGGGTGTGGGATGGGCTAAGATATGAATTCTCTGTTGCTTCTGGGCTTGGAAGTGAACTCCAACCGTTTTTCTTCTTGACAGTTCCTACTCAGTATAGCTCATTTGATAGATAAAACCAGATATGATGATTGGTGAAACCTGAGACAGTTACTCTAAGTTTCCTGTTTCATAGACCCTTGACTGGGTTTTATGAATGGGTAGAATTGAAGGGAATGAGGTTAAAAGGTATACAAACATGTCAACACTTTCTTTTTTCTGGCATGCTCCAGGACTGGATAAATGAGTGGGGCAGGGCATAGAAAGCACATATGTAGAGACTTGTTCTTGGGATGATCCATTGCTGAGATGGCTGGGACGTTGAGGCGGATGTTGTCTCATGGCTTACCTGTGTTCAAAGCAAAATGAGTTGGGAGGTTAGTGAGAGACCAATTCATACCACCTCAATTATTTACTCAGGGTGACGCTGAAAGGCATTTGTGTCTTTTGGAAGTTCTCTTCGTAAATAACAGCCCTGGCAGTGAAATAAAACCTCCTTTCTAGACTGGAGGGGGCAGATGCCCAACTCCATTAAAACAGCATTTGAGTAAAAGAAAACTCTGTATTCTGCAAGTGAATGAGAGAGCTTCCACTGTGCTTATGTAACCTTACTGTAAAGCTCACTGTCAGCCCTGAAATCTGCAAACTGAAAAGCAAATTGTGCTGGAAGAAAGAGAATGCAACATAGCCACAAAAATCGTTGCCTTTGTGATGTGATTTGGAAATGGATGTATACTTATTTTTTTCCAAATTAAAATGGCATGAATGTGTGATTCTCCTCTCCTTAGGGAGAGATAAAATGCAGCATTATTTTTCTGTGTTTTTAATGACGTTACTTAAAGTCCCGTAGCAGAGACCTTTTAAGCCAATACTTTCATATTGAGCTGATTCTGAAAAGGCTGGTATTGTTTATTTGTGAAGCCTTCCAAAGTGGGATTTATACTACTGGTCAGAAATCAAGGTTTGGAATTGATTACCCTGATCGTTATTATTGTAGTAGAAATATCTCCCATTTCTATTGCATTTTTGAGGTCTAAAAAAGCACAACTATTCTTATTTCCATTTTAGAGATGATGAAACTGATGATCAGAGAAGTATCCAGGGTCACACGCTTAATGTCAGAGGCAGGATTCAAAGCTGTGTCCCATGAATCTAAATCCAGTGCTCTTTCTGGTATATGCTACTTACTCATTCATTTACATGTAGGATACATGGGAATACTTACCTAGTGAAGATATCCCTATAGTAAACCTAACACATCATGCAAGTTTTCACTTGTCCTATGATTGCTATCCCATGCTTATAAACAAAGACACTGGAGTCCTTTTAGACGCTGCTCAAAATATTTTTTCAAACCCAAAGAAAAGGTTACTTTTCCTTAAACATCTAAGGATAATAATGCCTCATATTTCTAAGGAGCTTTAAGATTAGGTTTATAGAATGTTTTCTTCACAATAACTCTGTGAGTTTGATATGATGTGTTTCTTGCCCCTGTTTTCATAGGATTTATGGACTAGAGAGATGAAAAGGACTTTTGAAATAGAGGTTGACATTGCCTCTCTCCCCCAAACCTCCAGGACCCAGAGAGATTAAATGATTTCCTTAAGATCACATAGGTTGTCACTGGGCCTCAAATCTAGTTGCTGTAACTCCAAATCCATTTCTAGACTGTTCTGGAAACTGAGTCAAACTCATCATGTGTTTTGCCCATGGTTCTATATAACTAGGAAATGCTGGATCCAGGACCAGAAGTCCCTGGGATCATAGAACTGTATCTGGAAGGGACCTTAGATGCCATCTAGCCCAACCCTCTCATTTTACAGACAGGGAAACTCAAGCCCGAAAGGTTAAGTGATTTGCCCAGTGTAGTGCAGATAATAAGTCCCAGAGGTAGAATTTGAACCTGAGTCTTCTGTCTCTACCATCAGTGTTCTGTCCATTGTACCATGCTGAATACTAATCTTTTGCTTTCGAGGCCAGTTTACCTTCTACTACACTGATGTGCCTCATAATTGACCTTCTAAAAGTCATCAGCACCAGTTGTGGAAGACAGGCATTGATTACCCTTTGTGGGTAAAAGGCCCCAACTCTGAGTTTAGCTGAAAGTCTTCTCTGGTCATGAAGAAGCTACAGAGGGCTCTGGGAGTGCTGGGGTTTGCAGGATAGTAACCCTGCTAGGTCTCTCACAGCATCTGTCCCAGCTGTGGGAACCTTCCTTTGTAGGACTAGCTAGCGTCATTTGGTGGGGAGGAGAGATTTTGGTAAACACTGTGTAGGAGGAGGAATGAAATGGGTAGCGAATGAGGTTAAGAAATGGGTGTGTGAAAAGCAAGGGTTGAGTGAGGGCAGAGTGCCTCAGAGCAACATTCCAACTCCCACCTTTTTCTAACAGGTGGTCGGGGACTACAGGCACCTGCCCAAAGAGCCTGTGCCCCAAGCCCACTGAAATGAAGTGCTGCCTTTGCCCTGGGAGCAGCATAGGGAGGCAGAAACCCCAGGACACACGGTGGCTGAGGAGAGGTGACATCAGAGCCCTCCCTCCATGCTGTTAGGAGCCTGGTGTTGGCCTGGTGGCTTTAGGATGTGTGGGAAGCTAAGACATATTGGAGCCATTGCTCCTCACTCAACTTAGCCCTCTGGGGCTGAGGTGGAGTGATTGAACAGTGTACAAAAGTGCCTTTCAAAAGAGAATTTCTCCCCACTGCTCATGTTAATAACTTGATTTGGGTCACAATACTTTTTTTTAACTAATTTCCTACCCACCCCTGCCATCTCCTAAAATGTCCTACGGATTTGGTACCAGAGTTAGGACATAGAAGGATAGAAAGTCCTGCCTAGATTTTAACAAAGACCCAAGTAAAGCAGTATGGTCCCTGTGTCATTTAGAAGATTATAGGGTCATCTATCTAGAGAAAGAACTTTAGAGATCACATGATTCAAGTACCATTTTAGAGATGAGGAAACAGAATAATAGAGGAGAGCTGACTTGCTTGAGATCTTATGTGTAGTAAATAAAAGAATCAGGATTTAAACTGAGGTCTTCTGATCCTAAATCTGGCATGTACTGTGTCTCATACCATCAGCAGGTAAATATGTGACTACTGTCCCATCCTTGTGACCAACAATTTCCTCAAATAGGGACCAAAAAAGATTAGTGCCTATGAGTTGTGTTGTGTGGTACCAGTTTCCTGACTTGTTCACTGGTGGTAGTCCCTGTCCCCTGTTCTGGTCAGACCATATCTGGAATATTACATTCAACACTTGGTATCTGATTTTTGCTAGGACACAGACAAGTGGAAGCATAACCCTGTACATTTTATGAGTACTTGCTATGTGTCAGTAGTTCCCTTTTTTGGATACTATTAAATTGCTTTACATAGAGAGTACACAATTCTGACTTCCAGTGTCAGACTTTGAGGCCCACAGTGGTGGTTGGTGACCTCTGGTTGAGTGATACTGAGAAGCCAAAAGTAGACCTGAAAAGGCTATTTGAGGAGTTTACAGCCTGCTCTTAAGCTACATCCAAAATGAGACTGAGAACTTGCTGAGACTTATGAAACCCACAGACCCACTTCTGTTCATCCACATGGGAATTCATGATACAGCCAAAAGAAACCAGGAAGGTATCACAGGTGATGTTTTTTCTCTTCCTCTAGTTGAAGGTCATGTCTTTGGAAGAGGAAAGGGGGAAGAATGTGGGAAGTAAACAGCTGGTTAAAAAGATGTTATCCAAGGACAGAAGTTGGTTTGCTAGACCGTGACTTATAATATCAAAATAATGGGCTGCTGGCAAGGAAAACAGAAAAGAAAAACTGTATTTGGCAGAAAACTTCCTGACCTGGTCTGAAGTACTTTAAATTGAAATATGAGGGAGAGGGAAAAAAGCACCCAGATAAAATTGTCAATTTGGCATTATTTGGAAAAGTATTAATACAGAAAGAAAAATAATGGCAAACAAACACAAGTAATCTTAAGGAAAAAGTAAGAGGGAAGAAGATAAGGAACAATACTTATGGGCCATGCACCAAATATAAATCAAAAGTGGACTTGAAATTCTAAGAAAAAGAGGTAAATATGATATCATAAGCATGACCAAGACTTGGAGAAGGGACTAATAACTAAAATACAGGAATGGAAATGAATGAAAGTATATCCTGTTCATATGACATCACAGCCAAAAATACTATTGTGATCATAGACTCCATTGAGGAGGATGCTATACAGAAAGGGGGTTGAGATAGCCCTATTGTCTAATGCTCCTATACGACCACATCTAGAATACTGAGTGCATTTCTTGGCACCTCATTCTTAGTTTTACATTGACAAGATGGAGTATGACCAAAGGGAAGTAACCAGGGTGGTAAGGAAATTGGAAACTGTTATTGAGGATCATTTGAAAGAATGGGGGATTCTTAACCTAGAGAAGACTTTGGAGATGCGTGAGAGCCAACCTCAAGTACCAGAAGTGATATCATGTGAAAAGAGTATTAAATTAGTTATATTTTGTCCCAAAGGGAACATTTGGTAGACATAGTAGAAAGAAAAGTTTAAGGTCAATGTAAGGAAAAAACTTCCTACCAGTTAGTTGCCCTAAAGTGAAATGTAGTGCTTCAGAAGGCATTGTCTGACAAATGTCTTTGTCATTGGAGGTCTTCAAGTGGAGACTGGATGGCTGGATAACTCATTATCAGGAATACTGTAGAAGGGATACCTGTACAGGAACATGTTAAATGTATAAGGTCCCTGAGAGGTCATAGGAAGCATCCCAGAAGAAAGAACCAACTCTGGAGACAGAGGACCAGATTTCAAGTCCACCACCCCCTCCAACACACACACACACACACACACACACACACACACACACACACACACTCTTCTACCTGTGTGACCTTGGATGAGTCACTTCCCTGGTACTCAGTTTCTTAATCTGTAAAATTAGGAATTAGACTAGATGACCACTGAGGTCCTCTATAGTTCTAAATTTATGATTCTTTCAACTCAAGATTCTGTGAATCAGGAAGTAGCATTATATGATAAAGTATAGACATCTACAAACCCAAGGGTAGATGAGGGAAAAGATTTGGGCAGGAGAAGAAAAAGGAGTGATGTTAGGGAGTCTGCTTTCCTTCCTCACCTCGGCTTCTTACCATCTGTTTGCTTGCACCCACAAGGCTCAGCTTATGGGCCAGTCCCCTCGAGAGGCCTTTCCTGATTCCCCCAGTTATAAATACCCCCCAATCATTTTTTCACTTTGTATTTATTTTGTGTTAGGGACAACTAGGTGGTGCAGTGAATAAAGCACCAGCCCTGGAGTCAGGAAGACCTGAGTTCAAATCCAACCTCAGACATTTACTAGCTGTGGGACCCTGGGCAAGTCACTTAACCTAGTTTGCCTCAGTTTCCTTGTCTGTAATTTTGCCAAGACAACCCCAAAAGGGGTCATGAAGAGATGGGACATGACTGAAAAAACTCAACAACAACAAAATTTATTTTGTAATTATCTTGTATTTATTTATTTGTGAACTTATTTTATCTTCTTTCCTTCTTTTTCCCAACTACAGTGTCAGCTCCATGATGTCAGGGACCAACTCACTTTTTCATTTGTGTCCCTAGCACCTACCATAGTACTTGGCCCATAGAAAGCATGTAATAAATACATATAGATTGATTTTCTTAAATGCCATTCAGATGGAGGCTTTAGACTTAAAATTCATAAAATGTTAGAAATGGAAGGGACTTAAGGGATCATTTTGTTCAATCTTCTCATTTACATGAATGATGCCTATCTGACATACATCACAAAAACGGCACAGAGGTAAGATAATGTTTTGATAGGGAGTTTTCTCTCAGATTATTATCCCAGAACCAAATCAACTACATCTCCTCCTCAGGATTCTAGAGGTAACCCTGAGGGGTCTTACATTTAGGTTCAAAAATCACCTCTTTTTTTTTTTTTACATTTTTATTTTTTCCCAATTACGTTTAAACATAAAAAATTAACATTCTTTTTTATTTTGATTCCAAATTTTCTTCCTCCCTCCCTTCCCCCTCCTTGAAAAGGCAAGCAATTTGATGTATGTGCAATCATGCAAAATGTGTCTGTATTAGCCATGTTGCAAAATATAATGCAGACAAAAAAAAAACCAAGAATTTGGTTTTTAAAAAAAAGGCTTCGATCTGCATTCAGACTCCGTCAGTTCTTTTATTGGAGGTAGAGAGAATTTGTCGTCATAAGCCCTTTGGTATAGTCTTAGATCATTGTATTGCTGAGAATAGCCAAGTCATTCAAAGTTGTGTATCATACAATATTGCTTTTACTGTATACAATGTTCTCCTGGTTCTGCTCACTTCACTTTGCATCAGTTTATGTAAGCCTTCCCAGGTTTTTCTGAAACTATTTTGCTTGTCATTTCTTATAGCACAATAATATCCATCACAATCATATATCACAACTTGTTCAGCTATTCCTCAATTGATGAGCATCCTTTCAATTTCCAATTCTTTGCCACCACAGAAAGAGCTGCTATAAATATTTTTATACAAATAGGTTCTTTTCCTTTTTTTTACTTCTTTGGGGTGAAAAAACAAAAAAGGTCTGTACCTAGTAGTGGTATTGCTTTGTCAAAGAGCATGCACAGTTTTACAACCCTTTGGTCATGGTTTGGATTTGATGTCAGTTGAGGTTCCTCTCAACTCTACAATTCTGTAATTCTTAGTGGAGAAGAAAAGTGTTGACACTACTCTCTTTCCTTCCTGAAATCCCAACAGATGTGAAAGAATAGATAGTGGTAACCAAATTAGAGAAATTTTTTTATCTTTGTTCTAATCTGCTAGCTGGAGATTCCTGGTTTAAAGTTACACAGTGGACCTTTGGAGAGGGGACAGATTGATAGAACTGGAAGAGACTGTAGAAAAATCTAACCCAAACTTTCATTGTTTTTCTTTTTAAAAAAAATCTTAAAAAAAAACCCACAAAGCTCCATAATCTTCATTTCCATACCCTTCCCTGCTCTTCTCTGCCAGAGAACCTTCCCTTGTGGTACAGGAAAAAAAAGGGCGGGGGGGAGGGAGAATTAAATTTAGCTTCTTAATTCAGTCTTACAATGTATATACAGTGTTTCATACCTATAGCCCCCCATCTCTGCAATGAATGGAGGGAGGTACATTTTCTCATCTCTTAGCAGCCATTATAATCACACAGGGTTCAATTTCATTTTTTGGTTGTTCTTTTCATTTATATTTTGTAGTCATTTCATATATTGTCTTCCTGGTCCTGTTTGCTTCACTTTGTATCAATTAAAGTAAACCTTCCCATGCTTTTCTGTATTGTTTATTTTCACTATTTATTGTTAATAAGTAATCATTCCATTACCATTATATGCCACAATTTGTTTCTATTCCTCAGTTTATGGGCATCAACTTTATGTCTAATTCTTCACTTCTACAAAAAAGAACTGCTATAAATATTTTGGTATATATAGGACCTTTCTCTTTCTATTTTTAACTTCCTGTGTTAAGCCTGCCTAGCAGTGGAATCTCTGGGTCAAAATGTTTGGACATTTTAGTCACTTTCTTAGTCTAATTCCATTTGCATTCCAGCATCCAGTGCCTTCCTTTTACAAAAGATGAAACCAAAGCTCCAAGAAGAGAACAATTTACTCAAGGTCACTGTTAGATAGCAGCAAGGCTCTTCCACAGAATCCCAGATCTCTTGATTACTAATCTGATGCTCCCTTCTACTACTTTGTACTGACTGAACATCAAATTTTTTTTTTTAATAACGGGAGTCCTGGAGAGATTTGCAAGTGGTGAGCCAGGGTCACTTGGAAAACATATATGCACAGTTAGATCAAGTCTACATTGAACAGAGAAATGCAAATGAAAACAATTCATGGATTTTACTTTACATCTATCAGATTTGCCGTGATTAAAAAAGGGAAATGACAGTTTTTGGAAAGACTGTGAGTGAACAGGCACACTTATACACTGTTGGTGGAGCTGTCATATCCAGCCATTCTGGAAAGCATTGTTGTTCAGTCATTTCAGCCATATCTGATTCTTTGTGACCCCATAAAGGTCCTGATACCATGGGCTATCCATCTCCCAAAGAAACTATCACTATTGCCCTGTGCTATGGAGTACATTTTGTTCACTTGAAACTATACCCTAAAAGTCACTAATCTATTCATAGCATTTGACTCAGTGATATCATTACTAGACTTATACATTAAAGAAATCAAAGAAAGAGGAAAAGGACCCATATGTACCAAAAACTCTGTTGTAGCAAAAACAAAGCAAAAAGCAACAAAGTGGTTGCCAATAGATTGGGGAATGGCAGAATAAATTACAGTATATGAATGTGATACAATATTGTTGCAAAGTAAGAAATTATGAAAGGGGAGGATTCAGAGAAACCTGGGATAAATTGACAACAGAGAGAAATGAGCAGATACAGGAGAACCATTTATACAGCAAAGAGCCTTAAGATCTCCAATCAGCATAATGACCCAGTCAGGACTCCAAAAGGCTGATAATGAATCATGCTTATTTATCACCTCTTGGCAGAGAGGTGACGCCCAAAAGGTGCAGAATGAGATCTATACTTTTCAGACACAGCCAATGTGTGAATATTGCCACATTTTCTCTGGTGAACTTCATGAGTGTTGATTCAGAGTTCCCAACTGGTGAGAAATGAAATTGATACAACTTTGGAAAAAATAAATGATTCCTTATCCCTGGTTTCAGATGGCCCATCCGCAATGGAAAGAGCTCTAGATTTAGAGTGAGGATCTTAGGTTCCAATATAGCTATCTGCCCCCTTGCTACTCACATGACCTTGGGCAATCACTTAACATCTCTAGGCATCAGTTTCCTTATCTGCAAAATGGATGGAAATATGAACTAAATTATTTCCTTCTAGCCCTAAAGCTAAAATCCTTTTAAACATAGGAAGGTTAGCCAGACTTCGTACTTTGTAGGTTTAAGAACCCAGGGTTGCATCAGAGTGTAAGATCTTCTTGAAGAGATGTCTTGATTGGTAAATATTATTGCCACCCATTCCATCTTCTTTTAAAAAGTAGACATAAAGAGGTAATGTGGGTTGTCTTATACAGTAAGATTAAAGTGTAGGCAGTGAGACTATTAAATTGCCATTCAATATACTTCTACCTTCTTACTCAGTATTTTTGTGATGAAAGTTCAGTGAGTTGAGTGGAAAATCATCACTCTGAGACCTCAGGTGGGCACTGGAAAAGATAGTCATTCTTGTGCCAATAGACAAAACATCAAACCAGGACATTTGTGCCTTTCCTGAGCTAATTATTTCTGATCTGTGGCCATCGCCCCTTGAATTAATCTCTCTGTGTCCTGGTTTCCCCAACTGTAAAAGGAAGACTGTCTTTTAAACAGTCATGAAAAATGAACAGATCCAAAGTGGCTATCAAACATCCCATACAGATAAAGTTATAGGGAAACTGTATCACACAATTCTGTTGTGATAAAAAACAGTAACCCTTAAAGCAATAGAAATACAAGCTGTTGTTGCCTGCGCAGCCTTTCTAGCTGCATGGATGTCTCTTTGTAAATGTAAACTCATATGATCATAAGACTTTAAAGCTACAAGAGGCCTTAGAAGTTATCTGGAGCCACTCCTTCATTTTATAGATGAGGAAATGGTGGCATTCTCTGTGGCTGTCCCCCGTGCCTGGAATATTCTTCCTGCTCCACTCCAACCACTGACCTCACTGGCTTCCTTTGAGCCCCAGCTAAATCCCCTCCTCTTACAGGACACTTTTGCCAACCCCTCTGAAGTCTAGTGCCTTCCCTCTGTTAATTATTTCCTATTTATCCTGTATGTAGCTTGCTTTGTATATATGTGTTTGTGTATTTTTTCCTGGGTTAGATCATAAACTCCTTGAGGGAAGGGATGATCTTTTGCCTCTTTTTGTATCTCTATCACTTAGCATAGTGTCTGGCATGTAGTAGGTACTTAGTAAATGTTTATTGAATCAAATTGAAGGTTCCAAAGGAGTGTGGTAAGAGTAAAGAGTGTGCTAGGTTTGGAGTTAGACCTGGGTTCTAAACCCTGTTTTGCTATTTTACTTCCTGTGTATTTGATCCTGGGCAGATCATGTCTAGGTCTTAGTTTTTCCTTCCCTCTCAGATAAGAGGATTGTACTAGATGATGTTTTGAGATTTTAGTTCTAGATCTATGACTCTGATCTTAATGGACAAGATCACACTGGTCATTTAGTAGGAGAGTTGGGTCTTTTAATTCTGGGTCCAAATGCTCTTCCTGCTATAAAGCCAACCCATGTTTAGGTGTGTGTTCTGTGCAAGGCAAGATACAAAAATAAACAAAACACAGTGTCTGCCCTCCAGGAACATACAGGGTAAATGAAGGCTAACACACCAACACAGATAACGATTCAGATATAAATTAAAAGATAATAGGTAAATAGAAGAATGGGTCCCGAAAGTACCAAGAGATATCCCAGGAGGGAAAGAGACATTTGTGATGGTTTATAGTTCAAAGAAATAATAAAGAGATGTGCTGTCCCCACCCCCTCCACACACACACACACACACACACACACACACACACACACACACACACACACACACACACACTCCCTATGGGCAAACTGTGTATTTCTTTCTTACTACTTTACCCCCCAGGGTAACAGTTTTGATTATGAATAAAAAGAGGAACCCAGACACCCAGGTACTGCTAAGCCATAGCCTTGGGCTTTAATGGGGCCAGTCTCCTGGGACACTGCCAGCCCAGCTCCCCTTCCAAAGGGACAATGCTCCCAGTTCTCAAAGAATAATTTATCTGCAGTCTAGTTCAAAGCAGGCGAGTTGAGGGTGTGCTAATTAATTTCTTTGAACGCTCTAATTGACAGAGAATAATTTCAAAGTCCTGGGTGATCTCCAAGAGGATATGATCAGAGCGGGAAGGGACCCTCTGGTTTGGAGACACAAAAGAAAAGGATTTAGCTCTTTGAAGTCAAACCTTAAAATATTAAAAGGTGAGAGGGGTTTAGCTTTCGATCCTCAAAGACAAATCACTGCTACTAGCCGTTCTCTAGTGAGCAACAAATTATGTTGCAGGGAGGTGAAGGTGATTGGGGTGGGGGTGAGTGGAGGGAGATTGTCCTCATAACAAGATTCTAGAAAATAGACACCTAAGAAGGCAATTTCTTTTGGTTGAGTCTTTTCTTTTGTTATTTAGTGAACTAAAAATCAGATGAAATCTGAATCATAGTTGTAATGAATCTAAGGTATAACCACCACTTTTGTGGTTTTTCTCTTCTTTTGTGTCCTTTACCCCTCTTATGTCTCAGAAAATGTGTCTGAGATGAGAGGTTAAAGTAATCACTTAGATATATAGTGTTTAGAGAGGGAGGGAGGGAGGGATAGAAGGAGGGGGGGAGGAAGTGCATGCTGAGTCAAATTGTAGTGACAAATCATGGTCTCCAAGAACAATGGATGAAACCTTCTTTGGAGAGGCGGAAGACTGTGTATTCAGAATCTTGGATTCACTGTCAGATTTAGTCTCTGCATAGGTTAGTTTTGCTAAACTGTTTTTTTTTCTTTTGTTACAAAGGAGGGCTCATCTGGAGGGAGGCTATATTGGTAGTGACCAACAGGAAAAAAAAAAGAAAGCATCAAGAAAATTTATTTTTTTAAAAGTAATAAATCCTATTGTCTGGCTTAAAAAGCGCTTTGTCCACAAACACCTCGATACAATCAGCAGTGAAAGTATTATTATCCCCATTTGATAAGATGAGGAAACTGAGACTCAGAGAGGTGAAATTGACCACTTATGAGCAAAAAGTGATTTGTGCCACAGGCTTTAAAGCTGGAGGGGAACTCTAACCTTCTCATTTTTATAGACAAAGAAACCGGAGTCTAGAGAAGAGTTCAGAAACAGAGCCATAATTTGACCTCTGGTTCCCTTGCTCCAAAACCAGTTCTATTTCCATTTGACCACATGGTTTACAGAATTTGGTCCCAGATATCCTGACACCATGTCCCGATCACTTTCTATTATTGCTGTACCTATGCTTTAGAAAGATACCCAAAGGCACTCCCAATCTTCCCTGACATCTCAAATACTCCCACTGAGATTTTCTGCTCCATAGTTAGATTGCAAATTAAGGCTGTTTTGCCATGGGACTCCTACTCTTTTTATCAGTAAAACACCCCTGAGAATGTCAAGGGAATATTGATTCCTAAATCCAGATTTGTTTGTCTTCAGAATTGAAAGAACTATCTGGGCTGTCCAAGATGACTTTAGGGGCTCTCTTAAGCCTCCTTACTCCAAGCCTCTTACCAAAAGCTGGAAGTAGTTGGTGGTATGCAAAGGGGAAACAAAGGCTGCCCCAGAAAGTTCAATTTAGCTTGAAGTCCATGAGTTTTTGGACTGAATCCAAACCTGGCAAAGTATATTCCCACATACTTATTATCTGGTTGATGTGATTCATGTGAACAAAGAGGATATGGGGTAAAGCATGAAAAGCAAACTAAGTGTGTCCACCCTCAAAACAAATACAGACAGGATGGGCACTCATGTTACTGAATAGCCTATGAGGTTTTCCCTTATCTCTTCATGTCTATCTGTACGATCATGCTCCTTCCCACAACCCATTTTTCTTCTGTGATCTTTCAGATATTCCACTTGCAACTTAGACTTGTATATCTGGACAACAGTACATATTAGGGACCTTCAAAGGAAGCCTTTTAAAATATGTATATTATGCAGTAGTCTGTGCCTTCCTTTTAATGAATTTTATCTCCTTTTATAAACCTATAGATTTTGCACAAAGCAGGTGCCACTAGAGAGATGTTAAATTATTATCATTGTCATAGGTCTATAGATTGTAATAGCTAGAAGGAACCTTAGAGATCAGAGGGTCCAAAGCCTTTATTTTACAGAGGATCTTTACCTTCATTATCATCACTTATACTCATTTATAATAAAATATAAGCTCCCTGGGAGCACCGATCATTCCTTTTTTGTTTATGTATCCAATATATGATGTACTTTGCACTTAGGCAGTTCCAGTCTTTTGAATTGTTGGATCGGATTGCTCTATAATTTACAAAGCATCTTCCTCATGACCCCTTTGTGAGAGGCCCTGAGAATTTTATGACTATTTTAATTACTGTTGCTATTATTCAGTTGTACAGGTTAAAAGAGTAATTAGGTCTGAAAGAAATTAGGCAGAACAGATAAGGAACCAAATGGTGGTATGAATGTTTTTAGTAGAATTATGAATTGGTCTGTGTGAAAAGATCCTAGCAATTAGGGCTGTTGAAAAGTGGGATGGAGTGCTGCAGGAGGCAGAGAGTACTTTATCTCTGAAAGTCTCAAAGCAGAAAATGGGATACCCACTTGTCAGGTATATTGTAGAGGGTCAGAGTTGAACTAGAATTCAGGGGTGGGGAGCCACATGTGACCCTCCAGGTCCTCTAGTGCAGCCCCTTAATTCAGTCAGAAGTACTTGAAGACCTAGAGGGCCACATATAAACTTGAGGCCACAGGTTCCCCACTCCTGCACTAGATGGACCTCTGAGGTCCCTCCCAACTCAAAGGTTCAAATTCCATGAATTAAAGTTCTCAGTACTCTTTGGTGATCCCCAGCAGGAATAATGGGATGTATCTGTGTTCCACGTGTGTAATAGCAAGTGACTATGTTGGCATATGACAATCATGTTGGAACAAGAGTGATAGCCTCCATGTTTCCATAGAGCTTTAAGGTTTATAAACTGCTTTTCCTAAGGTAGGTTTGATGTGATAAATAGTACTAGTTATATTTTCTCCTTTTACATATGAAGAAAATGAGACTCATTGTGGTTAAACAACTGCTCCCCCATGAGTAGAATGTAAGTTTCTTGATGGCTTATTGTTTTGGTTATATCGTTATATTCTCAGTTCCTTGAACGATGTCTTACAAGAAGTATCTCAGAGGTGAACAATTTAAGGAACTCCCTGTGTGGGAACTCCTTCCACCCATATAGATTTCAACCAGTCTATGATTTAGGACAGAAGTCACCAAAAAAAAAATTCTTAGCTCAGAACCCATACAAAAAAAGGCAGTGAGCTGAATTTGGCCTTCAGTTTGCTGATCCCTAAATTAGGAGATGTCTTGTGGAGTTGCTTGAAACATGTAGAAGTTAAGTGACTTACCCAGGGTCACATGGCTATTTATATCAGAGATGGAATTTGAACCCAAGTCTTCCTGATTTCAAGCCCAGTACTCTCTCCTGCTGCCTCACCTTACACATAGTTGGTACTTAATAAACATTTGTTGCATTGAATTGAATTATTCCTAGTCACATGAGTGGTTAGTGGCAGAGTGTAGCAGCAACCACCCCAGCATACACCTAGGATGGCTGCTAGCACAGTTTCTTTTATCTGCTTTTCTAAAGGAAAGCAACTCAAAAAAGGGTTAACAATCTCACTTTAATCAAATATATACATCATTTACTTAGTCCAAGAGGAAAAGTCAGTGCCCTGAACTTCAGAAAATACAAACAGAAATTACAAGCAGACAAAAAACACTAACAGAGAAAATAACACAGTTCGACAGACCAACAGACAGGGCTTCTAGCTGACCATCACATACCTACATAGTTAGTTACCAGAGAGAGGACCAACATCAGGGTTTTCAAAGCTGGGGGGCTCAACAGCTGCAGTCACATCTGGCCAAATCACACAACTCTTCCCATAAGTGAGCCCCAAAGCAAAACCTCATCTCAAGAGTATATATACACCCTTCTTCAGAGTCAGAGGACATCACAATCTTCCTGACCCATTGCCTAATTACAAAGTAACAAACGATATGGGCCTTCCTGAAAAACAAGCCTCCCCTAAGCAAGCTTCTTTTGTTGGGCTCCAACTGAGGCCCATTAAGGGGCAGGGAAGATCTTTAAATTCCCTTACCATTACACAAAGCCACCAGGATTCAAACCAAAGTCATCCAACTACAAACCCTCCCTGTTATTCCAACAGGATCGCATAGATGCACTGGCCACCACCTTTTAAATACTCAAAAGAAGCATAAATATTGATTCTATTTTACCTAATTTGTCAGAGAATGAGCTCAAAAATTCCAAATCCTGGAGTGAGAACATATGTTGTGTCCATCCACACTCCAGATTTGATTTCTAATGGTGGCACATTATATGGAAGAGTGCAGTAGTTGTCTCTTATATCATACCCATAAGCTTATGGGCCTGCCTTCCCATTTACTCTGCAAATTCCTGGTTTCCCTGGACAATTCATTATGGGATCTGATACCTATGAATTTTTACTAAGCCTTTTCTGCCTGTACTTCTACTTGGGGTAATGAGTTCCATGTGTTCTCTGAATAAAGCAACACTTACTTATATTTGTCCCCTTCCCTTCTCTGTCAATGTCCAACCAGTGCCCCCTAAGCATTAATATCTCAGGATCTGGTGAACAAGTCTTAGACTCTTCTCCATTTTTTCCGTGGTCTTTAGACTTTAATCACATTCTGGACTTAAAAAGTCCTCATCTTTAGACTGTTTTCATGCCAAACCATTTCCTGCCGATCCCCAACCCCTACCTTCTCCTTTAAAACTTTTCATAGAATGAAAATGAAGACTTGAATTCGACATTTTACATGACATATTGCAGTCCCAGAATTGAATCATTTCCCTTTTTCCATCTCCTCAATGCAGACCTACCAGGGATCATAGGATTATAGATTTTGAAAAAGGACCTTGGAAATCATCTAGTCTAAGACCATTATTTTGCAGTTGAGTAAACAGAGGCCAAGAGAGATTAGGTGATTAGGTCAAGACTATACATATAGCAAATGATGTGGATAGATTTCCAACTCCGTCCTCTGACTCTAAATCCAATACTTTCTCTTATACAATGCTATGATTTTGCACAATGATGGGATGTTTTGAATGTATTTTTCCATTGCTATTTCTGAAGATGTCTAGCCACACTTAGGCATAGTAACACACATGACCAAGGACATTCTGAGTAACACCCTGATTGCTCACATTCATAGGATTTGGAAGGGACCTTCAAGCCATTCAGTTCAACTTTTCCTTTTTACAGATGAGGAAACTGAGGTACAGAGAGACTATGTGATTTGCCTAGTACACAGGTAGTAATCTTATCAAGCTGTGGAGCCAACCTCTGGTCCCTGTATTCCTTGATTTTTCTTCCCTCTCTAATTTTGTCTAGAACAAATATGAGAAGTGTTTTTCCACAGCACTTTCAAAGAAAAATACTATGTGGTTGCCTGACTTTAGGTCATTTCATTAGACTTATAGTCTAAAATTCTCTAAGAATCATCTCTCCTACCTCTTTCACTCTTCTAGACTTTCGATTCCTCTCCCCATTATGTTCTATATGAATCTATTTAATTATTTTGTATCTTTCCTTTCCTGCTCTCCCCTATTCATTTCTTTTTACTTCTCTCTTTTCCAGAGAACCTGAATTTAAATCCTTCCTCTGATACCACTTCACCTCTGTGGTTTCCTGATTTTCCCAGTTTGGTAAATGAGAGGGTTTTGGACTATACAACCTTGGAGGTCCCTTTCAGCACTGAATTTCTGATTTTATTCCTTATGCTTTCCTTCCCCTCATCCCCATCTCTTTCTCTTGCCATCATTCTGTAAAGTTGAAATAGACCTTTTTGGTTTTGTTATTTATTGGGAAAAAAAGTTTTACGTTCACTAGTCTTACTTACAAAAGTTACATGAATGAGAAAGCGGCACATAGAGTAGGAAAAGTACTGGCTTTAGTGGCCAAAGACCTGGGTTTGAATTCTTGCACTGCCACTTTGGAGCTAGGTGATCATGGGCTAAACAGTTCCTCTCTCTGGGGTTCTGCTTTCTCATCTGTAAAACATGGGGGTGGATGAAATAACGCCTGGTTTTCTTTTCAATTCTAAATCCTATGATCTTCTAGGATATATACCCAGTGCATGAAACTGAATCAAGCAGCTTTTCATTTGTATGTGGCCCCCAAAAGAGCATTGAATGCATAGTCGGAGGATCTATGTTTGAATGCCAGCTGTATTCCCCTACTGCCTGTGTGACTATAAGCAAGTGTTTTCACCTCTGAATTTCCTTCTTCCATAAACTGAATATCTGTAAAGTGGGTAAGGTCATCTCCACAGTCCCTTCCAGCTACATGTGCTGTAACATTTTTTGGTTTTGTCTTGTTTTTTAACTTCTCAGTGACTTTTGTGGGTCTCTATCTATCCCCCCTTTTTTCTTGAGATTAAGTGCTTTCCTCATAGTCACATGGCCAATAAGTAGTAGGATCACATTAGTAAGTAGCAGAGAAAATTTTGAACCTACATCTTCAAAATCCAAGGCAAATCTTTTCTGTTGAGACTGCAGTTGCTTTCAGTTTTACCCATGGCTCCAGTCAGTGTCTAGATTAAGGAAAGTAACTGGGATGCTTTGTCAATAAGGTGAGGCTACCGACCCACTGGAACCAACTGTAATGGAACCTACTAAAGTATGTGGTTGGATGGTATGGGTAGTAGAATGTAGTCCCAAGTCTTTGGTGACTTAGGTGAAGCCTGGCTCTATGGTTTATAACCTGCATAACCATACACAGGTTGGTTTACCTCCCTTGGCCTGAGGTTCTCCATTTGTAAAATGAGATAGTTGGACTAAACGATCCCCAAAGTGCCTCCCTCTGGGTTGACTGTTCTTAAGTACCAGTGCACAGATCTTAACTTTAAAACACCCTGCCCCTCCAAATCTGGCAGCTAAGTGGCAGAGTGGATAGAATGTTGGGCTTGGAGTCAAGAAGACAGGAGTTCAAATCCAATCTCAGATACTTACTAGTTGTGTGACCATGGGCAAGTCACTTAACTTTGCCTCAGTTTCCTCACCTGTCAAATGAGCTGGAGAAAGAAATGGCAAGCCATTGCAGTATACTTGCTGAGAAAACTCCAGATAGGGTCACTAAGAGTTAGACATGACTGAAATGACTGAATAACAGCCCCTCCACACCTATACTGCAGAGATTCTTAACCATTTTTGTGTCATGGCCATATGGCAGTCTGGGAAAGCCTATGGATACTTTCTCAGGAAAAAAAAAGTTTTTAAATACATAAAATAAAATACACAAGCTTACAAAGGAAACCGATTATGTTGAAACACAGTCATCAAAATATTAAAAACAAAAACAGAACATCAAAAAACCAAGTTCACATACCCCAGATGAAGAATCCTTGCTCTACAGCAAGATCTTATATGCTTCTTTCTTTGTGACTTTTACATCTGTTTTACATCTTGTCAGGAGGTCAAGGTACCCTCTTGACTATCTCAGTTGCATTTATGAAAGATGAATGAAGAAAGCCTGAGGGATGGACTGCTTTGACTGAAGGTCCCTGCAAAAGTAGCATAGGCTGTTGTGTCATTGTGACATGCTAGAGGGAAGGCAGCCAAGTGTTGTGAAAGATTAGTGTGGTGCAGTGGAAAGAACACTTGCCTCTGAAGTCGGAGGACCTAGGTTCAAATTCTGCCCCTCTCACTTACTACCTCTGCCAAAACACGAGATGCACAATTTTTAGAGACATCTCCACTCAAAATGTTCATATGGACTATTTGTGCCTGGCCTATGGTAGAGCCTTCCAAGCTCATATTGCTCTGATCAGACACAGTCAGACACACTGTACCTTGACCCCAACATAGAGATGTCGTTTTGGTCTTCTTTGAGAATAAAACAACCAACTAACCAACAAACCTCTGCCATCTTGGACAAGTAGCTACCCCTTGAGCATTAGTTTTCTTATTTGTCAAATGAGGACATTGGACTTGATGGCTTCTGAGAACTTTTCTATCTATCCCTATGTCAGTGATCCTGTCACCCCGCCATTATAAAATTATTCAAGTTGCATACAACTGCCTAAATTCAACAGCAGGAAGCAGTGAGTTGGTGAGTTCTCTCTGAATGTTAACTGGCCGTCTTGTCTCCATCGGGATATTCATTTGTGGCTGTTTGTGAATGGGAATGATTGTTTCTAGAGGTCTGGACACTTTCTGTTTGATTTAACATTTTTTAGAGGAGCACATAATAGATAGGCTGCATGTTCCACCAGCATCCTTAGGATGACCAGAGAAAGTGAAGTCCCCTCCATGTTTTGGGCAGATCTCCTATAATGAACATAGGAGTAGACGTGGACAAAGGTCATATGGGTTGGGTAAGCATGAATGAGTCATGCTCTGCATCACTGAAGGGAACATCCAAATTGATGAGACCACAGAACTATTTGAATATTTTAGATGTACAAGAGAATTTCCTGAACTCTGGGGAATAATACAAAGATTTTTTTAAAAAATAGATAACCTTTTCCCTTAGGAACTTATATTTTTCTAATGGTGGATGGAATACCATTGTTTACAGCTCAGGATAATTTAAGAGATTATATTAGGAGCAAATGAGAGATCTAGACCCAGGAAAGTGCTTGCAGGATATTTAAGGAGGGATTTCTCCTATTTTTAATGGAGACAGGAAAAAGTGGGCAGTCAAAGAAAGGTCATGGAGGAAATGATCCCTGACTTCAACTTTGAAGGAAGAGAAGAATTTCAAGAAGAGCCCAAGAAAGAAGACTTTCTAGGGGGCAAATCTGCACAAATGGATTGAGGTAGGAGACAACAGGACGAGCTCCTAGAATAGCTTGCTGAGTCTTTGACAAGAGCACATGGTATATGAAGGAGAATAATGTGAAACAATACAAAGAAAGTAAGTACAAAATATTTGTAAAGGACTTTAAATGACAGGCTAAGGTATTTGTACTTTTTAACACAGTAAGAGGGAATCACTGAAGGCTGGCCCCTTAGAACCTGGAATGTCCAACATACGTAACCAAATAGCTTTACCTACCTGTGAATTGAATCTGTGATTTCTTTGTAGGGTGGGATAGACTTTTACCCCTTTCTTTCCCCCAAATTACTACACCAGACCCCATCTAACTTCTCCTGTGCACATGAGTTGACCCCAAGTGCTGGGACTGTGGCCCTTCATGCATACCTCTCACAGACTTAGCCTCCCCAGAGAACAAGAGTGTTTGCAAGATGTGGATTTAATCAACACTTTGGAAGAGCCTGCCATAATTTTTATGGAAACAGGAACTGTACAAGCTTTGAATCTTCAACTGCTGATGGTCTCAGTATGAGGTCTGCTCAGAAAACCAGAATATTTGCTTTTCGTATCAGCTTTGAGCGATAATGGAAAACAGTACTAGACATAATAGAAAGCAGTGGAATCGTGATCAAGGGAATTGAGAGAGCTGGGCCCTCTCTGTAATGGAAGTAATGTTTCCACAGCTCTTCATTCATTTCATTGTATTTTCTGTTCTCTCTGCCTAAAGATCAGGCCTTATATGGAGTTCCCCAAGTCAGACCTTCTATCCTTTTCAACTTCTTCCCTTAAATGAGAAAAACAAAAGTATCTGAGGTCCTTCTTTCCCTGGGTACTGGCATATGTGTTCAAAGAAAAT